>OZ030388.1:2438352-3638352 GCA_964023945.1 Ectemnius cavifrons
CAATACGGACCCTTGTTATCCAATTTGACTAGCTTCTTTTTTTCCAAGTGTGAGAGCAAGTGTCCTACAAAATTTGCTGAGATTGTTTGGCAAAGCAATGTTCATAATTCTGAATCCTTTACCGATTCACTTTGTAAGATTTCAGACTCATCGAGATTCCTATATCGGATAGAGTGTAATTGGCCGGGAGCGAGAAATGGTGTGCCACTATCGCGCATACCTCTCCCTTCCCGGGTAATTCCTCCCCTTTATAAAGAGGAACTTGCAAGCATCTCTGTATTTTGCAACGCACCGTTTTCTTACTTCTGTTCCCTCATTACTTGCACGAACAGAATGCGCAGGAAAATCGGTATGTTTCCGAATCGGGTAATCACACCGACATACGAATTTCGTTGTCTCTCTCCGTTCGACTACCGAGATTTCTGAATATTTCCTATAATCGTTTTTCAATAAACCGCTCAACGATCGGTGGATGCGAGAAGCAATAATGCTAGCGGCAATATACTTTAGAGAGGCTCGTACTTGACTAAGCAACAATCAGAAAGTCGGTCCGGTGATAGATTTATGACGGGGGATGGGGCCTGGTCGCGGCTGAGGGATCCGAGCGTCGAGTGCACACTTGGTGCCCAGACGTTTGCTTTTTTTCACCGATGGTCGACGATTGTCAATAGGGTCGGGTACTGATTGACTTTTGACAATCTCAAATCTTACAGTGTTCCTTTGTATTTCCTTGCATGTAATTTATTTTTTTCCGTTGTTCAGTTTCGAATATTTATTTATTTGTATTGTATCTATGTTCACAGGCGACAGCTGAAGGAGGCAGCGCGCCGGCAGGTAAGCGATAATAATAATACTAGTAATACGGCAGCAGACACGCAGTCTGACAGCGGTGCATATAGCTCGATGGAAGTGGTAAGTCCATCTGCTATAGAAATGGACCCGTGCACCTCTGCTGCTGGCGCAATAGCCTTCCCTTTACAGGATTTACAGGTAGAGAACGAAGAGCTCCTTGAAAATATATCAACGAGATATGAAGAGGAAGAGGAAATAATCGTCGTTGAAGAAATCGTCGAAGAAATCGTCGAAGAAATGGACGAGACTTCAGACGACCAGGAAATTCGGAATACGATGGAACGTGACAATATTGAGATAATGGACAAATTGCAACACGAGTCCACACAAGCAATTCCCCCAGAAATTGTAGATGCTCCTGCTGTAGAGGAAAGCAGTCAAATGGAAATTGATGATGATGACTGGATGAATAATCTTCTCGATGATTGTTTAGAAGAGAGACCAGAAATAGTACCAGAAGAAGTCGATGTGGGGAATGTGGATCCAGAACCACCCATTGAAGAGGAAATAGGCGAAAATGATAGCGGTGACGATGGCGATGAGTACTGGGTGGTAGAAAGAGCACAGACACCACAGCCGGAAGAGCCATGTTCGAAAGGCATAGACTTCGTCGACTTTGGCTACTTGTTTCAAAAAATAATAAATCTTGGCGCTCATTCCAAAATCGACTGCGGTGTCCAATATTTCAAAATAATTGGATGTCGAAAAATTGGATTACACAAGATTTATACGGCCAAGTGTCAAATGTGCGGATATGAAGAGCGAATACCATGCTTGCCTGAAAATGAGGACAAGATGGATCTCAATCACAGCGCTGTCTCTGGAACAATGGTGACAGGTGGCGGATATAACCAACTGGAAGAAATGATGTCTGCCATGAACGTAGAATGCATGTCGAAAAAAATGTATGAGAAGTGCCAGGAAAACATCATCGATGGATTTGAAGTGGCTGCACTGCGAGAAATGGAGGAAGCTGCGAAAGAGGAGAGAGAGATAGCAATCGCAAAAGGTGACGTTCATCCTGAGACCAATACCCCCATCATCTCAGTTGTTGCTGATGGAAGTTGGTTGAAAAGGGTTTACCGTGGCGGGGAGTATAACTCTACTTCCGGCGTAGGAGCCATCGTAGGATACGCCACGAGGAAGGCCCTTTACTACAATGTAAAGAACAAGTTCTGCATGATCTGTCTCACAGCAGCTAAAAAGAAGCAAGCACCGCGTGAGCATCGCTGCTACAAGAATTGGGGTCGTGATGCGACTTCCACAAGTATGGAATCCGCTGCAATTGTAGAAGGCTTCAAGTGCAGCGTCGAAATGCATGGCCTGATATACGGCATATTAGTTGGCGATGGTGACAGCAGCGTTACCAAAAAGATAGCGGACAATGATCCATATAAAGACTACGGGATTCGTTTGAAAAAGATTGAATGTCGCAACCACGTCTTGCGATCTTTCTGTAGGAAGCTACGTGAATTAGTGTCAAAAGGACCTTTTAAAAATTCACGAGATATCATCAAAGGAAATATTCTTCGCCTGCGCATTGGCATACAAAAAGCTGCAGAATACCGATACACAGAACAGCTGCCGCTTACCGAACGAATGCGCAACTTCAAGAACGATTTAAAAAATGTACCGAGCCATGTTTTCGGTGAACACAAAGAGTGTAAAAAATTGGGATATTTCTGTAAGAAATACTCGGACCCGAAGAACATCAACCACGTACCGGAATTGAAGAAAACAGGATTATACCAGCATATAGAGGATGTTATGAGACCGATTTATGCAAACGCTGAAAGTATGTTATATGGGCTCAATAATAATACCGTGGAGAGTTTGAACAGCGTTATTGCCAAAAACATTGGAGGAAAACGAATAAATTTTGGACGAAAAGGATCTTACCAAGGCAGAGTTTCTGCCGCAGTTGTTGGATTCAACGTAAAAGCAACATTGAGCCGGCTGGCTACAGCGATGGATAAGGAACCAACAGTTATTTTGACGAAAATGGAACAACGTCGTAAACAGGCATTAGAAATGGCGAAGAAATACAAGAAAGAAGCAAAAGCATCGTCATCAAAATACCAGAAGCAATCTTGTGATAAGGATTACGGCCCCGATGCTGACAAACCGGACATGGAGGAAGCAGTGTACTCTTCTGAGTTGGAGAGACACATGGCAATGTTGTATGAATGGCAGACGTCACGATGGAAAATTGAAGCAGAAACACGCGATCAAGCAAATGATGCAAGATGGAAGTCATATCGAAGACAACTATTGACTGCATCCAACTTCGGTTCAGTATGCCGCGCACGAAAGGACACGCCACGCGCAAATAAAGTGAAGAGCATACTGTACCGCCAGGAACTCAGTCTAGTGGCACTGGATTATGGAAAAGAAAACGAAGCAAATGCGTTGAGGCAATTGGAAGAACAATTAGGAACTACCGTACAATCTTGCGGCCTTTTCATTGATAGCGTCGTACCATACTTAGGTGCGACACCTGATGGCCTCATTGATGATGATACACTTGTAGAAGTAAAATGCCCGTATTCTGCTAAGGACTTGACACCTGAAGAAGCAATTGAGCAGCTTGACGGCATACGAAAGCTCTACGAAGGCGATGGATTGAGGAAGACCCATCATTACTTTTATCAAGTGCAAGGGCAGTTGCACATTACAGAAAGGCAGCATGCCTTATTCTGTTTGTGGACACCAAAGGGAATGAAGATCACAAAAATCGAGAAAGATGACGATTTTTGGAAAACAAAGATGGAAGCACAGTTGAAAACTTTTTATGAGGATTGCTTGCTTCCTGAACTCGTAGATAGTCGGTACAACAGAGGTCAGCCGATTAGAGAACCCGCGTATGTGAAGGTCACAGAACGGAAGAAAAAACCTCCTCCCACCGCCAGGGAGGAAGAAATGTCGGAAAATGATGATATGTAGATGTAATACTGTATCAGGGGGGAAAGGTCAGCTGATATTGAAAAGCTGCCCAATGACACCGGATCATTGGAGATTGTAATAATTGTAAAGACACTATACTGCACCAGAGGATGCAGGTCAGCTGATTTTGAAAAGCTGCCCAATGACACCGGGTCATTGGAGATTGTAATAATTGTAAAGACACTATACTGCACCAGAGGATGCAGGTCAGCTGATTTTGAAAAGCTGCCCAATGACACCGGGTCATTGGAGATTGTAATAATTGTAAAGACACTATACTGCACCAGAGGATGCAGGTCAGCTGATTTTGAAAAGCTGCCCAATGACACCGGGTCATTGGAGATTGTAATAATTGTAAAGACACTATACTGCACCAGAGGATGCAGGTCAGCTGATTTTGAAAAGCTGCCCAATGACACCGGGTCATTGGAGATTGTAATAATTGTAAAGACACTATACTGCACCAGAGGATGCAGGTCAGCTGATTTTGAAAAGCTGCCCAATGACACCGGGTCATTGGAGATTGTAATAATTGTAAAGACACTATACTGCACCAGAGGATGCAGGTCAGCTGATTTTGAAAAGCTGCCCAATGACACCGGGTCATTGGAGACTATACACTCTGAAACAATACATTCTGAAAATTTACTGGTAACTTGTAATTTTCAATATAAGAATTTGTTCAGAAATAATGAAGAGGACCGTCTCAGACGGGGGTGGCGGAGGGCCTCTTCATATAATTCTACTAATTTTTATTTTTAGCTACCCCTTATTTGTCTTGAAATGGTCAATATCATCACAGAATATGAAAATGGTACGTATTACTATTGTAGTTTCAAAAGATCAATGTATGCAATTTACTGGAAGAAAGTAACGTTACTTGTGTTTTGTAGGCGCTTGCAAGGACTAATCATGCTGCAGGAAATAGAGAAAAGGAAATGTTGCCAGAATATTTCAAAAGATAAGTAGATTGCACGTAAACTGATCCAGATTATGTAAACTCATTCAAAATCTATGTGGATATGTATACATTTATTTCGCAGGTCCTGATGTCACAGCAACACCACTCATAAAAGAGTAACTTGTAATCACTGGAAAGTAACTTTGAGGAAGAACATACAGACCAATCCAAGGGAGGATTTAGCGGAGCCTCATGCAAAGTAACTCAGAAAAAGAATAGGAAAGTTTGAATGTTGGCAATTTGGCAAGAAATGCCCAGTATGTAATCACCCACGGTAAACAAACTTATTGCCATTGTGTTCCAATCATTTCCAGAGCTCGAGATTCATCCATCTAAGATCGGAGTAGACTTCGTACGAGGAAGAGTATATACGTTACACAACATAATATTTATACATTAGTATCAATAAGTGTATATTGGCCATAGTTCTTGTAACCAAATGTTTAATAAATGATATAAATAAAATGCTTATAAATTCCTTAGCCTTCACTCCATATTCTTCCTCTATCTCTTTTCTAATAAATAGTATCTTTCATTTGATAACCTTTTTGCTAATTCACATTTTACTAATAATGGTGGTAAAATCTTTAGTAAATAGTATAATTATATGCTTCTATCGTTTCCTGAAATACAATTTTTTTCCTGAAAAAAAGAAATTTTTGATATCACAGCATGAGTATTCCCAGAGTAACCTCATTCTGTTCTATAAATTCTTTTCTTCGCTCAATTATATTCTCGGTGGAAAACGCCAATAACTCCATCTCGCGTTATTCTTGGTGCTCAAAGCCGGTAAGTAACACGTTCGAGAGACCGAAATACCGGCGGTAATGGTCGGTATTCGATGGTGAGCCAACTCGCTAAAAGTCACGTGGGTACCCTAGCCCCTTAAGGGTGCGGGCCGTGGGGGCCAAAGCGGGGAGTGCCTCCACTTAGGCTCTAGGGCCTAAGTCGGTAGTGTCATGCTCTGCTAGGTGGACTCGGCCGGTCGTTTGAGGTGTCGGGCGCAAGCCTAGAATCCGAGACATCGCACCAGGCGATTTGGGTGGTGTTAAGGGACATAAGTTACAGGTTCGTGATGCGCCTCGGGCCAACTTCTTATAGCGGCCTTATAGCCTCTCCGTTCCAGTCGAACTCCACCTCCTATAGGTTCCCGCCGGAAACTCCGGCTGGTGAGAGCCCCTCGGGGGGATTGCCGCCGGAGGCTAACGGAGTTAAGACGACACAGGGACCTTGGGGTTGCCACCCCCTCCGTTCCTTGCTTTACTCGGCCCAAAGACACGAAGCAAAGAAAGAATACAAGAGGGAGGATCCACTGATCGCTCCCTTCCGGGAACTAGCGCGATGGGAGGAGACGTTCCTCCCCCTGATCCTGATCCTCAGCCGTTCGACTGCGAACACAGTGAGTGCACATGAACCTTTTCAACACTTACCGGAAGAGGTGTGCATTATCGGAGGGCTCACCCCGACTGGTACGACCAGCAAGCCCTAAGTCTCCCGAAAAAGGCGCGATGGTGTGAAGAAGAGGTCTCCGTGATGGCGCGTCAGGAAGCGCTACTAAGTCAAGGAGGGGCAAGGTTTATCAACCAGGAACTGGCCAAGATATTTAAAGAGAGAACGGTAGAGGCAATAAAGGGGCAGAGGCGGACGGCGAAGTACAAAGCGCTCGTCCAAGCCTTCCTGAGCGAAGTACCATCCTCGCCACAGAATTTAGAGCCTCCAAATGAGAGTAGTGCACCCGAGGACCCGACCAGGGAACTCCGGGAATATATTGCGGCGCTACCACGACCAGCGAGTTCGTCTCATAAGCTTGGCCATCTACACCACATCTGCACGTCCTTAACGTCATGGATAAAGCAGAGGGCGATTGAGGAGGTAACACTGTACATGCTCGAGGTGTTCCCAAAGCAACCACCAAAGCATACGCAACCAGTGCGGGTGCAAGCTAAGCCAGATGCAGCTTTTTTTTTTACGTGGGGAAATCCTTATGGACACCCCGCCGCCCTGGTGGGAGCGGCAGGGTAGTGCCGGACTCTTACCGGTTAAAACCCCAAGGTGGCCATCCTCCGCGCTTAGTGGGGCGGCACCGGGAACTCTTGTCGAACGCGACCGGTGCCGCCCCGCGCACGCCCCTCTCGGGGGCACATCTCATGGTGGGGGAGAAAGCCATCCCCGCTCTCGCGTAAGCGAGAGAGGAAGGCGTCCCCACCCCTGCGGGGAGGCACGGCTCGACCCACTCCATCGCTATCAGCGAAGGAGAAGCGAAACCGCGTCTCCCGCTGTTCCTAGGAACCTCCTTGACGGCACGTGCGACCACGACACGTTCTGCCCCACCTCGGGGTCATTTATGCGGGCGACAGAGCCACCACTCTGCCGCCTCACGACCCCTTGGTGCGTACCCGGCCCGTGAGTGGGGCCGGGTACTCTGGCTACTGCGGGGGGGGGGGGGGGCTGCACCCCCCGCGGGGGGCGGCGACGAGGACGGGCCCTTGCCAAACGGAAGGGGTCCGTCCCCTCTCGCCGCCGCTCCGCCTCCTCCTTTTGGAGGAGGACCACCTCACAAAATGCGAGGAGGGCCTTCCACGACCTCCCGCTGCCGAGGATCTCCCAAATGACCGTCGGCAGCGAGAGGTCCCGCCCAATATATCGGACCAGGTCACGGCGCTGCGCCCTCCATGCTCCGCAATATTGGAGAGTATGTTGCACCGTGTCCCGGTCCCCATCACAATGGTGGCACTGTGCCGTCGCCTCCTTCCCGATGCGACACAGGTACTCACCGAAGCAACCGTGCCCGGTGAGCACCTGCGTTGCGCGGTACGAGAGTTCCCTCTGCCGCGACTCAACCAAGCTTCCAGTCTTGGAAGAATCGCCCCGATGAGTCTGTGGCGGGAGTGTTCTGGATCTTCCAGTCTCTCCCGCCACATCTCAACAACGAGCCGCCGGGTCTGGCGCTTGAGCGTCTCGACCGACCGTTCCGTGGGGGCTTCACCCGCGTCGCGACGGAGGGCGCGAAGACCGGAGTACGTCCTCGCATCGCCCACCGGCAGGATATCGAAGGGCGGAAACCTCGCCAATAGGGTGGCCGACGCGAGGGAGATCGTACGGTACCCTCGCACGACCCTCACGGCCATCCGGCGCTGTACCCCGAACAGCAGGGTACGATTGCGCCGACTGGCCGCCAGGTCGTCCGCCCAGACTGGTGCTCCATACAGCACCATGGAACGGACGACTGCCGCCAGGCGTCGGACCCCTTCCCACGGTCCCCCAATGTTGGGCAGCAGACGACCAAGAGCGCCTGCCACCTTTTCAACACGGGAGATGAGCCGGTCGAAGTGCGCATTAAAGCGCTAGAGGCCGTCCAGGGTGAGACCCAAATATTTCATGGTATCTCCGACCTGGACACGGGCGCCTCCCACCGCTATCCACCGCTGGCGTGGCTGCCCCGCAGAGCCTCGGCGACCGTAAAACCAGATCGCCTCGGTCCTCTGCGGGGCCACACGACGGCCCAGTCGGTGGACACAGGCCACCGCCATCTCCGCGACACGGATGGTCCTCATCCCGTCCTCCCCGCTGACTACCACGAGGGTGTCGTCTGCATAGCAGATCAACGTGGAGTCAGCGGGGAGTGCAGCCCGCAGGACGTAATCGTAGCCGAGGTCCCATAGCAGGGGGCCTAAAACGGACCCCTGCGGAACCCCGGCGTACTTCTCCCTCACGTGCTCCTGCGTCCGGTCCATAAACGTTATGCACCTGTCGGCGAGGTAGTCCCCGACGACGGCCCGTAGTTCAGGGCGCACTCGATGGTACTCGAGCGCCACCCTGATGACCTACCAGGGCAGGGTGTTGAATGCATTAACTATATCTAATGATATAGCGATGCATACCCTGCCCCGGCTTGCAGCCAACTCCGTCAGGGACCTTAGACCAGCTGGAGCCTGATTCCGCCGTCTCCGGGCGCGGGTGTACTGGCGTCGGCGGCGCACGCACACCGTACGTAGCGCCGCCAGATCTTGAGACCGCCAGTACACCGCGCCGACGCGGGGCGGTCTGGCCCGGGGCATCGCGACGTCAATCTACCCCGGAACCACTCCGCCCCCGCGTTCGGGTCGGGAAACTCCTCCTCGTCTCCCGACCCGTCCGGCCGTGCCACGGCGATAGCTGCCGCTATCAGGACGTCCCGGTCAAGGTGCTTCAGCGCCCATCGCGGTGATGGGGTGTGCCCTCCTCCCCGAGGGTTACTCGCTGCTGGGCGGCGCATCGGAGCGGCAGCCACCTCGATCGTAAGATAGAGGTGGTCCGAGAGCGTTTCGCGCTCTTCCGCAACCCGCCACCCCGACACACGGCGCACGGCAGCCGAAGAGCCGAAAGTCAGATCGACAATCGACTCCCCCTGCCACCGCACGCCCGTGCTAACGGAGCCCCGGTTCACCAACCGGAGGTCGTGCTGCGCCGCCCAGTCGCGCAACATCCCGCCCCTTGCGTTGTCCCGGGGGCTGCTCCACGCTCGAGCGTGAGCGTTAAAGTCCCCCAGGACGAGTACCGGGCGCGTCCGTGCGCGGGAAATGCACCCACCGACCGCACCCAGGTACGCCTCGAAATCATCGAGGCCGCAGTTGGGCGAGATGTAACACCCCATCACCGCGAGGTTCCGCCACTGTACGGCCACGACTCCCCGCCCCTGCTCCAGGGCTGAGCAGAGGGGGGAGTCGGGCCACATGCTGAAAATTATCGCGACTGAGCCGCACGCGTCCCCGACCCAATTAGAGATATTGGGCGGGACTACGTACGGCTCCGCCGTGATCGCCAGACCCACTCTCCACTCGCGCAGGGTTTGAACCAGGAGGTCCTGGGCCCTGCGCGAGTGGTTGAGGTTGGCTTCAAGGAGGCGTTAGGACATTGTTACTCAATGTCCATGGCTCCCTCCAAGCCCCCCTCCTTCTTCACCGGCTTCAGCCCCGCCACCACGCCCTCCCCCTCCAGCCGAGTCGGTTTGGAGGGTACGACGCTTTTCGGCCAAGGCGTGGCTTCGGGGCCGAAGCTTTTCCCGGCACCTTCGAGGGCGGAACCACCGGGACGTCGGAAACTTTCCGAACGCCCGATGATCCGCCCTTGCCCCCCTTTCCTCCTGCCGGTCCTTTCCCCTTTTTGGGGGGAAGCTTGACGGAGGCTGCAGCCTGCTTGGCGGCCGCCTTTCGGCAAGCAGCGCGGCAGGCCTCGCCACCAAGGCGGTGGTCGGCCGGGCGCCCGAGGTCCCCGCATAGCGGGCACCGGGGCTTTCCGGCCTTACAGCCGCCCGCCTTGTGACCCTCCTCGCCGCATGCGTAGCAGCGGCGGCTGCGGTCGGCACCGGGCCTCCGCCCCATCAAAGATCTCGGCCATCGTCGCCGCCAGCTTGTCCGCCTTAGCGGTACCGTCGGCACCGGGGATCTCAAGAATGAGACGGTGACGGCGCGCTTCGGCCTCACCTCGACGATGCCCAGGTCGGCGAGCTTGATATGCTCGCGGGCCCAGGACATCGCCTCGGCATACGTCATCCTGCACCCCCACGGAACCGTCAGCGTTACCGCCCCGGTCTTCGGAGGGCGTCCAGGAATGACCTTGGCCCCCTTTGTGAGGCGGTGCCTTAGGCGCGGCCTTATCTTTAACCCTCCTCCGCGCCACCGTCGCCCACGTTTCTCCCTGCGTGGGCGGTGTGAGCGGGGGTGGCGCGGAGGACCCGCCGGCGCTCGGGGAACCCTTGGGTGGTTGGGCAGCTTTGGATGCTGCCCCACCCTTCTTTCCCTTCTTCTTTCGGTGGCGGACTGTACCGTCCACCGCCGGATCTTCCGCGGAAGAAGCGGCGGCCCGGATGGGCTCACACCCACCCGTCTGAGTCGCCGCCTTCGCACCCAATGGTGTCCTCACCGCCCGCCCCGGGAAGAGCTCCTCCCGGAAGCGGGTCAGTTTGGCCTCCACGAGCGCCCCGATCTGCGCCATCGCTCTCTCCTCGAGAGCGAGGCCGACGGGGCTATCGCTGGGGGCGCAGGGAGCCGTCGCCGCGGCGCCTGAGGGTCCCGCCCCCTGGCGGCCCAGGAGTTCCACCTTCCTCGAGGGGGAGAAAATCTCCCCCTCGAGGTCGGCGATCCTGGCCCTCAGATGCCGATTCTCGGCCCTAATGAGGGCCCCTTCTCCGTCGGAGTTGGCCCTGGCTGCCAACTCCGTCGCCGCCAAGGTCGCTGTCTGGGCCGCCTGCCGGAACCTATGTTTGTCGGTGCCGTTGAGGTTAGACGAGGTGGCAGTTAGGTGACGCACGACGTCCATTGCCTCAATAATATGGGCACCTACATCCGCAGAGAAGGCGACCCGCAGCTTTCGCGTGAGCTGAGCCTCCCTATGGAGGGCCTGAGCCGCGCCCCCCGCTCCCGCAGACGCAGGATCGCCTGCGGATACCGACGGCTCGGACTCCGAGCCGCCAAGGAGCTGCCCCGCTTGGGGCTCGCTCCCGTCGCGCGCCGAGTCGACCTGGCGTTTCTTCGCCTTGGCCGACTCGGCGCACTCACCCGTCGAAGGGCGCCCCTTCTTCCGGCGAGACCCCCCGTGCGAGAGGACGCCGATGCCATTGAGGCATCGGAATCCTCGCCGACGGACGACAAAGAACCCCCTGACGCCCGCCGAGAGAGGATCTCGAGGGTCACTGCGTCGGGCAGCCGGCTGAGCGCCACCGTGCACGCCGGAACTGCCCTCTCCGTCGCCGACACAACTCAGGCAATGGACGCTTCTGAGCCGTCGGACTCGGCGCTGCTGTCCTCCGCGGGTCTGACGACCAAGGGCCTCGTCTTCGAGGTGCGTTTCTGGCTCACCTCGGAAGCTGGCGGAATAAGCGTCTGCGCCGCTCCTCTTCTCAGCTCCCTCCCTTGAGCTGGGATGCTTCTCATCTTTCTGGCACGTTTCGGAACTTCTTTCAATATTTTTATCTTCCATAATTTTTTTGAGTTTAAGGGCCCCCGCCCATTACTCCCACTTTCACCTATGTAAGCGTGTGTGAGTGTGGGTATGCGTGTGTCTGTGTGTGTGTGCGAAGTGTGTTGAGAGACGGTCATCGCGCGGAAAATCCGAACCCCCCGGAACGAGGAGGGGCCGGCCGCGCCTCCGCGGCGGCTAAGCTTTTTTAAGGCATCCACGGGTGGCCTCGGGGGAGCCCCCCGGGACGGGCTGCAAGGTCCCATCCGGTCACCGACCGGCACTACAACCTGCCCCGAGATTATTCGCCCCTGATAGGGCAGCCTCCCCGTTGGTTAAACGGGGTTCGGGCCCCTGTACTAGGGAGCGGCCCGAGAGTGCCAATCCCGGTTTATCTCCTGTACCCTCTCGTGGTACCACCGCGGCAGAACGACGGACCATCCCCCCGAACGGGAAGAAGGGCCGCGCAATGCGACCGCCTCTCGTGTGTGCGTGTGAGTGTAATGTAGGGCGTGTTTCTGTGTGTGTGTGCTCCCCCGCGGTGGACCACGTCAAAGAGACGGCACACCACGGGGGAATGTGGGTAAGGTGAGTGTAAGTGTAAGTGTAACTGCTGGTTTTGGTCCGCGGCGACCGCTTACGCAAGTCGCAACCTTCCAGTTAGAACCGGAGGGGGCCCCTATCCGCCACCCGGGGACGCGCCGTGTCGGAGACCAGCAACTCCCTCCGCGATACTGGTGGGTCGTAGGAACGACTTAGAGTCGGCCCAACAGCACCAGTGCCGCGGCACGGAAGCCAGATCCAGCTAGGCGCAGACTGAGGAGGGTCGAGTACGCTAGGACACAGGACCTGTGGTCCAAAGACCCGGGAAAGTGCCTGCGATCGATCCTCGATGATGTGAAGTGCTCCAACTATCCACCTAAGGAGCCAATGGTTAGCTTTTGGGAAAACACATTCACATTCACATAGCTTCGCTATGGAAGCTAAACAGCCTCTACGCCCCGATCTCCGTAGAAGAGGTCAAAAGGGCCCTGCCACAGACATCTACGGCACCGGGCTCAGACGGTGTATCCGCTAGGTTGATCAGGAAAGCCCCGAGCGAGGTACTTGTCAAGCTCTTTAACATCTTTCTGTGGACAGGGAGAGTCCCTAAACACCTTCTCGAATCGAGAACAACTCTCATTCCGAAGAAAGCCGACGCCAGCAATCCATCCGACTTTAGGCCGACAACGGTATCGTCGGTCCTGCTCCGGTCCTATCATAAGGTCTTAGCAAGGCGGCTAGCCAACCTTATAACGCTGGACAACCGACAGAGGGCCTTTATTCACAAGGATGGGTGTGCTGAGAGTACCTTCCTCCACGATATCGCACTACGATACCACCGTAAGGTTTTTAAACCGTTCTACATTGCGAGCCTTGACGTAGCGAAAGCATTTGATTCAGTGTCACACAACACCATTTATGCTGCGCTGGAGGCAGCAGGAGTCCCTAGGGGAGTGATAAAGTACGTTCGGTTCACGTACACGAACAACGTCACGAAACTATCGTGTGACAAGTGGCAATCGGGGAGCATATGGCCTAAGTGTGGTGTCAAAAATGAGGACCCACTGTCCCCCTTTATATTCAATCTTGTGATAGATGGCCTGCTGAAACGTCTGCCCGAACATATTGGGTCGACGATTGAGGACTACCGTGTGAATGCCTTAGCGTTCGCGGATGACCTCCTGCTTCTGGCCTCTACCACCACTGGCCTGCAGACCCTCGTCGACATCGCCACGGAATACTTGGGTCAGTGTGGCCTCGCCATAAACGCCAACAAGTGCGTGACCATTGCATCCAGGAGCGTCCCACAGCAGAAGAAAGTCGTGGTCGATTCCGGCACGATTTTCAAATGCGAAGGCAGGGGTATCCCCGCCTTGAAAAGATCAGATGAGTGGCGATACCTGGGTGTCGGGTTTACACCCGAAGGACGTACTCGAGGAGCTCCTGTAGCGTCACTAACGGAGGCAATGGACAAGCTAACCAAAGCCCCCTTGAAGCCTCAGCAGAGGCTGTACGGGCTGAGGACGAATGTGATCCCGGGACTTTTCCATCTCCTGTCCCTGGGATCCACGATGATAAGCCTTCTCAACAGGCTCGATAAGCTTGTCAGGGCCTCGCTAAGGAAGTGGCTGGCTCTGTCACATGATATCATCAACGCCTACTTCCACACGGCGGTCGCTGATGGCGGTCTAAGGATTCCGTCCTTCCGATGGATCATTCCCCTAATGCGTCTTAACAGGCTAAAGAAACTACGCCTGGACGAAGATCAAAGAAGAGCGCTGGGTCGATTCCTGGATCAGGAGTTAAAGAATCAGGAGAGGAGAATCAATGACCACGGAACACTCCAAGATACCAAGGAACTGCAGATGCAAAGATGGTCTCGCCAGCTGCATGCTGCCCCGGATGGTGCTCCTCTGAAACCCAGTAGCCAGGTCCCCACACAACATCAGTGGGTGAGAAAGGGTAATCGGTTCCTATCTGGAAGGGACTTTATAAATCTTGTGCGACTGAAGATTAACGCCCTCCCCACTAGGTCGCGAACATCGAGGGGTAGGCGCGCCGAACGGCTCTGCCGCGCCGGCTGCGGCCATGTCGAGACCCTGAACCACGTACTCCAGATTTGCCACCGGACGCACGAGGCGCGAATCAAGAGGCATGACGCTATAACGGCCTACGTCGCTAGAGGCCTCACGCAACGTGACTATACGGTCGAAGAAGAGCCAAGATTCAAGACCACGGAGGGCCTTCGGAAGCTAGATATCATCGCGAGTCGAGGTGTCACCGCGCTTGTGCTTGATGCTACGAGACTGGGAAGTCATCAGGAGAGGAGACATCAAGGTGTTGTCGACTCGTGTGCTAGTCGGAGGACTAATTTCGTTCACCGTCTTCAACAAACTCACCTGTGCTAGCGGAAGAAGGAAGAGGGTCGGGATTGGGTAGACGGACGTCTCCGCAAAAGTCTTCATTCATCTTTCCATGTAAGTATCATCCTATTCCTTTTTTTTCTTGCTCATCCATAGGTGCTACCTGCCTTCCAGGCGTAATATCTGATACACTGCAAAGTGTAGGTGATGAAAAAATAGCCAAATACCTCGTCATCTAATTAGTAACCCTAATTAGAAAGAAGACCCTGTTGAACTTGACTCTAGTCTGGCACTGTAAGGAGACATGAGAGGTGTAGCATAAGTGGGAGATGCTGGAAACGGTTTCGCCGGTGAAATACCACTACTTTGATCGTTTCTTTACTTACTCGGTTAGGCGGAGCGCGTGCACCGTGGTCATCATGCCGCGGTTGTCACGGTGTTCTCGAGTCAAGCGTGTAAGAGTGACGTGAGGCCGCAAGGTCGATCGTCGATTATGCTCCCGCGTGATCCGATTCGAGGACACTGCCAGGCGGGGAGTTTGACTGGGGCGGTACATCTGTCAAAGAATAACGCAGGTGTCCTAAGGCCAGCTCAGCGAGGACAGAAACCTCGCGTAGAGCAAAAGGGCAAAAGCTGGCTTGATCTCGATGTTCAGTACGCATAGAGACTGCGAAAGCACGGCCTATCGATCCTTTTGGCTTGAAGAGTTTTCAGCAAGAGGTGTCAGAAAAGTTACCACAAGGATAACTGGCTTGTGGCGGCCAAGCGTTCATAGCGACGTCGCTTTTTGATCCTTCGATGTCGGCTCTTCCTCTCATTGGGAAGCAGGATTCGCCAAGCGTCGGATTGATCACCCACCAACAGGGAACGTGAGCTGGGTTTAGACCGTCGTGAGACAGGTTAGTTTTACCCTACTGATGACTCAGTCGTTGCGATAGTAATCCTGCTCAGTACGAGAGGAACCGCGGGACTCACTCCTAGAGGAGAAAAGTTCATTACACATTAATGTTGAGACCCCTCGCCTTCGGAGAGACGAGCGCTGTTCCTCGTCCGGTGGCCATACCAGCTTCTGCTCGGGGTTCCGTCTACCATCTTCTGCCAAGGACCTCCCTAAAGAGAGGCCGAAACCACGTACCCCTCAGGTCCAACCCTTACACGGATCTCACCCTTGCGGGTGGGGCGTATTCAAGATCCGTCCCGAGGTACCAGTTAAGGATGTGCCGGGCACTACACTGGTGAGCCAACTCGGGTCCGCGGTGTAGTCACTCGCCGTTAGCTAAGAAGCGAGCTGAGGCTCTCCATACGTTAGCCCCCCTGCGGCTGTCTCATCCCGCTCATTTCGGGTCAACTAATTTCTATGTTCTTTGGTCGGGTGGGCTGCGTATTGCAGCCCGTTCTTCCCTTCTCAGATCCTCTTTGCTTTTCAGTACTTCTGCGGCAAAACTTTGGAATGCCCTGAACATCTGTTCGGATACAAGCTGCCTGTCCGTTAAGGGCCAATCAAGCCCTCCTTCGGCGGCGTCCCGCATCAGGCATCGTCACGACATTGTGTACTTGGGACATTCGTACAGCACGTGGCTTGACGTTTCCGTCGCGCCGCTACCGCACTTATTGTCCCTAGCCCGGGGCAAACTGCTGCAGTTTGGCCTGGTAGTCTCCGTGGCCGCTGAGGAACTGAGTTACATAGTAATCAGTTTTTACCCATCGTGCCTCGAGTCTTTTGGAGACGTTCTTGAAAAAGCTGTACGTAGTACAGCCTTTTGCTGAAGTCTCCCATCTCAACTGCCACATGTCGAGAACTACTCTCCGGACACTGTTATGTACAGTGCCTTTCGAGATTCGGTTCTCGACCATTTCAACATGGCTTAGGCGAAAATCACCGATCTCGATATCTCTGAGCGAGCGAACTTTGAACATCACCAGGTCTATTGGGATCTCACTCAGCAATCACACAGACTGCATCGGTGGACATCGTTCTATAGGCCTTGGTGACACGGAGGAGCGCCTGCCTCTGCACGCTGGCCAGAGCTCGTCTGGTATGCGTGTTCAGGAGGTCAGCCCAGCCCGCGGCGCCGTACGTGGCGACCGGGAGGAATGTACTCATACTCACCTTTGTACAATGTACTCATGGCGCGGTGTCCCACTCCCCAGTTCGCTCTTGCTATGCCTGCCAACTTATTAAAAGTTTCGAGGCATTTAGCACGGACTCTCTTAATGTGGGAGGTAATGCCTACACCAGCATCTATATCTACTCCAAGGTACCGAATGGTATTTTTCAGGGGCAGTCGTCGACCATCCACCTTGACCACCGGGGCTCTTGTCCTGTCAAGCTTACCCTTGAGCAGGATCATCTCGGTTTTGGTGGCAGATAGAGTTAATTTCTGGGTTTCACACCATCCAGAAACCCCGTTTACCACCCTCTGTGCTTTTTGCTCGATTTTCACCCGCGAGTTCCCCTAGGTAATCACGAGCAGATCGTCGCCATAGGCAATGGGTTCGCAGTGGAACCCCTCTCCTTCCAGCAGCTTTAGAACTCCGTCGAAGACGAGGTTCCAGCAACTGGGTCCAAGGATTGATCCCTGTGGGCAGCCTTTAGTCACTTGCTTACTCACTATTCCGTGGTTGGACACTATGGACACAACGCGTTTCGTGAAGTAGCTTGTCATAAGACTGTACAGGTTTTTGGGGCAGTCTCATGTCTTGAGATTGCTCAATACGCTTGGCCACCAGACGTTGTCCAACGCCCCTGATATATCAAATGCAAGACCTAGCACGTACTTTCCCTGTCTTCCGGCTACCGCCTCGCGGAAGTCGACCAAAGCGTGTTCGGTCGAGCGCCCACACCGGAAGTCGTACTGACGTTCGGGGGCGTACGGTGCTTTAAGGAAAACTGGCTCCAGCCTCTTGAGAATTAGCTTCTCGAGGATTTTGCCCAGTGCGACAGCAAGCAGATCGGAGTCCGAGCCGCCGGTATCCGCAGGCGATCCTGTGTGTGCGGGAGCGGGGGGCGCGGCTCAGGCCCTCCATAGGGAGGCTGTGCTCGCGCGAAAGCTGCGGGTCGCCTCCTCTGCGGATGTAGGTGCCCATATTACTGAGGCAATGGACGTGGTGCGTCACCTGACGGCCACCTCGTCTAACCTCAAGAGCACCTACAAGCAAAGGTACCGGGAGGCGGCCCAGACAGCGACCGTGACGGCGACGGAGTTGACAGCCAGGGCCAACTCCGACGGAGAAGGGGCCATCATCAGGGCCGAGAATCGGCGTCTGAGGGCCAGGATCGCCGACCTCGAGGGGGAGATTTTCTCCCTCTCGAGGAAGGTGGAACTCCTGGGCCGCCAGGGGGCGGCACCCTCGAGCGCGCAGGCGACCGCATCCCGGCCCCAGCAAATGAGTGCTCCGTCGGCCTCGCTCTCGATCAGAGAGCGATGGTGCAAATCGGGGTCCTTTTTTTTTTTTTTTTTGACGCAGTGAAAATCCCTGAACGGATACCCCGTCTCTCTGGGGGGAGAGGCGGGGTTATGTGGGGCTTGCACCTACTACAAACACTGTGGTGACCTCGAAGACATGACCGGGCGGGCCCTGGGAAGACCAGAGGATGCTACCAGGACCCGCCACTGTCTTGGCACGGGTAGTGCCACATACCCGGGGGGAGGAGTTTCCTCCCCCCGTTGAGCTCCACCTGTAGTTTGGGTGACAGGCGGGCCAGACGCCCATCACCCCCTCACGCAGCCAGAGTGCAATGGAGGGACCCAGCCCCCCAGCTGAGCCTCCCGCCGACCGCGCGGGCGTTTTTTGTGCCGCGGGAGAGCCGTGGCTCTCTCCCGCGGCCGTCCCCCGTTGATGTTCCCGGCAGGAGGGGTGGGAAGAGGAGTAGGCGGCACCGTCACGGTGGCGCCTGGAGGTGCGGCCTCCTTCACCTCACCCTGTCCCTCCGCCCGTGGGACCCACGCCGCTCGGGACTGCGCTGCCGCTCCCGAGCCCTCTCGGTCGTCTCCTTCGCGAGCATTACCTGGTCGCAGATGGAGACGACCGAGTCCCACTTCTCCACGCTGTCGAGCATCTTGCTAACGGCGCCCTCGCCCGCCCACGCTGGACAGTGCTCCAGCGTGTGCTATGCGTCGTCCCGGTCGGCCTCACAATGGTGGCAGCGGGCCGTGGCCTCCCTGCCGATCCTGGCCAGGTACTCACCGAAACAACCATGCCCGGTGAGCACCTGGCACAGGCGGTACGTGACACCCCCGAAACCCCTATCCGCCCAGCGCTGGAGATGCGGGCGGATAGCCCGGACTGCCCTGCTGGGCTCGATGCCAGGCTCGTCGAGCCAGCTGGCCCACGAGAGTCCAGCAGGTACTGCCGGTGCTGGCGCTTGAAGTCGGCCTTCATTTGTGTGGTGACCACACCCCTCTGCCGCGCATCGACAAGGTCTCTGTAATAGATACCCTGCGAGCGGGCTACAATCTCCCACGGGGGAGATCTGGCCACCACACTGGCTGCACGGTGGGATACAGTTCTGTACCCCCGGCAGGTCCTTATGGCTACACACCGGTGTAGCCGGCCCACCCGAGCTCGGGTAGCGGCGTTGCCAGCGCCGTATAAGGCCTCGGACCATACCGGGGAGCCGTACAGGATTTGCGCCCTGACGACTCCACCGTACAGCCGACCGACTTTTTCGAGAGGACCCCCCAGGTTTGGAAGAAGCCGACATAACACGCCGGCTGTTTTCTCCGCCCTGGGGAGGATCCTCTCGAAGTGCTCCTTGAAGCGCCAGCGGTGGTGGAGGTGAACTCCGAGGTACTTAAAGTACCCCTTCACCTCGACCAGGGTGTCACGCACCATGAGCCTGGTCTCCGGTAGCCCAGCGTGCAGACCCCGAGGACGGCTGATACAGGCCGCCTCTGTTTTATGCGGGGCTGCAGACCGGGGTCCTCATGGAGGCCAAGCTGTCCGCATTTCGGGAGGAGCTCTTCCCGGGGCGGGCAGTGAGGCCTCCGCTGGGGGGTCCGGGCGGCAGCACAGGCGGGCGGTGCCGTGCCCGCTGCTCCGCCAGCGATGGCTCCGGCGACGGGTGGTTCAGTCCGTCGCCGGAAAAAGAAGAAGAAGGGGAGGAAGGGGAAGACGGGTAGGACTGCCCGTCCAACCCCCCAAACCTCCCCGAGCGTCCCACCACCGCCCACACCTCCCACGCAGGGAGACGTGGGCGACGGTGGAGGATCGCAAGCGGAAGGCCGAGACGGGCAAGGCTCCGCCTCCTTCCCATACCCCGGCGAGGGTAGGGAAGGAGGTTAAGGCAGCAAAGACGACCAAGGTGGTGCCTGGACGCCCTCCGAAGACCGCAGCAGTCACGCTGACGGTCCCGGAGGGATCCAGGCTCACCTACGCGGAGGCGATGTCCAGGGCACGCGAGCAGATCAAGCACGCCGACCTGGGCATCGCCTCAGTGAGGCCCAAGCGTACGGTCACCGGGGGTCTCATTCTTGAGATCCCCGGTGCCGACGGCGCGCAGAAGGCCGATAAGTTGGCGGAGGCGATGGCCGGGATTTTCGAGGGGTCGGAGGCGCGTATTGCCCGCCCCTTGAAGAGGACCGAGCTGAGGATGACGGGGCTCATCGAGTCCGTCACCGTCGGCGAGGTCATCTCGGCCATCGCGAAGGCGGGCGGGTGTAAGGAGGGGGACGTGACGGCCGGGGAGATCCGGGCGTCCGCCCCCTCCAAACTCGGCTCCCTCTGGCTGCGGTGTCCGTTAACCGCAGCCAGGAAGGCACGGAGGTCGCCCGACTCACCGTCGGTTGGACTTCCGTGAGAGTAGAGGTGCTGGCTGCACGCCCGCTGCAGTGCTTCCGCTGCCTTGAGGCGGGGCACGTGCAGCGGCAGTGCAAGTCAGCGGTGGACCGCAGCCGCCGCTGTTACGCGTGCGGTGTGGAGGGACACAGGGCCGGGCAGTGCAAGGCCGTGCGTCTGAAATACCCGCTTTGCAGCGACTTCGGCAGCCCGGCCGAGCACCGTCTCGGCGGTGAGGCCTGCCGCGCCTCGCGGCAGAAAGAATCCCGCAAGCCTGCGACGGCGAAAGCGCCAACCCCGACATCGGGGAAGGCGCCACCGCCAAATGCGAAGGGAGGCAAGGGCGGACCACGGGGGCTTGGTGTTGTTTCCAACGTCCCGGTGGTACCGCCCTTGAAGGTCGTGGTGGCGAAGGCGGCGTCAAAGCCAAAACGGAGAGGCTTGGAGGGGGCCATGGATATTGAGTAACAATGTCTCAGCGCCTCCTCCAAGCCAACCTCAACCACTCGCGCGGGGCCCAGGACCTTCTGATCCAGACCCTGCGCGAGTGGCGAGTGAGTTTGGCGATCGCGGCGGAGCCATACGCCGTACCTCCCAGCGACCCTAACTGGTTCGGGGATTCGTGCGGCTCCGTCGCGATCATTGGTACCCATTGGCCCGACTCCCCCCTCTGCTCGTCCCTGGAGCGGGGGCGGGGATTCATGGCGGTGCAGTGGGGGAACCTCGCGGTGGTGGGTTGTTACATCTCGCCCAACTGCGGCCTCGACGCTTTCGAGGCGTACCTGGGTGCGGTCGGTGGGTGCATTTCCCGCACACGGCCATATCGTTGGATATAGTCAACGCTTTCAGGTGCATCGAGTATATGGGCCGGACGCAGCAGAACGTGAGGGAGATGTACGCCGGGGTTCCGCAGGGGTCCGTGTTGGGCCCCCTGCTATGGGACCTCGGCTACCACTACGCCCTGCGGGTCGGCCTCCCCGCTGGTGTACCACTTCTCTGCTACGCCGATGACACCCTCGTGGTGTCCAGCGGGGAGGACGGATCCACCGATTGGGCCTGCGGGTGGCCCCCGAAAAGACCGAGGCGATCTGGCTTTACGATCATCGTCGGTCTGCGGGGCCGCCCGCCCAGCGGTGGATCGCGGTAGGAGGTGCCCGTGTCCGGGTGTGCGATACCATGAGGTATCTCGGGCTCACCCTGGACGGCCTCTGATGCTTCAACGAGCACTTTGGCCGGTTCATCCCCCGAGTCGAGAAGGCAGCAGGCAGTCTGGGTCGCCTGCTGCCTAATATCGGGGGACCGTGGGAAGGGGTCCGGCGCCTGTACGCGGGAGTCGTCCGTTCCATGGTGCTCTACGGGGCACCAGTCTGGGCGGACGACCTGGCGGCCAATCCGCGCAATCGCACCCTGCTCTTTCGGGTGCAGCGGCGGATGGCCGTCAGGGTCGTGCGGGGATACCGCACGATCTCCCTGGCGTCGGCAACCCTGCTGGCGAGGTTTCCGCCCCTTGATATCCTGGCGGTGGGCAGTAAGAAGACCTACGATGGTCTTCGCGCCCTTCGCCGGAATGCGGGCGGAGCCTCCCCCACGGAGAGGGCGGTCGAGGTACTCAAGCGCCAGACCCGGCGGCTCGTTGTTGAGATGTGGCGGGAGTGTCTGGAGAACCCAGAACACTCCCGCCACAGAGCCGTCGGGGCGATTCTGCCGTGCATGGACGCTTGGCTGAGTCGCGGCAGAGGGCATACCGGGCGACACAGGTGCTCACCGGGCACGGCTGCTTCGGGGAGTACCTGTGTCGCATTGGGAAGAAGGCGACGGCACAGTGCCACCACTGCGATGGGGACCGGGACACGGCGCAACACACCCTCCAGGATTGTCCAGCCTGCAGGGACCAACGCCGTGTCCTGGTCTGATATGTTAGAGGTGATCTCTCGCTGCCGAGGGTTGTCAGGGAGATCCTCGGCAGCGAGAGGGCGTGGAGGGCCTTCCTCACTTACTGTGAGGAAGTGCTCCTCCACGAGGAGGCGGAGCGGCGGCGAGAGAGGGCGGACCCTTCCCGCCTGGAGAGGGCCCGTCCTCGCCGCCGCGCCGCGCGGGGGGATCTAGTCCCCCCGCAGTAAGAGTGACGCCCCGGTCCCGTCATCGGCGGATCTCAACCCGCTGACGGGCCGGGTGCGTGCCAAGGGGTCGTGTGGCGACAGAGTGGTTGCTCTGCCGCCCGCCTATAACGGCCCCGAGTCGTGGCGGCGCGTGTAGTGGTCGCACGTCCCGCCCAAGTTTGTTTGGTTAGGTGATCCGGAAGGCGCGGTTCGCTCCTCCTTCACGGTCAGTGAAGGAGCGGGCCGAACCGTGCCCTCCCGGGCTCGGAGGGGGGCGCCTCCCACTCTCGCGCAAGCGAGAGGGGCGATGGCCAACCCCCCTCCACGTGAAGTGCCCCCAGAAGGTGGCGGGCGCGGGGCGGCACCGGTCGTGTTCGCTTAGAGTTCCTGGTGTCGCCCCATTATGCGCGAAGGATGGCCACCGTGAGGTTTTAGCCGGTAGGTGTCCGGCACTCCCCCTCCGGCCCCACCAGGGTGGCGGGGGATCCATGAGGATTACCCCACGTAAAAAATAAAGGCTTGCCAATAAAATAAGTTTCAATCCTTATTGTATATTATTAATACGCATTTATAATTATTTACGAATTGTTTAAACTATGAATAACATTAAGGATTGAAATTGTGTGAAAACCTGTCTTTAGGTATATAGCATTGGTTGATAATGTTTACAGAACTTAACGGATGGCAATTGTTTAACAGATGTTTAACAACTATTTTTCAGTTAATTGCAAATGAGCTAACTATTGCTGAATTGGTTAATTTATAGTAATTTATCCACTGTACTTGTTGGATAGCGTTTGAATTACTAATGTCAAATCCTAAACTGTTTGTTAATGATTAATGTTTTTCGTTGTTGTTAATTGATCACATATTTTTATTATGTGTCAAAATTGTCTGGAAGATCTGTTCAGAGTATTGCCAATCATTAACTCTGTTAATTTAAGCATATACGTGGTATTGACGAAACGCCTTATTATAATATGTTTTGCGCTGGTTACACGCGTCCCATTACAGATAAAATAAAGTTAAGAGATCTTGCCGTCAGTATTGCGAATAGAAGACAGTTGAAAAATAAAAATCGTTTATACGATCTGCCGTGTGAGGAAGGCGAGAAAAACATAAATGACTATAATCCCACTATATTGACGGCATGGGAAGGGAATATGGACAGTCAGTTTATCGGCGAAAAGTCCGCTTTATTAAATTGGTACTGTACAAAGTATACCACTAAAACTGAGTGCAGTTATGGCGTTGATACCTTTGCCATAATAAACAGTACAAAATCTCTCTGCAGTTTATTATGGATTGTTGCATTACGCAGTTTGAGCAACAGAGAGTGTGGAGCTATTGAAGCTGCAGATACTCTTTTAGGAATTTCACTACTCAGAACTGATCCTAACACAACATTTCGATGGTTAGACGTTAACCAAATAAGAAGTAGAAAAATAAAAACTAGGAAAGAAATTGCGGAACTTGATTCGGAGTCGACAGACATATTTTGCCACTCTTTTATTGATAATTATTATCCGAATAGACCACAAGAATTAGAGATGTTGAGTATATATGATTTTGCAAAGTGGTATGATGTTTCACGGATAAAAATTTCGGGGTGCTCGCTAGAATTTTACGATTCAAAAACTCGTCTATACTTGAAAAAAAGAACTCGTGGTTACTTAATTAATCACTTTACATATAATAAGAATCTCAATTCAGAAAAGTATTATTATTCATTGCTGTTGTTGTTTAAGCCCTGGAGAGATTTGGACGAATTAAAAGGGTACTACGATAGTTATGCCGAAGCATTTGATTCGATTAAGACTAAAATTATTAGTGCCCTACAGTATCATGAACGTATAGGGAAACTTCAGCAAGCTTTCGATCATGTTAAGGAACTGGTTAATCAGAAAATTTTGGAAATGGAACGTGAAAATGAAAAAGCTCAGTTGCTTGGTGAGTTGGAATGCCAACCTCTTGAGGTAGAAGGTGCGATGCAGGAATTGAGAGACGTAAAAAATAAACTAGCAGATTGCAATATTCCGGAAATAATAGGGGAATTAAATACTGACCAGAAAAGGATTCTTGACACGGTTACTCAAGCAATTCGTAATGTTAATGATTCAGACGATTCAAATCATTAACTGCTGCGTTTGTATGTGAGTGGTGAAGGGGGAACTGGAAAAAGTTATCTGATCAAGGCAATTCGTTGTTGGAAACAACAAATACTAAACAAAGACACAGCTGTATTAGCTCCTACTGGAGTGGCAGCATTTAATATCGATGGTTTAACTGTACAGGGTGAGTCACTTGCCTTTTAATCATCCCCTTCACACTCGAGTTCCAATTATTTCCATTATTGGTACAATTTGATATTATAAATAAATGTCAGTGCGTGGAAAAGACTCGGTAAATACTCCTTTATATTAAAACTACTCAACACCGTATAATTATAATATTTTCAACGGCCTATATCCATCATTGGCAATTCAAAGGCAAGTGAATCACCCTGTACATCGATTATTTCAACTTACCGTTGAACACGGTCAAACGCCTAGTTACAGACCATTGTCCGACATGGTCTTAAAAACACTACGAAATGAGTTAAAGGATACTGTTTTATTTATTATAGATGAAGTTTCGATGATATCGAATATTACGCTAATGTACATACATTTAAGACTGGCAGAAATATATGACCCCCATAACCATTAAAATGAAAAAAACGCCAAGTCGTCCGCCCCCCCCCCCCCCCGCCGTCCCGGCTCACAACCCACCAACCTTGTCAAAATCATTTAAAAAATTACCAAAAATAGAAATGGATATCATTGGTATACGAAAGCCAAGTTATAATTCAGATATAACTAATAACATACAAGAAAGCCAAGTTTTCATTCAAAGATATCTCGAGTTAACTCTCATTAGCAATTAACAATAAATTCACAATAAATTAGCGATTAACAATAATAAAAAAAACTTGGCGTGTGCGCGCTTCATTGCGAGGTAAGAAACCAATGAGAAACTAATTTAAATCTAACATTCACTTTACTACAATATAAAATCCTAAGAAATCTTACATTTACAGTTCAATCACATATACTATATACTACACAGAAAAGCAGGTTCTCAATTCGTCTCGAATATATTTCTTTCAAAGTTTTCCAGCAATATTACCAGAGCAAGTGCCTTGAATGAAGCGCACATACACACGCCAAGTTTTTTTTATTGTTAATTTATTATTAATTGCTAATGCGAATCAAATCGAGGTATCTTTGAATGAAAACTTGGCTTTCTTGTATGATATCTATTATCTTTTTGTTATATTTCAATTTTGGGGGAAATCCAACTGCTACTTGGCGCATTTTCTTACATTTTAATGTTTTTGGACGGATATTACTATCTACAAGAGCCGTCCACTGGCTGAGATATCTTCTACTGAAACAAATGACAGCTTCGTGTTATAATCACTTAATAGTGATATTTTAAGTGAAAAAGTTGTCGCCCTTCCCACCCATCAAAGTACCCTAAAAGCTGAGTTGCTGAACCCAAATGGCCAAACTTGTATAGAAGATAAATGTGCCAATGAAGATAGAATACCAAGTGAAACCAAAATTTATATAGAAGGGAGTAACACATACACAACATTAGAAAATAATAATAATACAATTGCGACTCAAAGTATTGCTGCTACAACCGATAATGAAATTGTACAACATGAATTTGTCGATCCAAATGACCCTGATTATATGCTGTGACGAAGTGTCCTCTCCTAGCGAGCATAAGACCGGAAGGTTGATTATAAGCGCCGTTAGGGAATATAAAAACGTAGCCTCCAGGCAAGGTCGACAGTTAAGCCAATTTAAAACCTTTGTTTCGCTCCTAATGCTATTTGATTTTCGCGTGAGCCGTCTAGGCCCCATAGACCAGGGACGTCGCTTCGCCACCTGCATCCTGGCACCTATCTTAAGTTTCGTCACCAGCAGCCACGAGATTTCGGCTCGACGTGGAGACTCCACTGCGGATGATAGCAGCCTACGAAGGATTTCCCATGCAGTTTTGGCCACACCGCGGGAAATCTGGGCGGTTGGGAAGGCACATCCAGGCGGAAGGATTCATCGACAGCGGTCGCTAGGATCTTCCGATAGCGCAGGGGCACGGCCCTGTTACGGAGGCTCCCCGAGCCTTGGAGCCCGGACTGCGTTTGGTGACAATATCGGCCCCGTCCGGGGTGCAGGGGGAAATTAGAATTAGTCTATTAAAGTTCCGCGCGCGGAAGGAGCGAACACTCGTTGTGTAGATTTTGACAGTGTAGTTCCGCGATCAGTAGTGTTCCGCCAGACACCACTCCTCAAAATCATTTGGTAAGCGATCCACTTTTAGGACCAATCTATTTCGTTTCGACGTTTGGCCGGTCAGGGGATTGTCCTGGCCGAGTCTTGTTCACGTCTCGTCCTCGTGCTTCCATAGAAGAAAACACACTGCAGAGATTCCGCGAGAATCAGGTCGACCTTCCTGGAGGACTCCCGTCTTCACGACGAGTCATTCCGTCCACTAGCTTAAGTTTCGCGTCGCGAGGTTCCCTTTGGAAGTTAGGACCACCGCTTATCCGTGAGTCTCGTCGTTCCGAGACCTTCTTACTTGTTAGTTCCGGCCACCGCAGGCCATAGAATTCTTTTCCGATCTGCTCGTCACGGGCGCCGTGTAACTCCCGTGAGCGAAGTCCGTTTTCCCGCCATTATCTATTCTCCTCTGGTATTTGTAACATCGTAGACCTAGCAATAAACCTCGGGTGCATTATAAATTTTACTGTCTTGGTTGCGTCTCCTGCCGAATCCACCGCTCTCCTTTATTCCGGCCTCTGAGCTGCCGCGTTAGTGAATCCGACTGCGAATCCCCGGAAGTTGTCCGGCTAATAGCCAGTTCAGTTAGCTTTACGTGGTACCGCGGGGTACCTGGCGCCCATCTTTTTAAGACTTCCGAATTCGTAGTCGAGGGTTAGGGTTTAGTGCGCGTTCCGCCCTTCGGGCGATTCAATTCAGGCGTCTCGAAAGAGCGCTATCAATCTAAGTATCGTTTTGTAAATTCCGTCATCGCTAATAGTGATATTTCACATTTTCCTGGGTAACTGGCTGCGGGTAGTTCTATCCCCGAGCAGCCCCAGGAAAATTCCTCATAAATTTGGCGCCCAACGTTAAAGGTAGAGCCAGAGCGGACCAAGACAGCATAAATTCAAGCTAGGGAATAGACTCCCAACCGTCGTTTCCCGTCCTGTGATTGTGTGATTTGTATGTACAATTTTCGTGGGTTTGGTGGCGGAATTTATTGTATTGTATCCCTTGTATTGCGTAATCGCCCAAACCAACAGCGCACACATCACAGGAAGCTGCATAATTCTGGTCGGCAAGTCCGTTACAGAAAAAGAGTACAGGAAGTACCACTAGTGAGTAGTAAGGCACGTCACGCGTTTCGGGAAAGAGCGAATCTCGACGTGGTGGTAATTTAGTTTGGGGGACTGCTGCTGAAAGAACTAGTATTACAAAGAATTAGATCTTTCGAGAAAATTTAACGTTCCGCGAATAAGGAAGAAGAAACCCGCAACGGTAATTAGCACAAATTTGATTACTGGGTTGGTTAGTCGGAAGACAATAGGGCACGCGACTATTGTCTGATTCGGGTAAATAGACCCAGAACAAAAACAGTTTCGCGACCAGCGATCTAATTCGGGACACAACTAATACTAACGTCAACACTTAATACAATGGCGGAGGAACAAGTGGGACGGATCAAAGATTTCACCGTGGAGGAATTATTGAACGAGCTGCGGAGGCGAGAATTGTCGGAGCAAGGTGGAACTCCGACAATGAGGGACAGATTGGCGAGACAGATAAATTTCGAAGCGGGTGAATCGAGCTCACCCGCAACACCCGCGACGTTGGTCCAATCGTCGTCGCGGAAAGTGACCATACAACCACGGGAGACGGATTACGCGCTGCCGCGAATAGACCTCGCGGACGCGACGCCGGACGGTACCGAAATCGACACGCCCTACTTAAGGGCAGAAGAACATGTGTCGCCGGACTCCCCAGGTCACCACTTCGTGGAGTCCATTTATGTACCGGTTCTTCAACCGCGGACATCACCGCCCATCCGCGATCCGGTCGTCTCCCCGGAAATTCCGCAACCGACGGTTTCGCAACCACCGTCGCCAACGCCGCCTTCGCGACCGGGACTGTCCTACGTACCGAGGGTCCAGCCTACACCCACGCGAACGCACACGAACCCGCAGTACGTTTTCGACGTACTGCGGCGACTAGGCATCCGGTACGGGGGTAAACCGGAAGAAGATCCGGAAGAATTCCTGCTCCGGATAGCAGAGTGCCGCGACACATACTACCTGCCGGATCCACACGTATTGCTAAACCTGCCATCATTTTTGGAGGGATTAGCATTGCAGTGGTTCCGTCCAAATAGGCCCTTATGGCACACGTACGACGAGTTCGCGTCGGCAATGCGTGAGCATTTTGTGGACCCAAATATCCAGCAGGAACTTCGACGTACCGCGTATTATCGGTTTCAAGGGGAAGACGAAGGGGTCAGGGGATATATAATATGTATGCAATCACTATTTAGTCGGTTGCGTCCCGCGTGGACGATAGAAGTTCAGATAGAGCATACATATTATAATTCGCTGCCGAGGATCCGCCAGGCGATTAACCTTCGGAACATACACTCCATGCAGCAACTACTGCTGGAGGCGGTATGGGCCGAAAGGAATACGGAAACCGCGACTTTCGTTCCGTCTCAATTTCGCCCGAAACTAGCGCCGTATCTCGCAGCGTACGGAACACCTGTACCGAAGACAAAAGCATGTAAGGCCGAGACCTTATGCGCGGTGTCCGAACCCAGCACTAGTAAACCCAGCGAGCCGTCTCGTAAGCAAGGTACCGCACCGCTGGTTAAGTGCTGGAACTGCGAGAAAACCGGCCATCGGGCGAAAGAGTGTCGCGCGCCGAAGCGGGTATATTGTTTCAAGTGTGGGCATCCGGGAACCACCACGAAAACGTGCCCACACTGCCACAAGGCCTCGGGAAACTCTCACAAGAGCTGCAGGACCGGACCCCTCCAGCTCCCCGCGATTTAGAAACAGTCCACAAAATGCCAACGCAATACGAGATAACCGCGGTCATGACAAGCACCGAGACCGCGTTACTCAAGGTTCCGGTTTTAGTTGGGAATTGCCAATCTGTCGCCCTAATAGATTCGGGAGCGTCGCGCAGTTTCATTTGTCGTGCCGTCGTAGAGCGAGACGGAAGTAATGCGGAGGTGAAACCTTTAACCGTCCCAACGCTACTAATTACTGCGTGCAGAAAGGTGCATTACGCCACCAACCTAGCAGAGTTCCGGTTGACAATAGAAGGAATGTCTAGCATCGTGCAGGCCCGAATTTTGGAAGAGCTGGCCGCGCCACTGTTATTGGGGGTAGACGTTATAGCGCAAGTCGGTATCCTCCCGGATTTTAGGGATATGAATTGGCGCTTTAAGGATGACCCGTCTCGCGTGTTCCCTTTCGTTCAGTCACCGGCGGGCTGCGAGTATAGCACGCTTTCAAGCGTGCAATTTCTATCGGAGGGGGAGGCGTCTCGCTTGGACGCGTTTCTCAGTAAACTTATGCCGGAATTGTCTCGAGCCAAAGGGCTCACCGCGCTTACGAAACACCGGATGGACGTGGGAGCTCACCCGCCTATCAAGCAGCGGTATTACTCTGTTTCGCCGCCCGTACAGGAGGCGATTTACCAAGAAGTAGATCGTCTCCTGGCCGAGGACATTATAGAACAGTCGGCCAGCGAATGGTCAAGTCCCATCGTAATGGTTAAGAAGTCGAACGGGAAGTATCGGTTTTGCCTCGACTTCCGGAAAGTCAACAGCGTGTCAAAGCGCGATGCCTACCCCCTGCCGCATATGACCGGGATACTCGACAAATTACGCGCCGCTCGGTATATCACGACGATCGACCTCAGCCAGGCTTACCGCGTTCACCGTACCGGGCAAAGGCTTGTTCCACTTTAAGAGAATGCCGTACGGGCTCACCGGAGCCCCGGCGACTTTTCAGCGTCTTCTGGACCGCCTCATCGGTCCAGAAATGGAACCACACGCCTTTGCCTATTTAGACGACATAATCATTGTCAACGCGACGTTCGAAGACCATCTCCAGTGGGTGGAAAAGATCCTTCGGAAAATCTTAGAAGCCGGATTAGCAATCAATCCGGAAAAATGCGAGTTTTGCCGCACCGAAGTTCGTTATTTAGGATTCGTATGCTGGCAGCATGCCGACGATGCCAACCAGATGTCGACAGTGCACATCTTATGATTATTTATGACCATTTATGACCACGTATGACCGCACTGACCGCACTGACCGCACTGATCCTCACACTAAACGCATAGTATTGTGCGCAAAGCGGCAGCACTGTCGCCGGAAGCACGCTAAACTTGAAAGTTTTAAAAACAAATCAACCCTTTGAATACGGCGAAATCTAATGGAAAATGCTTATTTCTACCGACGAGATTTCAGCCGTATTAATGCAATCATAATGCATTTTTAGAGCGTCTGTAGGCGCCAAAAGAGTTTATAGTGGACGAAGTTTTAAAGCGTCTGAAAGCGCCAATAGTAGCCAAAGGGTTAAAGAAACAACTTTTATTAATCGGATTACCTTTTTAACATGTTTTCAAGTTTCGATCAAATTTAAATATGACGCAGTTGATGTGAAATAAAAGCAACGTTGCTTTATCCGTAGCATAAATTGCTTAAATAATATACGCGGGTTAATTAAAGTTTATAGTTTTCCTCAGTTAAAAAATGTTGTGCCGCAGACCAATTTTAATTTCAGAACCTATTTAGGCGTACAAATATATTTTGTTAGCCTCTGCGGTGACATTCAAATGAATATATTTAAAATAGTATTTCTTATATATTCTTCTTCACGTGATTAACGTCGACTCCCCTCAGGGTTTGCGACGGGTATGGAAGAATACCTCCTGCATTCACATACCAAACCCTGTATGAGCGTCCATAAGGCAGGGGGGGCACCAAACTTATGCTCATACCGGGTGGACCTACTATTTTTAAGGTGGAATCCGAACCACCCCCCCGCCGCAGTGCGTGAACGTGCTGAAAATCAGCGATGACAGGTGTTGGGATCGAACCCGAGCCCCGCTAATTACGGGTTGAGCACTTATCCCCCTGAGCCACTGCGCGGGTCGTATTTCTTATATATAAAATCGTATTTCTTTAAGTCTTTCGTTACAAATGCCGCTGTGATAAAAATGGCTACACTGGGAGATATGCAATAATTAATATTTATTGAATACGACTCTTGAGTATATGTTTGAAGACATGAATATGCTTGATACTAATTTTCAATTTCATAAAACCTTGAAGACAGGTTGGCAAAAGATTATTTATGGGACATATAGAATTGTAAACAAGTTGCAAAAGGAATTCAATTTTATATATCTCATATATTTGCATCTTCGTCCAATACATACATTCTTTAATATAAAATTCAATAAAAATGTATTACTCTAGGTACTATAGAACGTTGCAACATAATAGATACCATAAGGAAAAATGAGAGCTTCCTTTATAATACAAATGCTTGCTATAATACCGGTGAAATTCTAGTCGCTCGGAGGCCCAGCCTGATCAAAAACCGTTCAGCGCGAGACCTTACATGTTGCGCTAAGTGTAAAGGCTTTTATACCAAAAATAACATACGCCATCACTTTCAAGCATGTAGCGGGAAGAAAGGTTTTCATGCCGTAAAAATTATGAGCCGCAAAATAGCAGGAAGACTGCACAGTTCAGCCTGCAAAATTTTAAAGAATAATATTTTCCCGGTACCCAGGGAAGATGATGTCGTCAGGATTATTCGCTACGATGAATTGCCGATTTTATTTGGCAACAAACTCTGCAAAAAATATAAACCACAACATCAACATGACTTAATAAGGTCCCGATTACGAGCTCGTGGAAGATTTTTTTTACAAATGCGCGAATTAAATACTAACATTAAAAACTTCCATGACATCTATCAGCCGCAGTAGTACGATAGTTGTGTCGAAGCTATTAACCAGGCAGGGAAATACAATGAAGGTACAGATACGTATGGTGCGCCTTCTGCCGCTACACGACTTGATAGTTTAATTAAGTAAGTTGGAAACTTATATATTACAAACTGTATTAAAAAAATTAGCTCAAGCTCAAAGAAAAGGCTGAAAACTTTTTAAATATTATAGCGGAAGATTTTACTGTAACTATTAATAAGATTGCAGAAGAAACGACAAGCGAAAGAAAACGGCATAAAAAAAGAGATTTACCGGCAACTGACGATATCGTTAAATTGAACAATTATTTATCGGAATCCAGAAATATTGCCTATACTTTGCTTCTTGTACAGGGTGATGCGCGAATCGGGGAATCAGCTTTTTACCATCGAATTATCGGTAATACCGACAAGCGTAATTATTTTGTTCGCCGCATAATGTCACCTGTGTCGTGTGTCGCTCAGCACTACGCAGAGTGAATCAAATTGACAAATACTGAATCTTGAAGAAGCGTTACTTATACACTCCGGCGAAACTGTTTTATTCTTAATTCTGAATTATATGGTAACCATATTAACTTACCTCATACCAAACTTCTGTGAACTGAATCTATGAAGAATGGGCTATGATTATTGGGATGAATGCTTGTTAGTTCAAATTAATATAATTTCAATAACAAAAGTAGTCGTTGCGGTAATGAATTTACAATCTTGTGGTTCGTGTTCCATTCCAAATAACCAGAACAATTTTCGATTTCTCGCAATTCAAACAGGCCATCAAATAGCATTCTGTTATTAGTCATAAACTCGTCTCGTGCTGCACATTTCCACGTCCATCCGATTGCGAAGAATAGTGCGGCCACACTATTTATTTTCCTATTTGCTTTGTAGTCACTGGTGACTTTTCACTTCCACAGTATCGGCTCATGACACATAATGTTTACAAATGCGGTTTAGACGTTTGTTTGCTAAAAAAGATACCGTCTTTAAATCTGGTGGATTGTGGAGGGCATCGATAGCCGCAAATTAATAGTGACACGAGTTTATTGCTAATATCAAAATATATTATTTCTTCATCCTAATAATCATAGCCTGCTCTCTGGAGATTTAGTTCACAGAAATTTGATATGACTTAAGACTTTAATACGGTTACAATATAATTCAGAATTCAAAATAAAACTGTTTTATTGAAGTGCACAAGCAACGTTTCCTCGAGATTTTGCATTTCTCAATTAATCGATAGGCTGCCAGTATCTGCCATGATTCAATTTGTGTAGTGCTAAGCGACACAAGACAGTGGTGACATTACACGGCTAATAAAACAATTACGCAAGGTCGATATTACCAATAATTCAACATGCGGGATTCCCGACGTTTTGTGGGTCACCCATTCGCGCAGTAAACCTTAGTACGCGCTGCAAGAATGGGCATTAGTGTTATGGGCTGGCAGAGGAATTACCAGCCCGAAGGATTCCTCCCTTCATCTTAGGGCAGGGTAACCTGTGGGTTACCTGCGGCCCTGCCAGAGTTTTCGTGCGAGCGAGGACTCTGTTTCGTTCGGTTCTGGGAAACGGCGGTTTTTGGCCGAGCCACCGAATTCCCGTGAACTTACGCGGATTAGCGAGTACTGAGAAGTTTCAGGTAAGGTTTGTAAGTGTCCCTGAGCCAATCAGGGGTAGTCTGTCGTACCAAGGAGCTAATCCTCTCGCCTTCGGAGCGCAAAATTCGAGTATAAAGTAAGCACTTTTCGATGGGAAAAATCATTCTTCCGCCGATATCAGCTACCACCAGTGCGTGCTTCGAGTGATCAGTCTACCAGAGCTTCTTCATTCTCCACTACGACTCCGAGGGTGCCGAGGATCACGCTGCCTCCTTTCCTTGCTGCGGGATTGGTAAGCTGTCATCTGCCAGGCTCATTATAATCGCGATCATTATTGATCCTTGTTTCACGGGTTCTAAGGTTAACCCCCCTTATTAGTGATTATCGTTAAGCTTTGTGAATATCGTATCGAATATTGTGTGACTATCGTTGTGATTATCGCTATCATACGCGTTCACCATCCACGTGTAGTAGGGTTACGTTCGAATGCCGTGGCGACCCGCGGCCGCCATTTCGTGAACGCTTGGTGGCGAGCAAGCAGCGGCGACTACAGCCTACACCTTTTCACCTGTGAGACTACCGTTCAAATATTAGTGAATATCGTTTTCTCCACTGAGTCGTGAACCCGCCCCTCTCTGCTGAGATTAGCCAGCCATCGCGTTTGGATCCTTTGGGGATCGACTGCGATCATTATTGCCGAATTATATTATAGCTGAGACTATCGTTCGTGTGAATATCGTTTCGCGTATCGTTCGAGTGAGTATCGCATTGTGATTATTGAACTGAATATCGTAGAGATTATGGCTCACGTTTACCGCTCGTGTGATTGTCGCTTGGTCTTCGTTTATCGCTCGCGTTTACGGATTGAGTGTCTAGCGTTCTTTTCGCGTCTATTAAATAATTCCGTTTAGTAAATCGTAGCCGATCTCCCAAGGCTATCGAGAGCTTTTGTCGATAGCCCACCCACGGGGACCCACCGCCTCAACCCCGACCCCTTCACACGACACTACCTAGAGGGGAACGTCGTGGCAAAGAGTTTGGCTCCCTAGGGGAGACCAGGAAGGGAACGCCTGGGAATTTGTGTCACAAAGAATTTGACGCCCAACGTGGGGCCCAAGTTAGCGACTCACAGAGAAAAATATTATATTTTGTGTTATTGTTTCTGGCGACATAAGGACTGTTTTTGCGTTGGCCTGTCAGGGCCTCAAACCCATAGGCTCATTAATCTGAGTTTCTTTTATTATTTGGTAACGCGCTTTGTGTACGCCCTATTCCGATCTCCCTGGATTGGAACGGTGGAAGGAGTGAGTGCGAGAGGTAAATAAACCGACTTTAGCGTTTCTTTTGTGTAGCCGCGAGTCTCAGGGAGACTCTGCGGAAAACTTTGTGCGTTTCGGGCATCCTCGCATGGATGACCCGAAATATTCGTGGATAGAGTCATTAGACTATAGGTCATTGGTCGAGGCTTTATTAAGACGTAGCCTTTCGGTTGGGGGTGATACAGCAACACTTCGGGATCGCCTGTTCCGAAACCTACAATTCGAGTTCGGAGAAGGCGACGATCCTGCCTCTCCGTGGTTGGCTTTAGGTATAGCCAATATGTCGGATCACTCTCGCACCCCCTCCCCCGCCCCATTCGAGGGTGGGACATCGGAGCACGAGGGAAAATTCGTGACGTCCCGAGACCAATCCAGACATCAAGGGCTTAATGAAGCAGCCGAACCACAGCCGTCCATCTCTCGCGTACAGCCGAACATTAACTATACGGCCACACGTGAGAACAGTAGTACGCCATCCTCCGGTACGTCTACTGGAGGAGGTTCTACTTCCCGTGCTTATGACCTCATGCGTAAGTGCAACTTGCGCTTTTCTGGTTGTGAGAATGAGAACGTTGAGGCTTTTCTCACTCGCGTCAGCGAGGGGAGACGCTTCAGCGATATTTCCGATCACGACGCGTTAGCTTACCTTTCCTTCTTCTTGACCGGAGTCGCCTTATTATGGTATAGAGTAAATTGCTAACGATGGGTGGGTTGGCGTGATTTTGTGGTAGATTGGCGAAAGCGGTTCTCGGACACCGATTTCCAAATTCGTTTAGAGATGGTTATCCAGAACCGAACACAAGGAGAATATGAAAAAGTGTTAGATTACTTTACTTTCATGCGGTACATGTATTCTCGCTTAATCCCCGCGTGGACTGAGGAGAAACAAATTAAGTATGTGCAACGCAACCTCCACCCACGTATCGCCCGTTTCATACACCGTTTCGACCTAACGAGCATGAATGAGTTGGAAGAGGCCGTATTAGAACTCGAAAAGACGATAAAAATTCAGTATATTCCACCGCCGCGGCCGGAATCCATGCTTCTACCAGACGTCGGTTATAAGCCGCCGAAAGGCGCACCAAAACCGCGCTATCGTGCGTCGGCGCTACGGTGCCCGCGAACACTCAGCCTCCCACTCCCACCACCAGGAAAGACGACAGCAAAGCTCTGGTCGCGAATCCATTTACGATCACCTGCTGAAATTGCAGCAAGTCCGGTCACATTTCGCGCGATTGTACGGAGGCCCGCGCTATCCACTGTTACCGTTGCGGTAGCAAGGGAGTCACGGTTCGAACGTGTCCAAAATGTTCGGAAAACTAGGACAGTCCTCGGAACAACTACCCAGTTCGGAGGGCCGTAATCATGTTAGTTTAGAAATAGGTTTAGATACAGAGTACACGCCGTTCCGAAATAAGGTTGTACAGTTGTTAGATTTTAGTGTAGACAAGGCAATAATGCCTATGGAGATGATCGCGCACGCGAAACCTCCAAAGAAACCTTCGATTTATGTCTGGGCGAGTCTCTGGGAGCATCCTGTAAAAATCATGATGGACACAGGTTCATCATGTTGTTTTGTCAGTAAGGAAATTTTAGAAAATTTTGGTTTGATGAACGAAATAAAAAGAACTAAGAAACCCCGTTATTTTGAATTAGCGAACGGTCACATCGATAGTACTGACGAAAAAATTTTGTTATCGTTAACCCTGGAGGGTAAGACTCGTAAAGATAAGGCAGTAGTGCTGCCACATTTAGTGGTTACTTGTATCCTGGGAGTAGACGGTATTGGGAAATTCGGTTTTGTTCCCGATATTAGTAAAGGGATCTGGTACTTTTCGGAAGATCCCCAAAAACATTTTGTGATAAATTCAGTAGATTCATTATCCTGTTGTTTCGGTATTCGCGAACTCACTGCCGAATAGGAAGACAGGTTAAAACAATTTTTGGAAAAGTGGGTACCTTCTGTCACTGTGGGCAAAGGCCTCACTACTCTTATCGAACATAAGATTGACGTAGGGGATAGTGCGCCAATTAAGCAGCGTTACTATCCGGTATCTCCTAAAGTTCAGGAATTTATCTACCAGGAGGTCGATAAGTTACTTCGTGACAAAGTCATAAAGCCATCCGAGAGCGCGTGATCGACTCCTATAGTTATGGTAAAGAAGCCCAATGGTACCTATCGTTTTTGTTTAGATTTTCGGCGAGTAAATTCGGTTTTGAAAAAGGACGCTTATCCTCTCCCAATTATGGCAAGCATTCTTGATAAATTACGCGCAGCTCACTACATCTCGACTATCGACTTAAGCCAAGCCTATTTCCAAATTCCGCTTGAGGAAAAAAGTAAAGAGATTACCGCCTTCACGGTACCAGGAAAAGGTCTATATCAATTTGTAAGAATGCCTGTTGGTCTCACGGGAGCTCCAGCCACTTTCCAGCGGTTATTAGACCAACTTATCGGTCCAGAACTGGAGCCAAACGCCTTTGCATATCTGGATGATATTATAATGGTGTCAAAGACGTTCGAAGAACACCTCGTTTGGCACGAGACCGTATTTAGAACTATCTCTGAGGCTGGGCTGGAGATCAATCCCGACAAATGCGAATTTTGTTGTGCCGAGGTGCGATATCTCGGCTTTTTAGTGAACAAAGAAGGGTTAAGGGTAGATCCTGAAAAGGTAACGCCTTTGACGGAATATCCAGCGCCATGTAACCTTAAGGAACTACGTCGCTTCCTCGGTATGACTTCCTGGTATCGGCGATTCATCCCTCGTTACGCTACTATCGCAGAGCCTCTCCATCGATTACAGCGGAAAAATCAAATTTGGGAATGGGCAGACGAACATCAGTTTGCATTTGAGGAGCTTAAATCGTTGGTCGCGACCGCGCCTACCTTAGTATCCCCCAATTTCGAAGTTCCGTTTGTCCTGCAAACTGACGCTAGTCAGGTAGGGCTCGGAGCAGTACTCACGCAAACTATCGATAACGTCGAACGGGTAATCGCTTTCGCCAGTCGGACGCTAAATCCGGCCGAGCGGAATTATTGTACGTCAGAGCAGGAGTGCCTCGCCATAGTTTGGGTAGTAAAGAAATTTCGACAGTGTTTAGAGGGGTACCATTTCATTGTAGTCACCGACCACGCGAGCTTGCGATGGATACACCAAAAAACCAATCCCAGTAGCCGATTAGCGCGCTGGGCATTGGATCTGTTGGGCTACGATTTCGAAGTGGTTTACCGGAAGGGGGCTCTCAATCACGTACCAGATGCGTTATCGCGTATGTTCGACTCTGCCGACCCCGAGGGAAACAAAATCTTAGTGTCTAGCATCTTTCGTCACAAGTCTGAGTCTAGCGTTCCCGAGAATAACAAATTAGAGTTTAGCGCTACCGATCTTTTAGTGTCTAGCGAATCGGGAAATTTAGAGTCAAGCGATCGAGTGGAAATCGGCACAAAGTAAGTCGAACAATTTGGTGTCTGGCAATCCTTTGGTGTTTTGCGAGATAAATAACGTGGTGTCTAGCGATCAGGAAAAATCAGGGTTTAGCGAGTTTAGGGCATCCAACCCCCTGACGGAACCCCTCGACATCGTAGCCCCTATAGAGGAAGGTCACAGTGACAGTGAGGAAGAGGGGGCGGAAATGCTCCCCCAAACTCCTTACGTCCCCCTTGGTACGAGAGACGGCTACCACAGTATAATATAGTAGGGATACTCATACCACGTGACTGTCCAAATTCGATCGGTGCGCCGCCGACCAATGGCAGGCAAACTAAAGATAAAGGACCTCTCATAATAGGCCAAAACGATGGGTGCCTCCACAACTGAGTTGGCAACAGAGAGAGAGAGAGAGAGAGAGAGAGCGAGAAGGAGATATGTCCCCTCGCAGTCACAGCGAGTCGTGTCAGCAGGCCGGGTAGGACTAGAGCAGGCCGTGAGGAGAAGCAGACGTACGCTTCCCCTGACTGCCTGCTCAACTCGAGAGCCTGTGGAGGGAGAGAGAAGAAGATATATGCTTCCTCGCTGTCGCACACAGATGTGCGTTGATACGGCGTAGCCAGTAACACGGGGAACAAGGATAGATTTCTCCTTTCTTCCGCGCGACTACCGAGGATACTTATTCCGAAGTGTAGCGGTTATCGTCTGCTATAAAACTTTCACCTCGATTTATGTAAAAGTTACAGCTCCAAGGATTTATTTCTGAATTTTGTATTTTTTCGTTGATTTTTCTGAATCGAATGAGCCAAGGATCAAGCGAATCGGTTGAGTCGTTCAGGAGATATGAATTTCACCTCGTTATTATTCCCGTAGTAAAGGCAAGGCGGATTAAGAGTCATGGGATTCATGCAGAATTCCTAAAAATGTAACTTTCACTTTTTTCATACGAGATGGCAGCAATCAGAAATGCTGCGGACTGCGGAGATAATATGGCTGTGTTGTGTTTACGTTACCGACACGTTGGTTAAGCCGGTTATGCCATGGCTGGTTATGTGACAGTCTAATTTTATTTTATTATTATTTTTCAGATCAATTCTTTATTTAGTTAATAAAAGAGCATATTATCCTTGCCCCTGTCCCTGTGATCTCTTGTAACTATTGAGAATTATGAAATGTCAAAAGTGTTAAGTGCGTAATTCACAAATCACTGTTCATTGGATTTGGTAAACGAGTGCTCATTATCAATAGCTAAAATTCTCAACTGTCCAGCATATGAATCTTTTAACCAATAATTAGTTAGCAATTATTTACAATTTAAGGGAATGCTAGCTATTGGTAATCAGTAGTTGCTTACGTAGACTAATTTCAGCACTTTAGGTTTGCACTGTCAGCTAGGCACTTGATAGTCAGGATACATAAAAAAAACTACACTGAGAATGAGAGAGCTTGCATATATAGCTTATCAAATATAACTTGTAAAGTATTAAGTCAAATCATTTACAACTTCAATAGATTCTGGCTATTGATAATCTCTCCTTTGCTAATCTGAATCATTGTTTGATTTAACGTTTTATTTAACGTTTTAGTGTTATAATATTAACCAAGCGATATGCTCCACCGCAGCCTAATTTAGTGTAGTTGTATCGCGACTGTCAAGTTTTTTGCTCAAGGCACGCTTCAGCCAAAGAGCTAAAATGATTAAGTGATTGTTGTGCTACGCATTGAACAATTTTCCAACCTTTAAATCAAACTAATTTCAGCACTTTAGGTTTGCGCTCCATCAGCTAAGTACTTGACAGTCAGGAATAACTTGTAAAGTATTAAATCAAATTATTTCCAATTTCATTATATTCTAGCTTTTAGGAATCTCTATTTTGCTAATCTGAATCATTGTTTGATTTAACGCTTTACAATTAAAATATATAAACCAAACAAAATGCTCATACGCAGTCTAATTTGTATCTTGACTGTCAAGTTCATTGTTCAAGGAACGCTTCAGCTAAAGAAGTAAAATGATGTAAGCAAGTACTAATTACCAATCACATGTCGTTTAGGGATATAATAGCTATTGGTAATCACTACTTGTTTAGTAAATTTCATTACTTTAGATTGTGTGCTCCGTGACCAATGCATTTGGTACTGAAGATTTACCAAAGTTAAAGTGTGTATGAGGGTGTGGCTTATCTAATCTGCAATTTAAATGCATCCTAGCTATTGGGAATCAGTAAACAGGTGTTAATTATTACCAATTACTAGCATGCTTCTAACTTCCAACAGACTAAAGTTAAAATTTTAAATTATATTAGGCAAGCTGTAAATCTCATACTGTTTAACTTTGGAATATTGAATTTGTTAAGTGCAAGCTATATATTATGTAGGGAATCTATATTCTCACATTTGTTACATATTCATCCTCATCGGACTACTTTTCTTAGCCTTTTTACACGTGGATTCAATAACTTTAAACTCCCACATAGCTTTCCCATGCGTATTTTTCGAGACTTAAAACTGTGACTTCGACTCTTTCGTTCCGTCTTATCTCAAGCCCTTAAAAACACATTCCTAGTTAGGGATCATCACAGCATGCCCTTAACGAATTCTGCAGCTGTGCACTTAGTGCATCTCATAAATTTTTAGACCTCAAGCATAGTCAGACGCTTGGCGCCTATACTCCTACCATACCCCCTTTTCACTGGGTTTTTCGGGTATTTAAGCCCTAAATTCTAGTGGAAAGCGGGGGAATCAGTTCCGAACTCTCATCGACGGCGTAGCTCTGTCAATCGGACCAGCGAAGAACACCGTAGTAGATCGAGCACTAGTCTCCTTCGAAGCAGTTACAATTACCGTACGTACATCATGTCTCATCGCGATCGTTAGGCAAGTCACAGTTCTTTCGTTAGTTTCTCCCCCGTTCAAATCGTAACGTAAAACAAACTCATATTATTTTGTAGCAACATCTCAAAGCCACAGAAACTCTCATTGTATTTTTGTGTTTGTATTATTTACTATTCAGAATATATTGAACATTATTCTAGCTTTCATTAAGAAACCATTTGTGTCATCATTACTAAATTCCTGTTTGGTCAACCTTGTTTCAAATAAGCATAATAAGGAAAAGAATAACAAAAGATCCCACGAGGATACATCTTTACCGCTCAAGGTGTATCCGGCGAGCCATAGTAAGGTTTAACTCTAGCTTAGGGCATTCTTCCATGATCAATTAGCAGTCTTGAGTCTGGTTAAGGTGAAATAGCCCTTAGCACGATCCCAAGTCTCTGTTCTGAGCTACTGGAAGCAACTAGCCATTCTTTTATTTAGCAAGGTCCAGACTTGAGTCTGGTTAAGGTGAAATAGCCCTTAGCACGATCCCAAGTTCTGTTCTGAGTTATTGAAAGTAACTAGTATAAAGGGTTTAAAAGGAGTTTAGGGACCTGAGTGCGGTTGAGTTGAAATAGCACTCAACAACATCCCAGGATTGACGTAGGGCCGATTGGGAACTAGAAGACTCGAGTCTGGTTAAGGTGAAATAGCCCTTAACACGATCTTAGAGCATATTTTAGGACTCGCGAAGCCTGGCTCGTAACACATTCAGCTCAATTTCTTAGATCTCCTCCTATGTGCATGATGAAGTTATAGATACATTGTAACATTAAAGTTACATTATAACATAAACATGCACATAGTGATGGTGCATATTTGAACAGAAATGGCACTTGACATTTTAATAAAATTCTACTTTTAAATTTATTAATTAAACCATTGATAAATAATTAGAAATTTGATTGTTTGTCTTTATTGTAAAGAATTAACTAACAAAAAGACATGAAATCCGTCCAAAAACATTAAAATGTAAGAAAATGCACCAAGTAGCGCGCACACGCCAAGTTTTTATTATTGTTAATCGCTAATTTATTGTTAATTTATTATTAATTGCTAATGCGAGTTAAATCGAGGTATCTTTGGATGAAAACTTGGCTTTCTTGTATGATATCTATTATCTTTTTTGTTATATTTCATTTTTGGGGGAAATCCAACTGCTACTTGGCGCATTTTCTTACATTTTAATGTTTTTGGACGGACACAATATTCTTACCGCCTTGCGTTTCAATCCCCATTCTTTCCTTAACACTCTCCTCAATTTACCCACAACACTCACAATTTTCTCTCTCATACTCTCCAAATGCACCTTAAAATTCATCCTCTCACTCATTTTAATACCTAGGTATTTAACATTCTTCACATACTTAATCGCTTTATCACTCAGACCCACTCTCGGATTTCTGTTATCAGCCATTCTTCCTTTCATCAGCATCGTCACGGTCTTTTCCTCAGATACATCCACTCCAACCTTTCTACCCCATGCACTCACCAATGCCATACATGCAGTTCCCGTTCGCTCCACTTCATTCCTAGCATTCGCCTCAATCACCAACAACAAATCATCCGCATAAGCAACTCTCTTACATTCACACCCTTCGAAGTCCCATAATAGTTCATCCATCATCAAATTCCATACCGCAGGTCCACAAATGGAATCCTGGGGGCACCCTCTATTCACATCCTTCCATACTTCTTTTTGTACACTCCGAACACAAACTCTCCTATTTTTAAAATAATCCATCCATACACCAATTTCTTCACACCCAACAGATTTCAATTTTTCAATTACTCTTCCCCAATTCAGATTATCAAACGCTCCACGAAAATCCACAAACACACCTAAAACATACTTTTTACTGGATTCATTCACCCAAGACTTCACTCTCTGCCACGCATCCTCTGTCGACCTACCACACCTAAATCCAAATTGCGCATCATTCATCCGTCCTTCCAGTCTATTCACGAGCATTCTTTCATACACTTTCCCCAAAACAGACAGCAAGCAAATAGGTCTGTAGGATGACGGATCAGACTTAACCTTTTCTGGGGATTTCAAGAGTACTACTACACATGCATTCTTCCATTCTTTCGGGAAACAATTCTCACTTAGACACACATCATACATTCGTTTCAGCAACCCAGGGATCGCTATCCATATTCTTCTCACCATCTCTCCAGTTATTCCATCCAACCCAGGCGCTTTTCTCATTCTCACCTTCCTTACCGCATTCTCTACTTCTTCCCACTCAAAACTTCTCTCCGTCTTTTCAACACATTCAGCACTCATTACGTCATTCACATCTGCGGCTGGGAAGAAGGCATTCAATAACACATCCACATTGTCCTTCCCCAACTCTTTGTTACATTCTCACCGACTCTCATCCCACATATATTATCCCTCTTTCTCTTCCCCATACACAACTTGTAGACATCTCCCCACCGATTCAGATTTCCTTTCTCACTCACAAATCCCTTCCAATGCTTCTCTTTCGTTTCTTTCATTCCGCATTTGTACTTCCTAAATTCTCTCATATAATCATCCCATCTAGTTCTCGAATCTGCTCCTTGTTTCTCTGCCTTCTGATATTTCTTTCGTGCCTTTCTTGCCCTCTTCCTCATTTGTTCCAATTCACCCGTCCACCATCTAAGCTTCCTCAAATTTGCACACTTACCGCTTTTCATTCTTTTGTCATTTGCTTTCGTCACCCATTCAGTTACCATTCGTACTACTTCAACAGCATTCGTACTTCTCAAATCCTCTAAGCACGTACCACATGCAAATTCTTGCAAATCATTCATATATTCCTCCCAATCAACTCCATACATCGACCACTTTCGCACACTCACTATATTCGCATCATCATACACATCACACTTCATTCGGATCAAAATCGCATTGTGGTCACTCATGCTCCAGTCATTCTTAATTTCCCAGTCAAAAGAACACCTCTCACTTTCATTACTAACTATACTCACATCAATATCACTCTCTCCATTCGCACCACTAAATGTAAAGTATTCCGAAGGTTCATTCAATACAAACAAATCATGCAATAACAAGTATTCTTCCAACAAAATACCGCGCATCTCTTTCTCTCCGCCACCGGCTCCTCCCTTACTGTACCATAAGGGGGAGACAGCATTCGCATCCATCCCAATAATCAACATCTTTCCATTCGTTACTTCTCTCAGCTTATCCATATTCCTCAAATATTCTTCCATACTACCACCATACTGACAATATACAGACGCAACAAATATTTCACCAAACTTTCCTTTCATCCAAACGCACACACCGTATTCGTTTGTACATTCTGTCACAGTCATTACCTCCAAGTTCACATCATTCACAAGAATTCAACACATTCAATCCACATTCAATCCATTCGGCAGTCCTCTAACACACCCATCCGCCACATACGGCTCTTGCAGCAATGCCACACTTATACCTTTCTCACAAACAGTCATACCTAAATCACACATTACCGCATACGATCTCTGACAATTCAACTGTTACATGCACATTTCGATCTCAGTCATTACTAATTCTTGCACTCATTCTGTCTCGCATTCTCTTATACTCACAACATTCAACAGACATTATGGAATGATTCGCCGGTAATCCTTTCATTTTACAGTTTCTGCATGCATATCCTTTCTTGCACTCTTTCATAATATGACCACTTTCACAACACTTCTGGCATAACTTCTCTTTCTCAGGACATTCACGCATCATATGACCATACGCAAAGCACCCATAATAACGTGGCACAAGCATAAAATCTCTCACCTTAAAGGCATTCCATTTCATATAAATACGTTCATTCATTAAGATAACTTTTCTTCCTTTCATACTTAATTCAATTATCACGTTGCCACACTTTGATTCTTTCTTGCTGCTTCTACTCACTATTCTCACTCTCTCATTCAACTCGTCTTCATTCATACACACGTTTAGGTTTCTCATGTACAGGGTGATTCACTTGTCTTTGAATCGCCAATGATGGATATAGGCCATTGAAAATGGTATAATTATACGGTGTTGAGTAATTTTAATATAAAGGAGTATTTACCGAGTTTTTTCCACGCATTGACATTTATTTATAATATCAAATTGTACCAATAATGGAAATAATTGGAATTCGAGTATGAAGGGGATGATTAAAAGGCAAGTGACTCACCCTGTACAACTCACACATAAACTCATCATTCGTTATGTCATTCGGCACATCGTACACTATTAACTTCGGTCCAATCTTTCCCGGCAATTCCACTTTCAAACCTACCTCACTAAACTTCTTGCACGCCCTAATCTTTTTCAATTCATTCTCACTCACAGTCTCAATCGCTACCCTATTCTTTGTCTTCCGCACAGCTTTCACTCTCACATCCAGTGTCTTACTTACTTCAGGTAATACCTTATGCTTCACACTATCACTCGATTCTTTTGCACTCTCATTCTTCGATCGCACAATCACTGCATACGTTCTCACATCAGCCTTTAACTTGTTTGATTCACGCTTATCCCCTTGCGCACTATCACTCGAAGCTTTTGCACACACAGGCATTCTCGCAGTCACTTCAGCATAATTCATGTACCTCTCATCGGATTCACGCTTCACCAACTCATCTATTCTTCCTTCCAGACGCTCATTTTTACATATCAATCCCATCATACATTCTTCATATTCGCTCACGCTATTCAAAATTACTTCGATCGCTGCTTTTGCGATCTTGTTTGTTTCATTCATCAGGAATGTTTTTAATTCCGCTCCAATCTTCCTAATTCTCCTTAATTTACTCGCACATTCACTACTGCTTACATACTCACCACTTACCTCATCCCCCAGTTTTCTCTTTTTCAAACTTCTTACACTCTTCCCACTGCCTACCGATTCACTTCTCGAGACACTTGGTCCCGCAGCCACATCCTCTCTCTCGCTCAACCTTTCACTCACACTTACAACCTCAGTTTCCATGCTCTCACTGACATCCTCACTTTTACTTTCATTCTTCTCTTTTTTAATTTTACCCCCCCTTTTCCCCAGTTTTTTAAACATATCCATTTTTTTCCCACGAGAAGGGATGAGTAGATGTCACCCCGGAGCTTACGCCCTAACTCCGGGGAAGGCTTCGTGCAACAGGGGTCGCCAGGTACCTGAGGTTGGCCGCTCGCTGCTGGACTTCCTCCCAGCCATGCATCCCATCGCCGCGCACCATAGCTTGGGATTAGGGGGCGTTTTTTATAGAGGTCGCCGTCCTAGCAGCCCGGCCAATTAAGGCAGGGCCCCCGCTCTCCGATGCCTGCAACATACCGTCGCCACGCCCTGTGACGGTTGCTGAAGCAGACTCGGAGGTTAAGGTATTAGGAGACGGATGGCGCTCATCCTCCCCCAGCTCAGGCACCCCGGGTTAGCCAGACCCGTACTGCGGATGCCACAAGGACACCCACAGCCCCTGGGGGGAGTAGATAGGGACATTAATGTTGAGTATCCTCGCCTCCGGAGAGACGAGCGCTGTTCCTAGACCGGTGGTCATACCAGCTTCTGCTCGGGGTTCCGTCTACCATCTTCTGCTAAGGACCTCTCTAAAGAGAGGCCGAAACCACATACCCCTTCGGGTCCAACCCTTACACGGATCTCACCCTTGCGGGTGGGGCGTATTCAAGATCCGTCCCGAGGTACTAGTTAAGGATGTGCCGGGCACTACACTGGTGAGCCAACTCGGGTCCGCGGTGTAGTCACTCACCGTTAGCTAAGAAGAGAGCCGAGGCTTTCCATACGTTAGCCCCCCCCCCCCCTTTTTTTTACGTGGGGAAATCCTCATGGACCCCCCGCCGCCCTGGTGTGGGCGGAGGGGGAGTGCCGGACTCCTACCGGCTAAAACCCCACGGTGGCCATCCTTCGCGCATAATGGGGCGACACCGGGAACTCTAAGCGAACACTACCGGTGCCGCCCCGCGCCCGCCCCATTCTGGGGGCACTTCACGTGGAAGGGGGGTTGGCCGTCGCCCCTCTCGCTCGCGCGAGAAAGGGAGGCGCCCCCCTCCGAGCCCGGGAGGGCACGCCTCGACCCGCTCCTTCACTGACTGTGAAGGAGGAGCGAACCGCGCCCTCCGGATCACCTGACAAACCAAAATTGGGCGGGACGTGCGACCACTACACGCCACGCCCAGCCTCGGGGCCGTTATAGGCGGGCGGCAGAGCCACCACTCTGCCGCCACACGACCCCCTGGCACGCACCCGGCCCGTCAGCGGGTTGAGATCCGCCGACGACGGGACCGGGGCGTCACTCTTACTGCGGGGGGGACTAGATCCCCCCCTTGAGCACCTCGACCGCCACTGTGCCGTCGCCTTCTTCCCAATGCGACACAGGTACTCCCCGAAGCAGCCGTGCCCGGTGAGCACCTGTGTCGCCCGGTATGAGAGTTGCCCTCTGCCGCGACTCAGCCAAGCGTCCATGCACGGCAGAATCGCCCCGACGGCTCTGTGGCGGGAGTGTTCTGGGTTCTTCAGACACTCCCGCCACATCTCAACAACGAACCGCCGGGTCTGGCGCTTGAGCACCTCGACCGCCCTCTCCGTGGGGGAGGCTCCGCCCGCATCCTGGCGGAGGGCGCGAAGACCATCGTAGGTCTTCTTACTGCCCACCGCCAGGATATCAAGGGGCGGAAACCTCGCCAGCAGGGTTGCCGACGCCAGGGAGATCGTGCAGTATCCCCGCACGACCCTGACGGCCATCCGTCGCTGCACCCGAAAGAGCAGGGTGCGATTGCGCGGATTGGCCGCCAGGTCGTCCGCCCAGACTGGTGCCCCGTAGAGCACCATGGAACGGACGACTCCCGCGTACAGCTGCCGCGACCCAGACTGCCTGCTGCCTTCTCGACTCGGGGGATGAGCCGGCCAAAGTGCTCTTTGAAGCGCCAGAGGCCGTCCAGGGTAAGCCCGAGATACCTCATGGTATCGCTCACCCGGACACGGGCACCTCCTACCGCGATCCACCGCTGGGCTGGTGGCCCCGCAGACCGACGACGATTGTAGAGCCAGATCGCCTCGGTCTTTTCGGGGGCCACCCGCAGGTCCAGTCGGTGGATCCGGGCGACGACACAGGCCACCGCCATCTCCGCGACGCGGCTGGTCCTCACTCCGTCCTCTCCGCTGGACACCACGAGGGTGTCATCGGCGTAGCAGATAAGTGCTACGCCAGCGGGAAGGCCGGCCCGCAGGACGTAGTCGTAGCCGAGGTCCCATAGCAGGGGGCCCAACAGGACCCCTGCGGAACCCCGGCGTACGTCTCCCTCACGTTCTGTTGCGTCCGGCCCATATACTCGATGCACCTGTCGGCGAGATAGTTCTCGATGACGGCCCTCAACTCAGGGGGCACTCGATGGTGATCGAGCGCCTCCCTGATGAATACGTTAGCCCCCCTGCAGCTGTGTTATCCCGCTCATTTCGGGTCAACTAATTTCTATGTTCTTTGGTCGGGTTGGCTGCGTATTGCAGCCCGTTCTTCCCTTCTCAGATCCTCTTTGGTTTTCAGTACTTCTGTGGCAAAACTTTGGAATGCATGGAACATCTCTTCGGATACAAGCTGCCTCTCCGTTAGATACCAATCAAGCCCTCCTTCGGCGGCGTCCTGCATCAGGCATCTTCGCGACATTACGTACTTGGGACATACGTACAGCACGTGCCTTGACGTTTCCGTCGCGCCGCAGCCGCACTTATTGTCCCTAGCCAGGCCAAACTGATGCAGTTTGGTCTGGTAGTCTCCGTGGCCGCTGAGGAACTGAGTTACATAGTAATCAGTTTCTACCCATCGTGCCTCGAGTCTTTTGGAGACGTTCTCGAAAAAGCCGTACGTAGTACGGCCTTTTGCTGACGTCTCCCATCTCAACTGCCACATGTCGAGAACTACTCTCCGGACACTGTTATGTACAGTGCCTTTCGAGATTCGGTTCTCGACCATTTGAACATGGCTTAGGCGAAAATCGCTGATCTCGATATCTCTGAGCGAGCGAACTTTGAACATTGCTACTCTTTCGAGTATCACCGGTGGAGATCGTTCTATAGACCTTGGTGACACGGAGGAGCGCTTGCCTCTGCACGCTGGCCAGAGTTCGTCTGGTATGCGTGTTCAGGAGGTCGGCCCAGCCCGCGGCGCCGTACGTGGCGAACGGGAGGAATACGCCTTTGTACAGTGTACTCATGGCGCGGTGTCCCAGTCCCCAGTTCGCTCTTGCTATGCCTGCCAACTTATTAAAAGTTTCGAGGCATTTAGCACGGATTCTCTTGATGTGGGAGGTAATACCTACACCAGCATCTATATCTACTCCAAGGTACCGAATGGTATTTTTCAGGGCCAGTCGTCGACCATCCACCTTGACCACCGGGGGCTTGTCCTGTCAAGCTTAGCCTTGAGCAGGATCATCTCGGTTTTAGTGGCAGATAGAGTTAATTTCTGGGTTTCACACCATCCAGAAACCCCGTCTACCATCCACTGTGCTTTTTGCTCGATTTCCACCCGCGAGTTCCCGTAAGTAATCGCGAGCAGATCGTCGGCATAGGCAATGTGTTCGCAGTGGAACCCCTCTCCTTCCAGCAGCTTTAGGACTCCGTCAAAGACGTGATTCCAGCAGCTGGGTCCAAGTATTGACCCCTGTGGACAGCCTTTAGTGACTTGCTTGCTCACTATTCCGTGGTTGGACACTATGGACACAACCCGTTTCGTGAAGTAGCTCGTCATAAGGCTGTACAGGTTTTTGGGGCAGCCACGCGTCTTGAGGTTACTCATTACGCTCGGCCACCAGACGTTGTCAAACGCCTCTGAGATGTCAAAGGCAAGACCTAGCACGTACTTCTCCTGCCTTCCAGCCACCGCTTCGCGGAAGTCAACTAAAGCGTGTTCGGTCGAGCGTCCGCAGCGGAAGCCGTACTGACGTTCGGATGCGTACGGTGCTTTGAGGAAAACGGGCTCCATCCTCTTGAGAATTAACTTCTCGAGGATTTTGCCCAGTACCGACAGCAAGCAGATCGGTCGGTATGATTTGGGGTCGGCAAGCGGTTTCGTTTTTGCCTTTAACAAGGCTCGTATCGAGCCCTGTTTCCAGCGGGACGGGAACACTCCATACTGAAGGCACGCGTTATAGAGAGCGAGCAGGCGACTTTTGCCGGTAAGAGCAGTCGCTTGACTACTTCGATTTCTATGCGATCCAACCCGGGGCACTTCCTATTCTTGAGGGTCTTAATCGCCGCTACAAGTTCCCTACCTGTGAATGACGGTGTGGCATCCACTAAGGGCAGAGCGGCGACTTCCTCCCTCAGAAGTGCTTGTTCGGGTGTCTCGCCATCCGGGCTGTCATACGGAATTAACGCGTGCAGGAGCGTCTCGGCCGTGGACTCCCAAGTCAACGTGTTGCCGTCTGCGGTACTGAGGTTGCTCATTGCAACCTCGGTGCGGAGCCTCCCCATCGTTATACGATAAGGGAGGCCCCATGGCTCTTTGTTTCCCTCTTTCGTTACAAAGTTGTTCCAACTGTGTAACTTTGCTTTTCCAATTGCAGCCTTGTACGACTTTCTCTGTTCAAGATATTCGTCGTACTTGGCCTCTCTTAGATCTGCCTCTTGCGCGGTCTGAAAGGCGCGCCTAAGCTTGTAAACGCGCTTCTTTCTCCTCGTGAGCTCAGCAGTCCACCAAGGGACTTGCTTTCCGTGCTTTTTTCTCGAGGGCATCGCGGCGCGGCACGCTGCTATGATCGATTGCTCGATCTGCAGCGCACGTACCTCCGTTTCGACTGGTCCCAACAGGGCCAGGGGCGGGAGGTTCCGCAATTGTTCCTCAAGGGTTCTCTCGAATTTCGGCCAGTTGGCCTTATTCGGGAGGAAGCGCCCCTCGCGAGGTTTGTCCTCCTTGGTGCGTTCAATGCAGATCTCAAAGACTAATGCGCGGTGGTCGCTGGACGTGAGGTCGTCTCTGACCTCCCAGCTTCGAACCAATCCGGCCGCATTAATTGTTGCCATGGTGACATCAATATGAGACTCTCCACGCGTACTGGAGTATGTTGCCATACTCTCAGTCTCGTTCAGAACTGTTAGGTTGTGCATTGAGAGGAGCTCTTCGAGCGCCTCTCCTCGGGCATCTGCTGCTGCCGCTCCCCAGAGGGGAGACTTGGTATTTGCATCGGCCCCCAGCACAACCCGGTCTGTTCCAATCTCGTGCAGGACTCGATCTAGTCTCGCCAAACTACCCTCTATCTCCTCTGAGAATTGAAAGTACTGGCTAACCAGGTACAAGTCCTTCTGCTCGAACTTCGTGTGCACACAGACTATGTGCCCGTCACTTAGGTGCGAGAGACCCACAACTGTGAGACTCGGGTTCCGGACCGCCACTGCGGCCTTAACCTCCGTCCCACCGCCTGTGTAAAGGCGTGTCCTGAGTCCCAAGCCCGTAATAACACCGTTGACGTTATACGGTTCCTGGACGAGCACGATGACCGTTTCAAGTTGTTCGAGTGCGACACGAAGTTCGTGCGTAACAGTTTTGGATCTTTGCATATTTAGCTGAAGTATCCGCAACCTGCTACTCGGACGATTATAATGGGCGTTATCCATTGTTGGTGCGAGATTTCACCAGCTGGACCGCCTCATTATAATGAGGGCAGCTTCTGCTCATCAGCCCGTGCATTTTGTACTGCCCACCGACACGTTTGCGGTTTGAGCACCTCGGAGGTTGCCCTTTCTGCTTACAGTCGGCGGTGGTATGCCCCGTTTCGGCGCAGTGACCGCACACACTAGCTGTGGCATTGCAAAATTTGGACACATGTCCAAATTTTTGGCACTTGAAGCACCGTGTGACCGCGTGGAAATCCTCCGTACGGCACGAAGCCCACTCGAGGTACACACGGTCGCCCTGTGCCCGGATGCGATTACGCATCGCGGGCGTGACCTCTATCACCCAAGACGAGGTCTCCCGCTTTTTCGCCTGCTTCGAAGGTCCAGACTTCGACGCTGGCTTTGACTCGGCCTCGGGCTGAGTCGCAGCTCTCGTCTTGGTCTTGAACCGCAGACGGATAGCGGCAGTCATCTCGTCTTTTGAGAGACCTTTGAAATTTTGTTTCCTTATGCAGGAAACAAATGTCTCGTAGGTCATCTCTACGGGTACGTGGAGGACTCGTAGTGTCGGGTTCTGTTTACCCGGCACCCTCACATTCAACCCGGTGTCCCGGAGTTGCTTACACTTGGGGAAAGCTTCCAGGTGCGCTGCCTCTTCTGTCTCAATGGCAATTCCACTACTGTGGATGCGCCGGACAGATTTGACAGCAATCCTGGCTTTCAGGGGCTTCACCATTCCCAGAACAGCTTGCTTTGTAGCATCGCTGTTCCGGTACTTGTCAGCCGACTCCGGGAAGATTTTGACCACGTGAAGTGGTCTATCCTCCCTCGTCGGTAGCACGCCCTTGCGTTTCACCATCGGTGTCTTGGTGACCTGAGCATAGCTTAGCATTCCGCTATTCGCTATTGCCTTGGGACCCGTGGCTCCCTTAGGCTGCTCAGGCCTTACGGCTTCCCCTTCAAGCTGCTTAGCAACTTGGTTAAGGGACTTCCTTACCGTGTCTTTGACGACGCGTTGCGACACTGTTGCAGCTTCGAGCGCCGTCAATCGTCCTTCCAGGGTTGCTCCATGGTGGAGCACTTCCCTTAGAAGGCCAGTAAGGGCAGCGAAGTGGTCCATGATATGACCCCCGACCTCCTTGCTCACCTTGCTGGAAGGTTTGAGCAGAAGGTCCTGCAGGGTCTTCTCATGGGCCTTTGCCGCGACCATTGCCGTCTCCAAGCGGTTTGGCACCGCTTCTGGTTCAGCTCCGACCGCGACTTTCTTCGTCCTCTTTGCCTTTTTCTTTTTGGCCTTTACCTGGGCACTGTTTTGGTTCCCCTTCTGGCTGGTCGAGGGACCGGTCTCGGGGGAACTCGAGGAGCGCTCGGTCTTTGCCTCCGGGCGGGCACCCTTGCCAGCCGCTTGGCTTGGCGTGGGTACGCCCGAGGCGACCGTTCTCCTCTTACCTTTCAGTGCCCGTGGTTTGGGCACAGGAGCTCCAGGGGCTGCCTCCGTCAGCTCCCTGGTCCCCTTCCTCTGGGAAGTCTTAGGCGGTGGCCTTACATCTGGGGAGTCCTTTGTAGGACTCTCGCCCAGACTCCGGCTCTGTCTCGCCTTTGTCTTCTTCTTTGTGGCACGCTCTGGTGCCACACCCGGCGTTGCCACGTCTGGCTCCACCGGCCTCTTCCTCCCCTTAGAGCTTCCTTTCGGAGGTTCTTGTGTGGGGGCTGCCCCGGAGGGCAGCCTTTCATGCCTTTCATGCCTTTTTGTTAGTTAATGCTTAACAATAAAGACAATAAAAATTCTAAGTATTTATCAATGGTTTAATTAATAAATTTAAAAGTAAAATTTTATTAAAATGTCAAGTGCCATTTTTGTTCAAATATGCACCATCACCTATGTGCATGTTTATGTTATAATGTAACTTTAATGTATTTATAACTTAATCATGCACATAGGAGGAGATCTAAGAAATTGAGCTGAATGTGAGAATATAGATTCCTCAGATAATATACTTTCCACTTGACAAATTCACATTAGGAAAAGAAAAATTACCAATAGCTAGGATGCATTTAAATTGCAAATTAGATAAGCTATACCCTCATACGCACTCTAACATTGGTGTATCTTGACAGCCAAATGCGTAGCTCAGGGAGCGCATAATCAAATGTAATAAAATTTGTTAAATAAGTACTGATTACCAATAGCTAGTATGTCGCTAAATGACACATGATTGATAATTATTGCTTGCTTGATTCATTTTATTCTTTACCTGAAGTGTTCCTTGAGCGATGAACTTGACAGTCATGATCATAATACAACTAAATTAGGTTGCCTATGAGCATTCTGCTTGGTTTATATATTATAATTCTAAAGCGTTAAATCAAATAATGAGTCAGAGTAGCAAAAGAGAGATTCCCAATAGCTATAATATATTGAAATTTTAAATGATTGGACTTAACACTTTACAAATTATTCCTGACTGTCAAATACCTAGCTGACGGAGCGCAAACCTAAAGTGCTGAAATTAGTTTGAGCAAGTACTGATTACTAATACCGAGCATTCCCTTGAACTGTAAATAAATAATTGCTAATATTGCTGTAAAGATTGATATGCTACACACTTGATAATTTTAACTATTGGTAATCAGCAGTCGTTGACCAAAACAGGGACTTGTGAGTTACGCACTTAACACTTTTAACATTTCATAATTCTTAAGAACGACAAGATCAGAGGGACAGGGGCAAGGACAGTATAGCTCTTCTATTAACTACATAAAGCATGGAATCTGGATCAAATAATAAAATCAGACTTTGTCATATAACTATTATGGCACATAACCAACCATGGCATAACCGGCTTAACCAATGTGTCGGTATGACACAGATTACAGATTATAGATCGGTAACGTAAATACGATCTGCCACCTAGCGTGCAAAATATGTGACCTACATTTTTGGTCTGAATCTTCTTCTGAATCATTTTCGCACGAGAAAATAAGAGGAGGAAATTCATATCTCTTGAACGCATGGACCAATTTCCTTGCTCTTTAGCTTATTGGATTCAGAAAAATAAATTAGGCTGTGCTTGATTCATAAGTTATGCCTGCAAGCTGTAACTTTTTCGGAAATCGAGGTGAAAGTCTCATATCGATCGAAAACCGCTACGCATCGGGATAAGTAGCCTCGGCTTCTCGCGCTGTATAGCTATAGCTGCTAACTACTTGGCGCGAGACTCTACCGAGTCTCCTGATTATATAAATTAGCTGAATTATGCAGTTCTAAATGTCGCGGTGATGGCTCGAAATTGTGGCAATTTTTGCCCTGAAAATTACTTCTAACGACACACAACGCATTCAATGTTTCATGGCGAAGTTTATTTCTATTCTCAACTTTAATATTGTTGACAATAGAAAAAACTCGCTCTGCTTCGGCATTTGAATGGGGAAATGACATCACCGCGAAAACGACTTTCGATAAATTTGGATACTCGAGCGCGCCAAAAATATTCTTTTTGGTGACAATGTCAGACCACATTGTCACCAAATTATTATTACTAATTTCGGTTTCCGACCGCGGAAAAAGCATCGGGATATCTTTCCATTCAGATGCCAAAGCATTTACATCAAGACGAAGGAAATTAAAATCCGTTGTGATGTCTGACAGATTAAAAGTGCCTTCACTCTGACGTGCTAGTACAGGGTCTATAAAATGTAAAATATTAAAAAACGCGTCGCAAAGGGGCAGCCGACACTGAATCTCGTGCACCGCAGTTTTATAAAACTCAAAACAAACATGTTTTATTTCTAAAACATCCGCGGTATTTAATGTGTCCAAAAAGTGTTGGCATTCCGGACCAACAAATATATCCTTAATAGGAACAAAAATTTCAGTTCTATCTAACTTTACGAAAGGCTCTACTGTAATATACTCTATGTGCACGAAATTCTGTACCAATTGCTTCCAAAGTGCAACACTACTTTCAGCCATTTTATGAACTAACAGACCATTGGATTGAAACCGCGCGTTAACTGAATTAAAAATATTTAATACATATTTCAGAAACAAAGCATATGCTTTGTTTCTGTCATCAAAAATTAAATCATATAAATTACGGATGGTCTGATTTTTATCCTCAACTACAGCTAACTGAAAGTACTGTCGCAGAACCTCCCAATTATCAAGGAGGCGAGCCACGCAAGCATGCAAAGCGAGCCACCGCGTAAAAGATGGTTTCAGCAATTTTCGAGATTCGACCTCGAAATATTCCTGAAACTCTGTAAGAATCGCGACGCGCTTCGGACTATTTGCGATGTACGAAGTAACACCGCGAACTAATTGTTCTATGCACTGCAGAATTTTGAGAAAAGCCTTATGGGCAATTAAGTGCATAGAATGGCAAAAACAAGCAAAAACTTTCAAATGGGGCACGTCTTCCTTCAAGCGGGTCATGAAGGAGTTGTTACACCCCAACAGGACTGACGCATTGTCAGAAGCCATGCCCACCATATTTTTTAAAGGTATCTGTTTTGATTTGAAACTACTTTTAAATAAATTATATAAATTTTCTGACCCAGAATCGCGAGCATCTACTTTTAAAAGTTCTAGTAAATTTGTTTTAATTATTTTATCTTTGCTACACAGATACCGCACGAATACGCATAACGACTTAGAGTCGGTATTATCCGTGCTCTCATCAATTAAAATAGAAAAGTAACTATTTTGTAGAACTGAAACAAGTTGCTCCAATTCTACTTTATGTAAAATGTTTTTAATGATCGCGGTGCACTTCGTACGCGCAACCGACATATCTCAAGCTATGTCGGAATCAGGGCAAATTTATTTGATTAATGGAAGAAGCTGGTCTACCAAATGAATTGAAACATTCGTTGTCGCGAAAAATGTAGCCAGCTTTAATTCGCTCACTTTGACACGCATTGCGAGGCTCTCTGTACCAACAATGTTGCTGGTGGAAGCAATTGGCCTATCATCACTACTAGTAGAAGGCGTAGAGGCGGAAGTACTAGTTGCACGGCGAACAGCTGCAACGTGAGACGGTATAATTGAATGCCGTATTAAATCTATTATACCAGCATTAAAAGACAATGTCTTGTTGCATGGTCTACACCAGTGCTGTCCAAGAGCTGCTCCTAAGAGCACAGAGCTCCCCCCACTCCTGGCGCTCTCGTCAGCAGCGCTCGTCTTGGCGCCTGCTACAGCGTGAAGCAGGTAGAGCGGTCACACTGCCGGTTGGGCCGGGCAGCGCGGTGGGTGGAGTCAGGTAGCGCGGCTGCTCGGCACGGGTAGCGTGGAAGGGGAACTCAGCTCGGTAGGGGCCCCTCCGCTGGACGGCACTGGTCTACACAAAGCTTTACGATTATCGCGGTCCGGCGCCAACCACCTCTTTAACCCCTTAACCTACAATGACGGGCATAGCCCGCGTACGATGGTTGGGCCAAACCCGAATTTTACGGGCATAGCCCGCGTACGGTGATTGGGCCAGAAGTAAATATTACGGGCATAGCCCGCGGACGGTGATCGGGCCAGAAGTAAATATTACGGGCATAGCCCGCGTACGGTGATCGGGCCCGATGTAAATATTACGTGGAATATTTGATACGCATTTACAGTCTGATGCAATAATTGTGGTAGGCGCAAGTATTACAAAATATTTATTTATACAAAACTCCAAAATACCCAAGTCGTGCGAACGTCCCGAACGCTGCGCGAACTTGTATACAATTTCGGCCCAACATCTTCGAATCTAAATCGTAGGTTAAGGGGTTAAAGCATCGTGGTTTAACCACGATGGTAAAAAACACCTACCTTTCCTTCGATTCTTCTTAATGCTTCCTTCCTTCATACACGTACTCCTCTTCAGCAATTCACTCAACTTCACTCCACTTCACTGCACATCACACCGAACCGTGCACTGTCGCGAGCAAGAAAGATTTGGCGCGAATTTGCCACAACAGTCGTGAAACGTGAAACAACGAAAGGGTGATGCGCGCGATCTCAATATCCCACCCACCACCCACCCTGTTGAGCACATCGCGTCGACGCAAAAGCTCAGGCGCTTCCGTGATTCGATGTTCCGTTACCATGCCCCCCTCAGTCTGTGGAACACCTCATCCACTTACCCTTACAGATTTCGTGTAGATACAGTAATACAGATGCGGTAAGTAAAGTACGTTACACTTTTCTGGGAATTACAGGTCTCGGAACCGCCTGTCTCAGATGCGAGCCCTTAAATACCCAGTTAAATACCCAATACCCAAACTCTTGGCGATTAAACATGATTTGATGATACCTTGTACACATATTTATTTGTTAATCCCTTCGGTCCCGGAAAAGCGCTTACATAACAAATGCTTAAACAAATTATTTGTAAAAAAACTTGACTGGAGGTCAGATTTCGTTTCAAAAGAATTACTCCGTAACAATGAAAAATAATTTTTTTTAGAGAAGATTACAACTTTTATCGATATTTCTTCTACCCAGTTGTCTTGGTATACAACCTATAACCTACACTGACGTCACGACAACAACAATAACAATGATAATAATGGAAAATAATAATAAACATTAGATTTTAACATGTAATTTAATTGCCGCGATTTTGGTTGGATCCTTGCAATCAGTGTGGTGTATTGGGTAAGGTGGTTGACTCTCGACGGAAAAGACAAGGGTTCGATTCTCGACGGGGAACAATATTTCTTTGCTGAGTACTCTGTATAGATTTAATTTTTTTCGTATGATATTGATTAACGACACGTAATATGCATGATACTTTTGTCGTAAGTGATGGACATTGTTTTACAGAACTGAAGGGTAGATATATGTAGAGTACAAGATTGAATAACTTTTAAAACTGTTCCTGATGTTCAAGTAAACTTTTATTAACTGTAAAATTACACTGTAACAAGCATAAATCGATACATTAAAGTCATAAAATGGTGAAAAAAGACATATCCCCCCAAAAAAAGGAAAATTATATTTTGTGATGGAGGGGAATTGAAGCAGTGTCATTAAGTTGAAGGGGCCCCTCAGTGCTCCCTACGAAAAGAATGGGATGGGCCCGATACGAGTTTGGCACGGTCGCAGCGACGCCTGTGGCACATGCGCACATGGCACGAGTGGAAGGAATTCCTTCAAAATCTGGCAAGCCTGGGGTAGCGGCGCCGAGGGTGTGAGGCCACTTAGCGAATTAGGGGCTCTCTCTCGTCACTCAGATTGCGACTGTCCAAGCGACAACTAGCGTTCGAGCGTTTCCCGTGATTTTCGGAAATTATAGAGTGACAAGGAGAGAGAGTGTTTGAAAATGACCGTTGGTCATTTGATGAGGAATCTGGTGGTCTGGGATAGTCAAGTAGGCGTGTGTTTAGTTAACTAAATGGATTTATTCATTACCTAAATGAGTGTGGAGTATGAGCTGGAATGTGCTAGAGCGAAGTATAAGTGATGTCACGGGGCAGCGTAGCCCGTCCCAAAACTCCCACTCTCACGCGAAGCCGCCTCGCACTCGCCGCTTAACCTCAACAACCGTTGCTCCAAGGGGGACCGCCAAACCTAGCGAATAATTACTAATGCGCCTTATCTTGTTTCGAGCCCGATATAGCGACGATATCAGCGAATCGATCGAGGAGCGGGAGTTAAGCTCGAGGAGAATGGACCAGACGAGTCCTACCTGCGAGCCATACAGAGGGTGCAGATACGCCGATTGACGTGCCGATCAGGCCGCTCTGACCCTGGACAGACGACGGACGACGCAACGGCGACAGACCGACGGACGTACCAGGGGCTCCTAGCTCTCGCTGGCTGAAGGCAGCGGCGGAGAGCGCAGCATAGCGAAACGATCGATCCCAGCGCGCGGGATCGATACGCGAGCCCTCGATACCGATCAAGACCGATCGGCGCGGCGGCACCGAGAGATCGATAGCGTAAGGCGGCAACGTAACGCGAAACGAATTTTGCGTAAGACCGGAAGCTCCTCACTTTGTGAGCGACCGTCGTGACGAGCGTAGTGCGAGTGCGAGCAGCGAGCAAACCCAAAGACGATCAGAGGAGTAGAGCGATACAGCGAGCGAGTTTATACCGGTAAGCCCAGCGAATTGCCGCCTGCCTATTACCTGTAAAGATCTCGGTGCCGGCCGTCCACGCTCCAACCAGAGGCTACCCTGGCGCGAGTGACCACCGGTCACTAGGCGGCTACCCCTTGGGGCGACTCTTCAAGTCGCCACAAAGTCCCCGGTTCGGAAAGAACACCGCGAGCCATTAGATTGGAAGGCGTATGAAAGCCAGGAGCGGCCCGGCCGCCACCATCTAGCTGTGTAACTTGCATGCGAACGGTTTTGGGTTTTCCGGCTTCGAGGCTCGTAGATCGGCCGCCTATCTTGTGCGATTGCAGTGCGACTGCAGGTTATCGAAAGTTCTGTTCGATTCTTTGGCGTGTCCGAGCCTTCCAGCAGGCGAGCGTCCGGCAAGCGCGACCGGCCGGGATAATAGATTGTGTAGCGGCTACGGGAAAGCCGAGGGTCCGAACGCCGACGTTCGGACGCGAACGCTCGGACGTAGGATTTTCCGGCCAGCTTTCCGGCCAATAATAAACACCGTTGCCACCCATCCGCGTGGGATTATTCAGCCTCCTTTCCCGACCCGAATACCTTCGCCACTCTACCGGCCACGAGTTAGCCCGGCCGACACCGGCGAGTGCTGCCGAGTCCAGCCCGGGGTCGAGCGGAAGGCAACAACCAGGACGAGGGAGGACATAGGAGAAATTCGGCCCTTATCGGGGCCTGGCGCCCAGCATTTTCCCCTTTCCCCCTTCCAGGAACCCCGGACGGACTTAGGCGAAGTTGAGGCGCGTCCACCCGGACCGACGCGGACAGGGGTCCGGAGAAACCGCTTACAGTGACTTCGTGGTCACGAACGCTAAATGAAAGGATGAGCGTACAATAAATACATGAGCACTATTTACATTAATGCGCACTTAAAGACTAAATGAGCTCGTTACCTACCACTGCAGTGGAATTTTAGCCGATGAGCAACACTGAACTTAATTTATTGTGAGACTTTGTACACACGCGTCTGGATCGCTGAACAAGAAAACCAATAATGGCGATCAGGGTAGACTAGACGAACAGGGGCGTCCAGGGAAAACCCTGGCGCCCCCAGGGATGAATACATGATGCGTAGAGCCCTGGTTAAAACTACGAGCGGTATTGGTTCGGTGAGCTCCGAGCCCTCTGTCGCTGCTGCAGGCGGATATCGATCTTAGATACTAGATGATCAAGACTGGCAAGTACGCTGCCAGCCAATGAGCTTACGTAATTACTGAACAGAGAGAGAGCAGAGCGAATCGATTGCCAGACGACTGGAATTTCTGTGGAGACCAGCTAAACTGGATTAAGGAGGGATCGGCATTAACTTCGTCCGAATTAAGATCGCGGTAAGCCTCACACCCTCTTCCCCTATCCTTTGGAATCTTTGCGTAAAGTTCCGAGCCCAATAGTCGGGTTCCTCGCGATTGTTATATTTGCTAATAGAGTTGAAAAAGCCTGTTTGTGCCCTCCCTTCCTTGGTGCGACTTCGCACATCGCATCTGAGTCGCGCGGTAATACATTAGACTGCGTTCGCTGAACAAAGTGGCCGCCATCTTGCCACTTGTTCCCGCTCGAAAGGGCGTGCGTCCCTTTATAGATTTGCGGCGTACATCGTCCGCTGAAGTTCGGCATAATTAATGATCGCAGTCCGGGAATCGACCGACCATCCGTCGATCGCTCGCGACGCGTTTCCCTACCGCGTGGTTAAATTGTACAGGGGCCCTTGTGGCCTAGGATCGAGAGCGCCTTAGCTCGATTTGCAGTAGGTTAATTAGTTGTAACACCGTCGGTCCGCCCGACATAAACAAACAGGGCGCTGTTATTTAACTCAATCTTTGGATAACTTTCTTCTAGCTATTTGTTCGCCCAGTGTGTCGTCTCTGGCCTCCCTTGCTCCCCGCCCCTCTCCTATTACATCTGGCCAGCCGGGCCAACATTCGCGCTTCCCGCCGAGCTTTCTCTCTCGCTCGAGTTTTCCATCTCCTCTGGGTAGCCTATTCGTATAAATTTTGGTCTCGGTCATGGGGCCTGGCGCCCTTTCAAGCGCCCAGAGGTCTCGGGATTCAGAGAGGAGGCTCGGTCGAAGTTTCCCCGCCTTCCTGACAAGTCAACGAGAACGGCGAACTCGGGAAAGCGGTGGCAAAGAATAAGAGTAGATCCGGTTGTTACATAATGTGCGGTAATCTTTCCCGGCCCTTGTAATTTTTCAAACAAGGGAGTGATTCTTTCTTCTCGCTTTATGAAAATTAATTATAGCTGGGATATTCGTGATTATAAGAGCTGCCTGTCAGTGCAGCTTTTGAAATTATGGGCTTGCAAGCGACCAAGCCCTGCAAGGGGAAATATCCCGGATTGGTCATAAGCAGTAAAGCAGTAAAAGAAGGCTCGTGGCAAGGTTACGTCGGTTTACGCCGGTGCAGCTGCAGTAGGCAAACTAAACCTTTTTTGACGCAATGTAGGCCTCGGCAATTAAGCTGAATATTTCTCAGGTTAAGATGCGCCTTGTAGAAGATTTATTAGTTCGTACGGCTTATTTATGGTACACATTTTTACCATCGCGGATAGCATGAATGTTTCGACCGGTTCGGTACCGTTTGACAAAATTCTGACCTCAGCAATTAAGTTGTATATTTTCAGTGAAATGTGCACGCTGTATATTTCAATTTTTGACATGTACGGGGATGATTCTCTGGGTCCGCCCTCCGGAGTTTCCAAAGTGTCCAGCCAAGAGGGGAAAATGGAAAAACTACCCCCAAAACGCGTTTGTAGGAGGTTCCAAGTTCGACTGCACAGTATATATACTCCGCTTCTTAATACGTTGAAGTCAAAGTCTCTAAGCATCTGTCGTAGTACGCATACCATTTTTCCAAGTTTACCAATTGTCGAAGCGTGTTTGTGGTCAGATAAAATGGCTCCAAAAGCCATTGGAAAGCAAGGAAAAGACATCGTCTTTAAGGTTTTCAGCGTCTTTGAGAATCTCTCAATCCGGGATAATCATGACATCTTAAATCATCCGCGAAGAGCCGCGCCCAAAGCATGCGGAGTATCTCTTCGCACTGTGGAGAGAATTTGTGCCGAAGCAAAGGCAACAGACGAGGGTGCAGGACCGTCCTTTGAATCGCCGAAAAAGCGAGTTGATCACAAGAAGAGGGTGACTGGGCTGACCGACCGGCAGAAAGAAGACGTGAAGAGGACCATTTCCGGATTCTACGACCGCCGGGAGTATCCGACAGTCGCCAGAGTTCTTGATACTCTGAGGGTATCTGGGGCGTTCGAAGGCTTGGAAACATCCATGCTAAGGATCTGAAAACCTTTGGGATACAAATACCGGAAGGGCAACGACGGGCGCAAATTTCTTATGGAAAGAATGGATGTCGTGGCAGCAAGATTAAAATTCCTGCAAACTATGCACAATTTAAGAAGATCAAAGGACAGTCGCCCAATTGTGTATTTGGACGAAACGTGGGTCAACCAGAACCACACGCTCCAGTATATCGGGCAGGCCAGCGATAATTCGGGAGGACTAAAAGTCCCAACTGGCAAGGGTCAACGCCTAATTATCGTGCATGCAGGATGTGCTAAATATGGCTTCATCAAAGAAGCGAAGCTGGTCTTCCAATCGAAGAAGACGAAGGATTGCCACAAGGAGATGAATGGGAGCCTATTCCGCGAATGGTTCGCCGCCCTGCTGGACAGCCTCGAGGAAGGATGTGTCATAATAATGGACAATGCGAGCTATCATTCAATGAAAATAGAAAATATTCCGTCAACAAAAACCAGGAAGCCGGAAATCATCCGATGGTTGCAGGAGAAGAACATTGAATTTAGTCCGCTCCACAGCAAACCCGAATTATTAGAAACAGTAGGGCGTCATGCGCACATGTATAAAAAATTTGAATTGGACGAATTGGCCCTTGAAAAGGACCACGAAGTAGTGCGGCTGCCGCCTTACCACTGCCAGTACAATCCAACTGAGTTGATCTGAGCACAAGTTAAGCATGAAGTGGCGGAAGGCAATAAGACCTTTAAGATTAAAGATTTGGAGGAGCTGTTCCACCGGGCACTGGACAATGTGACGGTGGAGAATTGGAGGAAAGCCGTGAAGCACGCAGAACAACTACAGGAGGATGATTTCCATAAAGAAGGGATACGAGAGGAATTTATTGAGGAGCTACTTGATGGCTCCCAATCTGACGACGAAGGGGACAACGAAGAAGATATCGAGGAAGATATCGTGGAAGATATTGGAGAAGAGAGCGAGTGATTAAAATTAGATTATGTTTGCGGCATATATGTGCGTGTGTGTGTGTGTGTATATGGATGCGTGCGTGCGTATGATTTTGTGCGTTTCTTATTTGTATAAATACTTGTAAATATGTGCTGTAAATATATTCATTTCATATATCTTAAAATGACCAGCCGAATTACTTGAGAATCCCGTAATGAAACCGACCAACGTCTTGGAAAAGCTTACTCAGTGTGCAAGGATATGTAACTGCTTTGATAAGTCCATTTCTTATTCGCTGATAACTATAAAAAGTAACCGTGGTAATATGGAAGCAATAGTAAACGCCAAAAATTTAAATAAAAATATACGGCATGCATTCGGAACTGAACCTGGGTCATAAGATTGGAAATCTCACTACCTCACCGCGGGGTGCTATTGTCACATATACTTAAAGCTGGGCATACACAGTCAGTTTTTCGTCAGGTTTCCATCATGCCCGGACTGACAGTTTTGAAAACTGACAGAAAAGTGAAAACTGAAGGTTCTTCAGTCGGGAACTGACGCTCGGGTTCACTGTTTTCCATACTGTTAGCTGACCCTGCTGACCCCATTTATTCAGAGTCTCAGCGAGGTCTCGTATGATCCCGCATATAATTATCCCAAACTGGCCAAAGTAGGTAGCAAACTCAGTTGATGCACTCGTCAGAAGGGTACTTCAGTCGGGGACTGACCGATCAAGCGCGCTTGATATTTTGTGCCTGGGCCACCGCCTGAACGACAAAGGCAGGTAGCAGCAGAGGGCAATAAAATTTTACAACTGGGAAACACGTGCAAATCCGTCTTCCAACCGCTATATAGCCAGTCTTCTTTCAGAGACACATTTTGTCTGTTGAAAATTGGCAGCTTATCACTGTGGCCAGCAGTTCCTTTTTACAGACATTTTATAGTTATATTACAGTTATTTTATAGTCATTTTTACAGACATTTTATAGTTATTTTATAGTCATTTCATAGTCATTTTTATAGACATTTTATAGTTATTTTACAGTCGTTTCATAGTCATTTTTATAGACATTTTATAGTTATTTTATAGTCATTTTTATAGACATTTTATAGTTATTTTACAGTTATTTTATAGTCATTTTTATAGACATTTTATAGTTATTTTATAGTCAATTCATAGTCATTTTTATGTCTATAAAATGACTATAAAATGGCTATAAAAATGACTATGAAATAACTATACAACGGAACTGCCGGCCACAGTGATAAGCTACCAATTTTCAACAGAGAAAATGTGTCTCTGAAGGAAGACTGACGATATAGCGGTTGGAAGACGGCTCTAATCCAGCTGTTCTCGGGTGTGGCGTACACACGTGTTATAAGCTGGGCATACACAATCAGTTTTTCGTCAGTTTTTCGTCAGTTTTCCATCATGCCCGGACTGACAGTTTTGAAAACGAGTGCATCAACTGAGTTTGCTACCTGCTTTGGCCAGTTTGGGATAATTATATGCGGGATCATACGAGACCTCGCTGAGACTCTGAATGAATGTGGTCAGCAGGGTCAGCTAACAATATGGAAAACAGTGAACCCGAGCGTCAGTTCCCGACTGAAGAACCTTCAGTTTTCACTTTTCTGTCAGTTTTCAAACCTGTCAGTCCGGGCATGATGGAAAACTGACGAAAAACTGACTGTGTATTCCCAGCTATAGCCTCGCAAGCGTTCCTTAAGCTGGGCATACACAGTCAGTTTTTCGTCAGTTCCGGACTGTCAGTCGGGGACTAACAGATCATCAGTTCTGCCATCAGTTCACCGACGGCCTGACCCTTCACGACCGTCTGTTTCTCCAACCACCTCTACCTACTATTCCCTGCAAACCGTGTATACATACTTTGAAGAAGCTGACAGAAAATGAAATTACCAATCATCGAAAACCGATTCGACGTATATATTTTTGAGCTACTAGCGTAACTAGTGCAATCAAACGAAAAATATGCGTTAATGCTTTTAATAAATGTAATACTGTAGTGAGCCAGAAGTTTCCGACGCTTGAGAGGAGAGTATGCGTGTGTGTATGCGTGTGCGTTTGATTGTATGTATGCGATGATCCGAATTTTGCGACAAAAGATTGTCGGACGCGGGCAAGAGCCGGCAAGCGCGGAGAGTCAACGGCAGTCGCAGATCGAAATCGATGCAGATCGGACGTTAAGTTGCCAAGCCGGGCAACTTCGGACAGCCGTCAGCGAAACGTGGCAAAAGCCGTTGCCAATGTTAAACAGTATCGGACACGAAGCATAAATATACATATATAGTTATTTTATAGTCATTTTTATAGACATTTTATAGTTATTTTGCAGTTATTTTATAGTCATTTTTATAGACATTTTATAGTTATTTTATAGTCATTTCATAGTCATTTTTATAGACATTTTATAGTTATTTTATAGTCAATTCATAGTCATTTTTATAGACATTTTATAGTTATTTTACAGTCGTTTTATAGTCATTTTTATAGATATTTTATAGTTATTTTACAGTTATTTTATAGTCATTTTTATAGACATTTTATAGTTATTTTATAGTCATTTTTATAGACATTTTATAGTTATTTTATAGTCATTTCATAGTCATTTTTATAGACATTTTGTAGTTATTTTATAGTCATTTCATAGTCATTTTTATAGATATTTTATAGTTATTTTACAGTTATTTTATAGTCATTTTTATAGACATTTTGTAGTTATTTTATAGTCATTTCATAGTCATTTTTGTAGACATTTTGTAGTTATTTTGCAGTTATTTTATAGTCATTTTTATAGACATTTTATAATTATGTTATAGATATTTCATAGTCATTTTTATAGACATTTGATAGTTATTTTATAGTCATTTGATAGTCATTTTCATAGAAATTTTCAAAACTGTCAGTCCGGGCATGATGGAAAACTGACGAAAAACTGACTGTGTATGCCCAGCTATAGCCTCGCAAGCGTTCCTTAAGCTGGGCATAGACAGTCAGTTTTTCGTCAGTTCCGGACTGTCAGATCATCAGTTCTGCCATCAATTCACCGACGGGCTGACCCTTCACGACCGTCTGTTTCTCCAACCACCTCTACCTACTATTCCCTGCAAACCGTGTATACATACTTTGAAGAAGCTGACAGAAAATGAAATTACCAATAATCGAAAACCGATTCGACGTATATATTTTTGAGCTACTAGAGTAACTAGTACAATCAAACGAAAAATATGCGTTAATGTTTTTAATAAATGTAATACTGTAGTAAGCCAGAAGTTTCCGACGCTTGAGAGGAGTGTATGCGTGTGCGTTTGATTGTATGTATGCGATAATCCGAATTTTGCGACAAAAGATTGTCGGACGCGGGCAAGAGCCGGCAAGCGCGGACAGTCAACGGCAGTCGCAGATCGAAATCGATGCAGATCGGACGTTAAGTTGCCAAGCCGGGCAACTTCGGACAGCTGTCAGCGAAACGTGGCAAAAGCCGTTGCCAATGTTAAACAGTATCGGACACGAAGCATAAATATACATATATAGTTATTTTTTAGTCATTTCATAGTCATTTTTGTAGACATTTTATAGTTATTTTGCAGTTATTTTATAGTCATTTTTATAGACATTTTATAGTTATTTTGCAGTTATTTTATAGTCATTTTTATAGACATTTTATAGTTATTTTATAGTCATTTCATAGTCATTTTTATAGACATTTTATAGTTATTTTATAGTCAATTCATAGTCATTTTTATAGACATTTTATAGTTATTTCACAGTTATTTTATAGTCATTTTTATAGACATTTTATAATTATGTTATAGGTATTTCATAGTCATTTTTATAGACATTTGATAGTTATTTTATAGTCATTTGATAGTCATTTTCATAGAAATTTTCAAAACTGTCAGTCCGGGCATGATGGAAAACTGACGAAAAACTGACTGTGTATGCCCAGCTATAGCCTCGCAAGCGTTCCTTAAGCTGGGCATAGACAGTCAGTTTTTCGTCAGTTCCGGACTGGCAGATCATCAGTTCTGCCATCAATTCACCGACGGGCTGACCCTTCACGACCGTCTGTTTCTCCAACCACCTCTACCTACTATTCCCTGCAAACCGTGTATACATACTTTGAAGAAGCTGACAGAAAATGAAATTACCAATAATCGAAAACCGATTCGACGTATATATTTTTGAGCTACTAGAGTAACTAGTACAATCAAACGAAAAATATGCGTTAATGCTTTTAATAAATGTAATACTGTAGTGAGCCAGAAGTTTCCGACGCTTGAGAGGAGTGTATGCGTGTGCGTTTGATTGTATGTATGCGATAATCCGAATTTTGCGACAAAAGATTGTCGGACGCGGGCAAAAGCCGGCAAGCGCGGACAGTCAACGGCAGTCGCAGATCGAAATCGATGCAGATCGGACGTTAAGTTGCCAAGCCGGGCAACTTCGGACAGCTGTCAGCGAAACGTGGCAAAAGCCGTTGCCAATGTTAAACAGTATCGGACACGAAGCATAAATATACATATATAGTTATTTTATAGTCATTTCATAGTCATTTTTGTATACATTTTATAGTTATTTTGCAGTTATTTTATAGTCATTTTTATAGACATTTTATAGTTATTTTGCAGTTATTTTATAGTCATTTTTATAGACATTTTATAGTTATTTTATAGTCATTTCATAGTCATTTTTATAGACATTTTATAGTTATTTTAAAGTCAATTCATAGTCATTTTTATAGACATTTTGTAGTTATTTTATAGTCATTTCATAGTCATTTTTATAGATATTTTATAGTTATTTTACAGTTATTTTAGTCATTTTTATAGACATTTTATAGTTATTTTATAGTCATTTCATAGTCATTTTTATAGACATTTTATAGTTATTTTATAGTCATTTCATAGTCATTTTTATAGACATTTTGTAGTTATTTTATAGTCATTTCATAGTCATTTTTATAGATATTTTATAGTTATTTTACAGTTATTTTATAGTCATTTTTATAGACATTTTATAGTTATTTTATAGTCATTTCATAGTCATTTTTATAGACATTTTGTAGTTATTTTATAGTCATTTCATAGTCATTTTTGTAGACATTTTGTAGTTATTTTGCAGTTATTTTATAGTCATTTTTATAGACATTTTATAATTATGTTATAGATATTTCATAGTCATTTTTATAGACATTTGATAGTTATTTTATAGTCATTTGATAGTCATTTTCATAGAAATTTTCAAAACTGTCAGTCCGGGCATGATGGAAAACTGACGAAAAACTGACTGTGTATGCCCAGCTATAGACTCGCAAGCGTTCCTTAAGCTGGGCATAGACAGTCAGTTTTTCGTCAGTTCCGGACTGTCAGATCATCAGTTCTGCCATCAATTCACCGACGGCCTGACCCTTCACGACCGTCTGTTTCTCCAACCACCTCTACCTACTATTCCCTGCAAACCGTGTATACATACTTTGAAGAAGCTGACAGAAAATGAAATTACCAATAATCGAAAACCGATTCGACGTATATATTTTTGAGCTACTAGAGTAACTAGTACAATCAAACGAAAAATATGCGTTAATGCTTTTAATAAATGTAATACTGTAGTGAGCCAGAAGTTTCCGACGCTTGAGAGGAGTGTATGCGTGTGCGTTTGATTGTATGTATGCGATGATCCGAATTTTGCGACAAAAGATTGTCGGACGCGGGCAAGAGCCGGCAAGCGCGGACAGTCAACGGCAGTCGCAGATCGAAATCGATGCAGATCGGACGTTAAGTTGCCAAGCCGGGTAACTTCGGACAGCCGTCAGCGAAACGTGGCAAAAGCCGTTGCCAATGTTAAACAGTATCGGACACGAAGCATAAATATACATATATAGTTATTTTATAGTCATTTCATAGTCATTTTTGTAGACATTTTATAGTTATTTTGCAGTTATTTTATAGTCATTTTTATAGACATTTTATAGTTATTTTGCAGTTATTTTATAGTCATTTTTATAGACATTTTATAGTTATTTTATAGTCATTTCATAGTCATTTTTATAGACATTTTATAGTTATTTTATAGTCAATTCATAGTCATTTTTATAGACATTTTATAGTTATTTTACAGTCGTTTTATAGTCATTTTTATAGATATTTTATAGTTATTGTACAGTTATTTTATAGTCATTTTTATAGACATTTTATAGTTATTTTATAGTCATTTCATAGTCATTTTTATAGACATTTTGTAGTTATTTTATAGTCATTTCATAGTCATTTTTATAGATATTTTATAGTTATTTTACAGTTATTTTATAGTCATTTTTATAGACATTTTATAGTTATTTTATAGTCATTTTTATAGACATTTTATAGTTATTTTATAGTCATTTCATAGTCATTTTTATAGACATTTTGTAGTTATTTTATAGTCATTTCATAGTCATTTTTGTAGACATTTTGTAGTTATTTTGCAGTTATTTTATAGTCATTTTTATAGACATTTTATAATTATGTTATAGATATTTCATAGTCATTTTTATAGACATTTGATAGTTATTTTATAGTCATTTGATAGCCATTTTCATAGAAATTTTCAAAACTGTCAGTCCGGGCATGATGGAAAACTGACGAAAAACTGACTGTGTATGCCCAGCTATAGCCTCGCAAGCGTTCCTTAAGCTGGGCATAGACAGTCAGTTTTTCGTCAGTTCCGGACTGTCAGATCATCAGTTCTGCCATCAATTCACCGACGGCCTGACCCTTCACGACCGTCTGTTTCTCCAACCACCTCTACCTACTATTCCCTGCAAACCGTGTATACATACTTTGAAGAAGCTGACAGAAAATGAAATTACCAATAATCGAAAACCGATTCGACGTATATATTTTTGAGCTACTAGAGTAACTAGTACAATCAAACGAAAAATATGCGTTAATGCTTTTAATAAATGTAATACTGTAGTGAGCCAGAAGTTTCCGACGCTTGAGAGGAGTGTATGCGTGTGCGTTTGATTGTATGTATGCGATGATCCGAATTTTGCGACAAAAGATTGTCGGACGCGGGCAAGAGCCGGCAAGCGCGGACAGTCAACGGCAGTCGCAGATCGAAATCGATGCAGATCGGACGTTAAGTTGCCAAGCCGGGCAACTTCGGACAGCCGTCAGCGAAACGTGGCAAAAGCCGTTGCCAATGTTAAACAGTATCGGACACGAAGCATAAATATACATATATAGTTATTTTATAGTCATTTCATAGTCATTTTTGTAGACATTTTATAGTTATTTTGCAGTTATTTTATAGTCATTTTTATAGACATTTTATAATTATTTCGCAGTTATTTTATAGTCATTTTTATAGACATTTTATAGTTATTTTATAGTCATTTCATAGTCATTTTTATAGACATTTTATAGTTATTTTATAGTCAATTCATAGTCATTTTTATAGACATTTTATAGTTATTTTACAGTCGTTTTATAGTCATTTTTATAGATATTTTATAGTTATTTTACAGTTATTTTATAGTCATTTCATAGTCATTTTTATAGATATTTTATAGTTATTTTACAGTTATTTTATAGTCATTTTTATAGACATTTTATAGTTATTTTATAGTCATTTTTATAGACATTTTATAGACATTTTATAGTTATTTTATAGTCATTTCATAGTCATTTTTATAGACATTTGATAGTTATTTTATAGTCATTTGATAGTCATTTTTATAGACATTTTATAGTTATTTTACAGTTATTTTATAGTCATTGTTATAGACATTTTATAGTTATTTTATAGTCATTTCATAGTCATTTTTATAGACATTTTGTAGTTATTTTATAGTCATTTCATAGTCATTTTTGTAGATATTTTGTAGTTATTTTGCAGTTATTCTATAGTCATTTTTATAGACATTTTATAATTATGTTATAGATATTTCATAGTCATTTTTATAGACATTTGATAGTTATTTTATAGTCATTTGATAGTCATTTTCATAGAAATTTTCAAAACTGTCAGTCCGGGCATGATGGAAAACTGACGAAAAACTGACTGTGTATGCCCAGCTATAGCCTCGCAAGCGTTCCTTAAGCTGGGCATAGACAGTCAGTTTTTCGTCAGTTCCGGACTGTCAGATCATCAGTTCTGCCATCAGTTCACCGACGGCCTGACCCTTCACGACCGTCTGTTTCTCCAACCACCTCTACCTACTATTCCCTGCAAACCGTGTATACATACTTTGAAGAAGCTGACAGAAAATGAAATTACCAATAATCGAAAACCGATTCAACGTATATATTTTTGAGCTACTAGAGTAACTAGTACAATCAAACGAAAAATATGCGTTAATGCTTTTAATAAATGTAATACTGTAGTGAGCCAGAAGTTTCCGACGCTTGAGAGGAGTGTATGCGTGTGCGTTTGATTGTATGTATGCGATGATCCGAATTTTGCGACAAAAGATTGTCGGACGCGGGCAAGCGCGGACAGTCAACGGCAGTCGCAGATCGAAATCGATGCAGATCGGACGTTAAGTTGCCAAGCCGGGCAACTTCGGACAGCCGTCAGCGAAACGTGGCAAAAGCCGTTGCCAATGTTAAACAGTATCGGACACGAAGCATAAATATACATATATAGTTATTTTATAGTCAATTTTATAGTCATTTTATAGTTATTTTGCAGTTATTTTATAGTCATTTTTATAGACATTTTATAGTTATTTTATAGTCATTTCATAGTCATTTTTATAGACATTTGATAGTTATTTTATAGTCATTTGATAGTCATTTTTATAGACATTTTATAGTTATTTTACAGTTATTTTATAGTCATTGTTATAGACATTTTATAGTTATTTTATAGTCATTTCATAGTCATTTTTATAAACATTTTATAGTTATTTTGCAGTTATTTTATAGTCATTTTTATAAACATTTTATAGTTATTTTATAGATATTTCATAGTCATTTTTATGTCTATAAAATGACTATAAAATGACTAGTATATCCCTACATACATGACGTGATTGGTAATTAATGCTTGCTCACTCTCTTGGCTGTTCGAACGAGCAGCGAGCAATATTCATAAATTATATTAGTACTAATAATAATGTTGAAATTCAAAATTATCAATTGCATAGTACAAAAATCATGTAAGGTAAAAACATGAATTTTAAGTAGATGCTGGTTGCCAATAGCTAGCACGCCCTTAAATTCCAACTAATCAGGTCCAATGTTTTATAAGGTACATCAGATGCACAAGTTCTTGCCTCATTTGTTCCAATTTTAAAGTATAAGACTTGCCACGAGCGCCCCGTAGGACACCACCTAAGCAGAAGATCTGAAATTTCCTGACTAATAAATGCTTCAATGCTTCATAAGATACATAAGATATATAAGATAGATAAACTGTTTCCTCACTTGATTGAATTTAAAACTATGAAAATTGTTCAGTGCATAGCACAGCAATCATTTAAGCATTTTAGCTCTTTAGCTGAAGCGTTCCTTGAGCAACAAACTTGACAGTTAAGATATAAGTACACTAAATTAGACTATGTATGAGCATATCGCTTCGTTAATATTATAACTGTAACGCGTTAAGGGGCTAGGCTACTTTCTCTACGGTAATGCAGGGTCGCTGTTTGACCGGCGAAATTGGCCCAAAATATGTGTTCGTGGGGCCACTTCCTGCTCGCTTATGTGACATAATTTTGGGTCCGGAAAGATTTCAATCGAAAGAGGAAAGTCCAATAGAGACCGCACTGGTAGTAGTTTCATGGTATTACGTTATTTTTATACCAAATTAGTCGTCTAAAGTCTACACATTTTCCAATATGGTCGCGAAATATTCTGACTTTTTGCTGAGATATATTTGTGTCATTCCCGTGTTTTCCTTCCAAAATAACTACTAGGGCGGTCTTCCTTATAAACTAAAGAACGCGCCAAGCTATATTTTATGTTGAAACTATAAGAAATAAAGTCGTAGGAAGTGGCCCCGTCTAACCCTGTGTTTTGCGGGATTTTGCCATAGTGTCGGTCACACAGCTCAATATTCGTGAGTACTTTAGTTCGCCCACGGGGAGCGAGATGGCACCTAATCGAGAGGGCTGTCGACACAGAACCAAAGCAATGTCAAGTAGTTTGCCAATAAGTTGCAGGTTATGCATGTGAGAGATGTATGCAGAATGACACTTCACCATGATATGATTCTAGGGAAACGCCTCATTTCGCTGTGAAATGTAATCATGAAGAGAAAAATAAACGTAGTATACTTGTCGTGGTTTTGGAACATTGTATTGTATTTACAGCATACAGGACTGTTTCAGAACAGAGATATGAAGAACAATCTTTCTTTCATAATTTGTATAAAAGGGTGTCGGCTGTAATAAACCATTGATGAACATAGCTATTTTATGTATGAACACATTAGCACAGTACTTTCAGACTCATGAACCTCATGTTATGGTCATGAACTGTTATGGTGTAACAGATCCCCAAAAATATCTTATACTTGAAATCACAGCCATCTGAGAGCAGACTGGCATCAGACTGGCAGCAAGGCAGGCAGACTCTAGCAGTCAGACCCATATCCATCTGTGACAGCGTATGTATATCAAACTGTCATCAGGGCTTGTCGTGCAAGCCCTGATAGTAAATGCTAGGCAGACGGATAGCAGATCTTGCTATGCGCAGCCTCCTGTGACAGAACAAGCAGATTTTAGCAGGATCTGCCACGCAGATTTGGCAATGAGGCCATGCATGTAAATGTAAATTTACATAACAGTTTTCTGCAAAGGATTTCTCCTGAAGGGATAGGCTAATCGAAAGCTACTTTCAAAATAATGGAGACTATAATTGAATAGATGGGTATTTTTTATTTATTAATAATAGTGTAATAGAAATTTTTGCCACCCTTTTGGTGGCGCCGATACTCCTCACGCCTGGTCCGACGCGATGACCTGGCGGGAGCGGTCCTGCCTCTGGTGTCGGCGTCGCGGCCGGCGAGGATTGCCGCCGCCGCTGCAATAATTCTATTCTGAAATTCATAAAAATAGAAAATTATATTATTATCATATAAAACTATAGTATATCTAAAACCCGATACTAATGAATCAGCGACACATACCTCCTCCTCGGTGCAGTGCCGCGAGGGCCTTCGCGCGGGTGCCCTCGGGGGCGAGCGCCTTCGCGCGGGTGATGTTGGGCGTATTTTTAAGGCATTCAATCTTCTTGTTGTCGACACGGTCGACGACGCCGATCGGCCCGGCGATCGCCATCGCGTGAATGGGGACGGACGGGCTGGCGATCGCCGGGAGCGCGAGCGCGCCTGTTTTGGAGCCGCTAAGGGCGACCAGCTCCGGTTTGGTGAGGGCGAGCATTCTCCCTCTTCAGTATATACCTTTTTCTCCATCTGTAACATAAAATAGATAGATCGGATGAGCAAAATAGCGATTTGGTGAAAACAACTAAATTATCAGTGAGAGAAAATGTACTTACGGTCTGACCTGTTGCTTCAATGGCGTGGTAATGATGAGAAGGCGTAACAGAAGACGGGCTTCTTCCTCCTTCGATCTTCTATTATTACTCTAAGTCGATGCAGATCGACCGTCACCCACTACGCGAAACGATATATCGCTGCTTCGGATGATCACTTCATTGTTTTGTTCGTTGCAATAAAGACGTACAACGTAAGTGAGGTTTTATTCTCAAGTACGGAAGAGCATATACTCCTTCTAAAGAATGCTGTGTATGCACTGTGTTTCTAGTAATTATCGTTTTGGTACGAAAGTGTTATAAATATGGAGCAAAGGGATAATTGTGTAAGTGATGTGAGCAAGAACTATTTGAAGGGAAAACCGAAGAACAAATCCTTGCGGCTATTTAGGAAGCGCTCGTCCATGAGCAAAAGTGCCCGAGAACGGTAAGTTTTATCTTGTTGATGGCTTGTAAGATGCGAGTACGATTATCAACGACCACCAGGAGATTGTATTACGTTGCTATGCCCTAAAATGCTTTAATTAGTTTCGTACATATTCCTAAAGTGTCTGATTGTTATCAAAACAAGGACATCGTGTTATCTCATAGCAAATGCACATTTGTCGCGTTATACATAGTGATTCCGGTGGTGGAAACTCTTTTAGTATTCTAGCTGCGCTGATTTCTCCCCCCCCCCCTCTCTCTCACTCTCTCTCTCTCTCTCTCTCTCTCTCTCTCTCTCTTGCTCCGCGCTCCTGTCGCTTCTGTCGCTCCACACTCCTCTCTCTCCTCTCGCTCCTCACAAACTTCGTCACATACTTTCTTTGCGATAGCAAAGTTTATGAGCTATTTGAATAATATAGGGTGTCCTAAAACTCGGCGTTTTGGAGCCGGCCACCTTGAGGGGTGTAACCTGTGAGTAATTTTTGATTGGTGCTTTCCGGGGTAAAAGTTGGAAAAAGACACGGGAGGGAGGCGGTAATAGTCCGCTAGTGTCAGCAGTACGGTTGTCGGCCCCAAAATCAGTGAGGCGCGCCGCCGAAATACGTCCGCTGATCTTTGCTGCGAAAGGGGCACCTACCTTGGATAGCCGCCCCGCCGCTAAGACTCTGGTTGCGAACCTGAGCCGCACCAAACTTACTCGCGCGTAATGTGCGTGTCGCGTACGACGCGCGGAGCCGAGTTAGCTGAGCGAGAGTGTAAAGGAGCGTATAAACGAGAGAGAGAGAGAGAGAGAGAGAGAGAGAGAGAGAGAGAGAGAGAGAGAGAGAGAGAGAGAGAGAGAGAGAGAGAAAGACTCGTCGTAAAATATATGGGCTGCTCCGGCCTGACAGTCATTACAGTCTATACGCTATTTCTCCTAATTACCTTTTCTTGTTCAACTTCAAAATCATAAGAGATCAGACGGAACATTATTTATAAAAGATGGAGATAACCATAGTGCATCCCCCGGCGCTACGCCTGTTCCTCCTTTCTCGATTTCCAGTATTTTTTAGTGGCCTCAGGTTGCGTATGCATGTCGCTCAGGTTCGTAATTGCCGTACTGTGCAATTATCGGACAGTCTTATTTTGCATGCTCGTTACAGGAGGTGCGAGAAGAAGAAGGCTCATCTGTTCCTCCAATCTCCTTCTCCATGCACGTCTGCAATAGAGAACAGAGTTTCCTTCACAGGAAGTGCAGGAAGAAATCGTCGAAGAAATAATCGAGGAAATCGGGGAAATCGTCGACGAAGAAATGGACGAAGATGTCATTGAAGAAACTGTCGTGGAAATGTACGACGCTTCGTTCGATCAACAAGAAAGTGGCAACGTAGAGAACGCAACTCGTGAAGAAGTTGGCGAGTCAAACGAGAATCTTACACTGGCAATATCTCCAGATGTTTCTACTGCAGAAGACACACAGCAAATGGAGAACGATCGGATTGAGCATGGCAGTTGCGATGATGATGACTGGATGAGCGATTGGCTCAATGACGCCTTGGAAGAGAGAACAGGAGCACCTGAACCGGAACAAGAAAGTATGCTGGAAAATGAAGAATCGCAAGAACACCCTGCACAAGCCGTTGCCCCGCGAGAATCAGCAGCACCCGTTCCCGATCAAACAGGACAACTGGACATCGACGAAGAGGATTGTTTGGTGGTCGAGAGCGCAGCCAGAAGAGTCTGTTGTCAAGGGTTTCGATATTGTCGACTTTACCTACCTCTTCCAGAAAATGAAAGAGCTCGCCAACCACTCCCCCCCCCCCCCCACGGATTGCGGTCTAGAACATATGAGGATAAGTGGATGCCGAAAAATAGGATTGAAGAAGATTTATAGGTTCCAGTGTGAAATGTGCCAATATGAGGCGTCAATACCATGCTTGCCGAATGATGAAAACAGAATGGATCTCAATCACAGCGCCGTCTCTGGAACAATGGTGACAGGTGGCGGATTTTGGCAATTGGAGGAAACTATGTCTGCGATGAACATACAATGTATGTCGAGGAAAATGTTTGAGAAGTGCCAGCAAAACATTATCGACGGATTCGAACTGGCTGCAGAGCGCGAAATGGCGGAAGCTGCGAGAGAAGAGAGAGAGATAGACATTGCGAAAGGCGACGTGGATCCAACCCATGGTATTCCCATGATCACCGTCGTCGCGGATGGCAGCTGGCTCAAAAGAGTATATCGTGGTGGAGTCTACAACTCTACATCCGGCATGGGAGCTATCATTGGATACGCCACGAAGAAGGTCCTGTACTTCAATGTCAAGAATAAGTTCTGCATGATATGCATAATCGCTGCGAAGAAGCATGAACCACCTCCCGCGCATCGTTGCTACAAGAACTGGGGTCGTGACGTGCCTTCCACGGCTATGGAAGCTGCTGCAATTGCAGAAGGCTTCATGTGCAGCGTTGAAATGCATGGCCTAATATATAATATATTAGTTGCCGATGGCGACGCTGCCGTGCACAAGAAGATAGTGGACAATGATCCATACAAAGAATATATGGTTCGTGTAAAGAAGATTGAATGCCGCAATCACCTCCTCCGAAGTTTCTGCAGCGCCTTACGGGGAATAGTAGCGAAAGGCCCTAACAGAGATTTCAGAGAGGTCGTCAAAAACAAGATTTACCGCTTGCGGAACTGTATCCAGAAAGCTGCGGAACACCGATTCACGGAAAAGCAGCCGCTTGCCCAACGGATAGAAAACTTCAAAATTGATCTGAACAACGTACAGAGCCATGTCTTTGGAGAACACAAAGACTGTGAGAGATTGCAATATTTTTGCAACAAATACTCGGACACGAAGAGAAAGGATTACATTCCGAAGCTGAAGAAAACAGGACTATATCAAGAAATCAAGATTGCCATGCGGCGGCTTTACATGAATGCCGAGAGTATGCTATATGGGCTCAATAGTAATAGCGTGGAAAATCTAAATGGCATCATTAGCAAGTACATCGGAGGAAAGCGACTCAATTTCGGAAGAAAAGGATCTTACACCGGCAGATCTGCGGCTAGCGTCGTTGCCAAGAATACGAAAGAAGCGTTGAGCAGACTGCATGTAGCAATGGGCAAGGAACCGACGCCTATATTGCAGAAGATGGAAACTCGTCGCATGCGTTGGCAATGGCGAAGAAGTACAAGGAGGCAGCGAAAGCATCGGCACCCAAATATCAAAAGAAGCAATCGTGCGATAGGGATTACGGCCCCGATGCAGACAGGCCGGACATAGATGAAGCAGCGTACACTTCCGAGTGGGAGAGACGTATGACGCAGCTCTACGAGTGGCAGGCGTCACGATCTGTAATCGAAGAGGAAACGCGCGATCAAGCCAACGATGCGAGATGGATGGCATATCGAAGACAATTATTGACTGCGTCCAATTTCGGCAGAGTGTGCCGAATGCGTAAAACCACACCGCGCGCGAATACAGTGAAGAGCATACTGTATCGCCAAGAATTAATTTTAGAGGCACTGCAATACGGAAGAGACAACGAACCGAAGGCATTGAAGGAAGTAGAAGACCAGTTCGATGTCCAAGTACAACGATGCGGCCTCTTCATCGATAGCGTTGTGCCATACTTAGACGCGACACCTGATGGCCTCATTGACCAAGATACGCTTGTCGAAGTAAAATGTCCCTATTCGGCAAGATATTTGACACCCGAAGAAGCAATTGAAAGGCTTCCAAATATAAATGCGATCTACCGAGATGACCAACTCAACAGGAGCCACAAGTACTTCTACCAAATGCAAGGACAATTGCATATCACGGGAAGAAACCAAGGCATATTCTGTTTGTGGACACCAAAGGGAGCAAAGTTCACAGGAGTGGAGAAGGACGACGCATTTTGGAAGAAAGAAATGGAGTCGAGTTTGAAGAACTTTTATGAGGACTGCATACTTCCAGAGCTTATAGACAGTCGGTACAATAGAGGACAGCCCATTAGAGAACCCCCCTATGTGAAGAAAGCAGAACGGAAGAAAAAAGCTGCAGACACCGTCGGAGAGGAAGACATGTCTGAACATGATGGGGTCTAAGAAGAACCAACACATTTCGTTCCCTCAAAGCTGCACTAGGCGATGCAGTTCACCAATTGCAGTAGCTCGCATAATTGCTTGAGCCTACGACGTCCATCCCAGTGCAGTAGATCGCAATTGCTTGAGCCTGCGACGTCCATCCCAGTGCAGTAGATCGCAATTGCTCGAGCCTGCGACGTCCATCCCAGTGCAGTAGATCGCAATTGCTCGAGCCTGCGACGTCCAACCTAGTGCAGTAGATCGCAATTGCTTGAGCCTGCGACGTCCATCCCAGTGCAGTAGATCGCAATTGCTCGAGCCTGCGACGTCCACCCCAGTGCAGCAAGTTGCTCTTATGATTGTAGGAATAGACGAGGAAGTATACTATATTATTATAATATAATAATAATTATATCAGTCCTTCCAGAAGTGGTGAAAGGAGCCGTCCCAGACGGGGTTGTGGCGTGTGTCTCTTCTTACTCTTCTACTTTATTTTCAGCTGATACTGATTTCACACCTCCATCCAATAATTACATACTTCAACGAGGACTTTTCACAGAAAGAGAGAGTACAAAATTGTACAGAAAGAGAGAGAAATACCGAACATTCTGCAGGTTGATAGGAAGTAAATATGACATTATTATTTATAGGCTGTATATTTCAAATAACTGTTATTAACAAATTTGTTCGCTTCCCCAGATCAGACTCAGAACAGGCATTGGACAATCTACCTGAGGATGATCAAATTTCCACTGGACTTTCACCACGTGCTCGACCTACTGAAAGGTGATTTTTTTCATATATATTGGTCATATGTCAAACAGCCGTTACTTGGGCAAAATTGTTTCCCTCTTCGCATTCAGTCGCGTAAAAGGCTTGTTGATAATCGTCAGATGTTTGACAATAATTTGATTATAGTAGGACATTGCAAATGGGAAGGGTAGATATTATTCTTACTGTTGCCACAATCTTACACTTGCTGTTTGCCTTGTCAAAATACAAATGAAATAATAAACCGAAGCCTCAAATAAAAGTGGGAACTTCTACATGATTATAAAGAGTATGAGATTATAACAAAATATTTGTTGATCTTTGTTACAGGTCGTCAGCAATACCAACTTTGCACCAGTGTAACTGTACTGTTGTAAAATGGCGCTGTGATGATAACACAAGTTCAACACCTCCATCTCACTCAAACTGAGTCTCGCACGCGAATGACTGAGTACCTACGCTCGCTGGGCGGAAGCTCGCCGATTCCAGTTCTTCCAAAGATCCCGGAAGCCCATTCGCGCTCCCTCTTTTCTGGCATCAAATTACGAGCCCAGTGCTCTCATTTTCAACATGTAGATTACCAAAATGTTTTCATTATATAATACATTATAATACTGTATTATAATTTCATAGGCTACCTTTTATAATAAAACCAGTTTGTTTATTCCAGTTTATTTATTATCATTGATTGAACTTTGTAATCATTGCCCATTTTCAGCGGCTATGAAATTGCACCAGAGACAGAGGTCAATACGTGTTAGACGTCAAAGGAAAAGTATACTCAGAGTAACCTCATTCTCTTCCAGAAACACTTTTCCAGTATCAGTTCCTCTTGATAGACAACGCCAGTAACTCCACCTCGCGTTCGTTTTGATAACCAATGTTTGTAGGTAATACGATCGCGATCCCAAACAACCTCCGGTTACCGTCGGTAATCGATAGTCAGCTGAATCTGAAAAAGTCTCGCGGGTAGCCTAGCCCCTTAAATCAAGCAATGATTCAGATTAGCAAAAGAGAGATTACCAATGGCTAGAATATATTGAAATTGTAAATGATTTGACTTAACACTTTACAAGTTATATTTGATAAGCTATATATGCAGGCTCTCCCATTCGCAGTCTAGTTTTCACGTAGCCTGACTGTCAAGTGCCTGTCTGACGAAGCACAAACCTAAACTGCTGAAATTAGTTTGAGCAAGTACTGATTACTAATAGCTAGCATTCTCTTAAATTGTAAATAATTGCTAATAATTGCTTAAAAGATTCATATGCTACACAGTTGACAATTTAACTATTGGTACTCAGCACGCTTTTACCAAATACAGTGGTTTGCGAGCTACGCACTTAATACTTTTGACATTTCATAATTCTTAATAATGACAAGACCACAGAAACAGGGGCAAGGACAGTATGCTCTTTTATTAACTAAATAAAGCATGGAACCTGGAATAAAAGAATAAAATCGGACTGTGTAACAAAGAGTAAAATCGCATAACCGTTATGACACATAACCAACCGCGGCATAACTGGTTTAACCAATGTGTCGGTAACGTAAACGCGACACCAACAATTATTATCTTTGCAGCCCGCAGCATTTCCGAGTGCTGCCCACTCGAGTGAGAAATGTGAAAGCCACATTTTTAGGAATTCTATAATTCTATAATGAAGACTCGCTTTTACCACGAGAAAAATAAGCAGGAGAAATTCATATCTTTTGAACAACTGAACCAATTCGCTTGATTCTTGGCTCATTGCCCATGGATTCAGAAAAATCGGCGAAGAAATTAAAATTCAGAAATAAATCCTTGGAGCTGTAACTTTTTCATAAATCGAGGTAAAAGTTTTATAGCAGGCGACAACTGCTACCCTTCGAGATAAGTATCTTCGGTAGTCGCGCGCTGTATCAGGAGACTCGGTAGAGTCTCGCGCCAAGTAGTAGTTATATATATAGTACAGCGCGCGACTATCGAGGATACTTATTCCGAAGTGTAGCGGTTTTCGTCAGCTATAAAACTTTCACCTCGATTTATGGAAAAGTTACAGCTCCAAGGATTTATTTCTGAATTTTGTATTTTTTCGTTGATTTTTCTGAATCGAATGAGCCAAGAATCAAGCGAATCGGTTCAGTCGTTCAAGAGATATAGATTTCTCCTGCTTATTCTTCTCGTGAAAACGGCAAGGCAAATTAAGATTCAGGGGAACATGTTCCTAAAAATGTAACTTTCACTTTTCTCATACGAGATGGCAGCAAACGGAAATATCGTATTTACGTTACCGATCTAGAATCTGTAATCTGTGTCATACCGACACATTGGTTAAGCCGGTTATGCCATGGCTGGTTATGTGTCATAATGGTTATGTGACACAGTCCAATTTTATTATTTTATTTTATTCCAGATTCCATGCTTTTATTTAGTTAATAAAGGAGTATAGTGTCCTTGCCCCTGTCCCTGTAATCTTGTCATTATTAAGAATTATGAAGTGTCAAATGTGTTTGGTGAACGAGTGCTGATTACCAATAGTTAAAATTGTCAAGAGTGTAGCATATTTATCTTTAAAGCAATATTAGCAATTATTTATTTACAGTTCAAGGGAATGCTCGGTATTAGTAATCAGTACTTGCTGAAACTAATTTCAGCACTTTAGGTTTGCGCTCTGTCAGCTAGGTATTTGACAGTCAGGAATAATTTGTAAAGTGTTAAGTCCAATCATTTAAAATTTCAATATATTATAGCTATTGGGAATCTCTCTTTTGCTACTCTGAATCATTATTTGATTTAACGCTTTATAATTATAATATATAAACCAAGCAGAATGCTCATAGGCAATCTAATTTAGTTGTATTATGATCATGACTGTCAAGTTCATCGCTCAAGGAACACTTCAGGTAAAGAATAAAATGAATCAAGCAAGCAATAATTATCAATCATGTGTCATTTAGCGACATACTAGCTATTGGTAATCAGTACTTATTTAACAAATTTTATTACATTTGATTATGCGCTCCCTGAGCTACGCATTTGGCTGTCAAGATACACCAATGTTAGAGTGCGTATGAGGGTATAGCTTATCTAATTTGCAATTTAAATGCATCCTAGCTATTGGTAATTTTTCTTTTGCTAATGTGAATTTGTCAAGTGCAAAGTATATTATCTGAGGAATCTATATTCTCACATTCAGCTCAATTTCTTAGATCTCCTCCTATGTGCATGATTAAGTTATAAATACATTGTAACATTAAAGTTACATTATAACATAAACAGGCACATAGGTGATGGTGCATATTTGAACAGAAATGGCACTTGACATTTTAATAAAATTTTACTTTTAAATTTATTAATTAAACCATTGACAAATACTTAGAAATTTTATTGTCTTTATTGTCAAGCATTAACTAACAAAAAGACATGAAATCCGTCCAAAAACATTAAAATGTAAGAAAATGAGCCAAGTAGCAGTTGGATTTCCCCACAAAAATATAACAAATATAATATATAATGAAATATAACAAAAAAATAGATATCATACAAGAAAGCCAAGCTTTCATTCATTCGAAAACAGAGCTAGTTTTCGGCAAGGATTCATTCAATTCAGTTTAGTGATCATCAAGCAAATAAGAAAGTGAGAAGCTACCCCAAATCTGCACCTCTGAGCCGAGCTACTCCGAAGGCAACACAGTCTCCACTCCGGCTAGTGATCGGTGAGCTAACTATCCTGCCACGTTCATTTCGTTCCTAATGCCAATAGGCACTTTCGGGTTCTACTTCTGAGGCTGCGGATGGGTTAGCCTACCCTTGGCTTGAAGGATGGTTTAAGAATTTGTGTAATACGCCTTCACCACCTATTGAAACTCCTGTTTGAATGTCGCGGCGGCTAACGTCCGCCATTTCGTGAGACGCTTGGCGGCACCCCGAGTAGCGGTGACTTCACGTCGTCGCATAAAATTTGGAAAATTTGCGTGAGCTTACAGTGAGTCTGGTGTGAGGTTATCGTGAGTCTAGCGTGAAATTTTCGAGCTCATTAAGTGATTATCAAAAATGTATCGCAGGAATCTCCGTCTCTGTTCTGAGTCACAGACCCCCCCCCCCCCCCGACCTTAGCTAGCCTTCGAGTCATAGTTTGGAGAGGAATTCGGACATCACCGGCGGCCACGGCCAAAAATTTGGTGATTATCGTTCGCGTCCGTGAGGCCATCGAATCGGTGTGATTATCGTTCATGTTTCGTGACTCTAGCGCAATATTGGGTGATTATCGTTCGCGTCCGTGAGCCTATCTAATCGGTGTGATTGTCGTTCGCGTTTCGTGAGTCTAGCGCAACATTTTGGTGGCTATCGCTCGCGTTTCAGGAATCTAGCGAAGTATTGTGTCTATCGGACGCGTCCGTGAGTCTCTCGATCTCGGGTCTCATCGTTAGTCGATTGGGTTTGGGCCCAGGGCTCATGGAACCGCTGCTAGTCCGCCTCCGCCGGGTTATCCCGGTACGTTGGCGGCAGGTGTACGTCCGAATTCGAATTACCCGCCGCGACATTATCGTACGACTAAACCGGGCCCGATTCGAGTTCGGTCGCCTTCGACTAGACTAGGTCGCGACCATCCACTATCGCCAATTCCGCCTTAACGCGATCCGAAACCGATACGGGAGACTTTTAGCAGTCTGCACCAATATTTTCCGTATCGGGCTAAGTTGTACGAATCGGAGTCACCACCTGATCATCCGAGGGCCCCACCTCGACGTAAACATGGCCTGGACGGCGTGAAGTATCGCCCATCATTAGTGACAGCCACTTTTTTGTCGGAAGCAGCACCCTCCATTTCATTCCCATCTCCAGTCTCCGCTTTCTATGCCCACGAAATTTGACCACCCAAGGGGAACCTCCATCCCACCCCGAGCCCTTCGCTAGTCGCGGGGAATAAATAATTTCGTAGCAGTATATAAGAAGAAAATTTTTTTTTAGTATCGGCTCAGTCATTTAAAGACTAACAATGAAATAAAAGAATTTTTTATCCATTTTCCGGATAGGTTAAAAGCATGAACCGAAAAAAAATATGTATAATAATAATTAAAAAGTTCGGGTCGGAAAAAATAACATGTAATATGTAAAGAGTAAAGCGAGCATAGATGTAGGAAATCATAAAAGTATCCAGCCGACACATTATAAAAACACCGGGAAGATAAAAAGAGCGGGTGGACAACAATGGAAGATATAACAGAATAACAAGACAACAACGAAACAATAACAACTAACAAAAACCTTGAGCCGACGCCATACCGAGGTGATGTGGTAAAGTCAGTCCGCAGCTAAGGCAGTTTGGTTCCAAGCCTCGGCGCGGAAGGGTCATCGATAGAGCAAAGGGGGCGAGTTCCATAGAGTGACCAGTGACTAGTAGTCGATTACATAGTGAAAAGGGAAGGAGAAATATTATATTTCTGTCCTACAATGGATCCGCTATGGGAGAAGCTGGAGCAGCTCGACAGCATACTAAGGCGCATCGAGGAGGAAAAGAAGCGGTGCCAACAAGAACGCGAGCGGGTCATAGAAGAAATGGTCCAGCGACGAACCATCGAGGCTCGACAAGCTCTTCAGAGGCTCATAGAGCAAGCTGGACCGAACGTGACGACCGGATTTGTGGCCGAAGTCAGTGAGGAGCTGGAACAGCTATCAGGGCAGGTCTACCGATCAGCTCTTGACGAAGCGGAATCTGGACGCAGGGCCAACGATATGCCCGACATTTCGAGAGACCCCTCACCCATCTGCTTGGCCATAATGGGGGCAGACCCAGACATTTCGGCCGACCTGACGGAAGAGGATGCCCTCCAACACCATCCAGAAGCAGCCAACCTCATGGCGGTACAGCAAGATCCACAGCCATCGACTTCCACGTGGATCCCAGCGTCACCCCCAGCCACAATGACACCAGTGGCGATAAGCACACCAGTACGTTCAAGCGGGAGAGTGAGTGATCTTCAGAAAAACCCAAAGAAGGACAAGAAGGGGCGGCTCGAAGTACGAACAGGTCCGGAAGTCATCACAAGGACTCGACGAACGGCCTACAAAAAGGCGGTCTGCCGGCTGGGTCTAATGAGTTTGAAGGTGCATCTGCATCGATGTGACTCCACGGCAGACACGTCGAATGACAGTTCGGTCACCTCGGTGAACTCCAACTCCACAATTGTCATTCATCCGACAGTGGATTCAACCCAGATCACAACAAATGGCTCCTACGCCACCATACCATCGCCTGATCAACCTGTGCCCTTAAATGAGTCACTATACAAAATGCTGGCAGACAAGAATTCGCCGCAGACATCAGGGATTGAAGACGGAGACACGGTCCAAATTAAGCAGCAGCCGGACGAAGACCAAAGTGTGTATCCTTAATTCAGGAATATAACCGAAGGACCAAGATCAGAGTCAGCACCCCCGGCCCTGATACCAACAGAAGAGGAGCTGCTGCTGCCATCTCCAGCCCTTGCCCTCTCACCCGAGGACAATTCGTTGTTAGATTAAGGCTTAGATTATACATGTACATATATTCTTTTTCTTATGTAAATTTAAGGGGTGTGGTATATTTTTTAAGTATAAGTATAAAATAAGCATGCGATGACAATACCAAAGATTGAGCCAGGTGCGCCACATTTTTATATAATTTATAAAACGTTTTCTTTTATGTTCATTAAATCAGATAGCAAACCAAACCAGCTAACTTTGTAACATTTATCCCCAATTCTATTGGAAATAAATGGAGGGGGAGATACGACCAGACCTGGTCTTAGACCCTCAGTCTGTTCTACTAGCGTGGTTATACTGTAGACAAGTCTATGGCTACGCAGAATGGTTGGTTTGCTATTATAAGTTGCTCGTAATATCAATCACTTGGCAAAATCTTCGGCTCAGCAAATCTCACACGCCTATCACGAAACAAGATCTTAGGACAGTCGAAAATTAGCATAGGTTTCGTTGAACCGACGGTCTAGCGAAAACCGTCTATTTATCATAGAAGACCCAAAATAATCATGGTATAATACGATCAACACATCAAAGGGTAAAAAAACTTGGCGTGTGCGCACTTCATTGCGAGGTAAGAAACCAATGAGAAATTAATTTAAATCTAACATTCACTTTACTACAATATAAAATCCTAAGAAATCTTACATTTACAGTTCAATCACATATCAGGAGACTCGGTAGAGTCTCGCGCCAAGTAGTAGTTATATATATAGTACAGCGCACGACTACCGAGGATACTTATCCCGAAGTGTAGCGGTTATCGTCTGCTATAAAACTTTCACCTCGATTTATGTAAAAGTTACAGCTCCAAGGATTTATTTCTGAATTTTGTATTTTTTCGTTGATTTTTCTGAATCGAATGAGCCAAGAATCAAGCGAATCGGTTCAGTCGTTCAGGAGATATGAATTTCACCTCGTTATTATTCTCGTAGTAAAGGCAATGCGGATTAAGAGTCATGGGATTCATGCAGAATTCCTAAAAATGTAACTTTCACTTTTTTCATACGAGATGGCAGCAATCAGAAATGCTGCGGGCTGCGGAGATAATATGGCTGTATATATGGATAATAAAAGAGCATATTATCCTTGCCCCTGTCCCTGTGATCTCTTGTGACTATTGAGAATTATGAAATGTCAAAAGTGTTAAGTGCGTAATTCACAAATCACTGTTCACTGTATTTGGTAAACGTGTGCTCATTATCAATAGCTAAAATTCTCAAGTGTCCAGCATATCAATCTTTTAACCAATAATTAGTTAGCAATTATTTACAATTTAAGGGAATGCTAGCTATTGGTAATCAGTAGTTGCTTACGTAGACTAATTTCAGCACTTTAGATTTGCACTGTCAGGTAGGCACTTGATAGTCAGGATACATAAAAAAACTACACTGAGAATGAGAGAGCTTGCATATATAGCTTATCAAATATAACTTCTAAAGTATTAAGTCAAATCATTTACAATTTCAATAGATTCTGGCTATTGATACTCTCTCCTTTGCTAATCTGAATCATTGTTTGATTTAACGTTTTAGTGTTATAATATTAACCAAGCGATAGGCTCATACGCAGCCTAATTTAGTGTAGTTGTATTGAGACTGTCAAGTTTTTTGCTCAAGGCACGCTTCAGCTAAAGAGCTAAAATGATTAAGTGATTGTTGTGCTAGGCATTGAACAATTTTCAGACCTTTAAATCAAACTAATTTCAGCACTTTAGGTTTGCGCTCCATCAGCTAGGTACTTGACAGTCAGGAATAACTTGTAAAGTATTAAATAAAATTATTTCCAATTTCATTACATTCTAGGTTTTAGGAATCTTTATTTTGCTAATCTGAATCATTGTTTGATTTAACGCTTTACAATTAAAATATATAAACCAAGCAAAATGCTCATACGCAGTCTAATTTGTATCTTGACTGTCAAGTTCATTGTTCAAGGAACGCTTCAGCTAAAGAACTAAAATGATGTAAGCAAGTACTAATTACCAATCACATGTCATTTAGGGATATAATAGCTATTGGTAATCAGTACTTGTTTAGCAAATTTCATTACTTTAGATTGTGTGCTCCGTGACCTATGCATTTAGTACTGAAGATATACCAAAGTTAAAGTGTGTATGAGGGTGTAGCTTATCTAATCTGCAATTTAAATGCATCCTAGCTATTGGGAATCAGTAAACAGGTGCTAATTATTACCAATTACTAGCATGCTTCTAACTTCCAACAGACTAAAGTTAAAATTTTAAATTATATTAGGCAAGTTGTAAATCTCATACTGTTTAACTTTGGAATATTGAATTTGTTAAGTGCAAGCTATATATTATGTAGGGAATCTATATTCTCACATTCAGCTCAATTTCTTAGATCTCCTCCTATGTGCATGATTAAGTTATAAATACATTGTAACATTAAAGTTACATTATAACATAAACATGCATATAGGTGATGGTGCATGTTTGAACAGAAATGGCACTTGACATTTTAATAAAATTCTACTTTTAAATTTATTAATTAAACCATTGATAAATAATTAGAAATTTGATTGTCTTTATTGTTAAGTATTAACTAACAAAACGGCATGAAATCCGTCCAAAAGTATTAAACTGTAAAAAAATGCGCCAAGTAGGAGTTTGATTTTCCCACAAAATTGAAACATTGATAAATAAATAGAAATTTTATTGTCTTTATTGTAAAGCATTAACTAACAAAAAGACATGAAATCCGTCCAAAAACATTAAACAGTAAAAAAATGCGCCAAGTAGCAGTTTGATTTTCCCTAAAATTGAAATATAACAAAAAAGATAATAGATATCATACAACAAAGCCAAGTTTTCATTGAAAGATACCTCGATTTAATTCGCATTAGCAATTAATAATAAATTAACAATAAATTAGCGATTAACAATTAAAAAAACTTGGCGTGTGCGCCCTTCATTCGAGGCACTTGCTCTGGTAATATTGCTAAAAAAACTTTTAAAGAAATTAAATTGTAGTAAAGTCAGTTTTGGGTTTGAATCAGTTTCCTCAGGGGGGTTCGGAAGGCATGGCCTAACGGTCGATTACCCGCCCCCCTGAGTAAGGACATGAGGCCACCCCAGGAGTTTTAGTCGGTAGGAGTCCGACATACCCCCATGCCCCGGGGCGTGGGGGATCCATGACGGATTTCTCCTGGGTTACCAAAAAAAAAAAAAAGGGTTTGAATCAGTTGCCCATTGTCTTTTTACCTCGCAATGAAGCGCGCACATGCCAAGTTTTTTTTTATTGTTAATCGCTAATTTATTGTTAATTTATTATTAATTGCTAATGCGAATTAAATCGAGGTATCTTTCAATGAAAACTTGGCTTTGTTGTATGATATCTATTATCTTTTTTGTTATATTTCAATTTTAGGGAAAATCAAACTGCTACTTGGCGCATTTTTTTACAGTTTAATGTTTTTGGACGGATACTATATACTACACAGAAAAGCAGGTTCTCAATTCATCTCGAATATATTTCTTTCAAAGTTTTCCAGCAATATTACCAGAGCAAGTGCCTTGAATGAAGCGCGCACACGCCAAGTTTTTTTTATTATTGTTAATCGCTAATTTATTGTGAATTTATTGTTAATTGCTAATGTGAGTTAACTCGAGATATCTTTGAATGAAAACTTGGCTTTCTTGTATGTTATTAGTTATATCTGAATTATAACTTGGCTTTCGTTTACCAATGATATCCATTTCTATTTTTGGTAATTTTTTAAATGACTTTGACAAGGTTGGTGGGTTGGGGAGCCGGGATGGCGGAGGGGGTGGGGGCGGACTACTTGGCGTTTTTTTTCATTTTAATGGTTTTGGGGGGATTTCAATTCTTTTTGTTAGTTAATCGGTAAAATAATAATATAATTTGTTATTACCCATTTTACAAGTTTAATACTTCAACAATGTGACAAATAGGAGGAAGGTACAACTTATCTGTATAATGTAACATACGAAGCGTTGGTCTTAATTAGATGCAATTCAAGGGCATGCTATCTATTGGCAACTCATATGTATTTGCCCAACAAATTTGGAGTCCTTTGCTTAAATTATACATTCTCTCTTCATTCAACAGATGTGAAAAGTGTACAACTTGTCAAATGTGTAGGCTAAGAACCACTTAAGTGACAGGTTTAAAATTTGATGAGCAAATACTGATTTCCCACGACTAGTATACCCCTAAATTAATAATGTTACGATGAGGCTCAGCACTTAATAAGTTCTATTAATTCTCTTATTCGATACATTTGTAGTGTCAAGTTTGACAAGGGCGTACCCAAGAACCACGTCAGTGACAGATTTCAAACTTGCTGAACAGATACATCATTCAAATACTACAAAAGTGAAAGATTTAATTAATACTTCAACAATGTGACAAGGACACATCTTGGCTGTATAATGTAACATACAAAGCATTGGACTTAATTATATGGAATTCAAAGGCATGCTATCTACTGGCAATTCATATTCGTCCAACAAATTTGGAGTCCTTCGCTTAAATTTGTGAAGTGTGAAACTTGTTAAATGTGGAGCTAAGAACCACTTAAGCGACAGGTTTACAATTTGATGAGTAGATACTGATACTGATACAACTTAGGAACATGCCGCCATTACCAATCAGTATTTGCTGAATACATTTCAGATCTTTGGCTTAAGTAATTCTCAAGCTACCCATTTGACAAGTTTAATACTTCAACAATATGACGAATAAGAGGAGGATGCAGCTTATCTGTATGATGTGTTACGTTCAGGACCGAAGGACGTAACAAATATAGTATATGAAGTGTTGGACTTCATTATATGGAGTTCAAAGGCATGCAATCTATTGGCAATTCATATTCGTGTAACAAATTTGGAGTCCCTCGCTTAAATTATACATCCTCTCCTCATTTGACACATGTGAAAAGTGTGGAACTTGTCAAATGTATAGGCTAAGAACGACTTAAGCGACATGCTTCAAACTTGATGAGCACTACTAATTTTCCACGACTAGTATGCCCTAAATTAATATTACAATTAGGCTCAACACTTAATAAGTTCTATTAATTCTCTTATTCAACACATTTGTAATGTCAAATTTGACAAGGGCGTACCCAAGAACCAGTTCAATTATACGTGTCAAACTTGCTGAACAGATACATTATTCAAAACTACAGAAGTCAAAGATCTAAAGTTTACTGAGCAAATACTGATTACTAGTAAGGTTCGTAGTTCAGAAATCATTTACATGAAAGACCTGAAGTATCACTTGGTGAACAAATTGTTACTTTTTCATTTAAGTGGGTCCTGGTTATGCAATTGGCAACTTTGGTAATCGATAATTGTATTGAATAAGAGGATATTGCTTCACAGTGTTAGATTGAGTAGGGTCAAAAAGCTGTACCAATAAGAGAATAAAACTGTTAAATTTATCAGATATCCTCGCGTAAGATATTGCTGTCATAAAATAGCCTACATAACCAACCACTCGAACGTCAAGGAAATAAGACATCTACCCATCTCGTGTTAGTTAGTCTCTTTCTACATGTCTAGCATCTCTCTCTAACATCATTTCACATCTGCGTTCTCTCTCTACCATAACATCATCTCGCAGCTACAAAGCTAGAAATATATGAACATTCTGCCACCTAGCGTGGAAAATATGTGACCTACATTTTTGGTCTGAATCTTCTTCTGAATCGTTTTCGTGCGAAAAAATAAGAGGAGGAAATTCATATATCTTGAACGCATGGACCAATTTCCTTGCTGTTTAGCTTATTGCATTCAGAAAAATAAATTAGGCTGTGCTTGATTCATAAGTTATGCCTGCAAGCTGTAACTTTTTCGGAAATCGAGGTGAAAGTTTTATATCGATCGAAAATCGCTACGCGTCGGCATAAGTAGCCTCGGCTTCTCGCGCTGTATAGCTATAGCTAACTACTTGGCGCGAGACTCTACCGAGTCTCCTGAAATGCGAGCCGACGTCTTAAAATAACAGTCAATGTTTTGATAATTCACAAAACAATTGGCTCGGGTACCCAACCACTTTGATTACAGCCTAAAGGGACAACACAGTAAGAAATGAAAGTTAGTTCACACGAGCCGACACTTTCAAAATAACGGTTAAATTTGGCAATTCACAAAAATGGTCGGCTCGGTCATCTGATTAAATTAATTACAGTCTATGGGTACAACCAGGTCGGAAGTAAAAGTCAGTTCACGCGAGCCGACACAAATTCAATCCCCGTCACTTAACATTGTTTGAGAAACAATATCGGCTTAGTTTTTACTCTGGAACACATACAACAAAATCGACGAGAGATTACGGGTTTAGCACCCAAATAAGTCGAGCCGACACAAATTCAATCCATATCTTTTTAACATTGTTTTAAAAACAATGTCGGCTCAGCACTTATCTCCAAAATATATACGATAAAACCAATTACAAATTACGGGTTAACATCGAAACCAGTCGAGCCGACGAGTTGAGCCAGCATCTACAAACTCGGAGCCTGTGGGCGGGTAAACAAACCCAACATATAAAACACCCCGTCCACATCATCCGTGATTTGGCTACTAAAATCCACCGAGCCGACTCCGTATCACTTCGTCAAAACGAGAGTGGGGGCCGAGAATCAGGTATATAAGGCGCGTCGAGCGAGGCAGTCTTCAGTCTTGTACGAGCCATCGTCAGTCACCATAGTTGCGGTCCGAAGTTTTCGCGGTTCAATGATTGTCCAAAGTGTTCCACACGTCGAAGAAGTACTCGGTTACGGTCCGCGAGTGTATCCACCCCACACTTACGCTATTTGTTGTAAAGTGTGGTTCGGGCATACGGAACACGGGACAACCACTGTCGGTGTGTGATAGTTATGTCGTAATTGTACGGGCTCCGAAACCGGCACGTTAGTCCGAAACCCATCGCGGGTCGCCTGCTTAACGGCAGAGAAGTGTATGCGCGTAACCATAGCCGTCACTGCGTTGACGAAGGTGAGAGTATCTCACAAGCAGAGTGTTTGCTAAATAAATCATCGTTTCTTAGTTCGATGCAAAAGTGTTTCATTATCCTACGGCATCACGATCACACAAGATCCGAGGATCCCACCAGGCGTGCTGACCAAAAATAATAAGTAAATTAAAAAGGCATTGCGCCGCAGCAGCACGGGGCACGCACTGGATATTAACACAACTAACGTTCCCAAACGTATTAATTGGGTGACGACCGGTACGAACCAACCTCGGGGATACGCATCAGCAGAACGGGAGTATTTCCATAACCCAGCGGCTCAGAAGAAACTACCTGACCATCGGGAGCCCTCTGTCTGGTTGCAAGAGTACCGGGTAAACAAAACCCGACAATACGAGTCCTCCATGTACCCCTTGAGATGACTTACGAAACGTTTGGTTTCTGTATCAGGAAGCAAAATTTCAAAGTTCTCTCAAAGGAAGAGGTGACCGCTGCCATTCGTCTGCGGTCCAAGACCAAGACAAAAGCCGCGACCCAGCCTAAGGCCGAGTCAAAGCCTGCGTCGAAGTCTGGACCATCAAAGCAGACGACTAAGCGGAAAACCTCGTCCTGGGTGATTGAGGTCACGCCCGCGATGCGTAACCGCAACCGGCCACAGGGCGACCGTCTCTACCTCGAGTGAGCTTTCTGCCGAACGGAGGACTTCCACGCGGTAATACGGTGCTTCAAGTGCCAAAAATTTGGACATGTGTCCAAATTTTGCAATGCCACAGCTAGTGTGCGCGGTCACTGCGCCGAAACGGGGCATACCACTGCCGACTGTAAGCAGAAAGAGCAACCTCCGAGGTGCTCGAACTGCAAGCGAGTCGGCGGGCAGTATAAAACGCACGGGCTGATGAGCAGGAGCTGCCCTCATTCCAACGTGGCAGTTCGGTTGGTGAAATCTCGCACCAACAATGGATAATGTCCGTTGTAATTCTCCGACTAGCAGATTGCGGATACTTCAGCTAAACATGCAAAGATCCAAAACTGTTGCGGACGAACTTCGTGTCGCACTCGAACAACTTGACACGGACATTGTGCTCGTCCAGGAACCGTATAACGTTAACGGTGTTATTACGGGCTTGGGACTCAAGGCACGCCTTTATACAAGCGGTGGGACGGAGGTTAAGGCCGCAGTGGCGGTCCGGAACCCGAGTCTCACAGTTGTGGGTCTCTCGCAGCTAAGCGACGGGCACATAGTCTGTGTGCACACGAAGTTCGAGGACAAGGACTTGTACCTGGTCAGCCTAGTACTTTCAATTCTCGAGTAGATAGATGGCAGTTTGGCGAGGCTAGATCGAGTCCTGCACGAGCTCGGAACAGGTCGGGTTGTGCTGGGGGCCGACGCGAATGCCAAGTCTCCTCTCTGGGGAGCGGCAGTAGCGAATACCCGAGGAGAGGCGCTCGAAGAGCTCCTCTCAATGCACGGCCAAACAGTTCTGAACGAGACTGAGAGTATGGCAACATTCTCCAGTACGCGTGGAGAGTCTCACATTGATGTCACTTTGGCAACAGCTAATGCGGTCGGAATGTTCGAAGCTGGGAGGTCAGAGACGAACTCACGTCCGGCGACCACCGCGCATTGGTCTTTGAGATTTGCATTGAACGCACCAAGGAGGACGAGCCCCGCGAGGGGTGCTTCCTCCCGAATAAGACCAACTGGCCGAAATGTGAGAGAATCCTCGAGGAACAACTGCGGAACCTCCCGCCCCTGGCCCTGACGGGACCAGTCGAAACAGAGGCACGTGCGCTGCAGATCGAGCAATCGATCATAGCAGCGTGCCGCGCCGCGATGCCCTAAAAAAAGGCACGGAAAGCAAATTGGAACAACTTTGTAACGAAAGAGGGAAATAGAGAACCGCGGGGTCTTCCCTATCGTATAACGATGGGTAGACTCCACACAGAGGCTGCAATAAGCAACCTCAGTCCCGCAGTGGCCGCAGACGGCCACACGTTGACCTGGGAGTCCGTGGCCGAGACGCTCCTACACGCGTTAATTCCGGATGACAGCCCGAATGGCGAGACACCTGAACAAGCACTCCCGAGGAAGGAAGTCGCCGCTCTGCCCTTAGTGGATGACACTTCGTCATTCACAGGAAGGGAACTTGTAGCGGCGATTAAGACCCTCAAGAACAGGAAGTGCTCCGGGTTGGATCGTATAAAAGTCGAAGTAAAAAGCCGCCCTGCTCGCTCTCTATAACGCGTGCCTCAAGCATGGCGTGTCCTCGTCCCGTTGGAAGCAGGGCTCAATACGAGCCCTGCTAAAAGCAAAAACGAAACCGCTTGCTGACCCCAAGTCATACCGATCGATCTGCTTGCTGTCGGTACTAGGCAAAATCCCCGAGAAGTTAATTCTCAAGAGGATGCAGCCCGTTTTCCTCAAAGCACCGTACGCATCCGAACGTCAGTACGGCTTCCGCTGCGAGCGCTCGACCCAACACACTTTGGTCGACTTCCGCGAAGCGGTGGCTGGAAGACAGGAGAAGTACGTGCTAGGTCTTGCATTCGATATCTCAGGGGCGTTTGATCACGTCTGGTGGCCGAGCGTAATGAGTAACCTCAAAATGCGCGGCTGCCCGAAAACCTGTACAGCCTTATGACAAGCTACTTCGCGAAACGGATTGTGTCCATAGTGTTCAACCACGGAATAGTGAGTAAGCTGGTCACCAAGGGCTGTCCACAGCGGTCTATACTTGGACCCAGTTGCTGGAATCTCGTCCTTGACCTTCTGAAAGGAGAGGGGTTCCACTGCGAACCCATTGCCTATGCCGATGACCTGCTTGTGATTACTTACGAGAATTCACAGGCGAAAATCAAGCAAAGGGCACAAACGGTGGTAGATGGGGTTTCTGGATGGTGTGCCACCCAGAAATTAACTCCATCTGCCACCAAAACCGAGATGATGCTGCTCAAGAGTAAGCTTGACAGAGCAAGACTCCCGATGGTTAAGGTGGATGGTCGACGACTGCCCCTGCAGAGTACCATCCGGTACCTCGGAGTAGACATTGATGCTGGAGTAGGCATTGCTTCCCACATCAAGAGAATTCGTGCGAATTGCCTCGAAACTTTTAATAGGTTGGCAGGCATAGCAAGAGCGAACTGGGGACTGAAGAACTGGGACATCGCGCCATGAGTACATTGTACAAAGGCGTGTTCCTCCCGGTCGCCACGTACGGCACCGCGGGATAGGCTGACGTCCTAAACACGCACGCCAGACGAGCTCTGGTCAGCGTGCAGAGGCAGGCGCTCCTCCGCGTCACCAAAGCCTACAGGACGATCTCCATCGATGCAGTCTGCGTGAGTGCTGGTGAGATCCGAATAGACCTGGTGATACTTGAAAGAGTAGCAATGTTCAAAGTTCGCTCGCTCAAAGACATTGAGATCGGCGATTTTCGCCTGAGCCATGTCGAAATGGTCGCGAACCGAATCTCGAAAGGTACTGTACATAACAGTGTCCGGAGAATGGTTCTCGACATGTGGCAGTTGAGATGGGAGACGTCAGTAAAGGGCCATACTACGTACAGCTTTTTTGAGAACGTCTCCAAGAGACTCGAGGCACGATGGGTCAAAACTGACTACTATGTAACTCAGTTCCTCAGCAGCCACGGAGATTACCAGGCCAAACTGTATCAGTTTGCCCTGGCTAGGGACAATAAGTGCGGCTGTCTCGGGACGGAAACGTCAAGCCACGTGCTGTACGAATGTCTCAAGTACGTTACGCCGCGAAGATGCCTGATAGAGGACGCCGCCGAAGGAGGGCTTGATTGGCCTCTAACGAAAAGGCAGCTTGTGTCTTAACAAATGTTCAGGGCATTCAAAAGCTTTGCTACAGAAGTACTGAAAGCCGAAGAAGATCTGAGAAGGGAAGAACGGGCTGCACTACGCGGCCCGCCCGACTAAAGAGCATAGAAATCAGTTGACCCGAAATGAGCGGGATAAGATAGCCGCAGGAGGGCTAATGAATGGAGAGCCTCGGGTCTCTTCTTAGCCAACGGTGAGTGACTACACCGCGGACCCGAGTTGGCTCACCAGTGTAGTGCCCGACACATCCTGAACTGGTACCTCGGGGGATTCAAGATGGCGGTCGTGGGGAGCGGACGTGTTTTTGGCAACTCCCGGTCGGAATGTATTATTGTTGGATAAATGCGACTTATTCCAACTCGCGAGTGATCAGTGCTTCCGCGCTAAAATCCCACATCATTTAATATATAAATCTTAATCGGGTCTCTCTAATTAAACTTGATATTACAATATTAAGGCTGCGGGCGTGCATGTAACCTCTCAACATGGCGGACGGCAGCCCCGCCACGTGCTCGTGTTCCGGTAAACTGTAAAAATATTCGCCCATAGGTGCCATCGGCCAGAAATATTTGTTCAATCCGCTCAAGAATAGATCAATAAACGCTACGAACCAACAGTGGTCCGGTTTTCATGATTTTTGGCTGTTATTTTCGACCCTGAACTTGTGCCACGTGCGCGGCTGACACATGCGTGTGAGGAGTGCATTTCAGTCCTTCCTCTACTAATTGCTCCTCATACTATGCTTGGGATGTCTCTTGAACTGTGAGGGACACCTCTATCCTCACTGGGAATATCCCAAACAATATCTTGATCGGTTTGAAGCTGACAGGTGTTGAAGGCCCATGGCATACTGGTGAGCAGCTAATCATCCTCTAATATATCTTCCAGCTACTTCCCAGCACCCTTCACAGCACTATTTGACATTCCTATTCCCATTATTACTAGACGCATCCTGCCTTGTCTCCTGTGCTCTCTCACTCGCCTGACTTTCTTACTCTCCACTCGGTAGCCCCATAACCCCTTAGCCCCTCACCCAATACAGCTTTTACAACTCCCATGTGAATCCTTTCTTAGCTTACTAACCTCACCCCCCCCCTCTATCCTGCTATTAACACTTCCCACAATATGTTAATCCTGCAGTCATTGTCTCGTCCCACTCACCTCGCATGACAACCTAGTCACTCATTGTCTGTCGCACAAACGCCAGGCCACCTGCGGTGACGGCTTGGTCGTGTGAGGCGGGCCTGTTCACCCTGCCTCCCCCAAGGCAGAAAGAGCTGTACAGGCTTCCATGATTTCTGGGATACTACCCTCTTGGCTAAATGAGTGGCAGGCAGTGAGTGTCTGAAAATCCCAGCCCACGCTACACTATATTACATCCTCTTTCCAATCCACTCCCAACGTCCCCTAATTAACTAACTGTCCAACCCTCCCCGGTGGCTGATAGTTAAATAAACACTGTTAATAATAACAATTGCATGTAGGTAATGCAAGACATAACACTAAATAAAGCACCGGTCTGATATAAATCAACTATTAACCACTCAACTGGCTAAGCGATACTAAAGCAATACTAAAACAAAAACTAAAACTAAACCAAACCACTAGCAGTGGAAGTGCGGGTTTCTCTCTCTTTTCTCACGTAGGCAAGTAATAGGAGATATTCACAAACAACATGCCTAAGGGAGAATGCCGCCCCCACCGGAATGAGCAGGGCAAGGAGTAATTCTCAACACCCTACCAGCAATACTAAAGTCCAAACCAAATGAGCTAAATTAATAAACGTACAAGGAAGGAAGGAAGGAAGGATGTAATAGAACAAGCAAAGTAATAAGGCATGCAACCGCACTCTGCTCTGCTCTGCATCATAGGCTGAGTACCTCCTCAGGAGTATCACCACATAACTTCATAACTTCATGATTATTACTAATCCCACGCTTATCCCCATTGAAGTTAGAAACCCACTGTTCGGGGTTCAGACCTTTCTAGGGAGCTGCTTCATGTCCTGAATTTGAAGCTCTCTTTGGGCCTGAGCACTCCTTGGTTTGGTGGGACTCCCTGCACAATTTTCCTGCATATTACATTGCCTGCCTGTACTCAACCGTATAAATAGCATGGGTGATATCTGCTCACCCATCTTTTCTCGACAGCACCTAAATGGATAAATGTATAAATAAGCCTCTTCCCTTCTTACATCACCTATCCGCCTGGATCCCCTTTTCATGCAATCAATCAAGGGAACAGGATCATTTCTATGAGTGATAGCAGAAACCACGTGCTAAGGCACACCAGGAGTGAGGATGGGGGCTCTTCGTTGTGCGGATGTCACATGAATGCAAGCCAACTTACCTATTTGTTTATTTATCTATTTAGTTATCTAATTTATTTATTTGATACTTGTAGACATATCTAATTTCACTCAATCCAATAATCATAATCACAATATTTATAGTTACACCTTCATTTATGCTTGTATATGTGGGTGTTTGTACATATATTTATATATATATGCATTCACATCTTCTGAGACGTCTGCACTCTGGGCGGGCCCTCTCACCACACTTGAGTTATTAGTATTGGGTGCATCTCGACTGCAGGCAGGCAGTGTTTTCACCCAATGACGGTATAGAATAACACATGCACCATATGTCTTAACGTAATAGGCATGGTAGGACTATCCATTTCTGGCAACTCTCCTGTAGTTTCTCAGACGTATTTATGTATTGGCGACTGAACCTTGTATAGTCCAAATAGCGTCGATCTGCGGTCAATCCGAGAATTGTACCCAGTATATAACTGGTCTCTGTAACCAATTACCGTTAATTGGATATACAAGTTATCAGCTAATAATTAACAGCTTATAGTGACAATGCCACAACCCCTGTTAACTTACTTGACAACTGCCCATGGACGGAACATCCCCTGGATTTGAAGATTCTCCAGTGAAACTCCCACCATGGACAAACGTTCACTGATCTTATCACTTCATACTCTGCCTTCCCTTCTTTGCCCCAATGCATACACACAGGAACGCATCTCTTCTCTCCGCTACACCTGTACATTACGTGTAGCATGCGCACATTTTGTGAACTGCATCATATTTAGGTTGTTTGTCCCTAGTACTCTGGCTGGTCCGTGCTCTTTTCAATTTGTCCAACCGGTATAGTAATCCCTGTCTTTCTCTCTCGCGGTTTCACTCATTGACGGCGGCATTGCTGCCACTGAGGCTTCTTCCACTCATGGGCCTGGTCACTCTGATAAGCCTTCCAACCTTCTAAAACTATACCTGCAACAGGATTCTGTGTTAAAGTAGAACTATTAAATATATTAAAGTATAAACCCATAACTGGACTTTAGTAGCATAACGTTAACTCTACCTTCCTCCTCTCTTTTGTCGGCTGGCCCTGACCGAGCCTCGCTCGCAGCCACTTAAAGTTTCGGGAAGTGTGGCTCTTTTCTCATAGCATAACGCACAGGGGCTGGTTGCTGGAGCGGACTCATGCGTTGCAGCCACCGCATTTAAGACATACATCCAACACACCTAGAGGCTAGGAGTGCCCCGACACAAGTTTTCACCTAGTACATGCAGCCCTCAATTGCTGGCACTCTTTGCACGACAAGCCGTAGTCTCACGGCTAGTCTCATAAGGTCAAATGAAAAAGGGCAAGTTGATTCCATTGGAGCCAGTCTTCACCCGCTCATGCTACTAACATACAGAACATAACACTCCACTAAACACCACAAACACATACATCACCATGTAATGTGAGCGGATGACGTTGAGCTATAATTATCGGTGCACTCCTGGCATCTGGAAACCAAAACACTTAACAAATGTATTTGCATGGCCCCCCACATATTGCCACACTTAACAACAAGGACATATAACAATAAAGTAATCCATTTGCCAAGGCATACCTGTGTACATTGGATCCCACTATTTCTTTTCAGGAGCATGGGAGAGCCGCTGCATGCACATGTCCCTGCTGCTATTTTGCTTTCAGATGGTGAGATGTTTCCCTCAAACACGAGGATTCCTTCTCCCGTGCACCAAAGGTGAGCCAAGGCCTCTCTTGCTATGTTGCAGCCCATTGTGTCGGAGTAGCTCGCCTGCAATCACTACGGAAAGGAGTCAACACGGCAGTTAATCGTGATTCAGCCCCAGCATAATACACACACGTAGCTACACTACCCCCTACGGAGGGCTGCTCCACTGAGCTCCGTTCTAGCTGCCACTCTGTGACTTAACCTGTCTGTAGCAGCGGAGGCGCGGTTCGCGGTTGCCAAGCTCAACATTGGTATCGTTGACAGTTACCGGTAGCAAACAAGGCTTGCTGACGTTTCGGAGTCAACGTCTCGAGCTCGTGCCCCAGTGGCTGATGGTCTCGTCGCCAGCGCCAGCCGGCAGACCAACTCCGAGCATGCGCGGGCGATTGAATCCCCTTAATTCTGGGCTGTTGCCATAGATGGCGACAGGACCCCCTTGGAGCCTGCCTCGATTCCGAAACGGATGATATATGATTATAATTATAATTCTCTTGAGTGGAGTCGTGACAGTCGCTCCTCGCGTCACTGTAGGCTCCGGTTTGGCCGTAGATCTGACGCGGCTAAGATTCTTACAGGTGTGGACTCTGTTGCTATAGCTGCAGGATCGGGATCCGCGCAGCTGCGAAATCTACTGAGGGCCCTTTTGCGGTCCTCTTACCTTGCTCCTTTCAGCGCTCCCACTGAAGAAGACGGGGCGGACGAAGGAGGCGACATGCAGCACTGCGTTTGTCACAATGATTTAGTGTGCTATTTTTTCCATATCTTGCTTGCCTGTATCAACAAGTACCTCACTCTCCCTTATTGCCTCCTGAGCTTCACTCGTCTACTTCTGCTTTTGCTGCCCTTCCTTTGACTGATTACACGTATCTTCATAGCTCATAATTGTTCCTCTCTCTGCTGTTGTCCTTTTTCTGTCATCGCAGGCGATATATACCAGTTGAAGGAGGTATGCCTTGCGAGCTCTCCTAAACCAGAGGAAAACGGAGGAGTTAGGATTCACCTGTGGAATACGGACGAGGACTGTGAGCTGGAACGCGGAAAGGAAAGCCGAAAATTGGGAACTGCAGGATTGTTTGAGGAAGGGGAATAGAAGAATGAAATATGAAAATACGTAAATACGAAGAGGAAAGAACTACTACGCGCCAGGTTGGGTTGAAAGCAGGACTCCCTGGATTATCACGAAGACGAAGATTAACGGGATAAGGAGAGGGTTAGCTACTAAGATACTGGCACCAGTAACACTGGACCGGGGACCTTGGCGGTCGCTTTGGGAACGAGAAGGTCGGACTTTGCAAGTGGGAGGAGTCTCCCGCGCGAGCCTGCTGGGTTCGGCAAAAGTAGGAGCGGCGGAATGGAACACAGGCCTGAACCCTGACGCCCGGCGCAACGCGTCGGAGACAGCACGGTTAAGTTCAGGGATTCCTGAGGCTGTTACTCCGAAGCCAGTAAGAATCCGCCCCGTGCGGGTGCCCTCATGCATACACTGAGCGAACTTCGTATACTCGGGGGTTAGCTGGGCACGCCACCACCAAGCATTACTCCCCGGATCAGTGGAACAGGCCGTGCCCGAGTCGGGACACTTAACCGCGAGCGAGCGAGCGACACACACACGCACACTCTTCTCCTCTCTCTCTACGGAACGCATACTGACGCACATCAAACATACACCTTCGCACACACACCTAAACAAAAACCTTCCCGACTAGACATGGACACTGCATGGACTGGACCGAAGTGGAGCTGCTTAGTTCTCTTGTAACTATTTGGCTGAGCCTGATTCTCGTTGACAAATCACACACACGCACACTTTATCAGCACCATTGTAATACGGAGTGTAGGCATGCAGGTATGGGAGAGAGCGTGTTAGGTGTTTACGCGAGGGGCAGGGTTTCCAAGTGCCGCAAGAATGAGTGAACTCCCGTATGAATGATAGTACCAAACATCGAGAAACGGGCTCACCTGTAGTACTGCCCCTTAACTTTGTAAACTATAATTTGGGCTATTTCTCGCTTTTCATTTCCTCCTCTTAATGCCGCCCTGCGATGCTAATCGCTCCGGGCGGCAGGGGAGCGACTCCGCCGAGGTCAGACGGACGACAAGACATTACGCCACGTACGGTAGAAGTAGTATATGTCGTGTTGGGAATAGATTTCTCCGCTCTCCGTGAAGGGGTGTCTCGCGTTTCTGTCACTTTTCCTGGATTCCTCGGGCAACCTTAGCTAGACCAGCGGGCCGGGCCGGGCCGGCCTCTTGCAAGTGAGGAGGCCACCCGAAAGCATCGCGGCGTTAGCATGCAGTAAGTAGCTACGTGAGTTTCGCGCGCGTGACGACGGAACCTCATATACGAGTCGGCGGTAATGTGGGAGGGAGCTCCGCGGGCGCCTACCCGATGCGGTGTTAATCGAGCACCGCACCGCAGAAAATGCCCTCGTGCGCTACGCGAGGGACAGGTTAAGCGCCGAGTGAAAGGGGAGACTCCGACTCGGGAGGGCTTCCGTCGACTCACATCGGTTCTCGTTCCGAGATAATGAACGGCGAGAACGCGGGGGCTCAATGCGTCGACTCTCAACCCCGGAACGATGCAACGATTTCCAGAAGGGGGGGGGGGGGGGGGGGAGCGGCGCCAAGGGCTGACGAAGTCCCCGCAGTCATTTGCTCGCGTTTTTGACTCGTGGGTGCCCTCTCTGGCTCTTCCACGGCCCGCCCCGTCTGCGAGCCGTCCGTCTCCGGACGGTATAGGACTGGGGGAGTGGGAGGACGGGGGGGGGGGGGGGGAGACGTAAAAACCCTGCAATTCGGGCGTAGATGCTAGGCGACGTGTAGGGCAATCCCGTTGGCTTTTCGCGTCTCCGCGCTTCAGTCGCAACAACGGGGTGACATTTCGCGCGCTCCTCAGACTCGGAGGACTCTCGTGACGCGGGCGTTTCTCGTATTAGGGCCCTCGCGATCGCAGGATTCCAGGCGTGCTCGATGCTAGAGGCTGACATGGACACGCAACGGACAGAGAGCGGGGAACTTTTGGACACAAGACGACCTCCCGATCTCGTCTACTAGGTGAGCATGGGATTGTTTCTGGCGGCCGACTGCCTCCCTTTTCCGGCCCTGCGTACTCTGCGTAATTGGCGTTATCGACCAACCCGGGTCCACGCGTAGTGGGGGCCTCCATCGAGCGCGTGGGTGTGAGACAGATCGATGGGTGGTCGATTGATACTGTTGCGAACAATCGACTCGGATACCCCCCCCCCCCCCCCGGAAGGCGATCTCTCCCCCCCGCGTCTGGTCGTGCGCGTTGGAGGTGTGCCCTCCTCCGATCGCGCTTCGCGTGGTCTGGATGGGAATCAAGTAAGAGCGGCCGGAGAACGCGAGGCCTGGACCCCGGCGCCCGGGCGTGGGTGGTGACCTCCACATCGCGAGGTTGCGTGCCTGCGCACCGGGGACGGCACGGACCCGTCTGGGAGTTCGAAGGCCGTTACTCCGAAATTTCTGCTCCGTGCGTGTGCCGGGCGTGGAGGCGCCGTGGCGCTCGATGCGGGTACCCCTATATATATATGTTTCTTTCGGTTCACACTCTCGATTGCACTGGCCAACCTCCCCGCGCATTTGACTCGCGACTGGCGGATCATCCGTGGCGGTGAAACGGGACAATGGGTGGGGGGAACCAGCCTCGGGTTATCGCGGGCGCGAGCGACCGAGCGTACGTATAACAGGCCCGGCGGGCTACTTCGACGCGACGCCCGCCCTCTTCTTCTCCGTTTTGATAACAGCGGCCGATCTCGGTGTACCGCGGAAGCTTGGACGGCTCTCGTATACCCGGTTCTCCCATTAAGAAACTGGACAACGCTGTCCACTAGGCAGGTGCCGGGGTACGCAGTTCTTTTCAGAACTAGGGAGTCGTTTGGGCGAAACCCGCGCCGAACGGTCGCGCTCATCCAGTTGGAACGCTGGACCAGTTAAAGTAGAGCCACGGGGGTATTCCTTGCTGTAGTGTTTTGGTCGTATAAATCTGTCCGGCTCCGATTGCTCTGTCCGACCGAAGGAGAAGGAATTGGAGTCCTTCGCGAGTCGCCGCGATGCATTAACTGTAGCAGGCGGGTCGCGTTTTTAGCTGAGGTGCGTGCGTACGTGCGTGGGGTGCGTGGGAGACTCACTCGTTTCGAATTCCGTATTAAATTCTTCCCCGGTATATATATATGCACAGACATAGGCAGGTCAATCTAGTGTTGTGAGAAACGTCGGGAGGGGGAATTAGTCGCGAGGGAGAATAGCTCCCGATCGGTGACAGCGGCGAGAGCATGGAGTGTCAACTTGGCGAATCCTCTATTCGCAGCTCCCTCCGCCGGCTATAATTACACGTGGTAGGCAGGCTTAAGGGATGAGTTAGGGAGGCCTTGGGTTCGCGCGCGCATTACGACCGGTGTTCTAGCACCTGATTGCGAGATCGAGCTCTTGGGGATGGGAAGAAAGGGTTGACTTTTCCTTCTTTTGCACAGTCACCCGATACGGTGCTCGCAGAGATGGCATCGTACCGGAGAGAATGGCACTCGCGTAGGTCATAATTAAAAACGCAATGACCGAGTCACATACGACAGGGGGAAGCAATCGCGGTGTCTCGAGTGTCAGGCGGCAGATCGCGTGGGGTAGGGAAACCAAGCTCGATTCTCGCGAACACCGGTCGGCCCACAGTCTGCTTGGCCCCGAAAAGCCCCTGTACACACAGGATGTTGCTGGCAAATCAAGCAAGTGGAGGTTACTTGAAACGACCGTATGGTGCAGTATAGAGTACTTGACTCACCGCGCGGCGCATGTGGGGCTTCGGCAACCTGTGGTGGGCCCATGCGTATCCAGTGCGTCTGTTGAGTGCGTGGGCGTGTGAGAGATCGATAGGTGGCCATGTGACGTTGGGCGTAATAGGTTTGGAACCCCCCCTTCTGTCGGCGGTCTCTCCCCTGTATGATTAGTGACGTGCGTTGGGGGGTTGACCCCCACGGACGGGACTCTCCTGCACAACCCTCAGGAGTCCTTTGAGCCCGGACAGGATCGTAGTAGGAGCACCCGTTACTTCGAAACGATCCGCTCCGTACGGCTGCTGTCATACAGGCGCCGTGGCACTATATTGCGAGTGCCTCCACGAATCTGGCTGGTATTTATTTTTACTGGTACCTCGGGATGGATCTTGAATACGCCCCACCCGCAAGGATGTCCGTATCCGTGTAATGGGTTGGACTCGAGGGGGTATGTGACTTCGGCCTCTCTTTAGGGAGGTCCTTGGCAGAAGATGGTAGATGGAAACCCGAGCAGAAGCTGGTATGCCCACTGGCCCAGGAACAGTGCTCGTCTCTCTGAGACGAGGAATCTCAAAATTAATGCTGGTGGTCGCCCAGGCGCCGCCACCGCCACCACCGTTGCCCGAGCCCCAACCTCAGCCGCCGCTGCACGAGCCACAGACTCAGCAGCAAGTGGCACGTCCACCACTCCCATGCCGTACGGGGCCACTACAGAAGTGACAACATCATTGGGTGCCAATTTTTTTTTCTACATTTGTATGGATCTTTCGACAAACTGAAAAAGATTCTCCATACAAGGCACAAATAAGCAAAAGAAAAGAAAGCAGTTACAATCTCCGAAAAAACTATTACAAACTCTGAAGATGTCATTCTCACAGGAACTAGGCTTATTTCAAAATTCGTTTCCCTTATATTTTTATTAATATGTGTTGAATAATCATCTTTCATGTCTTTATTCATGTAGCCCTACTGAATCTGCTCACCATCCGCTCCTCCAATAACCCCACCTGCCACTTAGTGCCCCGCTCACAGTGTCCCAACCTCACCTGGTGATCGAATCGATATAGATCGATGTCCGATCAGCCTAGGTGGGCGCTACATGCACACTCTGGTGACCATCTCACGAACTGCTCTATCTGCTCGTTATCTCTCAGGCGCTGATGACACTCTCGTTTCGGAGACGTCGAACAGTAAGCATCTCAGATCTGATCAGCTGTCCTGACCACCTTTATTTCTCAAGTCAAATGGCTCATGTGGATCATTCGCATGATCCACACTTGCATGTTCAGCTCACCATTTTGTTATATCCATGAGGATTTGTAGGGGGTCATGGTAGCCAAGGCGGCATCGGCGTCAACGGCTATCTTAAAGTTTATCAATATATAACCAAATAAATAATCAATAAAATTCAATAATTTGCATTCTACTACCCTCTTTTACTCATATATCGCGATATTATATCATCTTTACTTACTTACATCGTTTTAACTGCAGCGTTCTTTGACCGACGAACTTGACAATCAGGGTACACTAAAATTGAAGTGCGTATAAAGATGTGGCTTACTTAATATAATTGTAAAACTGATTCAAATGTATAAATCGTAGATTAGATAAGCTATAGCTTCATACGCAGTCCAGTTTTAGTGTGTCCTGACTGTCAAGTGCCTAACTGACGCGGTGCAAACATAAAGTGCTAAATAAAATTAATCTAAGCAAGTTCTGATTACCAATTGCCAGTATATCTCTACATGACATATGATTGGTAATTATTGCTTGCTGACTCTCTTAGCTGTTCGAACGAGCAGCGAGCAATATAAAAAAAATATATTAGGACTAAAATGTTGAAATTCATTTCATTTAATTCATTTAAGTTAATAAATTCCAACTAGTCAGGCCCAATGCTTTACAAGGTACATCAGATGCACAAATTCTTACCTCATTCGTTCTAATTTTAAAGTATAAGACTTGCCAAACAACGCACCATAGCATTGGGCAACGCACCACTTGAGCAGAAGGTCTGGAATATCCTGATCAACGCTTCATAAGATATACATATAAGATAGACAAGCTGTTTCCTTACTCCGTTCAATGTCAAAGTACGGAAATTGTCAAGTACGTAATACAACAACCATTTAAGCATTTTAGCTCTTTAGCTGAAGCGTGCTTTGAGCAACAAACTTGACAGTCTCGATACAACTACACTATACATAGCCGGAATCCACTGAAATTGTAAATGATTTGACTTAATACTTTACAAGTTATATTCGATAAGCTATATATGCAAGCTCTCTCATTCTCAGTCTAGTTTTTTTTATGTATGCTGACTATCAAGTGCCTAGTTGAGTGCAAACCTAAACTGCTCAAAATTAGTCTACGTAACCAAGTACTGATTACCAATAGCTTGTACTCCCTTAAATTGTAAATAATTGTTAACTAATTATTGATTAAAAGATTCATATCCTAGATACTTGACAATTTTAGCTATTGATAATGAGCACTCATTTACCAACTACAGTGATTTGTGAATTACGCATTTAACACTTTTAACATTTCACAGTATGCTCTTTTATCAATTACCTAAAAATAAAGCATGGAATCTGAAATAAACGAATAAAATCGGACTCTGTCACATAACCGTTATTACAAATAACCAGCCATGGCATAACCGGCTTAACCAATGCGGCGGTAATGTAAACACGAAACAGCCATATTTGTTGGAGCTCCCGATGTGAAAGGGTGAAAGGTCCTTTCTGAAGACTCCGGTATTTGTTTCGGGTGAAACTAATTTATTGAAAATCGGAAGAAGGGAAGCAATCACGCCGCCCTTCTTGTAATGCGGATACACAATAAAATGACAAGAAAGTGTAACCAAGACTGACGGCAATGTGCGTCAGCGCAGGCAACGATATAATAGTGGATGCTAAGACTCAGAGCGAATAAGCCGCCTGGGAGCTTAGAATGGTGCACAGATTCGGACTTTCTCACCCAAAGAAGGAGAGGCGCGAAGAAGTTCTTCAATCTAGCGGAATAACTAGCTCTAACATAAAATCTAAGCGCGGTACAATATATAGATTTTCCGGGAGGAAGACGGAAGTGGGAAGTCACGCTGATTGGTTAGAAATTGGTGGTGAGGGAAGAAAAATGCACGAGGAGCAGGAATCAGAAATTAAAAGAAGTGGCACGGAAATTTCGGCACCCTTGAAGGGGCGGAAGGGTTTTTCCCGCGCCAGGGAGGGGGGGTGAGCCGCTAGTCGCCTGGACATACCTGGCCGGAAATATGGTAGGCTTCGACGAAAACGCATCGCTAATCCGGGTAAATGACGCCGAGTAATAAATAGCATTTGGAAGCCAGATGGGCGACAGAGTCAAAATGGTAGTGTTATAAAATTCAAAATCCAGAGAAAATGAACAAAGCGAAGAGAAATATGGCAAATCATTAAGAAGTACGCAGATGTGCCTTCAAAATTGGGGAGGCTTAAACACATAACGGCGCATCGAAAGAAAGAAAAATAAAAGAATGGAAGAACGTGAGCTGAACAATGTTTCACGAGCGGTCAGCAAAGATTGAGAGGTTCGCGAGTCCAAACAATATTATCTCCGCAGCACGCAGCATTCCACAATAATGCCATCTCGTATGAGAAAAGTCATAGTTACATTTTTAGGAATAGTCAATAAAGAATCTTTATCCGCATTTGCCTTTTCCGCGAGTAAAATAAGCAGGTGCAATTCATATCTCTTGAACGACTGAACCGATTCGCTTGATTCTTGGCTTATTGAATTCAGAAAAATTAGCAAAAAATACAAAATTCAGAAATAAATTCTTGCAGCTATAACTTTTTCATAAATCGCGGTGCACGTTTTACAGCAGACGACAACCACTACACTTCGGGAAAAGTATCCTCGATAGTCGCGCGCTGTATATACAGGGTGGAAACGTTCATGTGTCAACCATTGCAGGGGATGAATCTGCATGCCATGGGAAGAAAATAATTGTAATATAACATTGCATTTTGCGCTTCCGTTTGTTAGTTATAGCATGTTAAATAATCAGTAGAAAAGGCGCCTGAAAACAGGCAACCCGTGTATGCAATCACCTTTTGACCGGCCGGACAGGCATGGCAAAGTAGGTCACGGTGACCTACACTGAAAATTGAAAGGACATCGGATGCGAACAGATCAACGTCGATAAGGCGGTATTCCTAGCGCGAGATGTCAGTAGTTAAGAGACAATGAGCTCCGAATCTCGCGTGGAAGACAGCACGACGCGACGACACGTCTGGGCGAGGCGGCGATATGCGGGCGGCCATTGCAGACGATCTCTTCGTAGCGCGATCGCCACGTAACGCAACCGCAGAAAAGTCTCGCTACGTAGTGATCAGTCAAAGCGATGCTTTCTTTAGAAATTTCAAATTAATTGTGAATGGAAGTGTGCGACATACGTCGTACAACTTTCTTACACGAAACATTCCCTTTGGCTTCGAATTTGCCGCTCCACCTGCTCGCTACTGCAGAGTTGTGTGGGACAGCGGACAGAATTTCGCCCTACGATCGGATTTTAGCGTCGCGTTTAGAAGTTAATAAGGGGAATGATACGTGAAATTGCAGCGTCGACATTTTATAATATCATTGAAAATTGGGATGATCAGGAGACTCGGTAGAGTCTCGCGCCAAGTAGTTAGCTATAGCTATACAGCGCGAGAAGCCAAGGCTACTTATCCCGACGCGTAGCGGTTTTCGATCAATATAAGACTTTCACCTCGATTTCCGAAAAAGTTACAGCTTGCAGGCATAACTTATGAATCAAGCATAGCCTAATTTATTTTTCTGAATCCAATAAGCTAAACAGCAAGGAAATTGGTCCATGCGTTCAAGAGATATGAATTTCCTCCTCTTATTTTGCCGCACGAAAACGATTCAGAAGAAGATTCAGACCAAAAATGTAGGTCACATATTTTCCACGCTAGGTGGCAGAATCTTCATATATTTCTAGCTTTGTAGCTGCGAGATGATGTTATGGTAGAGAGAGAAGGCAGATGTGAGATGATGTTAGAGAGAGATGCTAGACATGTAGAAAGAGACTAACTAACACGAGATGGGTAGATGTCTTATTTCCTTGACGTTCGAGTGGTTGGTTATGTAGGCTATTTTATGACAGCAATATGTTACGCGAGGATATCCGACAAATTTAACAGTTTTATTCTCTTATTGGTACAGCTTTATGACCCTACTCAATCTAACACTGTTAAGCAATATCCTCTTATTCAATACAATTATAGACTACCAAAGTTGCCAAGTGCATAACCAGGACCCACTTAAATGAAAAAGCAACAATTTGTTCACCAAGTGATACTTCAGGTCTTTCATGTAAATGATTTCTGAACTACGAACCTTACTAGTAATCAGTATTTGCTCAGTAAACTTTAGATCTTTGACTTCTGTAGTTTTGAATAATGTATCTGTTCAGCAAGTTTGACACGTATAATTGAACTGGTTCTTGGGTACGCCCTTGTCAAATTTGACATTACAAATGTGTTGAATAAGAGAATTAATAGAACTTATTAAGTGTTGAGCCTAATTGTAATATTAATTTAGGGCATACTAGTCGTGGAAAATTAGTAGTGCTCATCAAGTTTGAACTCCATATAATGAAGTCCAACACTTCATATATTATATTTGTTACGTCCTTCGGTCCTGAACGTAACACATCATACAGATAAGCTGCATCCTCCTCTTATTCGTCATATTGTTGAAGTATTAAACTTGTCAAATGGGTAGCTTGAGAATTACTTAAGCCAAAGATCTGAAATGTATTCAGCAAATACTGATTTGTAATGGCGGCATGTTCCTAAGTTGTATCAGTATCAGTATCTACTCATCAAATTGTAAACCTGTCGCTTAAGTGGTTCTTAGCTCCACATTTAACAAGTTTCACACTTCACAAATTTAAGCGAAGGACTCCAAATTTGTTGGACGAGTATGAATTGCCAGTAGATAGCATGCCTTTGAATTCCATATAATTAAGTCCTGTAAGGAATTTTCCTGGGACTGCTCGGGGATAGAACTACCCGCAGCCAGTTACCCAGGAAAATGTGATAGTGCTATTTCAACGGAATTTACGAAACGATAATTAGATTTGTTAGCGCTCTTTCGAGACGCCTGAATTGAATCGCCCGAAGGGCGGAACGCGCACTAACCCTAACCCTCGACTACGAATTCGGAAGTCTTAAAAAGATGGGCGCCAGGTACCCCGCGGTACCACGTAACTCTAACTGGACTGGCTACTAGCCGGACAACTTCCGGGGATTCGTAGTCGGATTCACTACCGCGGCAGCTCAGAGGCCGGAATCGAGGAGAGCGGTGGATTCGGCAGGAGACGCAACCAAGACAGACAAATTTATAAGGCACCCGAGGTTTATTGCTAGGTCTATGATGTTACAAATACCAGATGTGAATCGATAACGGCGGGAAAACGGACTTCGCTCACGGGAGTTACACGGCGCCCGTGAGGAGCAGATCGAAAGGGAACGCTATGGCCTGCGGTGGCCGGAACTAACCAGTAAGAAGGTCTCGGAACGACGAGACTCACGGATAAGCAGTGGTCCTAACTTCACAAGGGAACCTCGCGACGCGAACTTAAGCTAGTGGACGGAATGACTCGTCGTGAAGACGGGAGCCCTCCAGGAAGGTCGACCAGATTCTCGCGGAATCTCTGCAGCAGTTTTCTACTATGGAAGCACGAGGACGAGACGTGAACACGACTCGGCCAGGACAATCCCCTGACCGGCCAAACGTCGAAACGAAATAGATTGGTCCCAAAAGTGGATCGCTTACCAAATGGTTTTGAGGCGTGGTGTCTGGCGGAACACAGCGGATCACGAAACTACACTATCAGAATCAACACAACGAGTGTTCGCTCCTTCCGCGCGCGGGACTTTAATAGACTAATTCTAATTTCCCCCTGCACCCCTGACGTGGCCGATATTGTCACCAAACGCAGTCCGGGCTCCAAGGCTCGGGGAGCCTCCGCAACAGGGCCGTGCCCCTGCGCTGTCGGAAGATCCTAGCGACCGCTGCCGATGAATCCTTCCTCCTGGATGTGCCTTCCCAACCGCCCAGATTTCCCGCGGTGTGGCCAAAACTGCATGGGAAATCCTTCGTAGGCTGCTACCATCCGCAATGGAGTCTCCACGTCGAGCCGAAGTCTCGTGGCTGCTGGTGACGAAACTTAAGATAGGTGCCAGGATGCAGGTGGCGATGCGACGTCCCTGGTCTATGGTGCCTAAACGGCTCACGCGAAAATCAAATAGGATTAGGAGCGAAACAAAGGTTTTAAATTAGCTTAACTGTCGACCTTGCCTGGAGGCTACGTTTTTATATTCCCTAACGGCGCTTATGATCAACCTTCCGGTCTTATGCTCGCTAGGAGAGGACACTTCGTCACAGTCCAATGCTTTGTATGTTACATTATACAGCCAAGATGTGTCCTTGTCACATTGTTGAAGTATTAATTAAATCTTTCACTTTTGTAGTATTTGAATGATGTATCTGTTCAGCAAGTTTGAAATCTGTCACTGACGTGGTTCTTGGGTAAGCCCTTGTCAAACTTGACACTACAAATGTATCGAATAAGAGAATTAATAGAACTTATTAAGTGCTGAGCCTCATCGTAACATTAATTTAGGGGTATACTAGTCGTGGGAAATCAGTATTTGCTCATCAAATTTTAATCCTGTCACCTAAGTGGTTCTTAGCCTACACATTTGACAAGTTGTACACTTTTCACATCTGTTGAATGAAGAGAGAATGTATAATTTAAGCAAAGGACTCCAAATTTGTTGGGCAAATACATATGAGTTGCCAATAGATAGCATGCCCTTGAATTGCATCTAATTAAGACCAACGCTTCGTATGTTACATTATACAGATAAGTTGTACCTTCATCCTATTTGTCACATTGTTGAAGTATTAAACTTGTAAAATGGGTAATAACAAATTATATTATTATTTTACCGATTAACTAACAAAAAGAATTGAAATCCCCCCAAAACCATTAAAATGAAAAAAAACGCCAAGTAGTCCGCCCCCCACCCCCTCCGCCAACCCGGTTCCCAAACCCACCAACCTTGTCAAAATCATTTAAAAAATTACCAAAAATAGAAATGGATATCATTGGTAAACGAAAGCCAAGTTTTCATTCAAAGATATCTCGAGTTAACTCGCATTAGCAATTAACAATAAATTCACAATAAATTAGCGATTAACAATAATAAAAAAAAACTTGGCGTGTGCGCGCTTCATTGCGAGGTAAGAAACCAATGAGAAACTAATTTAAATCTAACATTCAGTTTACTACAATATAAAATCCTAAGAAATCTTACATTTACAGTTCAATCACATATTATATACTACACAGAAAAGTAGGTTCTCAATTCGTCTCGAATATATTTCTTTGACAGTTTTCCAGCAATATTACCAGAGCAAGTGCCTTGAATGAAGCGCGCACACGCCAAGTTTTTTTTATTATTGTTAATCGCTAATTTATTGTGAATTTATTGTTAATTGCTAATGCGAGTTAACTCGAGATATCTTTGAATGAAAACTTGGCTTTCGTTTACCAATGATATCCATTTCTATTTTTGGTAATTTTTTAAATGATTTTGACAAGGTTGGTGGGTTGGGGTGCCGGGATGGCGGAGGTGGTGGGGGGCGGACTACTTGGCGTTTTTTTTCATTTTAATGGTTTTCTACTATCTCCGCCGGCTGTACTCATAATGTCAATTTAAAAGTGGTATGGGTTTAGAGAGGCTTAACGTATCTGATCTTTGGCCGCGGTTTGAGGACGCATTTGGAGATGACGAGAAACATCTTGCCGGCCAGCATGCGAGAATCAAAATCGGAAACAAAACCGTATCGCTGCGTTGGTGCGTTCGCACCGGTGCTAATCCGACTGCCCCTCGGATACTTCGTTTCCCAACGTCCGAGCAAGCCACGGCACGGTGTCATTCGACTGCTGCTTCATTGCCTTTCCTCCAGCTTTGCCAGTTTCTTAATAGCATGCGCTTGCGATGACTATTATCTCTCATTAATCGGGTCGCGATATCCGCTTAAGTCCATCCAAATCCAGTGAATCAAATTTATCAGGTGCCTAAGATACGTTTTTACACAAGTGTCGAAGTGGCGGCGCGGTAAAGCGGCCGAGCTTGTAATCGTGATGATCCGAGTTCGGTTCTCTCTTGCGGCGATTATTTTTTTTTCTACATTTCCTTGTGCTTTCTTCACCAGTGTTCAATACCCAGCCGCGGCAGTATTTTATTTTTACGTCTCTCCGCCTTTTCTCCTACTTTTTCATTCTCGTTGTACGCGCTGATGACAAATAATATCCTTGATTTATTCCTTCGCGATGCACGATTAAATCCACCCAAATGCAGTGAATCAAATTTATCAGGTGCCTGAGATACTTCTTCTTCATGCAAGTATGAAAGTGGCGGCGCGGCAGAGCGATCGAGCTGTAGCCGTGCTGATCCGAGTTCAGTCACTCGCTGTAGCGTTTTCTTTTTTCTTCTTCTTACATTTACCTACCCCTTCTTCATATTTACTCCACGTAAAAGCTGTGCGTTATTGTGTAACAGAACAAATTACACTTGTTGCTCACTATGCTAATAACGTGCGTACCGAGTTTGATGTCGATAGATTTGATAGTTTCTTTGGAAACAAATTCTCAAGGAACGTGTATTTTCTGACCATCTCTGAGAAGAAAGGGCAAGGAAGGAAATGTAAAAATGCGACGACCGAGAGCGGGTACTCAATTCGGCTTGTCGTCGGTGGCGGGAGTGTCCGTCCCTCGCGCCCTTTCCTCAAATTCCCGTCGGCCTTAATATTTTCTAAATTCTACTAGCGCACGATCTGTCCAGTTCCAAATCATTTAAACACGCTGCGTTTTCCTTCATTACACTCTCGAGCCCCCCCTGTCCGGTCATCGGTGAGCAAGCATCATAGAGACGGAATCTCCGTATTGCGACAATGCAACATCGCGCGGCACGTCTGAAATAAATCGGTGGCTTCGGAGTTCATTGAACCACCTGTTTCTGGGTCGAGTTCGGATACGGCACTCCATACAATGTATCGGCATTAACTCGGGCCACCTGCCATTGACCTCTTTTTAAATGTCCAGATTGAGCGAACTCACACCATCTCCGACTTTGCGTAAATTAAAAGAACCAGTAATCTCCGATAGGTAATACTTCTCTGCACGAAATGCATCGGCAGCGCAACAGCCGCTCAAAGTATTACAATTTCGGTTTCTTTCGTTCAATTGCCGATATCTCCAACAGCCGCATCTTCATCTTATTGAAATTAATTTGCGGAATGCGCTGACGTGCCCTTTAGCGGCGTTGCAAAGTTCCCGATGGTATTGTACGTATTGTTCCACTTGTAAAATGATGTTGATAAAAACATTACACTTTTAAGCAGAACTAGGGCAAACAAACTACATCGCTGCGACTACTAAACACGAAACCAGCCAACAATAATTGGACATTTTTAACTCTCCAAAGTACAAGGGCTAGTTATTTGAATAAGTCGAACAAATCTTGCAGAATTCTCACCCCTCTCGGCTATGCTCCTAGCCGACTCGCTCAGCTTGTCGTTCCCTGCTTGCTCATTCTCTCGCACCTGTGGAAGAATTCATGTGCAGCCGCGAACCTGTCAATACTCTGAAAACTCGCCGGTCGCCGATTAAAATGCCGACTCTCAGTTTCGTTGAAGAAAGTATCATCATGAACTGCTTCTTTAAATAAATCATTAAAGCACATCCGAGAGCATTTTAGCTCTCTGATAATCCGATCCGATTCTCTCTGTACTTTACTGTTTCTTCCGGCAGAAATTCGGCCGGAGAGGTCTGGCTTGTGGATAGCTGGCCTTTCGTTGCTCGGCGACACGATGCAATTTGTTTTACCGATTGTTTTACGCGAGTCGGGAGATCCGAGGTTCCTTAGCGACACTTCGCCCACGTATTTCGCAACGTTCTGTTCCGTCTTCAGTGCAGTTCAGAAAAATGTACGAGCCGTTTGAGATGGAAGAAATGTTATTGTGCTACGGTCGTGCCTTTCGGGATGCCGCACTTGCTCGGCGTTATTACGCTAAGCAATTTCCAAATCGTCGCGTTCCTGCCAGTCGGACCTTTGACCGCCTATCCCAGCGGTTGAGAACTACCGGGAGTGTCGGAAAGTCCGCGAGCGGAGGGCGTCCACGCCGAGCGCCGAACCTCGAAGAACGCATCCTCGATCGCGTAGAGGAGAATCCTGCAGTGAGTTCTCGCCGAATTGCCGCGATGGAGGGAACGTCACATACCACAGTCCTTCGCGTGTTGCACGAGGAAGATTTCCATCCATACCACGTGCAGTGAGTTCAAGAATTGCAGGAAGTCGATCCCGGGCGGCGAGTAACATTTTGCAGGTGGTTAATCCGCGAGTCGCTGCAAAATCCCGACTTCTTGGGAAATATTTTATTTACCGACGAAGCCGGTTTTGGGCGAACTGGCCGCCTCAACCACCACAATACCCATGTGTGGGCGACCGAGAATCCACGGGCGGTGGTTCCAAATAATGCCCAAAGGCAGTTTTCTGTGAATGTCTGGGCTGGCATATTGGGCGACTCAATAGTCGGCCCATTCATTTTGCCTCATCGGCTTAACGCCGAGCGATATTTGGAGTTCCTCCAGCGCGATCTGCCAGGATTACTGCCGGATGGCGTTGTTCTCGGCGCAGAGAACGAGGAAACGTGGTTTATGCAAGACGGAGCGCCAGCACACTCCGCGAGAACATCCCGCGACCACCTCAACGCAACTTTCGGCCCTCGGTGGATCGGGCTGCATGGTCCGGTCGACTGGCCACCAAGATCGCCGGATTTAACTGCGCTGGATTTTTTTTGGGGGGGGGGGGGCGCCCTCAAAGACCTTGTTTACAAGGTGCCCATCGACACTGAGGAGCGTCTCATTCAGCGAATTATGGAGTGCACCGATGAATTGAGGCGGACCGTGGTGATGGCAGATGTCAGGGCGAGTATGATGCATAGAATGCATTTAAGCATCCACCATCAAGGCCAGCCCATCGAGCGAGCAGCTGGCCAGAAGACGGCGACATCAGTACTAGCCGTCCCGCACCCTCTGCCCTTCCAACGTTTCTTCCTTGAAGTTCCATCCTCCAGCCATCCTCCATCCATCCTCCAGTTTCCGGCCTCCTGCCCCACATCCACGTCCTTTTGAGGACGGTTACGGGGTAGAATGTAGCAAACTGTAATTTTTAATTCAGTTTGTTACTTTTTATCCTGTTGCCATCTCAATGCTACACCTATCTACGTCCGGAATTCCTATGCCAGGAATGATGTTCTCAACCAACATCCGCTATCCAGTAATATCCCCCAATAAATGTACCGCTTAAGGGAGTATTGGTGTCTCGGCACCGCAAAAACCGACTTTTCAATTGTCATGTTTGTTCACAGGTCTGAGCCTGCAAAATTGGTCACTCCGCGACAAGCGAAGCACTCTTTCTCGATGATATGGCGGGTTTTAATAATAATTAAATAGTATAATGTACTATCAGGAAAATAAAGAAATATTCTCGAGTCTCGCTCGAAAGCAAGGCTCGAGAATAATGTATCGCGTCGCTATCGGGCCCCACGTTGGGCGCCAATTTATCAGGAAAATAAAGAAATATTCTCGAGTCTCGCTCGAAAGCAAGGCTCGAGAATAATGTATCGCGTCGCTATCGGGCCCCACGTTGGGCGGCAATTTATCAGGAAAATAAAGAAATATTCTCGAGTCTCGCTCGAAAGCAAGGCTCGAGAATAATGTATCGATCTTTTTCGTTAGTGTAGGAGGACTCTGAATCTAAAGGGGAGAACTGAATTTCCCAACTCTTATAATTTTCCTCTCACGATAATTTTCCCGATACTTCGGCTCGGGAGATTCGAAGCCTACGATTCCTTAGCAAATCCGGAATGGGCGCCAGGCATCAGAGATGCCACTCAAATAGATTCTTTAGGCTTCAAACAGCCATACAAGACTTCAACAAAATGGGCTTCGGACAGCCACTCAAAACTCTAACACAATCGGCCTCGAACAGCCACTCAACAACTAAGGCGCTAAGGAACGGCAACAGAGAATCTCCCGAGGCGGCTGACAAGATTGCTTCGGCTAGATCAGACAATAAGGAGAGCACGTGGGTTCGACACGAGTGAACAAGCCAGGATTGAGCTAGTTGATGTTTTATTTCGACAATGAAGCAGAAAGAATGGTCTCCGCTCGAGGTGTTCATCAGCAACCTCGGGCGAAGCACGTGGTTGCAAGTTGGACAAGTCGAAAGTTACATGGAGATGATCGATAGCTCGACGCAGCTGACCAGCGCTAATGATTTAACAGAATCCGCAAAATCTGAACTCTATGAAGTGACTCTTGGCTGACGCTATCAGCCTGCAGGAAGATCTCAGTCTACACAATATCTCATTCGGAAAAGCAAAGGATCAGACACCAAAAGAGAGATCAAGTCGCGAAAGTGAGAAACGGAAGCTTACAGTCGATAGATCGAAAGCCAGAAGGGCTGAGAGACAACGAAGCGACTAGCTGGGATCCACCGAAGGAGGTGGTCCCTTACAAAGCTAGTTGGGAAGGAGGTTCGCTTACCGCTAGTTTTACAATTCGGCAGTGACGCGAATGAGTGGGATCGGTCGCCTTCCTTCCTTCCTTCCTTCCTTGACTACGTTTAGTTCGCTAGTATTGCCCTTGGTTCGCCAGTATATCGCTCGCTAATTCAGGCACGCACGTCCGCTCGCGTTAATCGTCAGCACAAGAGTGCCGAATTCTACGCGCTTTGCCCTAACGTTCGCCTAGCCGTCTTTGTCCCCGAAATCGATCGCTTATTGGTCGCCGGGTCCTACCACGCGCTCAGGGACTCGCAGTGCCCTCGGACGAACGACGCCAGGGCCGTGTGCCCAACAGGGCGCCAAACCCGCTTGGAAGAGATGGCAAGGGAGGTCGTCCTCTTCTGAGCTGGGTGCCTCGGGGTCGCCTGCCTCACCACCCGGTGATCTCCCTCGATGACCTCCTCGTTGGAGACCCCTTCGGAGGCTGCTGACCCCTTAATGTCCGTCCTGGTCGAGCCGATTCCTCTGGGCTGGCAGATTTGGTGACTTCAGGTTCGCAGGGTGGATAGTCGTCCCTGCTTGCTGCTTCCTTATAGGCTCGGACGATAGTATAGACGTTAATACATGATTTCTTGATCTCGCTCGAACAGTATTGGAGACGCTATTTGCCGCTGCTACAGCGGCGCTAAATTTGAGTGAGGAGACGCTTTGTGACAGGCGCCATGCGTAACGTCACAGTACATAAAGTTATGCAAAAGTGATTCGAAGGTGCGGTTCCTCAAAATTGCTAGTAGTCACATAAGTATAATTGCCACCTTCCTCGGGGTTTACTGGCATAAATGAATTTTTATTTCAAATTTTAGAGCACGTTTCAATTTCGCTCATCGCCGATTGGCTTGGAGAATTGAAATGTGCTTTATGTACATAATGCCATAACATCCTCTGCATCACACTGGCCCTGACGCACTCCACAGTGCGCTCAATCAAACGCTGCTCCGTCTCGATCGGTACTTTGTGTACGCGCTCCTTAGAAGGCCCTATAAGTGGGTCCGCAGTGGTTCGGTGGATAGAGCGTTCGACTCGTGATATACGTATCACGGGTTCTATCCCCAGCCGTCACCTCTGAGAGAGATTATTTCTCTTAAGTGATTGTGTTTACTGTGCAGGCCGGTGGTTCAGAGCCCACCTTAAACTGTAGGTCTGTCTATAGGATGCTTGATGTGCTGCTAGATGCACAAAATTCATTCTATGCATCATACTTGCTCCACAAATCAAGTTTTAGAGTAGGGCGCATGCGCGGATCTTACACGAGCAACATAGATTTCGCACGGCAATGAGACGATTATCGACGTACGTCTCTGCGGCGTCGAGAACGAGGTGTTGGTTATTCTCCTCCATCGCAGATATTCGGCGAGAACTTTACTGTAGTAAAAAATTGTCCTGTAGACGATCGAGGATGCGCGCTTCGAGGTTGCGTGCACGACCGTAGCATAGAAGCATTTTTTCCATTTTTTAATGGTTCATACCTTTTGCAGAATTTCACTGAACTGTAACACAGTAGAACGTTACACGATCAGCAAAATACTTAGGCAAAGTGTCGCTAAGGGAAACGGTTCATGATGATACTCCAACGAAACTGAGAGTCGACATTTTAATCGGCGACCGGCGAGTTCTCAGAGTATTGACAGGTTCGCGGCTGCACACGAATTCTTCCACAGGTGCGAGAGAATGAGCAAGCAGAGAACGACAAGCTGAGCGAGTCGGCTGGGAGCATAACCAAGAGGGGCGAGAATTCTGCAAGATTTGTTCGACTTATTCAAATAACTATCCCTTGTACTCTGGAGAGTTAAAAATGTCCAATTATTGTTGGCTGGTTTCGTGTTTAGTAGTCGCAGCGATATAGTTTGTTTGCCCTAGTTCTGCTTAAAAGTGTAACGTTTTTATCAACATCATTTTACAAGTGGAACAATACGTACAATACCATCGGGAACTTTGCAACGCCGCTAAAGGACACTTCAGCGCAATCTGCAAATTCATTTTAATAAGATGAGGATGCGGCTGTTCGAGATATCGGCAATTGAACGAAAGAAACCGAAATTGTAATACTTTGAGCGGCTGTTGCGCTGCCGATGCATTTCGTGCAGAGAAATATTACCTATCGGAGATTACTGGTTCTTTTAATTTACGCAAAGTCGGAGATGGTGTGAGTGCGCTCAATCTGGGCATTTAAAAACAGGTCGATGGCAGGTGGCCCGAGTTAATGCCGATACATCATTATATGGAGTGCCATTTCCGAACTCGACCCAGAAACAGGTGGTTCAATGAACTCCGAAGCCACCGATTTATTTCAGACGTGCTGCGCGATGTTGCATTGTCGCAATATGGAGATTCCGTCTCTATGATGCTTGCTCACCGATGACCGGACGGGGGCTCGAGAGTGTAATGAAGGAAAACGCAGCGTGTTTAAATGAGCATTCGGCAGCCGAGGGAAATTCTGTCATCTGAACGCTGGAACGAATCAGTAACACTGCGCACAGCATTTAATCCCTTGGCTGCTGGAGGCATATGAACACGTTCGCAATTCGGTACACTGGTGCAAAAGTACTTGGCATCGAAAGGGTTGAACGCCGCATTTGGAACTGGACAGATCGTGCGCTAGTAGAATTTAGAAAATATTAAGGTCGACGGGAATTTGAGGAAAGGGCGCGAGGGACGAATACTCCCGCCACCGACGACAAGCCGAATTCAGTACCCGCGCGGTTGTCGCATTTTTACATTTCCTTTCTTGACCTTTCTTCTCAGAGATGGTCAGTAAATACACGTTCCTTGAGAATTTTTTTCCAAAAAAACTATTAAATCTATCGACATCAAACTTGGTACGCACGTTATTAGCATAGTGAGAAACAAGTGTAATTTGTTCTGTTACACAATAACGCACAGCTTTTACGTGGAGTAAATCTGAAGAAGGGGTAGGTAAATGTAAGAAGAAAAAAGAAAACGCTACAGCGAGTGACTGAACTCGGATCAGCACGGCTACAGCTCGATCGCTCTGCCGCGCCGCCACTTTCATACTTGCAGGAAGAAGTATCTCAGGCACCTGATAAAGGGCATAGCCCGATAAGAACGGCAAAAGTGCCCCCGGCCCAAAAATAATTCTTTCTTGCTCCACAGTTTTCTCTTCAAAACAAACAATTTTTCTCAAAATACCAGCCTTGTAACCCTTCCCGTTTAAAAGTTCTAAGCAAAAATGTGTTTTTCTGTTTTTATATGATTTCCTTAATAATATCGCATGTAGAGTTTTCTCGATTTTTTTTACGATCTTACTAATAAAATGTATCACATGTAATTTCTCTAGATTTTTTCATTAATCCGTAAAAAGTTACGATTTTTTAAAAACAAAATTCCTGTGGAAATTCGGGTTTTTGGTGTGAATCTTTCGGGTGTCAATCACGAAAAAATTACACAATGTGTATTTTTTGCATACAATTACACTCTATTTTTTCCGATTTTTCGATTTGGTGCTTCAATGTTAAAAAAAATAAAAACTAGTTTTAGTTGTAATTTTAGTATATTTGCTCGATCAACTGAAAAAAGTAACTAATTTAAGAGTAAAGAATAAATAGTAAGGAAGTAAACAATAGACAGAACAGTATAAAGAGCAAAGCAGTTTCATGGTGAGCGCGCTGAAAATGCTCACGCCTGTGCCGATTTATGTGGCTCCCATATTAGCCATATCGAACGGTCTGAACATCAGTAATGAGTATTTCCGAGCGATTTTCACACCGTCGGAAAACAAAACACGTGCCAGCGAAAGATCGAATTCGTGATTGCGCTGCCAAAGTGCAGTCACTCACCGTAGGTCATAAAATACGAATGAATAACATAACCCCAAAACCATTAAAATGAAAAAAAAACGCCAAGTAGCCCCCCCCCCCCCCCCCCCCGCTATCCCGGCTCCCAACCCACCAACCTTGTCAAAATTATTTAAAAAATTACCAAAAATAGAAATGGGTATCATTGGTAAACGAAAGCCAAGTTATAATTCAGATATAACTAATAACATACAAGAAAGCCAAGTTTTCATTCAAAGATATCTCGAGTTAACTCGCATTAGCAATTAACAATAAATTCACAATAAATTAGCGATTAACAATAATAAAAAAAACTTGGCGTGTGCGCGCTTCATTCAAGGCACTTGCTCTGGTTACAGCTTGCAGGCATAACTTATGAATCAAGCACAGCCTAATTTATTTTTCTGAATCCAATAAGCTAAAGAGCAAGGAAATTGGTCCATGCGTTCAAGAGATATGAATTTCCTCCTCGTATTTTCTCGTACGAAAACGATTCAGAAGAAGATTCAGACCAAAAATGTAGGTCACATATTTTCCACGCTCGGTGGCAGAATGTTCGTATATTTCTATATTTCTAGCTCCGAGATGATGTTATGCTAGAGAGAGAAGGCAGATGTGAGCTGATATTAGAGAAAGATACTAGACATGTAGAAAGAGACTAACTAACACGAGATGGGTAGATGTCTTATTTCCTTGACGTTCGAGTGCTTGGTTATGTAGGCTATTTTATATCCGACAAATCTATCTCATCCGATATCTGACAAATCTATCTGATCCGATATCTGACAAATTTAACAGTTTTATTCTCTTATTCGTACAGCTTTATGACCCTACTCAATCTAACACTGATAAGCAATATCCTCTTATTCAATACAATTATAGACTACCAAAGTTGCCAAGTGCATAACCAGGACCCACTTAAATGAAAAAGCAACAATTTGTTTACCAAGTGCTACTTCAGGTCTTTCGTGTAAATGATTTCTGAAGTACGAAGCTTACTAGTAATCAGTATTTGCTCAGTAAACTTTAGATCTTTCACTTCTGTAGTTTTGAATTATGTATCTGTTCAGCAAGTTTGAAATCTATAACTGAACTGGTTCTTGGATACGCCCTTGTCAAATTTGACTTTACAAATGTGTTAAATAAGAGAATTAATAGAACTTATTAAGTATTGAGCCTAATCGTAATATTAATTTAGGGGCATACTAGTCGTGGAAAATTAGTATCCTGCTCATCAAGTTTCAAGTCTGTCGCTTAAGTCGTTCTTAGCTCCACATTTGACAAGTTCCACATTTCACAAACTTAAGCGAAGGACTCCAAATTTGTTGGAAGAATATGAATTGCCACTAGATAGCATGGCTTTGAATCTCATATAATGAAGTCCAACGCTTCATATGTTACATTTGTTACGTCCTTACTTCCTGAACATAACACATTATACAGATGAGCTGCATCCATGTCAAATGTGTAGCTTGAGAAGTACTTAATCCAAAGACCTGAAATGTACTGAACAAATACTGATTAGTAATGGCGGCCTGTTTCTAAATTGTATTAGTATTTGCTCACCAAATTTCAGGTTTATCGCTGAACTGGTTCTTAGCTTCACATATGACAAGTTAGTCACACACTTCATCACAAATGGTTTGAATAAGGGAGAATATCACTTCAGCGATAAACCTGAAATTTGGTGAGCAGATTAAAAAAAGGTTCCAATTACATACTAGATGAGAAAAAAGAAGGGATGGAATTTCATTATTTAGCTGTTTATTATTTTAACAATACATATGGATTGTGGCCTGGCGTTAACTTTCGTACTAAATCGTTGATAGGTAGCAACAAATTATATTTTTATTTTACCGATTAACTAACGAAAAGAACTAAGATCCCCCCAAAAACATTAAAATGAAAAAGAACGCCAAGTAGCCCCCCCCCCCCCCCCCCCCCGCCCGCCGCCACCGCCCAACAAGCCAAACCATCGACTGACCAACCCACCAATCTTGCAAGTCATTTAAAAATTATCAAAAATAGAAATGGATATCATTCGTAAAAGAAAGCCAAGTTATAATTCAGATATAATTAATAACATATAAGAAACCCAAGTTTTCATTCAAAGATACCTCGATTTAACTTGCATCAGCAATTAACAATAAATTCACAATAAATTAGCGGGGTCATTCCACGCTAACTGAGAAGCTGGATTTTGGTGATGTCAGGGATTTTGCTAAAAATTCAGTATGTTGTTCCTGAAATGACATAAGGGGTGGGGGGGGCCTCATCGTTTCCCCAGATTCGTCTTTGGTTGGAAAATACAGACCGCCAAAATCGACGTTTTCGCGCATCGGGGAAAATAGACCATTGCGGGAAAATTTTTTCTGAAGAAACTATTGGTCGTATCAATATGATTCAAATTTTGTTTTACTTAGGAAAGGCTGTTCTATTAAACTATATTTTTTGAATGGTTCGTAGATTAATTATTCAATGCAATAAATTTGCATAAGCTTTTGACTTTTAAATAAAATATCGAAGGCAACGATCGCCGAATCTGAAATATATTTCAATATGTACCTTGGACCTTTGTCTATCGAAAACTGTTTTCTTTGGAATGGCAAAAATGGTCCAGGTATCGGATAAAGACAATTAACCAGGAACCCGACCGGCCGGGCGCGTCACCGCTCGGCTAACCAAAGAGCGTCGTCACTCGCGCGGTACCTGCTCACCTATTCAAGACAGAGTCTCTTAGGGATTACCTGCACTAATCATTGACCACGCGGATGGTAAAGTTAATCCTGAACCTCGGACTGTCTATAAAGTCATAAACACCTTTTCCTCTTTGTGCTTTTTGGACTTGAGACCGGCAATGGGCCACATAACGAAAATGTTGGATTATTAGGTCAAGCTGAAGATTGCACCCCATATAAAATGCACTATCTAGGCCGTACTGGAAAACAATATAATGGAGCTCTCTTCGCCGGTTTCTACAATGGCTTTCGATAAACGACCCTTTACCTTCTGCTTCGGCAAAACCTAAGACGAATCGAAACATTGCTTTCTGTACTTGTACAGTCAATCCTATACTATATAAGATAGCATTACAGTGACCAACAGAAGTCAGGTTTTCTGGCAACTCTCTGTCGTAGATATCGTTATTCCGTAGATTCTGTGACTAGTTTGTGTGGTGCTGTTAGTAGAAATGACGCGCTTTTGCTGTAATCCGTTTAAGAAAATTGGGCATTCAACCTATAAGAAATATCTGAGGAGAGTCCCTGAAGATATGTGTGCAAAATCGTTTCTGCCGTTAGGAAGTAACGTTTGTAGTTCATACCGCCAGCAGTTAGCAGAAATTGTGTACTTGAAGGAAATTGAAGACTCTATGCCAGGACCATCAGCGTTGATGGAAGGTCAGTCGTTCAGTTCCTCCAATTCCGATTCTCATCCCAACATTGTAGATTCAGTGCTAAATCATATTAACGAGATAATGAGCTTCTTCGGGAAATCCACCTTTTGTCCGGGAGAGTTATCATCTATTTTATTACATAAGGACATTCCAGGCTTTATAGAAGCGTGTACAGGTAAATTGCTTGATAGGGATTGTAGAGATATGACTAACCAAGACATTGTTAAGGCGGGTGATTCGGAGATTATAGCCCAGTTAAAACATAAATTCGATACAACTAGAAGCCATAGCGAAAAGATTCAAATCCTAACTATTCTTCCGCGATCGTTTAGCACTAGGCAAATACAAAACATATTCGGCGTTTCATATCGTATGGTAGCTGGAGGAAAATCTCTTCAAACATCTAAAGGGGTTCTATCTTCACCCAATCTTAAGAAAGGTCGAGCTTTGTCCGATAGCGTGAAGTCAACCGTATCGGAATTTTATAACAACGATGAAATTAGTCGGTTAATGCCAGGGAAGAAAGATTTTGTATCCGTAGTACAAAATGGACAGCGCGTACATATTCAAAAACGTTTAGTGTTAGGGAATTTGACAGAAATATTCGAAGCGTTTAAAGAGAGTAATCCTACGACAAAAATCGGATTCAGTTTGTTTGCGCATCTTAGACCGCGACAATGCGTGTTAGCAGGTACGAGTGGCACACACACGGTTTGCGTCTGTGTGATCCATGAAAATTTTAAATTAATGGGTTTGTTCGGAGTGGCGGTTTGCTCGGGGTTTCCAACCAGTTTGCGATTTGCTTTCTCGTAAGGTGCTGCTGCGTTTAACGATTGAAAACTGGTTGGAAACTGAGCAAACTGCCACTCCGAACAGACCCAATGTTAGCGTCTTTAACTCAAATTCAACAGGATAGGACACAGTTATATTTAAATAAGTATAGAGATATCATAGAAAGTACAGTTTGCGATAATTCTACTCATTTTTGCTATTTAAATCAATGTTCTAATTGCCCAGGCTTTACACATGTTAGACACGCGATACCAAGAAGTATTTGACGATAGGTTTATTGACTCCGTAACATATTTGGTTTGGCTTTATACTGATCGATCATTATTGAAATCTCTCACAACTTCCACAGATGAATTTCTTGATAGTCTCGAAGAAAAAATGCCCCTCCTTCGCACTCATGATTTCATCGCAAAAATACAGAGCGCTTTTTTGAATGAAATAAAGGATTGTCTTCAGCCTGGAGAATTCATTATTCTCGCTGATTTCTATGAGAATTACACCTTTGTAATTCAGGATGAGATTCAGAGTTATCATTGGTCTTCTGATCAGGCTACCATTCATCCCTTTGTTTTGTATTCTAGAGAAAATGATGAGCTAAAGTCATTCAATTTTGTTGTAATTTTGGAAGAACCGAAACACGATACCGCGGCAGTGCATTTATTTCAATCGAAATTAATCGAATTCCTCAGACAGCAGTCACGGGAAGAAATACGAAAACTAATCTATTTTAGTGATGATGCCACTTCCCAATACAAAAATCAAAAGAATTTTATTAATTTGACGCACCACCATGAGGATTTTGGTATCCCAGCCGAGTGGCATTTCTTCGCCACGGCACATGGGAAAAGTCCCTGTGATGGTTTAGGAGGGACAATCAAAAGATTGGCAGCAAGGAGCAGTTTACAACGTTCTCCACAAAATCAAATAACCACTCCTCTCCAATTATTCGACTGGGCGCGGTCTTCGTTAAAACATATAAACGTAGCATTCGTTACACGGTCAGAACATGAGCTTCGCGCATGTTCTTTACAACCTCGTTTTTCTATAGCAAAGCAAATTAAGGGTACGCAACAATTTCGTATCTTTTATCCAGACGGAGGCAATAAATTACGAGTGAAAAGATTTTCATTCGACAGTCACAGCACCACAGTTAATATTTCCTAAGAATTTGTAAGTACAACCACTCCCTTCACCTCACCCCCTTCATTTTACCCGACATCTAGGATATACCATTGGGATATCCCACCTGATTTACAAGTCACATAAACACTTTTTCAATGTGGCCTGTTGCCGGTCTCAAGCCCGGGAAACACAGAGAGGAAAGAGTGTTTATGACTTTATAGACAGTCCGAGGTTCAGGATTAACTTTACCATCCGCGTGGTCAATGATTAGTGCAGGTAATCCCTAAGAGACTCTGTCTTGAATAGGTGAGCAGGTACTGCGGGAGTGACGGCGCTCTTTGGCTGGCCGAGCGGTGACGCGCCCGGCCGGTCGGATTCTTGGTTAATTGTTTTTATCCGATACCTGGACCATTTTTGCCATTCCAAAGAAAACAGTTTTCGATAGACAAAGGTCCAAGGTACATATTGAAATATATTTCAGATTCGGCGATGGTTGCCTTCGATATTTTATTTAAAAGTCAAAAGTTTATGCAAGTTTATTGCATTGAATAATTAATCTACGAACCATTCAAAAAATATAGTTAAATAGAACAGCCTTTCCCAAGTAAAACAAAATTTGAATCATATTGATACGACCAATTGTTTCTTCAGAAAAAATTTTCCCGCAATGGTCTGTTTTCACCGATGCGCAAAAACGTCGACTTTGGCGGTGTGTATTTTCCAACCAAAGACGAATCTGGGGAAACGATGAGGCGGACCCCCCCCCCCCCCCTTATGTCATCTCAGGAACAACATACTGAATTTTCAGCAAAATCCCTGACATCACCAAAATCCAGCTTCTCAGTTGGCGTGGAATGACCCAGCGATTAACAATAATAATAAAAAAAAAACTTGGCGTGTGCGCGCTTTATTCGAGACACTTGCTCTGCTAATATTGCTGGAAAACTTTGAAAGAAATAAATATACACGCGACGAATTGAAAACCTCATCCTTTTCGATGTAGTATATCGAGGCACTTGCTTTGGTAATATTGCTAGAAAACTTTGAAAGAAATAGATACACGACGAATTGAGAACCTTTTTTTCGATGTAGTATATAGTATATATGATTGAAATGTAAATGTCAGATTTCTTAGGATTTTATATTATAGTAAATCAATGTTAGGTTGAAATTAGTTTCTCATTGGTTTCTTACCTCGCAATGAAGCGCGCACACGCCAAGTTTTTTTTTATTATTATTGTTAATCGCTAATTTATTATGAATTTATTGTTAATTGCTGATGCGAGTTAAATCGAGGTATCTTTTTATTTTAATGTTTTTGGGGGGATAGTTTTATTCTTTGTACCTTGCGATTAAATTTTAGTATTTCAATCAGAAGGTATTTCACCGCGTTGAAAAAAAGGTATGGAAATATAGTAGGAGACGGTGCTGGAAGGAAAGGTCGGGGGCCACTTGTTAAGTGACAAAGGTCGAGATTTTCCCCGGTAGGCGTCGTCCACCATAGAGTCGATGTTCGGCGCGATGTTGTAGTGGAAACGGACCTTTAGGACCACCTTATACGTGGTGACAAACTATTCGAGACTTTGAAGAGTCATGGTGCCGAGGTAGTAAGGCCGTCTCTTCAGTTTTATAAGAAAGCAGCATCGACGGCCACTTATAAGAAGGACAAGGTAAGGCGATCACTCACCGCGGATGCGCTTTGATCCCGTGGCGAGTCGGAATTAAAGGACTCCGATACATTGTCTTTCATCACCGATTGCATAAAGGATCTGGCCACAGGGTGGGGAAAGCTATATGCTTTCCGGGCAAGCCGACTGTGGCAAAAGAACACAGCACTCCCTACAGAATCTCCGTGGCAATCGATCGCCATCGAATTATACCTGACATACTATAAGGTATATAACAATAGCGGTGCAAGGCAGATTACGTCAAGAACCTAAACGGAGAACTCGTAAGCAACACAAAAAGTTTGCAAAACACTGTTGTTACGTCCCGCAACGACAAATCCTGGAATTTTACAGTCCCAAGTCACTCTCACGGTTAAAGAGCATTTCGCCACCCGATGCCGAGTAGCCGAATTCCAACTCATTGCCAAACCATCGAACGGCCGAGGAATTCGAACTCGATATCCGGTACGAAATGCGAAGTTAGGGCATTCCTAAGTTAGGAAATCATGAGAACAATTTGGAAGACAAATACTTACCCGCCAATTAGACTAATAATAAAACTATATCAATTGAAACAAATCCGAACAGATTGCGCTCGGGCTATGACACGCGTAGGTGTGAATGAACAGAACGGAGCGAATGCAAACAGTAAAGTAAAAACTCAGTCAAACTCAGTAAAAACTCACGCAACGAATCCGTCAGCGAATTCCGGCCAGTCACTCACCAACGATAGCAACGACAGCAAAAGACGCTAGCCGGGCCAATGCACCCGAACGGGTGGCACACGTAAAACTGCAAGAACTGCAATTATGTAGGCCACTCGGGTGGGAAAGCCGAACCGTTATTAACCCGAGACCCAAAGGAATCAAACACTCTTCGTTGTCAAATCGCATTGAGCGTTTCGAAAAAGTCCACAATTCATTTAGAGCCGGAGTTACACTCGCGAGTACAATCGGGAAAGTGAGTGCAAGGACTCGAGTTGTGCATTATCATTTGATTAAAAGTACTAGCAAGATCTTAGAATCTTTAAACATAGAAGCATAGTGTTGTGCACGTCGCTTCACCAATCTCACTACGAAGGAAGCGAGAGCGAGAAGGAAGCGAGAGCGAGAAAGGGAAAGACCGTAACGAAGGAAGCTTGAGCGAGAAGGAGAAAGAGCGAGCGAGAGAGCGAGCGAGCGATACCCGATAAACTTAGACGAAAGCGAACATTCAAGGGTGAGTCCAACTATATTCTCCTGTCTTCCGTTATACTGACTACTGATGTTTAATTGCGTGAATTGCGTGAATTGCCCGTCAACCTGCGTCCTCATGTTAACTTAATTTTTTATCTGTATTTAGTAACAGCTCGGACTTATGTACATTTTCACTCTAACTTCTATCTCTTTGTTTTGAATATATTGACCTTACGTTATAACTCGATCATTGAAAGATTTTTTGTTTACCAATTCCTTCCCGTATAGAGTCAAGTGGGTCCTGTATAGGATCAGACGGACATTAACCCATTACCGGGTCATTTTTACTGTTGTACGAGTGATCCTTTTCTTTTTATTATTCCTATCTGCCACGTGCGCGCGGGCCTTCCGCTCATACGCACAGCATCATTACCGCTCGGCTGCATTTCGCGCGTACGTAACACTGTAAGTGTAAACCCAAAACAAAATTATATTCATGTATTAGTAACAGAGAGTTTGAAAAATTGATCAAGAAGAATAGGGATATAAAAATAGAAAATTCAACCCTCCATGTGCCTTTATTCTCCTTTGAACACGTGTGCTTGAATCGTGTGAAAAACGTGTCAAATCCAAAAAAAATTATAGTAGCCCTTGACAGGTTTGACAGCTGAGGTTACACATACTTATTACTCATTTAAGAAACAATGCGATGCAGTCAAATGAGTTTACTCGATAATACCTGCGAATACAAAACAAGACATAATATGTAATTATTAGTAATGTTTCAGTGTAGATGTCATAATTTAAATATCGTCATTATTGGTAACTGAGTGAAATACTTATCTGTTCACACGAGTAATGTTTCTGGCGTCGTATTTGCAAGTTTGTAAACTTGCAGTGATCAAACAAACTCATTCTGAATATTTCGAAATTCAGAAGCATATATGTACAGGGTGATTCACTTGCCTTTGAATCGCCAATGATGGATATAGGCCGTTGAAAATGGTATAATTATACGGTGTTGAGTAATTTTAATATAAAGGAGTATTTACCCAGTCTTTTCCACGCACTGATATTTATTTGTAATATCAAATTGTACCAATAATGGAAATAATTGGAACTCGAGTGTGAAGGGGATGATTAAAAGGCAAGTGACTCACCCTGTACATTGTTTACATCAAGAAGGAGAAAAACGGTAGATAGATAGAAAAAAAATTATTTTCTGCCAAATTCAGAGACATATGTCAATCCGTCGATCTAAACAGCAGCAATAAAATTATATATTTATCTGCCAAAATGGAATCTCGACCTTGCACACCAGCTGAACTTGTGACAACTGCCGCTACGGTGACATTAAATTTACTGCCCGAAAAGTCTAAAGAGATATATCGCGGTGTTTATAATAAATTCATCGAATGGCGAAACCTTAAAAATACAACATCAGTGTCAGAGACTGTGTTGCTAGCATATTTTAGTAAACTTTCGGAAACATTAAAACCATCATCATTATGGTCTCAATATTCGATGCTAAAAGCTACGTTAAATCTAAATGATAATATTAATATTCAAAATTACAGTAAACTTATAGCATTTTTAAAACAAAAGTCTACTGGTTTTAAAACTAAAAAATCAAAAATATTAACGTCAGAAGACGTAGAAAAGTTTATTAACGAAGCACCAGATGAGATATATCTGGTAACAAAGGTATTCCACAAAATATATATATATATATATATATATATATATATATATATATATATATATAACGTTAACCCCACTACAGTATTCATTATTAAAATATTTTTTAGGTAGCATTAATCTTTGGAATTACTGGTGCGTGTCGAAGACAAGAACTATGTAATATAACTATGAGTGACATTATTGAATGCGATTCATCAACAATCCTGGTAAAATTGACGCAAACCAAAACGCATATTACACGATCATTCACAATTACGGATAAATTTTATAATATTGTAAAAAAGTATACAAAATTGCGGGCTGTAAATGCAAGCTCTAACAGATACTTTTTAAAGTATCAAAATGGAAAATGTTTCCAACAACCAATTGGCATTAACACATTCGAAACTATGCCCAAGAAAATTGCAAGTTATCTTAATTTACCAGATCCTGAAAGTTATACAGGTCACAGCTTCCGTCGAACATCAGCAACACTGCTCGTTGATGCTGGGGCTGATATGACCACATTAAAACGGCACGGCGGATGGAGATCAAGTCAAGTTGCTCAGGGTTATATAGATGATTCAATGAACAACAAGCGTGAAATTAGCAAAAAAATTGGGCAGTTCATAAATTTAAATACCGAAGAAAGTAATCCGAAACCGTCAACATCGAAAGCTATTGAAACTCGCAATGAAAATCATGAAAATAAGTTGGAATCATTACCAGAAGTAGGACCCTCTCAAACAGTGAAGATATCACAGCCAATATCATCAGATGAACGCAACTCTGCTTTTCATGAACGAAATGAAGTTTCATCTTCAAACATTAAATTTCCATGTTCAAATCTCAAAACTATTCAAATGTTACATTTAATTTTTACGATAAAAAGTAGTATTGTTATTGTACCTATATACGTATTCTTGTTTAAATGTTATAATTTCTCGAGTATTTTTTTAGGTAAATAAAATGTTTACTATAGATTTCTGCCTTAATAATCTGTTAGGAACTTCGTTCTTTGTGAATTCACTCACAGTAAACTTTCGCAGCATTCATTGCATAAAATATAGTGTCCTACTAGTGCGAAAAGTAGCCAACCTCCAGGCGCAAGAATTTACATCATTCGCCTTAGCGTACGCGGCATTGACAGGAGGACTCGTGTGATTATCAACTTCCACACTCGTCCTCCTGTCAATGCCGCTACGCCTTCGGCTCATGCAGCAACTTCACGCGTCTGGAAATTAGCCACTTTTCGCACTTGTATCACAATCTACTATTACTCGCGTAGGATTAGCCAAAAAAAATAACTCGACTCGATATTGAAACTTCGGAATTTGTCAGCCAATGAGAAGCGTTTCGCGTTTATTCGATTTCTACTAACTGGAATAAATGCGTGAAATTTAAGAGTACCGGACAATGTTTTGGCTTTTGCATATCTTTTGGAAAGCATTTCCTCGTGATTATTATAATCCACATTAGTGGATTAGCTAAACGAAACATTAGGAAAGTGAATTCTGGCCCAATCATACAATTGTAAGGGTGTTGTTATTTGACCTTCTGTTACTCTTTGCAAGCTAGCTCGTGCTGCTGCTCTTTTTAACAATCCCCCTAATCCATCACATGGACCTTTTCCATGAGATTTCGCGAAAAAGTGTCATTATGCTGGACAGTTGAAGTCCTCGGAATGCAAACATAAATTAAGAAAGTTCTTTTTATTTTTATATTAAGCACCAACTGAATTCCTAATTCCATAAAGTCATAGTACATAAAGGTAGGTTTGATCCCCTTCTCTCTCGGTAGTCAAAATCGAGTACCTGGTTTAACTTAGACGCTTACTTGGAATTCATACAATTAAAGAATGTAAAAAGGAAACCTCAAGCAATAATCGCCAAATGGGTGTTCACGTCGACTTAAACCGACAACTAATAATGAAGAGTAATACAGAGTGGCATGCTGGTCGGGACCGGGAGTTTGGTCTAACGCAGACATTTACTTAGAATTTAGACAATTGGGTCTGGCAGCTGTTAAAACCTTCACTTCGTGGTAGCCGCCAAACGGGTGACCGCGATGAGTTCAAACCAGGAAAGGGCGTTTGTATCTGCAGTCAGAGGTAATAAAATTTTATAACTTCGGAAACCCAGGAGTGACCTAGGAAAAATTTCAAAAACAGACTCACGACCCTTCGGTGCACCTACACAATTATTTTCAGTTTGGTATACGATGGACTCCGTTGGATAATTGTAATCTACCGATACTTCCTTCTGTAATTTAGGCCGTAAACACAGAGAGGAAACAGGGTTCAGTACTTTATGGTTAAGTATTAGCCTGGAGTCATCCACTCAGGCAAAGATTGAATAATTCAACCAGGTACCCGAGGATTAGCCGTTTATTTAGGTGAAAAGGACGGTTGGCCGTGATCGGTAGCGGCGGTCCATGTGCAAACATCCGTGTGGAAGCATCCGTGGCGCGCGCTGGTCTCCGAGCGCCGAGCTCGTGTTTCGGTAACGCAAGAAGAATTTGATCTGAAACATTTTTAAATTGACCATCTTGAAATTTACAGGGCTTCAATGCACCTCCATGATTTTTTCCAAAACGGACAAAAGTGCCTTTTCGGAATTATAAACAATTAAAATTTTTGAACAATTTTTAAATAAATTAAGAAGGTCGCTACGTTCCTCAAATATTTTTTTAATAAAAATTCAATCTTTTCTGCGTAAAACTGCGATTCGCGTTTCTCGATATCTCATACCGTTCCAGAGTTATATTTTTTTTTAAAAAAAAGTTGCACCAATTTTGCAATGCACATAACTTGCATAATAATTGACATTTTTACCAACGAAATGCAGATAATGTGGTTGTATATTAAGGACTACATGTTCACCAAATTTCATCAAAATCGAAGACAAAGTGTCAAAAGGTGTGATAACTTTGCGTGGAATCGCCCACATATGAAATAACAATATGTATGTTACAGCGGCTGGTTGCTTCCTGCGTGCAGCATAAACGAAAAACTTTCAGCGGCTGCAATTTTTTAATTAGTTTTCGACGACACTTATGTAATGTAATTATAATATTCATTCGATTAAAAATTGTTGAATAGACATTGAAAATGCAAAGATTTGAATAAATAAAGGAAGTAATATATATGGAAATTTAATCAGTGAAACATCTTAATAATTATATATAGTTTTATAACTCCTGCATGATAAAGATGATTTATTGGATTATTATTATAATTATGATTTATAATTACAAATTCCGCAAGCATTTATTGTTGGAAAAAAGTTCAACTAAAATTTATATAGGCAGTTATTCCTGCATCAAGTTTAAATAAAAGAAAAGCGATTTATTCGTTACTCGGTCGTAACAGTAGTTATATTGTAATACAGAAATCGTGGAACAACACAACTGTCTGATAAAGGATGAATAAGGTGGGATTCATCAAATAATAATAGTGGACTGTATTTATATAATAAATAGGTGTTCTGGTTTATTAACATGGGGATGTTCGGTGACACCCGCGTTGCCGTGTGCTATTTACAGTTATATACATGAATATCTTACAGGCACCTATCGATCGATGTATGCGATCGATAGGTGAGTCAAGTTTACAACAATTATGAGCATGGTCATATGATGAGTTGGACTGAACTGGACATAGTGTGCTTGGTAATGCACCGAAAGTTCCCGAAGGGAACTTGGCACACATAATGAAAAGGACTGAGTAAGGTTCATAGATATCGTAGGAGGGGTTAGCTCCTACATGAGCAGAGTTTTGCGCCGTTGATGCACAAAGGGCCACTTGCGTGGCCCCGCTACAAATCCTCATGAATGAAAACTATCTGATGAGTCGACCTTGGAAGAAAAGTGGATCATGATATTGACCCACGTGTGCCATTCGGCAGAGAATTTAAGGTGATCAGGACAGGTGATTAGCTCTGAGTTGCTTACTGTTCGACGTCTCCGAGGCGAGAGAGATATCAGCGCCTGAGAGATGACGAGCAGGTGTAATAGTTCAGGAGATGGTCGCCAGGGTGTGCATGTAGCGCACACCTTGGCTGAGCAGACATCGATCTCTATCGATTCGACCATCAGGTTAGGTTATGGTAGGAGCGAGTGGTGATCAAGTTCACCAGGGCTCCAATGATTAACACCAGCATGATTATTCAACGACAACGCACACGAGCTTCTTCGACTGTCGATTTCGATTTCAAAATAAGTTTCTTTCAATATCAAGATCTTCCAAATCATAAAAATGCCGTATCAGGAGACTCGGTAGAGTCTCGCGCCAAGTAGTTAGCTATAGCTATACAGCGCGAGAAGCCGAGGCTACTTATCCCGATGCGTAGCGGTTTTCGATCGATATAAGACTTTCACCCCAATTTCCGAAAAAGTTACAGCTTGCAGGCATAACTTATGAATCAAGCACAGCCTAATTTATTTTTCTGAATCCAATAAGCTAAAGAGCAAAGAAATTGGTCCATGCGTTCAAGAGATATAAATTTCCTCCTCTTATGTTCTCGTGCGAAAATGATTCAGAAGAAGATTCAGACCAAAAATGTAGGTCACATATTTTGCACGCTAGGTGGCAGATCGTATTTACGTTACCGATCTATAATCTGTAATCTGTGTCATACCGACACATTGGTTAAGCCGGTTATGCCATGGTTGGTTATGTGCCATAATCGTTATATGACAAAGTCTGATTTTATTATTTGTTCCAGATTCCATGCTTTATGTAGTTAATAAAAGAGCTATACTGTCCTTGCCCCTGTCCCTCTGATTTTGTCGTTCTTAAGAATTATGAAATGTTAAAAGTGTTGAGTGCGTAACTCACAAGTCCCTGTTTTGGTAAACGACTGCTGATTACCAATAGTGAAAATTATCAAGTGTGTAACATATCAATCTTTTAAGCAATATTAGCAATTATTTACAATTTAAGGGAATGGTAGCTATTGGTAATTAGTACTTGCTTAGACTAATTTCAGTACTTTAGGTTTGCACTCCGTCAGCTTGGTACTTGACAGTCAGGATACTTCAAAACTAGACTGCGAATGAGAGAGCCTGCATATATAGCTCATTGAATATAATTTGTAAAGTTTTAAGGCAAATCATTTACAATGTCAATACATTCTTGCTATTGGGAATCTCTGTTTTGCTGCTCTGAGTCATTGCTTGACTTAACGCTTTATAATTATAATATATAAACCAAGCAGAATGCTCATACGCAGTCTAATTTAGTAGTATCTTGACACTCAAGTTCATCGCTCAAGGAACACTTCAGCTAAAGAACTAAAATGATGTAAGCAAGCAATAATTACCAATCATGTGTCATTTAGTGACATACTAGCTATTGGTAATCAGTACTTGTTTAACAAATTTTATTACATTAGATTATGCGCTCCCTGAGCTACGCATTTGCCTGTCAAGATACACCAATGTTAGAGTGCGTATGAGAGTATAGCTTATCGAATTTGCAATTTAAATGCATCCTAGCTATTGGTAATTTTTCTTTTGCTAATGTGAATTTGTCAAGTGCAAAGTATATTATCTAAGGAATCTATATTCTCACATTCAGCTCAATTTCTTAGATCTCCTCCTATGTGCATGATTAAGTTATAAATACATTGTAACATTAAAGTTACATTATAACATTAAAGTTACATTATAACATAAACATGCGCATAGGTGATGGTGCATATTTGAACAGAAATGGCACTTGACATTTTAATAAAATTTTACTTTTAAATTTATTAATTAAACCATTGATAAATACTTAAAATTTGTATTGTCTTTATTGTTAAGCATTAACTAACAAAAAGGCATGAAATCCGTCCAAAAACATTGAACTGTAAAAAAAATGCGCCAAGTAGCAGTTTCATTTTCCCACAAAAATGAAACATTGATAAATAATTAAAAATTTTACTGTCTTTATTGTTAAGCATTACCTAACAAAAAGACATGAAATCCATCGAAAAACATTAAAATGTAAGAAAATGCGCCAAGTAGCAGTTGGATTTCCCCAGAATAATATAACAAGTATAATATATAATAAAATATAACAAAAAAGATAATAGATATCATACAAGAAAGCCAAGCTTTCATTGAAAGATACCTTGATTTAACTCGCATTAGCAATTACCAATAAATTAACAATAAATTACCGATTAAGAATACAAAAAATCTTGGCGTGTGCGCGCTTCATTCCGAGGTAAAAAGGCAATGGAAAACTGATTTAACACTAGAACTACCAACGATTGTTATGCTGTTATAACGAACCACGTAAAAAACAAATCGCACAAAAAATGCTCTGAAAAGTAAAAAATAATTTGTTGTTTCCATGGATACATAAATTTGCAGTCATAATATGCGACTTTGGCAACTTTCCCTCATTAAGCCTAAAGATATTGCAACTTTTCCGAGGCGGCGTAATAAAATCGATAAAAATAATAAATCGGTATAAATCGGTAAAAATCTGAAACTTTGTACGTAATATAAACTTCTAATTATGAAACAAGCACTAAGTGAACTTCCATTAAACTCCATTTCATCAATAGCTGCCAACAAGATGTCTTAACATATCTCACAACACATCTGACAACATGTCTGGCATATGCATATCAGATAACATATTTTGTTCGACATTAATTAATAATCTTAGTACAGGTAATGAAGTGTGTAAATTGAATAGTAAAGTGTTATATAATTGTATTAATTCATTTTTGGCACTATATTTATAGATGTGGACAAAAAAGACCACTTTTGAACTAAGTAATTCAAAGACTACCAATAACTTTAATAAAATACACAGTAGGCGCTAAGGTAGCGCTTCAAACGAGTCTGGATCGCTACCGATAGGCGCTAAGTGGTGTTGCGTACCCCGACCTCTCTCGTACTCTGAATCTAGCTGTTAGTCGACAATGCCGACATTTTTAATCGGCGGCAGTATAGTTTAAATTCAAGCTAAACATGCAATAGGAATCATAAGAATCAGTAGGATGTCTGCGTTAATATTTCGTGAATAGAACGCGACATCGGACACGAAGCGAGGCCTAAGATACATATGTGGCGACCTCCCAAGTGACACGATCCCGGCCTAATTGCCGGCAGGTGTAAGCCGCGGTAATTAGGTCGGGCGGCACGCGGTAGACGGCGCGGATTCGAGAGCACCGAACAGGTGCGACGGAAGACGCGAGCACGCACTCGTCCCTTTCGGCTTCAGCCGCTCACGCGTAACGGAACGGTGTTGTTCGGAGTTTTTCCGCGACGAACGAGTGTCGTGCGACGTATACGTTCTAGGATACCAGCGTGTTTGACGAGAGCCCAGCCCGTTGGCATTGTACGGCTGGGCAGCGATTAGCTTTATCGGCCTCCGGCTGATTGTGTGAATAAACGCCTTTTTGGGCAGGTTGCCCCTAGACCCACGTGTACCCTTATTCTCCTGGAGTACATCCTAAACATATAAAGGTAATAGCCAGGAGAGTCACGTCTTGACTTCGTGGAGGGTTCGCGATAAGCCTAATGCAATGGGCTTAGAAAAACTCGAGTGCCGAGGCTCCTCGAAAATCGAACATAAGGAGTCAATTGCACCCCATAATAAATTCCTTCCTGGAACCAGACCGTCGTCACTTCTTTCTCTCTCGCTCAGTCAAGAGCACCAGCGGGATTTTTCCGCGGCTTGGGCATTTCCCTCTCGCCGCTATTTTCGTCAGCGCCCAGCGCACGCAGTCTAGGTCAGGAGTAGAGCCTAGAGTAGAGGAAGAGCCCTTCTGCTGCGCGCGCCTCCGAAATCATAGAGAAGGAGTAGGACCCACGGGTAGGGCACCAATAGGAACGCGAAGGGCCAGCGTTTGCCCTAGCGAACGCCGGATTGGCTTCTTCTCACGCGTCTGGAGAAGGGAGCCTTGTAAGACGTTCGTTAATTCCGACTTGTGGAATGGAACGTCACTTCGGTTTTGACCTTCGCGTTTTACATTCGAGCTAATAAGGATATTTTCTGTTCTGGACAGCAACGCGTCCTTTATTTTCAATATATTTATTCAAGTGCCTTTAAACTTCCCTCCTACATGAGCAGGGTGCTCAGCGCCCCACGGGCATACTTACCCATCGTTTCGTCGGTAACGTTCACGCAACAAATTTTGGTGACAGCGGTGGGATAGCACAAACTCAAGTGAATTCAACAGTGAAAAATAATATAGACTCAGTGTACATTTCTTCCATCATAGTGTCGGTTCAGTTGCTTTATCCACTCTTCCGTTTGAACTCTCCATGCAACGCCTGACTATTTCGAGACTCGATAGTTTCGCGAGTTTGTGTCGTGCCGGCTCGCGTGGGTTTTTTCGAATCATCGCTAAATCAGAAACGACAAACTTAATTTTCGCCGTCGCTGCTGTGCATCAATCAAAGCTTCCGTCTTTGATACCTTTCTGAAATCGCTGATTCTTTGGAGGCCACCATCATCATCGCTGGAATATTGCAATTCAGAGGACCGTTGCTTTTGGATTCTGCTGTTCAGAGGATTGTTGGTGCTCAGAGGATCTTCTGCTGTTTCCTTCATCATCACTAGGAGTTAATCCTAGCCCTGTGGATCCATTTGTGCACCTCTCTGCTCCCGGTTTTACACGGTTTCCCTGGAGCCTGAGGACGAATGTCAGAGGAAGGGTGAATTCAGTGTCCGTGTACGATAAACCTGATTTCACACGCACGATCCACAACACCTTGCATATTGCGTCCGGACGTCGTCGAGTTTCTTAAATTCTCCTGGAGGACAACGAGGACTGCACCCCAAATCGATCGCCAACGAAGGAAGTCCATCTATCCGTCGGATTGCAGCAATTGTTCAAAAATCCACGTCCAGGCTTGTGTATTTTTCTTGCTACTGTCCATCGCTCTGTCCGAATCATACAATTTTAAAATATATTAATTTAACAATATGCCGAATATCAAGAAGTAGTTAAGCGACTTAGAGAAAAGCGTACCCAGTAAAAGATCTACCTCCGCAGCTTTCGTCGGAAATTCGTCCCGAAGCTCCGCTGCAATTGTCTTTACATAATTCGCTGCGAGTTCCTTTGCCAGTTGTGCAGCAAAATTCATCTCGTGTTACCGTAGCAAATTCGCCGTCAGTTCCTTCAACAGTCGCGCCAGAAAAAAATCGCACGACGTTCTGCTATCTTCTGACAAAAACCATACGCAGACAGTTTTTCAGACTTCATCAGGAATTCCTCCACAAACTCAGGTTCCAACTACAATAGGGAATCGGATCCAGAGTTCAATTCCAGTAATTAGTCAGTCGCGAGTTTCTAATCCGTTTTTGTCATTAATTTCAGCGTCGAATATTTTGTACGCAGAATCTCCGGTTCCGCAACAACAAATTCAACAAGTTATAACGTCTCATATCTCAAATAGTACGTCTTTGTCCTCTGATGTACCATGCAAACACGAATTGGTTTTTCCTTCCGAAAAAGAACCAACACATAAGTACGGTCAGTTGAAAGATGTTAAAGATCAAATTCCAACGTTCAATGGAATAGATTGTACGCTCTCTAAACTCATCCGTTGCTGTGAAATGGTCGTATCGTGGGTTTCCCCTTCTGAAGAACCACTTCTTATTAATATTATAGAGGATAGAACTACCCGTACATTAGACCAAATAATAACCAGAAAACCTTTTATCCAAACGGTTATTTGAAGCCTTTAAACTTCAGGACCGGCCCGCAGACAGGCGCGAACGTACCGATGATTTCACGCACCAGCAAAGACGAATCTTCGTCGACCTCGACCGGAATTCGATAGGAAACTTACCCTTTAGCACTTTGTTACATGATGGGAATAATAGCCACCTTAGGTGAAATAGAAAGGGTAATTAACGGAATTCAAAGAAAATTTCATGTCGTAAGCGACGACTTCCCCATTCCACAGTCCGGTATATTAGGAATCCCATTTTTGGAAACTCAAAGCGCAACCATCTCGTTTAATCGTGAATCGTCCAATAATCTCATTCTCGCAAATCAGGAGATGCCACTCCGTCCAGCTTCCACTGTTTTGTTATCAGTCAGATTATATTAAGAAAGTAAATACAGATCACGGCGTTTATGTTGGTGAAGTTTTAGCCACCAGTCGTGACGAACTCGTTAAGATTTTCGCGATTAATACCACTCAGGAACACGTAACTTTCGCGATTCCACTGGTTGAATTAGAAGAATTTGAGATTAAAACTCCCGCATCACGTTCCGAGCGAATAGGAAATCCCGAAATAGGTATTGCCCAGGCTGACGCGAATCCTTTTCCTCAGTTAATCAAATCGCTTGATTTAAAGGATCTCGACAAATACGAGCAAACTAGTATTATGGAAATTTTGTATGAATTTCCATATCAAGTTCATTTGCCTTCAGATAGATTAGGATCTGTGAACACAACAAATCATACCATTACTACGATAGATGAGGTACTCATAAATACCTAGCAATATAGATTTCCTCCCATACATAAGGTCGAAATTCAGAATCAAGTAGATGCATTATTAAAGAATAACATTATACAGAAGTCCGCGTCTCCATATAATTCTCCGCTTTGGATCGTCCCGAAAAAACCCGATTCCTCAGGCAAACCGCGCTGGAGGATGGTTATCGACTATAGGCAGCTCAATGAAAAAACTATGAGTGGCGCGTATCCATTACCCAATATCAGGAGACTCGGTAGAGTCTCGCGCCAAGTAGTTAGTTATACACTACTCCACAAAATTAGCGGGTTACTTCATTTTGTACGAAAATTGCCAATGTTTGAGCAGCTGTAACTTCGTGAAAAAAAATCGTACAATAATGTGCATATGCTCATTTTAAAGCGCCAAGCTTCTACTTTAAAAGCCTCAGATCCTAATTTTTCCAACAATAATTTTTTTTCTACATAATCGCAAAAGTTTGATGCTCCCTTCTCTCCTTCGAAATTTCATAACTTCAAGACACTCTATGGAGCTTCTAGATTTTTTCTCGGATTTCCATTTGCAGGCCCTTGTAGAGCGAAGCTTCCTCTTTACAAAGAGCTACGAAAAGTTGATTTTCGATTTTTTTCAATCATTTTGTCGCTACTTGAATCAAAAGTGTGCTGCCAGCATTAGAGTAACCCAAGGTACACCGCGTGGAGGTTGCATGGTCAGACTTGTACCTCGTGTGTGATGTGTATGTGCGTATTTAGTTTATGTTCAGCGAATGTGCGTCCAGAGTTTATGTTTATTTGTCTGTGTATAGTGTATTTTTAGTGTCTGTTTAGTGTGTATATTCTCAAAAACGAGTATTTCCACCCCGTTGCCTTATTACCTCTTGGCATCGTTCGCGCATGTTAATGCACCGACGCATTTCCTCTTGGGGGATTTCGCCCCAGATCCTGCGTAATGTTTCAGCCAATGACTGTAATGTCAGTGGTGGTCGCTCTAGTTGTCTCAATCGCCGACCTAACATCATTTCATTTCATTTCATGGGATTCATGCAGAATTCCTAAAAATGTAACTTTCACATTTTTCATACGAGATGGCAGCAATCCGAAATGATGCGGGCTGCGGAGATAATATGGCTGTGTACTGTTTACGTTACCGACACATTGGTTAAGCCGGTTATGCCATGGCAGGTTATGTGACACAGTCCGATTTTATTTTTATTGCTTGTTTTTCAGGTTCAATTCTTTATTTAGTTAATAAAAGAGCATACTATCATTGCCCCTGTCCCTGTGATCTTGTGACTATTGAGAATTATGAAATGTCAAAAGTGTTCAGTCCGTAATTCACAAATCACTGTTCACTGTATTTGGTAAACGAGTGCTCATTATCAATAGCTAAAATTATCAAGTGTCTAGCATATGAATCTTTTAACCAATAATTAGTTAGCAATTATTTACAATTTAAGAGAATGCTAGCTATTGGTAATCAGTAGTTGCTTACGTAGACTAATTTCAGCACTTTACGTTTGCACTGTCAGCTAAGCACTTGATAGTCAGGATACATAAAAAAACTACACTGAGAATGAGAGAGCTTGCATATGCAGCTTATCAAATATAACTTGTAAAGTATTAAGTCAAATCATTTACAATTTCAGTAGATTCCGGCTATTGATAATCTCTCCTTTGCTAATCTGAATCATTGTTTGATTTAACGTTTTATTTAACGTTTTAGTGTTATAATATTAACCAAGCGATATCCTCATACGCAGCCTAATTTAGTGTAGTTGTATCGAGACTGTCAAGTTTGTTGCCCAAGGCACGCTTCAGCAAAAGAGCTAAAATGATTAAATGATTGTTGTGCTACGCACTGAACAATTTTCAGACCTTTAAATCAAACTAATTTCAGCACTTTAGGTTTGCGCTCCATCAGCTAGGCACTTGACAGTCAGGAATAACTTGTAAAGTATTGAATCAAATTATTTCCAATTTCATTACATTCTAGCTATTAAGAATCTCTCTTTTGCTAATCTGAATCATTGTTTGATTTAATGCTTTACAATTAAAATATATAAACCAAGCCAAATGCTCATACGCAGTCTAATTTGTATCTTGACTGTCAAGTTCATTGTTCAAGGAACGCTTCAGCTAAAGAACTAAAATGATGTAAGGAAGTACTAATTACCAATCACATGTCGTTTAGGGATATAATAGCTATTGGTAATCAGTACTTGTTTAGCAAATTTCATTACTTTAGATTGTGTGCTCCGTGACCTATGCATTTGGTACTGAAGATATACCAAAGTTAAAGTGTGTATGAGGGTGTAGCTTATCTAATCTGCAATTTAAATGCATCCTAGCTATTGGGAATCAGTAAACAGGTGCTAATTATTACCAATTACTAGCATGCTTCTAACTTCCAACAGACTAAAGTTAAACTTTTAAATTATATCAGGCAAGCTGTAAACCTCATACTGTTTCAATTTGGAATATTGAATTTGTCAAATGCAAGCTATATTATGTAGCGAATCTATATTCTCAAACTCAGATCAATTTCTTAGATCTCCTCGTATGTGCATGATTAAGTTATAGATACATTGTAACATTAAAGTTACATTATAACATGAACATGCACATAGTGATGGTGCATATTTGAACAGAAATGGCACTTGACATTTTAATAAAATTCTACTTTTAAATTTATTAATTAAACTATTGATAAATAATTAGAAATTTGATTGTCTTTATTGTAAAGCATTAACTAACAAAAAGACATGAAATCCGTCCAAAAACATTAAAATGTAAGAAAATGCGCTAAATAGCAGTTGGATTTCCCCCAAAATTGAAATATAACAAAAAAGATAATAGATATCATGCAAGACATCCAAGTTTTCATTCAAAGGTACCTCCATTTAATTCGCATTAGCAATTAATACTAAATTAACAATAAAAAAACTTGGCGTGTGCGCCCTTCATTCCAGGCATTTGCTCTGGTAATATTGCTAAAGAAGTTTTTAAAGAAATTAAATTGTAGTAAAGTCAGTTTTGGGTTTGAATGAGTTTCCCATTGTCTTTTTACCTCGCAATAAAGCGCGCACACGCCAAGTTTTTTTAATTGTTAATCGCTAATTTATTGTTAATTTATTATTAATTGCTAATGGGAATTAAATCGATCTTTTTATATACATGGATGATATTGCCATTTACGCAAACTCAATTCAAGATCATTCCCGAAAATTACGAACTCTCTTAGGCCGATTATAGGGTGCAGGACTCACATTACAGCCAGATAAATGTCACTTCCTTCGCCGTGAAATCGCATATTTAGGATACGTCATCAGCATATAAGGAGTTACACCTGATCCCGGAAAGATCGAAGTTGTACAAAAATTTCCAAGACCTAGAACACAGAAAAACATTAAGCAATTTCTAGGCTTATTCGGATACTACAGACGTTTTATCAAAAATATGACCAAAATAGCAAAACTTCTGACTCACCTTTTAAAACCCGTTCCATTTATTTGGGATTATAAAACTCAGGTTGCCTTCGAAACACTTAGAGACATCATCTGCTCTGAATCTCTTTTGCAGTACCCCAATTTCAAACTTCCATTTATAGTTACTACTGACGCATCAAATTATGCAATAGGAGCCGTGTTGAGTGAAGGTGCCATTGGAAACGATTTACCTGTAGCATATGGGTCCAGAACTTTAAATTCAGCTGAAACCAATTATTCAACTACAGAAAAGGAATTACCAGCCATTCTCTTGCTGTAGGGTATAAGAATGTTATATATCTGTACCACACATGCTTATATGTAAATAGAATTAAGTGGCAAGTTTGTGAAGATTAAACCGAGAAAACTCCAGCGGGCTTCACACTAGAACTCTTGTTCCATGGTCGATGGGTGATCCCCTGGGGCAGTAAATACATAAAAGTATACTGTGACCCGTACGCTCTATGCTCAGGTAAGGTGTTCTCACCTACCTGAGACCTTTTTTTTTTTTTACGTGGGGAAATCCTCACGGACCCCCCGCCGCCCTGGTGGGGGCGGAGGGGGAGTGCCGAACTCCTACCGGCTAAAACCCCACGGTGGCCATCCTTCGCGCATAATAGGGCGACACCGGGAACTCTATGCGAACACTACCGGTGCCGCCCCGCGCCCGCCCCCTTCTGGGGGCACTTCACGTGGAAGGGGGGTTGGCCATCGCCCCTCTCGCTCACGTGAGAGAGGGTGGCGCCCCCCTCCGAGCCCGGAAGGGCACGGCTCGACCCGCTCCTTCACTGATCGTGAAGGAGGAGCGAACCGCGCCCTCCGGATTACCTAACATTAAACTTGGGTGGGACGTGCGACCACTACACGCCCCGCCACGCCTCGGGGCCGTTATAGGCGGGCGGCAGAGCCACCACTCTGCCGCCACACGACCCCTTGGCACGCACCCGGCCCGTCAGCGGGTTGAGGTCCGCCGACGACGGAACCGTGGCGTCACTCTTACTGCGGGGGGACTAGATCCCCCCGCGCGGCGCGGCGGCGAGGACGGGCCCTCTCCAGGCGGGACAATCCTGGAGGGTGTGTTGCGCCGTGTCCCGGTCCCCATCGCAGTGGTGGCACTGTGCCGTCGCCTCCTTCCCAATGCGACACAGGTACTCCCCGAAGCAGCCGTGCCCGGTGAGCACCTGTGTCGCCCGGTATGAGAGTTGCCCTCTGCCGCGACTCAGCCAAGCGTCCATGCACGGCAGAATCGCCCCGACGGCTCTGTGGCGGGAGTGTTCTGGGTTCTCCAGACGCTCCCGCCACATCTCAACAAAGAGCCGCCGGGTCTGGCGCTTGAGCACCTCGACCGCCCTCTCCGTGGGGGAGGCTCCGCCCGCATCCCGGCGGAGGGCGCGAAGACCATCGTAGGTCTTCTTACTGCCCACCGCCAGGATATCAAGGGGCGGAAACCTCGCCAGCAGGGTTGCCGACGCCAGGGAGATCGTGCGGTATCCCCGCACGACCCTGACGGCCATCCGTCGCTGCACCCGAAAGAGCAGGGTGCGATACCTACCTGAGGCCTGCACCGACCTCGATAAGGGCTAACCCCCTGCAGTGAAGGTCCCGCGAGCCCGGTGAGACCCCACGGTCGAGCCGGGGCCGCTAAGCGAACCAGGTGATGCACGAGAAATTATCAGGAATAAGGGCGGACTCTAGAATAAGTCCGCAAGGGACAAATTTGGGATGTCCGCCCGCCTGCACTAATAAGGAATACTGTTAATAGCGGAATATGTTTGCCGATCTAAAGGTTGGAGTGGGGAAGACCCTTCAGGTTACAAAAGGCATTCGCTGGAGCGTTCGAGGTTCAGTCTGTGAGGTGGTCTAAGAGTAAGAGTGGCTATAGTTGTTCCCGTAAAGAATAAAACTTGGTTCGATACATTTGCAGTAGAGCATTTTCGCCCTGATCACCGTCCTCTTACTTGGCTACATAATGTAAAAAATCCTATTTCAAAACTCATGTGGTGGAGACTCAGACTTAATGAATATGATTATGAAATTGTTTACAAACCTGGTAAAATCAACTCCAGCGCAGACGCTTTATCCAGAAATCCTGTTCCATCACATCCACAAAAATTGTGATCCAATCGCAAGTCCTGAAGAAGAAATAGTTAATATCAAGAGAATAATAGTTTCTGCATATACCATGTTTGGACAAGTCAAGATTAATGAACAATCAGCCTCACCAGTAAATATAGAGGAACATAGATTAGAGAGATTGCATCGCGACCACACCTTGCCCGCGGCTTGATTCATAGCAGAGGCTGCAATGCCTGGTTTGCGATTAATATCGCTGGAGCTGTTAAGTTCAACCATTTTTGTGGAATAATGAGATCCACGTGGTCTTCGGACAATTTTGTTGGCGCTGTGAAATTAAGCCAACGCGAGGTGGAAACACCTGAAATTTTTGCGAACAAGTGCACGAGGACGATGATGCAATCTTCAGAGAATACTTCTACAATACCTGAAACGGAAAACCCAGTTAAGATTTTGTTAACGACAGCCTTACAACCAAATCCAGATATCCACCTTAATCTATTTTCCAGCATAGGTTTCTCCAAGGACCATTTTCTCATGCGTCAAGACAACCTTATCCATTTCTTTTCAATAGCTCTAGATTAAATTCCATTTGATACCATCAAAGAACATAGCTTTGCACCTAGCGATACAATGGTTATTCCTGACAGTTCACATTCAATATTTCACCTTTTCTTTAAAAACAAACACGATGATAAACCAGAATTTTCAGACCTTATTTCTTGTTTCAAATCACTTAAAGACTTAATAAACCAACTCAATACCCAAACTTTCAACATGACAGTAGATGAAAATAATTTAGCCCCTTTTAATTGGAATTCCATTCCAACTCTTCGAATGGACATCTTCGACTCATATCTTTTCACTATAACCATATGCACTGGCGAAATAATTTCACCCCCCCAAAGATAGAAGACCGGATATGATCAAAGAGTATCATGAATCCATTGTTGGAGGACACCACGGTAATACTAAAATATACAAGAAAATTAGAGAAGATTTTTATTGGCCCAAAATGAGACGCGAAATAACAGAGTATATTAGGACATGTCCAGGTTGCCAAAGGAATAAAATCCTTTCTGCCAAAACCAAGCAACTTATAAAGATTACAGATCCTCCCCAAAGAGCCTTCTATAAGGTTCAAATGGACATAGTAGGCCTACTACCCATTACTAAAAGGGGAAACAAATATCTATTAACCCTACAAAATAATCTAACTAAATATTCTAATGCCATTCCCTTACCTTGCATTGATTCCGTCACCGTCGTTCTGCCTTAGCAGAACAGTTTATAAGCCGTTTCGGATTACCTGGTAGCATCCACACCGATCAAGGGAGCAATTTCACCAGCTAGATAATGAAAAATTTCTGCAAATTATTTAAAATTCAGCGAGTCACATCGACCGCTTTTTATCCACAATCCTTAGGATTTCTAGAACGTGCCTATAGAGTCTTTGTCGACTATCTTAAACATTTCTGCACCAAAACAGGTTGGGACGAATGGATTAGATTCAGAATCTTTTCCTATAAGACATCGGTTCGCGAATCCACCGGTTTCACTCCGTATGAATTGGTATTTGGCGTAAAAGCAACCCTTCCATCGGAATTTACTAAAGAAACTGTGCCCTGCACCTGCGTTGATCATCTCGATCAGTTATCTACCCTTATTTCCACAGTCCAAGCATGTGTTTCCGCGAATCTGGAAAAGGCAAAAGAACGAAGCAAGGAACATTTCGACAAGAACACTAATCCTTGTGTTTTCAATGTAGATGATAGCGTTTACTTACTTAACCCCTTGACAGTGTATGCCACATATGTATATATGGGCAGAACAAAGTCGTGCCACTTTTGTGCTATGACACATATACGTGGACGTCTTAAACAAACTACGTTTTTACGCTACCGATTTGATTGTTCTTGGATATCTTATGGTTTTTGACGTTGCTGAATCCAAATCCGAAGTCACACTTTCAAAATTCAACATGACGAATCCAATACAATTGATGCAAATTTGGAAAATAGTTCAGTTTCGATGTAAGTGGGTATGCTACTTTTCAAAACTCAAAATGACAGATGAAAATTCGAAAGTTAGTTGGATTTTGAACAAAGTTTGCATCTGTTGGTGTTTAAGGTCGCAAATTTTGAAATTGTGTCTTGACTCTATGAATATGAAACTTGGGTCCATTGTGATAAATCAATTTAACAAACCATTTATAGCAAATTATTATCCACTAGAAAAAATGATAAAGAAGATTCAGCGACCTTAAAAACGTTAACACTGAAATTATCAAATAAATGTAACAAATTTTTTTTCCGACACAAAAATAGCACGAAAAGTTCATTTTCTCCACACTGCGAAGGGGTTAAGGAGCCAAAAACTTTGAAATTTGACCCTACATGACTAGGCCCATACAGAATTACTAAAATATTTAATGATTTGACAATTGAGATAGCAATTAGTGCCGTTAAAAGCATAATAGTGCATGTCAATAAGCTTAAGTTAGCGAATGTAAGGCCCGATCCGTTGTAAATACTCACGCGTAACCACATGTATCGTAGCGTAGCCCAATGTGAAGTGGAACAGCGACTCATTCTTCTTCTCCATAGTCCGTAGATGTGCAATCTTCGCTTTTCTTATGACAAATATTATGTTTTGCGTGCGATACCGTGTCAAAGCTGTTTCTTATGGAAACACCTTTTCGCATAGGGAGGGAGGTGTTACGTATCCGCACCTCAAATTGCACGAATTTAGCTGAATAAAGTCCTAAGTCCTAGTCTACTATCTAACCTAAGTCTTAAGGGGCTAGACTCCGGTCGTCGCGGTACTGCAGAGTCGCTGTGTTACCGGCAAAATTCGGCCGAAATATGGGTTCAGGGTTTCTCTTCTTTCTCGCTTATATGAAATGATTTTGGGTTGTGAAAGATGTCAATCGAAAGAGGAAAGTTCAATAAAGGCGGCGGTGCCAGTGGTCTTATGAGATTATGTTGTTTTTTAGTAATTCTAATGTCCTAAATGTGGCCCAAACCGCTATGACGGAGACCTTTTTCTCGTGTATTTTTATGACACTATAACAGTTTTGTTTCGAAAACTAACACCACCGCCGCTTTGATGGAACTGTTTTGTACCGATTGCAAGCTTTTACAACCTAAAATACTTTCTTATAAGCAAGAAAGGACGCGAGCCCTGGACCGTTGCTTCGTGATGCTCTATCGCCATATTGTCGATATGTAGATCAATATAAGTGAGTACTTTAGGTCGACCAGTGGGTCCCAGATGGCGTCTAATTGAGAGGGCTATTGATACCAAGCGAACGATACAACAAGCCGTTTGACAGCAGATCATGGGGTTAGGCATCTACGAGATACAGGGATACCTGATAACAATATGACTTTGGACAATATGACTTTAGAAGAAAGCTCACTTATAATTTTTAGTTATAAAATATATGAATGGAGAAAAGAAAGTTTTGAAAGACGGGCTTGTAGTAACTTTATGAGATTAGTTTTATTGTTTAGTCAATATGGTAATGTGTTTCAAGACGGACGAATGTAACAATCTTTCAATGTGTTTATCAACTGCAGCACCTTATTATTGCAATGTTTGCGGTCAGATACGTACTGCCAATATTGTAAAACTGTCAGTACTCATAGAATGCTGGTTATAGATGTAGAATAAACTGTGACAGTACCGGAAAGGGTTTATGCTATTGAAAGTATCCAATTTTGTGATGTTATAAACCTTCTTCAATACTGTGAATGTTTACTGGCGGCCTATAACTGAGCATTCAATTAGTACAGACAGTAGTGGGTTTGTTCAGTTTGCAACCAGTTTGCGATTTGCTTTCTCGTAAGGTGCTGCTGCACCTGACGATTGGAAACTGGTTGGAAACTGAGCAAACTGCCACTCCGAACAGACCCAATATTTGCAGTTCTGGCAATATATACCTCGACACACCCTTCATACAACAAAAATAAGCCTTTCCTACTATACCAGAGACCCAACACAGCTATGTTCTTTTTCATAACATATGATTATCGAGCAAAATACAAAGTGGCTTGTAAATATTGAAAACCATAACGCAGTTAAACGTCTTCAAATATACCTTTTAATGAAAATGTTCAATCTAACTCCCTTGATCTCTTATGAACTGCTACTTTTCAAGGTATTGACTCCAATAAGAGCTAAAATCAAGTGCACTTATGCATACTATTTTGAAACGGTGTCATGTTTTGTTATACATTTGCTTGTTACAAATTCCTTATATGATTCCATACATGATTCATCCTAGTGTCTCCGATATGTGATAGGAAGACCAAGAACTATGCAAAAAAAAGAAGTTATCTACATTGTCTCAAAGAACTTCACTGTGGAGTACAGTACTGTTGCACGAAATTTCAATTCAAAAGCATGTTCAAAGACCTGTAACATTCTGTGTAACAGTCCCTTATAGATGATTGTTCTGGAACGAAGAGTCTTATTATAGTCTGCTGTCAAATAGTTACCTCTGAAAATATGGCCTATAGTTGGCATTCTTTCAAAGAACTTGAGTAGAATAGAGTATTCATATAATACATAATATGAATTTATATGTAATATGAATTCTGTACTTTACTGACAAGTTCTCTGAAACAATGTAAACAAGCTCTTTTTTTGCATAGTTCCTGGTCTTTCTATCATATATCACAAATTCTAAAAAGGATCATGTATGAAATCGTTCTATAAATTCCTAAGAAGCAAATGTATAAAAAAATGATGTTCTTGTTTCAAAATAATATGCATAACTACCCCTGCTTCTAGTTGATATTATACTTCATAGAATATATATTATTATTAAAAATAAGAAAGAGGTGGGTGGGGCGCCTAAGAATAGAATAAAACGGACCTGTATGTATATTATACATGATATATTTATTATCGCCGTGGCTCATAGAAGTGGTAGGTATTTCCATAGTATGACGACCCGGCAGTGCCTGCGCCGTCATATTCTAAATTACGCCGACCTCCGCGGCCCCTTCCTCGGCCCCAATTGCGGCCCGCGTCACGACCCGCGTCATAATCCCTCTGGTCACCGCGGCGTCTTTCCCATCCCGTGTTGCCGCTCCGTCCAAAAAAGGACGCCCTGAGGAGGCGTTGAAGTCGTCGTAACTAAAATATTCACAAAAAATCATTTTTATATCTTGAAGTATGCGATTGAAAGGAAATGAAACAATGCAATTGATATGTGTTTACTTACTTCACTGTGGCGAACCCTGTATACAGGGTCATTATCCTCCTCCTGTGTTCTATCGCGGGGTGGCACGTACGGCGGCACGTACGGCGGCTGGTATCTTGTCATACCGCGGGGTAAACGCCTGGGTGGCGGCGAGCGCGGTCGGCTTGGCTCAGGTGAGCGGGGTTGCCGGGGTGGCGGCGAGCGCGATCTCCGAGGCGCTCCCTCCCTCCTTTCCAATTGCCGCCTGCACTCGGCAAAAAATTCTCGTAGATCCATCTAAATTTGAAAAGAAACAAACAATATCAGTTTATATTCTTTCATTTTACGTTTATCATGCATTGACGAAGCGCGTTCTTTGTACGCGTAGGCATGCCTATTGTAGTTTCGCATCTTTTTCCTGACAACGAAAAAAGATGTGGCGTGCACATAAAGAAACGAACCCGAAAAACTAGCAGCCAAAGAACTGACATTTAGGATTGCACTCGCAAGACTTTTGGGACGATTGCTATGAAAACCATGCAAGACTTTCGACCGTAGTGACTAAAAGATGCACTGGATTTCTGTCGTCCGTCAATTTGTTACATTCTGTCGTCATAGGGCTGGCAAGTTTTAGTACACGATAGATACGAAAATGATGCATGAATTTCAATCGTATGACGGAAATTTGCTGCATGGTGGAAAACACCATTGATCTCTATGTATTGTTAGACCATGTAACAAAGAAACGTATGACAGAAATTGTACAAATAATGCAAAAACGGGATTAGGTAGGTGCACGAAGAAGCTGTCAAGATTTGACGAAAGCTTCCTTAGATCCAGTCAGACGAGAAAATAAAAGTTGCATGCCCCGAGAAGTGAAGAAAAACAGAAAATTTGGTAAGGGTAAGGGTACTTACGATGTTTCTCCTTCGGCAGTCGAAATTTCTCTGAAGCTCGGGTCCCACTTACACAAAGGGACTGACCGAGGTAGAACGTCACGCCACGAATTAGCGGCACGTGTCAACCGAACAGGGCTTAGCGCGCGAAGCATCAAGGCGAACTTTGTGCCCCGAAGCACTAGATGAAGAGTCACAAGAAAAACCACACGAAAATTGATACTATGAAGTACTTGTACACTGAATAATGCAACTGTTTCTCACGTGCGCTTTTACGCAGCCAGAGGATCTCAGATATATGCAATTTTATATATGTAGTACATGCGCGCACTGTTTTAGTGTTTGAATAGAGCGGGCACGAATGCATGAACTGCGCGCTTTCGTTACCATTCTCGCCCCACTATTAACGATCTGAAAAATCTGTATCCGATGTCGTGACTGCTTCGGTTCATCAGTTCATTGTTTTGTGCGTTTCGTTGAACACGTGCGATACACTGAGACTTCTAATAAATACGAAAGTTATATACTGAGCAAGGAGAACAGTATTGACACTAGCGTATTTATTTTGCGATACGTTTTGCAACTCGCATAGTTGTGCATTACGTTTTGCGGGTATCAGTGAAAGTGAAAGTTCAACAATTTGGGAGAAATGGAAGAAGAAAGAGAAGGAAACAATGAGGATGTTTCAAAAAACCAGCGGAATATGAAAGCAAGTGCGAAAAGCCGCGTCCGACGTCTAAGTACGAAACGCAGGTCCTTGCGTAAAGGCTGGCGATAAAGGTAAGTTTCACCGTTCCCTGTTACATTCAATTTTCTCTTGCAAAACGATAGTACTCCTTGTGCACCATGGAAAAGTTACGATGCACTTTGCTTTCTGTATCGATAGAGTCTACAACGATAGATTGCATATATAGTATATCTTGTATGATGAATAGTATTTGCCAAGCTTCGTTGAATTTCCATATTTAGTCTTTGCCTTGTTCGAATTTTCTTCTTTCAAAATTTCTTATTTTGAAAAATGGCAGTTCGCATCGATGATATTGTCGATGGTAATCGTGTTTCCAAAGTTACATTGTTACATTTCCAAGGATGGACCTGCCATCATTATGCTTCTCTCGCTTACGCACTCGTCCAGTTTCTTTACCCTTGTCTCTCGTTCTCGCTCTAGTGATGGTTCGTTCACCCTCTCTTTCTTTCTCTTCCCTGATACCGTGTTGCCTGTTGAACTCCTGGCCATCTCTTTTGAAGTTGACGCAAAATAATCAGTCGGACAATTGTTTGCTCAAACATCATTGGTGGTATTAGAAGTAGTTCCCTTTTTCTTGCGTTCCCGTGTTTTCGCCGGAAAAGTTGCCCACATTTTTGATCATGCGGCGGCATAAAACGGAAAGCAGGAAATCTCTCCCACAGACGCAAGCATGATCCAGCGTCTTCGCAACCTTCCCAACTCGTTTGTTTGTCTGTACAGCTGTTTCACTAAGAGTGGTGTGTTATACCTTTCGCATTTCGCAATGTCAACATCCTGCAGTATCTCAAGAAGTCGTAGTCCAATTGTATTTACTACGACCGTCCGCATTTTTCTATAGAAGCAAATATGAGGAAACATTTTTCCGTAGCTTCCAACGCATGGTCAAATTGTTATTCCATACAGTTTTCAAGGATATCGGATACGCCGTTCATTACACGAAATGAAGATTTCTGGTATCTGCAGAAATAGGTGAAACTGTATCACAGCACCAACATACATGGGCGGTTTCATAAACTCTTGTCTTTTACGAATAATATCGCGATTTACGTGGAATAGTCCGCACATGAATTTCGTGTTTTTTTTTGTATTGTCGCGGGAATAATTACATTGTTCCAATAACTGCTTTGAAATAGTAACTCGACTTTGAATTGTTAGACAAGAAAATCTGGTTTTTGGGCCAAGTGCCGCGCTTATCCCTCTTATTAGCAGGTAACCGTCTTTCTTCCTCCCTTCATTCCCAGATCCAATAGGTACCGAATGTCTTGCCTCAAGACGAATGACAATGCAACATCAAGGTGCTCGTCTCCTTCGGCTTGTCAAAAGTCAATCAGTACCCGACCCTATTGACAATCGCCGACCATCGGTGAAAAAAGCTAACGCCTGGGCACCAAGTGTGCACTCGACGCTCGGATCCCTCAGCCGCGACCAGGCCCCATCCTCCGTCATAAATCTATCACCGGACCGACTTTCTGATTGTTGCTTAGTCAAGTACGAGCCTCTCTAAAGTGTATTGCCGTTAGCATTATTGCTTCTCGCATCCGCCGATCGTTGAGCGGTTTATTGAAAAAGATTATAGGAAATATTCAGAAATCTCGGTAGTCGAACGGAGAGAGAGAACGGAATTCGTATGTCAGTGTGATTATCCGATTCGGAAACATGCCGATTTTCCTGCGCATTCTGTTCGTGCAAGTAATGAGGGAACAGAAGTAAGAAAACGGTGCGTTGCAAAATACAGAGATGCTTGCAAGTTCCTCTTTATAAAGGTCCGAGAAAAAGTGCCTCGACTGCAGTCGAGGCTATATGACGCCCTGCATGTCCGAGGAATTACCCGGAAAGGGAGCGGTATGCGCGATAGTGGCACATCATTTCTTGTTCCCGGTATATATATATTGAGATGTTTCGAATTCAATTCAACACTCTATCCGATATAGGAATCTCGATGAGTATGCAATCTTACAAAATGAACCGGTAAAAGATTCCAAATTATCAACATTGCTTTGCCAAACCTTTTTTTCCATTTGGAAAAAAAGAAAAAAGAAGCACCAGTGCTTCCTATCCACGCGGAGTGTTCTTAACCTGCAATGGAGGATTTATTGCTGAGTCAGCAAGTGATCTATGCCAGGATCATCAACACTGAGGCAAATCTGAAGAAAGTGGGCAAGGCAAATATTACGAAAGGCATTGTGGAAGGTCGACTCAAAGGGTTGGATCACAATAAGGCTGTGTTTGAGGCACAGCATAAGCAGTTAATGGCCAGCTACAAGATTGCTCTTGAGGGTCGGCCTACTTGGAGGACGACATTCCCGAGCAAGCTGAGGAAGTTTACCTCCTGCAAACCGGCATCATGCTGGACTACCTCGGCATGTTTTCGGAGCCCGAAAGGAAGACGGAAGTGATCCCGCAAAGGAGTTCGATTCCTCGGCTACATCTTCCGGTTTTCTCTGGACAGATAGAGGATTGGTCAGCCTTCAAGGACCATTTTAGCACAATAATAGGCAAAGATCAGACGCTAACGGAAGTGCAGAAGCTACAGTACCTAAAGGTAAACGTCCGAGGTGAGGCTGAGACCCTCACCAAGGATTTCCCTATTACTGCTAGTAATTACCAACCAGCTTGGGGCGCTCTCATGGAGCTATACGAGAACAAGCGTCTTCTCGTGCGCAATGCTCTGCTCAAATTCAAAGCGCTCGAGAAAATGAAGAGCGAGTCTTCAGCTGAGATGTCGAAAATCACCGTGGGAATAACGGCCATTGTCAACAGCTTAGAGGGCATTGGCCGGCCTCTGGGAAAGACTGACAACCTGTTAGTTTTTCTAATAACCGAACTGTTTGACATTGACTCTCGAGATAATTGGGAAATGTGCACAAACGAAAGCAAAAAGCCACCCACCTTTCTTCAGCTGAAATAGTTCATGGCGAGGAGAATTCAAGCCTTGCAGGTGACAGGCCTCTTGCCAGGGAAATGCTGGCTCCAAAGTTCTGAGCTCAGCCGGCACTAGCTCCCGTAGCGTTCACACAGCGAACCGGTCAGGCGTGGGTAGGTGTCCTCTCTGTAAGCAAGACCACCATATAATGTTTTGCGAAAGTTTTAGGGCACAATTCGGAGCCGAGAGAAAGTTAGTCGCCGAGAGGCATTCATTGTGTTTCAACCGCTTGGGAAAGCACAGGTATGCTCAATGTACCTCCAGCAGGCGCTGTCAACGATGCAGCAACAAGCACCATACCTCGTTGCATGAGGCATATGCGGACACCTCGACTGGACAAGCTGCAACTGACGAAAGGGCTAGGTCTACAACTCACCAAGCCTCTTTTCCCACGTCCTCAGTGCAGTTAGCCACACCCCGGTTGACAGCTCGCAGCAGTAGCGGAGAGTTTTAGCCAGTCAGAGCTCTGATCGACCAAGGCTCAGAGGCGACGATGGTGACGGAGCGTTTGATCCAGCGTCTGAAGCTAACGAGAGGCAAGACGGCCTTGAGTATCTTTGGCATCGGTAGGGTTCAGAGTGACGTGGCACGGGGTCAAGTGGCGCTGACACTACACTCTCGTGACGGGGCAACCTCCGTAAAAACGTCAGCATTTGTGCTCCCACGTCTGACAATTTATGCGTCAAAGACTCACCAATCTCCGGTGGTATGGGCACACATCAAGGGCTTGGCCTTGGCCGGTCCTCACTATACGGTGTGACGGGGCTAGTTTGCCTCGCCACAAGTTCTCCTCGCTCCGGCAAGGGAGGCCGGGCGAACGCCCGCCGTGTCTCTCTCTCTCTCACACTCGTACGCGCGGGCTAACCCGACATCGTCGCTCCAAGGCAGGCACAGGCGAAAATAACAGGCACTAATGCGAGTTGGAACGCCGAGAGGCACCTAGGTAGGCGCGACGGACTGAGCCACCTAGTGGGACGGCTATCCGTTTAGGCGAGGAGGAGAGTCCGGCTCACAGGGATGCGCAACCTGCCAGGCCGGATAAGCTGGGGCCCGTCCAGCCGACGCTGGAGACGCCCCTGAGGACGGACAACCAACCGAGGGACGACGAGGCGACGACGTTGGATGCCCGTCGCTCTTGATGTTCGACCTGCTCAGCTCGGCGGATCGCCCAAGGCGGTCGATACATGAGGTCGAAGTCGGTCCTAACGCGCGGGATCGATTTCGACACCGTCTAACGGATGGAGCCACGGGAGGATTCGGGGGTAGCGGCGCTGAGGGTGTGAGGCCACTTAGCGAATTAGGGGCTCTCTCTCGTCACTCAGATTGCGACCGTCATAGCGACAACCCGCCTTCCGAGCGTTTTTGTAGTGCGAATATTACAGTGAGTGATCAAGGGAGAGAGAGAGAGCGAAGTCGAATTATAGAGATTGCCAGCCAGTAGACGTCTGGATCCTAAGCCCAGTCCGACTGGAATTAGAAGTTCACGGCAAAACCAGCGGCCGTTGAAAGTTCAGGGTAAGCCTCACACCCTCTTCCCCTATCCTTTGGGATCTTTCCGTAAAAGTTCCGAGCCCAGTAGTCGGGTTCCTCGCGATTGTTGTATTTGCAAGTAGAGTTGAAAAAGCCTGTTTGTGCCCTGCCTTCCTTGGGGCGAATTCGCACTTCGCATCTGAGTCGCGTGGTAGCATAATAGACTGCGTTCGCCGAACAAAGTGGCCGCCATCTTGCCACTTGTTGCCGGGACTCGCGATCGATATCCCGCTCGAACGGGCGTGCGTTCCCCACGAGATTTGCGGCGTACATCGTCCGCCGAAGTTCGGCTTCATTAATTATTGCAGTCCGGTAATCGACCGACCATCTGTCGATCGCTCGCGACGCGTTTCCCTACCGCGTGGTTAAATTGTACAGGGGCCCTTGTGGCCTAGGATCGAGAGCGCGTTAGCTCGATTTGCCGTAGGTTATTTAGTTGTAGCACCGTCGGTCCGCCCGACATAAATAAACAGGGCGCTGTTATTTAACACAACTTCTTGGTAACATTATTCAGATATTCGTTCGCCCAGTGTGTCGTCACCGGTCTCCCTTGTTCCTCGCCCCTCTCCCATTACATCTGGCCAGCCGGGCCAACATTCGCGTTTCCCACCGAGCTTTCTCTCTCGCTCGAGTTTTCCATCTCCTCTGGGTAGCACATTCTTATAAATTTTGGTCCCGGTCACGGGGCCTGGCGCCCTTTAAGCGCCCAGAGGACTCGGGATTCAGAGAGGAGGTTCGGTCGAAGTATTCCCCGCTTTCCTGACAAGCCCACGTGAACGGCGAAATCGGGAAAGCGGTGGCAACGGAAGATGATCAGATTGATCTGATTCTGGGAGCAGACATCCATGCCAAGATTCTATTACCAGGCCTTAGGAAGGGAAGAGAGGACGAGCCAATTACCCAGCAGACTACCTTTCGGTGGATTCTCTGAGGTCGAATAAACACTGGCGCTCTGCCCAAGGAATCCACAGCTCTGAATTGATCCTTGGGGGACCCGCTGTCCGAGCTTGTTCGAGCATTCTGGGAGCAAGAGGAACTCCCGGCTGAGACTCCTGTGCTGACGGAGGAAGAGTCCCAGGGTGAGCAGTTCTACGCTGGAACTGATACTCAAGCTGAAACAGGGAGGTACACGGTAAGGTTGCCTCTTAAATCCTCTTTTGCTAGCCTCCCAGAGCTTCGATCGAACGTAGTGCGAGCATTGACTTACGTAGAGAGGAAGTTCGGACGAAATCCCTCCTTCAAGAAACTTTATGAAGACTTCTTATCGGAGCACTTAAGGCTGAGACACATGACGCTTGCCAAACCCACCAAGAGTGAATTCGTGGCTTACTTGCCGCACCACGGGATCCTGAGGGAAAACAGCACGACGGCCAAACTCCGGGTTGTATTCAATGGTTCTTCCAACGCTCCAAAGGGGACCTTGAAGGACTAGTTGATGGTTGGGCCCAACCTGCTTCCTGCGCTGGCTGACATAATTCTGAAATGGAGGATGCACTCTTATGTACTAGTGGCAGACATCGAGAAGATGTATAGACAAATCTTGGTGGACCCACGTGATCGCGATCTTCAGCGTGTCCTATGGCGACCACATTCCAGGGGAGAGATACGCGAGTACCAACTCAACACAGTTACTGATGGGTTAGCCTGTGCCCCGTACTTAGCTATTCGTACCTTACGTCAGCTGGCCACTGACGAAACCAGTAAGTATCCCCCGGGAGCCACGATAGTATTGCAGGATGTTTATATTGACGACATCCTGACTGGGTCCAGCAACTTGGCAGAGCTGAGGGAGAAAAAGTGGCAGTTAATTAAGATCTGTAAAGCTGGAGGATTCCCTCTGCAGAAGTGGGCCTCGAACTCACCTGCCATGCTCGAGGCAGGTTCAGGTTCACCGGAGATACTCAGTAAGAACCTCCCTGCCATGGAGTCTCCAACAGCGCATTCCACTTTGGGATTGCAGTTCCTTCTTCTCATGTTCGGTTCTTCACAGTGCCACCAGTCACTAATAGTCCTCTCACTAGACGAACAGTCTTATCACAAGCTGCGCAGCTCTTTGATCCACTGGGGTGGCTGGCCCCAGTGATAATTAAAGCCAAAATATTCATACAGCAGACTTGGCTGCTGCACTGCGATTGGGACGTATCGTTGCCACAGCTCCTCGCTGACAAGTGGGTTGACTTTCGCAAGGAGTGGGAATTGTTGGCCACGCTGGAGATTCCTCGTCCGGTGACCTGCCCGGATGGAGACCGCTCTCAAGGAACCTTTGAAGTGATAGGCTTCTGCGATGCTTCTGAGAAGGCCTATGCTGTTGTGCTCTACTTGCGGCAGTCCACAGCCTCCAGCAACCAGCACGTAGCACTCCTGATGGGCAAGAGTAAAGTGGCTCCACTGAAACAGGTATCGTTACCACGCCTTGAATTGTGTGCTGCCCACTTGTTAGCTAGGTTGAGCCGTCATGTCAGTGTGACACTTAACCTCCAAATGGCGCCAATGCACTTCTGGACAGACTCATCAGTAGCCCTGGCCGGGATTCGAGGACATCCAAATAAATGGACTACTTACGTGGCAAATCGAGTAGCTGAGATCCAAAGGCTGGTCCCAAATGCACAGTGGCACCACGTAGCTGGAACTGATAACCCTGCTGACTGTGCTTCAAGAGGCATCCTTCCATCTAAATTTAAAAAGCATGCCCTTTGGTGGTACGGTCCGGAGTTCCTTCGCTCATCTGACCCTTATGGGTCAGCATCGCCCGAAGAGTATGAAGAGGACTTACACGAGCTACGGCCAAGAGTAGTCACGATGATACACACTGCAACTTCAGACGAAGAGAACCCACTAGTGGCAAGATTCTCTACATATCATTGGCTTCTTCGAGTGGCTGCTTGGTGTCGCAGGATCCTGCCGAGCCCCCGAAGGAAGCATGGCCAGAAGAGAGAAGAACTCCACCTAGAAGCTTCAGAGTTGAACGAAGCAGAATTAGGCTTAGTAAGTGCTGTGCAAGGAAGCTTTTTTCAAGAGGAAATAAAAGCATTGCACAGCAAGAAGCCGCTGCCAAAAGGGAGCTCACTGATAGCTCTAACTCCTAATCTAAATGATTAGGCTGTTTTAAGAGTCGGAGGCCGACTTGAGTTCTGCACTAAATCCAGCGAGGCCCTTCCAGTACGCCGGAGTAGACTACGCTGGACCTGTGTACCTACGAACAACAGTAGGAAGAGGGTATAAGTCGCACAAGGCGTTCCTTGTGATCTTTGTTTGTCTAAGTACCAAGGCAGTCCACTTGGTCGTTGCTTTTAATTATACAACGGAAGCTTTTCTAGCGGCATTCAAAAGACTGATTTCACGTAGAGATTTATGTGCAGAGCTCCATAGCGATCAAGGGACGAATTTTATGGGTGCTGATGCCGAGCTGAAGAAGATGTTTGCTGCTTCATCCAAGGAATAACGGACCATCCAGTCAGCCTTGGCCTCACAGAGAGTGAAGTGGGTCATCAACCCTCCTGCTGCTCCACACTTTGGGGGTATCTGGGAGGCTGCTGTGAAATCCACCAAGCACCACTTGCGGATAGTGATTGGGGATTCCACTCTCACGTTTGAGGAGATGTCAACTTTGCTGGCTCAGATCGAGGCCTGCCTTAACTCCAGGTCGATCTGCGCACTCTCCGACGATTCTACGAATCTTCAGGCGCTTACACCGGGGCACTTCCTCATCGGCGGAGCCCTCAATGCAATTCCTGAGGCAATTCTACTGGACGTGGAGACCACCTACCTGACGCGCTGGCAGCTGCTGAACAAGATGAGGGATGACTTCTGGACGAGATGGTCTCGGGAGTACCTTCACAGTCTCGCACCACGAACGAAATGGAGGCAGCCATGCAGCAATGTCACTGAGGGAGTCCTTTGTCTCCTCATTCACGAAACGGTTCCCCCCTCCAAGTGGCCACTACCGAGGATAATCCGCACGCATGCAGGGTCGAATGGACACGTGCGAATCGTAACAGTAAAGACAGCAACCTCAACATTTGACAGGCCTGTAACCAAACTCGCTCTATTGCCAGTGAACACCTCCGAATATGAGGCTGTTCCTGGAAAACTTTATAAATAGCTCCGGGAACTTAAAGTCGTAATCATCGAGTTCAAACATACCTTATTGCTGCATGCGCTGCTTCAATGCTTCACTGCTTTTTGGGTAGTATTCTCAGTCGTGATATTCACGATCACGTTATTCATTGCTCTTGAATCGTTTCGTTGTGAATATGATCACTGACATTCACTAGTTGCGTTCACTAAACTTACTTCACTTGTACAGTCCACTTTACTGCTTATCATGTTTAACTAGGCTAATCATTCTTCTTTAGGGCTGAAAATTGCCACTATCGTTCTATTGTATTATTTCGCCACGTCTGGCGAGGCAGTCTTAAAAAAGAGGCTATCTTACATAACATTCAGACTAATAAATAAAAAATGCTATCGTTTCAAATCTTTATGACAGCTGCCCGCACGACGCGAATTGTCACTATTCATTGTAAGCTATATCTCCATTGCAGAATTATATTAATTATATTAATACTGTAGAATTTCGAGATCTTTAAAACGCGTTGTCGCTCATTACGATCGCACTAAAAATATAGAGGTTGAAGATTAGTGACGGAATAACAATTGCATACTTACTCTACTTCAACTAAGATCTGACGGGAAAAACCTGACGGAAATACAGCTTATAACGTAAGGAGGTGCGAAGGGTTACGCGCGGAATGGCCGCAGGCGAGCCGCTCGCCAGATCGAGCGGGATGCTGGAGTCGGAGGGGGAGGACGACAGGGGGACCGTCCGCGACTCCCGGGCGACGCCCAGAACGGCGTCACAGGAAGGCGCACCGGGCGATAAGGGCTCCCCTGTCCACCGGTCCAGCTGGGACTTGCCGTCCGCCGTTCGAGCCGAGGAAGAACGCGATCGGTTCCCGCGACACACCCCCATATCGTGCGCCTACCGGTACCGCGACGCCGCGTCAATGTCAACGGGACTCGCGCCCCGGCCGCGTCCGGTCGAGAGCCCCTATGACGCCGTCAGGAAGTGGCCGATGCGGTACGCAGGAGGAGAGGTGAGGGAGTTCGAGCGCTTTTTGGGGGAGATCGAGTACCGGAGGGAGCTCCTGGCCATCGATGACCGCTCAATGCAGGCGTGCCTTCCGCTGCTGCTCCAGAACGACGCCTATGATTGGTACATGTCCACCCGCCGTCAATTCCGCACCTGGGCGGAATTCGAGAGGGCCATTTTCCGCCACTTCGACCGGGCCACCAGCTCGGACAAGCTAGCAGCAGCCACGAGGAGGAAGCAGCGACGCGGCGAACCCTTCGCCACGTACCAAAACGAGCTCCAGTCCATCTGCCGGAGGATACATCCTCCCATGAGCGACGAGCAGATTCTCCACCTCCTCTACGACAACATGCTGCTGCATTACCGGTCGCTTATCCGCTTCCACGAGTACCTGACGGTTGAGGAGTTGACCGAGCGCGCCGAGGAACTCGAATTCCACGCGCATCCACCGGACGACACCGCGCCAGAATACCGTGAGGCGCCGGCGCCAAGGGGAGGGCGGGCGAACCGCGGAGTCCTGGCCCAACTGGCCACCGAACCGCGGGCCAGCACCAGCGCGGACATGAGCGACCGGCCGAGACGTCCCCGCCATAACAACCGCGAGCGGGATCGCGCGAACGCGGGCGAGCAGCAAGGCTGCTGGAGATGCGGGCTACCCAGCCCGCATCTCCGCTCGAAATCGGGGTACTGGAGCAGTGGTTCGGAGCATATAATGTCGCGGAGAGTCTCGAAGGCGGATTGAGCGGCGCTATTCCAGGTAAACGGGGTGTTTAGTTTTGTTAACGAATGGAGTGGTTTTGCAATTCGAGCCATGTTTGTGATAAATCGCCTGTAATATCCTACTAGTCCTAAAAATTGCTTAATGTTTTTCTTTGTTTTGGGGATTGGAAATTGCTTGACGGCTTTAATCTTGTTGGGATCCGGCTTCACACCATCTTCCGAGATGAGGTGCCCTAGATAGGTTACTTCGCGATGGAGAAAATGGCATTTGTCAGGATGGAGAGCGAGACCCGCGTTTTGTAGACGTGCCAAGAGTTTCTTTAGCTTCCTGGAGTGCTCTCTAAGTGAGCTTGCGTATACGACGATGTCGTCCATGTACACGAAGAGTTCGACGCCTTGAAGACCGGTTAGAGCTAAATCCATACATCTTTGGAATGTGGCGGGCGCATTTTTTAGGCCGAAGGGCATTTTGTTGAACTCGTAGTGACCGTTGGGGGTGGAGAAGGCCGTTTTAGGTTTCGAGTTTTTATCGACGGGGATTTGGTGGAAACCGGATGCTAAATCGAGGGTACTAAAATATTTCGCGCCCCCAAGTTGGTCGAGGATCTCGGTGATACTCGGCAAGGGGTAGGCGTCGCTTATCGTTTTTTCGTTTAATTTCCGGTAGTCGATGACCATTCTCCACCGGGGTTTACCAGTCGCGTCGGGTTTTTTGGGGACGATCCATAGCGGAGAGTTGTACGGAGATTTGGAGGGTTGTATGATATTATTGTCGAGCAGTAATTTGACTTGTTTTTTAATTTCGTCTTTGTGAACCGGCGGGAAACGGTACTGTTTGGTGTGTATCGGGATTTCATCGGTGGTGATTATCGTGTGTCTTGCGGTATCCGTCGCGCTAAGCTTGTCGTTCGGTAGAAAGAATTGGTAGGGATACTCATTTATTATTCGCAAAATGCTGGTTTTCCCCTCGTCATTGAGGTGGTTTAGTTTGAGGGTCTCGTGTAGTTTTATTAGTCTGTTGGCGTCGGCCTGTGTCCGTAGGATGTCAGATTGATATGTTCGCGGATCTCGGTTCTAACGGTTTAGTGATATATTCCTCGAGGTCAAGTGGGGGTATTGTTACTGTTTGGTTTTTACCGACTCCGAAAAGGAGGAAGGTACTGTGTTGTCGTGTTTATCGCGAATATTTTTGCGAAACCGTTTACTTGGGTGGCCAGGAGTTCGCCTATGTATACGCCTGGTTCGGTTTTTACTTGACGTGTGTATCCGTTTTCTATTTCAGGGTTTTTAATAGGTACCGTTATTAAAGTTTTTGTACGGGCGGGCAAGGTAAAGGCAGGCGACCTACAATGGATTTCCTGATCCTGGATTTGAAGGCGATTTGAAAGTGAGTTACTGAATTTTAGTGTAGCGTCTTGGTCTTGCAAAAAAGGGATTCCTAATATTCCTGTTTCTTTGATGGGAAAGTCGTCGTTTACTATCTGGAAGTTTGTGTTCTTGTGGTTAATTTGTATTTTGATTTCTCCGCGCGTTTTCCAGCTTTCCGCGCCGATACCGGAAAGTGAATATCTGATACCTTTGTTTATGGGAGAGTTTGGAAGTGGGCCTCTTTGTTTTATTAAGTGTAATTAGGAGCCTGAGTCGATTATGAAGGTACCAGAGCCGTCAGATAGTGAATCGTGCGAAAGGGTGATGACAGGTAATCGGTTTATTTTATTTATGTCAACTCGGTAACAGTGCCGCTCGGTTGGGCCCGTAGGACTTGGGCTTCGCTCCGTGCTGCACCCGTGCGCGGAGCGTTCCTGGAGTTTAAAGTCGCGGTATTATTTGTTTTAGGTCATCGTTTTCCTTCCGTAGGCAACGAGTTTCGAGGTGACCGGATTTTCGGCAATAGCTACATCGGGTGGAATTGTATCGAGGGGAGTCTGATTTTGCTTGGTTTTGAGGGCAGTCACGAGAGAAATGGCCCGGGCGACTACAGGTAAAGCATTTTTGGGGCGTGTCGTTCGCGACGAATACCTTCGCGTTCCGGTGAATTAGGTTCGGTGCAACGTCGCGTTTACCCCTTTTCGATAATTTCTCATTCCAGGTTTCCGCGAAGCTAATTAATTGGTCCAGATTTGAAGTGTTTTCGCGTGCAACGGTGTCCCTCAACGATTCGTTATTTAATCCCCATGTGAAGCCCTCAATGGCCGCTTTTATTAAGATTTTATTTGCCCCTTGTATTTCTTCCGGTTCGCAGTTAGCTTTTACGAATTCTAAGCCCTGATTTAACGTTTCGCTAATCCTACAACTGAACATCTGTATGCTCTCGTTTAATTGTTGCTGTGCTTGTTCCAGCTCCCTGAGTGTGCTTGGTACGTCGCGGTAAATGGTGAACGATCGCGTTAAAAGGTCGATTAATTCCTCCATGGACTCCGGTTCCCGGCGGCTCGCGTGCCCGTCTAATTTTCCGCAAACTAAAACGAGTAAATTTTCCTTTTCCCTTGGGTCCGTTAGTTTTTGTGCCTTGCGACATTGGGTAACAAAAATCGCTAAGGTGCCTGGATTTCCGCTAAAACGCCGGATCGTGTCTACGGCGAGTTTTAAAGGGAGGTAAGCTCTCGATACGTTTCTTTCGCCTGGGGGATTTAGATTCGCGATTTGACCGGAACTTGATGAGGCTGTTTCGTAGTCTATAGGTGGTGTGTTTATTTGTGTGGCTATTAGGTTCAGATTCTCGGGCTGGGTTGTGCAAGCTAGGGTCTGTATTGTTGGAACAACGGGGATTTCCTCTATTGTGAAACCGCGTATTTGGTTAACGCGAGCTTTGCGAAGCTTGGTCTTATTTTTGCGCAATGCCTTAGTTGGAATTTTTCGTGCACTCATGGTGATGGGTAACTGTGATAAAAGCACGCAGCTAAACTTATCGATCTATTTTTCGCTAATACAACTACCTTTAGTGCTATATGCACTCCTATTTCTCGCGCGTATGGACAGTAGCGATAAATATATATATATGTGTGTACAGGCCTGATTGTCTGTTTACAGATGGTGTTTCGTTTCGTCGGCCGGATGGACTTCCTTCGGTGATTTTGGAAAATGTTCCAAGGATGAATTTGGCCTCCAGTGATGGTTCAATCCAAGCGATGCGGATTAGTGCGTGTGGAAATCAGAATAGCGTGCACGGACACTGATTCCACCCTCCTCTGACATTCGTCGAAATGATTCCAGGGAAACCATGAAAAACCCGGAATAGAGGGGTGCACTTGATCAGTCCGTGTGGCAGCGATGATCCTCCAAAGCTGAATAATCCCCTCAGCAACGGCGCCTTCCAACAGGTTCCTCTGCGATAGTCCTCCAGGACTTGTCTCAACAGCGGCTCCAGATGTTGCCTCCAAATCGCAGCTCCAAGGGTAGCTCCGATAGCTCCAGTAGCTCCAATAGCAGCGACTCAGAGAGGATAATGTTTCGAAAGACCTCGAGCGACAGCGAACGACAACCCGAGCAGACTCGATTTCGTGACGAAGAAATTTGGAAGAAAAATTGGAAAAGAAACCCATACAAGCCGACACAATTCAAAATCGCGGGCTGAAGAAATGTAATGTTTGCAAGAGATTGAATAAATGATGGATTGCTGCGAATTTTCACTGGTTTTAAGCTAGCACTGTTGATTTAGTTTATCCGACGTTTTATACACTGATTCGAAGTTCTTATTTTGAAAGGTTGATTTTGAATCTATCCCACCGCTGTCACCAAAACTGTTGCGTATTCGCCTATGTATTAATCGACGCGAAGTTGGGTTCGAGTGCCCGTGGAGCGCTGGAAAGCACTCTGCTTGCGTGGGAAAGGTAGGGATTTAAACGTGCAAAGAGAAGATGATGTTGGTGGAAAAACTGGTAGAAACTTGTTATATTGTTCGGAAAACACACACGGCTACTGTTCATTTACACTGATTTGAAGAAACAATAAGTAATTCTGATCGCTCGAGGAGAAAGGTCAATCGCGTTCTAAGAGAGATTTTGTTCTGTCGCTGGATCTCCGAGTTCGATCGGCGGCGGCTTCGATCGTCTGACATCCCTACTCTAAGGGCCAGTTGGGTAGCCAATCGGGGGCCGATTTGGCCCCGCTGGGCCCTCTGTGGCTTTCGATTCTCCTGGGCCTTACTCCTTCTCTTCGGTTGTTGCGCCTGGTTGGTGCGTGTCTGCGATGGTGGGAGCGCAGCGCACGTGGCCATCCCCTGCGGTGGGGTTTTCCCCAGGTAGGGCAAGAGTCAAGGGTCGAAGAGAGAGAGATGTAGGTGAGCGCGTCCGGCCGTGTCTTGGCCTCTGTTTTATGGCCTTTTCAGAGAAAGTCAAGCGATGCCGTTTTATTGAGCCACATGTTGACCAGAACTTTCGAGGAACTTCGTGTTAACAAGAGGCTTAAGGGAAAAGCATGGCTTTTGTACGCGGGATTAGCGTGTACTTCCCATTAAGTCAAGAGTTGATTTCCTGGTCTTCTATTCTTTCGATTTCCTTTCCCGGGGACTCTCTTCGACGCTCTTTTCTTTTCCCGCTGCCTAACATCTGCGTGCCAGAACTCGCGGGTCTGATCCCTATTCTTAATTGTTCGCTGGGAAAGTTCTTTCGTCTATCTTTTATTCTTGCTTCGCGATTTGATTCGAATTTTGCCGCTGGATGGAATATTTCGCATTGTCTCTAGTCTATGGTTTGTTATTCCGTGGCCTATATGTCCTATTGCTATGTTCACGTGACTAAGCGTTGCGGTCACGCAACACACTCTACTATTTGTACCTGAACAGTAGTAATTGCATTTTATTGAAAGTTCATTTCTGAATACATAGGTTTCAACTTAAAACCAATCTACCAACTTGCTTTTCAAACCTTCCGAAACCTTCGCGAGCAGGGTGCCAAGCACTCCACGGGCACTCGTGCCCACCTTCGTAGCAAATAACCGCGAAATAACGCAACAGTAATGAAGAGAACCACAATGGAATTGTTCCAAAGCAAAGGAATTAACCAAGGAACAAGGTGGCGCTTATACTCAAGAACAATCGATACTTTATTGGCGCGAAGTATTTTTTATGTTGTGAAAATATTTTTATAAAGTGAAAGAATGAATTAATGGGAAAAAACGAAAAGTTTCTTTATAGGGGATACGTACCGCTTTTGCTTTAACGTCATTGGCATTAAAAGTTATTGGTGCAGACCATTCATTACCAAGTTTAATATCCAATATCGGTGAATCTATTGGATAATTAGGAAAGTTCGTTGGATTCATCATACAGGCCCCCTTTAAAATAATAGTTTCATTCTGGCCTACACTGATATTTTCAATTCGAATGATTGTGCCATCTTGCAAATAACAAAACTGGTTAGCCTCATCAATGACTGATAGAACAAATTCTTTGTACTGCACTCGAAACAATTCTTTGTACGAAACTCGAGAACAATATCAAGGGGGCATAGAACAACTCAGAACAAAATTTGCAGCGCCAGAACAAGCTTGGAAAAGATAGTTTGCTTTTGGGGGAAAATAGTTTTTTCAATATTTTTGTCTAAATAGGGTCCTAACGATTTGAAACTCCAGAACAATATCAAGGGGGCATAGAACAACTCAGAACAAAAATTGCAGCCGCAAGACAAGCTTGGAAAGGATAGTTTGCTCCTTGGGGAAAATAGTCTTTTTCAATATTTTTGTCTAAATAGGGTCCTAACGATTTGAAACTCGAGAACAATATCAAGGGGGCACAGAACAACTCAGAACAAAATTTGCAGCCGCAGAACAAGCTTAGAAAGGATAGTTTAACTTTAGTTGCCTCTGTCAAGATGTCAATGTCCGATTTTTATTTTGCAGACTACCTGTTGACAGAGAACTCGGAGTAAGAGACGCAGGAGGGGGAGCGATTTCATAAGTAAAACAATGTAATAGTTATAATAATTAAAACCGAAAAATTTCAATTTTATAAGGTTTATTTGTTTATAGACGTGGATGAATACACAAATCATCGATCTAGCATGGCCTTCGCGTTCAATCAAATTACTAAGAAGGATGTACGCAATTTGATTGTTTTTACCACTTCGCCATCAATATTGATGGGCGAAATATTAGATCAGTGGGGAGCAAAATTAAAGATTGTGTTGTAAGTATTACAACTTGCACTTGTAAATATACATGTTTTATCAGGGGACTGGGTTAGGCGTGCGCTTTCTACTACTTGACGCGACACTTCACCGAGTCTCCTGATTATGTATTATTATAACACAATTATTTGCAGCAAGAAAACAACGTGCCCTGAAGGCCATACTACCATGCCCATCAATATGGACAAACTGAAAATTATTTGTCGCGGCACCCAGCCGAAGAAGGCGAAGCTCACCATATATTTTGTAAGTATGAGTTATATATGTGAGATCGCACTTATTCATACTACCTTCCAATCATCTCATTCATTCCACCTTTCTCCTCCATCCTTTTATTTGTGACGCTAGGATTTTTCAAAGAAAGTCCGATTTAGAAAAATCTTGTGTATGAAGTGTGATGGTCTGGCATGGAATGGCCCATATATGAAACAATTCCATAATAATTCGTATTTTCCCATAACTCCAACATCTCCATAATCACCAAACTAAATATTTACATTCAAATTTTAGGTATCCAATGTTTTTAATTTAAATTATATTTTTCTAGGCCTACGAAGTAAGCGACGCTTTATGTATTTACTGGGTAAAAGACCACAAGGCACAAGAACAGGAGATGTGCTTTGAAGCACTGCAATGCCGCAAGTTTTGTGCAATCATTGAATCTCCTGCTCGCAGCGTTGAAATGAAGTCTAAATTGTAAGTATTATATTTAATGATTTTTCAATAAAATTCGCAGCATGAATAATATTAACTAATATGAGTCATTTGTACTTACAGAATGAAAATAGGTGAAACCTACAAAGTAGATTTAGGAAAACAAATCGCGACTTCACACCGGTGCACAAGTCCGGGCCCCGACCGGGATCCAAGTCCCACTATAGCGGTGACGGCGACGGTGGAGGCTGTGTAAGTTGAGGATTCTTATTATATACTTTTCGGATAATTCGAGTAGTTTAGGTGCGAGCGAGGCGCAAACGTCTGATGCGAATTGTCAGCGACATCGCATCCGGTATCTATTGCGGTTGCAAGGTATTATTATTAATATTATTATGAATTATTTTTGTAGACAAACCCCGGATCGGCAAACTCCACCACCGGCCGCCACCAGGGCGGCGGACGAGGAGGGAGAGGAGGCTATGTAAGTTGACTTATATTTAGTATTAAAAATGTATATAACTCTGTTCCCAAGTAATTGTGGATAGAATCGGCGTCTATTCAATTGTAGTGTTAGAACTCATAAGTGCCTTTTTTTCTTTTCCAGTTGGACAGATTTGATAAGCAAGTTGGAGAACTTGTTGGAGGCAAATAATAAATATGTAAGTAGGAATATATTATTTTATTATTGTAATTATTCTGAAAGACAGCTCATCTCCGATTTCAATGATTCTCACATATGTTATAGAGCGCAGTCTCCTGATCATTTATATATATACACTACTCCACAAAATTAGCGGGTCACTTTATTTCGTCCGAAAATTGCCAATGTTTGAGCAGCTGTAACTTCGTGAAAAAACATCGTACAATAATGTGCATATGCTCATTTTAAAGCGCCAAGCTTCTACTTTAAAAGCCTCAGATCATAATTTTTCCAACAATAATTTTTTTTCTACATAATCGCAAAAGTTTGATGCTCCCTTCTCTCCTTCGAAATTTCATAACTTCAAGACACTCTATGGAGCTTCTAGATTTTTTTCTCGGATTTCCATTTGCAGGCCCTTGTAGAGCGAAGCTTCCTCTTTACAAAGAGCTACGAAAAGTTGATTTTCGATTTTTTAAAATCATTTTGTCGCTACTTGAATCAAAAGTGTGCTGCCAGCATTAGAGTAACCCAAGGTACACCGCGTGGAGGTTGCATGGTCAAACTTGTACCTCGTGTGTTATGTGTATGTGCGTATTTAGTTTATGTTCAGCGAATGTGCGTCCAGAGTTTATGTTTATTTGTCTGTGTATAGTGTATTTTTAGTGTGTATATTCTCAAAAACGAGTATTTCCACCCCGTTGCCTTATTACCTCTTGGCATCGTTTGCGCATGTTAATGCACCGACGCATTTCCTCTTGGGGGATTTCGCCCCAGATCCTGCGTAATGTTTCAGCCAATGACTGTAATGTCAGTGGTGGTCTCTCTAGTTGTCTCAATCGCCGACCTAACATGTCCCAGACATGTTCAATAGGGTACAGATCCATTGTCGATGTGCCCAATTTACGTGGTTGCGCGCATAAATTAGACGTTGCAGACGAGTGCAGGAACAATCCGCCGAAAAATTCGCGAATCCGGAATACGGTCCAGATGTCGTCCCAGGGTACCAGCCCTTACTTTAAATCATCGACGTCAACGTCTAATTTATGCGCGCAACCACGTAAACTGGGCACATCGACAATGCAGTCGCGTATTATTCCCAGACGAATCGCGGTTCTGCCTTTCCAATAACGATCGCCGCCAACGGATATGGCGTCAACCCGGTACCCGACACAATGCCGAAAATGTGGCTCCAATAAGAGCTTTTCATGGTGGATCAGTAATGGTGTGGGGCGGGATCTTTCACCGCACCGACTTGGTTGCCATTTCATTGCCTGCACTAAATGCAGTACGATACGTGAACGAGATTTTAAATGCACACGTTCTTCCAATGCGAGAAAGAATCGGTCCAGGGTTCGTTCTTATGCAGGACAATGCTCGGCCGTACTCAGCGCAAGATACTCAGAGATTTTTGGTATCGCACAACGTCCCGACTCTGGATCACCCACCAGTGAGCCCGGACCTGAACCCTATTGAACATGTCTGGGACATGTTAGGTCGGCGATTGAAACAGCTAAAGAGACCACCACTGACATTACAGTCATTGACTGAAACATTACGCAGGATCTCGGGCGAAATCTCCCAAGAGGAAATGCGTCGGTGCATTAACATGCGCGAACGATGCCAAGAGGTAATAAGGCAACGGGGTCGAAATACTCGTTTTTGAGAATATACACACTAAACACACACTAAAAATACACTATACACAGATAAATAAACATAAACTCTGGACGCACATTCGCTGGACATAAACTAAATACGCACATACACATCACACACGAGGTACAAGTCTGACTATGCAACCTCCACGCGGTGTACCTTGGGTTACTCTAATGCTGGCAGTACACTTTTGATTCAAGTAGCGACAAAATGATTTTAAAAAATCGAAAATCAACTTTTCGTAGCTCTTTGTAAAGAGGAAACTTCGCTCTACAAGGGCCTGCAAATGGAAATCCGAGAAAAAATCTAGAAGCTCCATAGAGTGTTTTGAAGTTATGAAATTTCGAAGGAGAGAAGGGAGCATCAAACTTTTGCGATTATGTAGAAAAAAAATGATTGTTGGAAAAATTAGGATCTGAGGCTTTTAAAGTAGAAGCTTGGCGCTTTAAAATGAGCATATGCACATTATTGCACGATGTTTTTTCACGAAGTTACAGCTGCTCAAACATTGGCAATTTTCGGACGAAATAAAGTGACCCGCTAATTTTGTGGGGTAGTGTATAAATGATATATATATATGTGAAAATCATTGAAATCGGAGATGAGCCGTCTTTCTGAATAATTACCTTGTATTATTAACTAACAAACATTTAATTAATATTTCTTTGTTTTCTGTTAATAGACTATGACCGTGATGCCCAAAACCACGGTAAGTAAAACTCATTAATAATGCACATTTTTCAAACTATTATATATTAGGTATCAATAATGTTTCTTTCTGTCTTTAGCCAACACGTTGCTGTGTGGAGTTTGGGCAGCGGTCCGGCTTAATTGCGTAAGTACATATATTATCAATATTTAATTTGTTACGAGCCGGGTCTCGATTGATGCTGAGATGTAACAAATTTTATTAATTTATTTATTTCATTTCATTTCCGACAGATCCACTTCAAAACAAGCTCCGCCTACGTCAGAAACTAGAAATATGAGGGCTCAAATTGAGGAGATCATGGCGGGCCTCCGCATTCAATCGAATGAAATATTATTTCACTCAAAAAATACGGTGGGCGAATTGGTCGCCGAATATGAGGCGCGCCGTCCGACCGCAATTATCCGGTCGGGCTTAAACCGCGCAATGTATGTATTCATGTATGACATTCATGAGTAAGTATATGATTCCTTTAATTAATTATTTATTTCTTTAATTAGGTATGAAATAATGTCGTTTTGTTTTGCAGAGAAAAGTACGAATTTTGCGTGTTTGCGCGGGACAAGTTTTCGGGGTGAGTACAAAACTAACTTATTTTAATAATTTATCGGCGTTCGTTGCGTTGGCTGGGGAAAAATTAAAATTGTCGATTTTGTGTTTCAGACAATGTAAAAAAGCAGTATGTGGGAGCAGTGATGGGCGATACAATTTTTCAAAACTTCGGAACGCCATTACACTCCACGAGACCACCTGTACAACAATTTTAGTAAGCATAATCATAATATCTTATACACTGACAATATAACAAAATATAAAATATTGTAATATATTTTTTGCAGCAACGAACAGCGACAAGAACTGTGGACAAAAAGGATTTGTACGTAGCCGTCATTGAGACGGCCCGAAAACTGAAAAAGATAGTAAGTATACAGTTTTTATGGCAGAAACGTATATTATTGTATAAATAAGGAGAAAAATTATAAAGTAATTATTAATTTAAATCTCTTTGTTTCAGTCTTTTCTCGAGAACCTCTTTAGCGAAGGCGGGGAGGGATTTACACCTATGATAGTAGATGTGGAGGAGCTCCAACGGGCGTACCAATCCATCTTACACAATCGATGTGAGTATATAAAAAAAAATGAATTACTATTACTGTCAGTTTAGCATATTAATTACAATTGTTATTTACAGTTTCACCAAGTGGCTCATCCGATCATAATATGTCCACGGCACTCCATGTAAGTACCAATTTACCCCAATTATTTAAGGGGGGATTGGAAACTCGAGAACAGTATCAAGGGGACATAGAACAACTCAGAACAAAATATGCAGCCGCAGAACAAGCTTGGAAAGGATAGTTTGCTCTTGGGGGAAAATAGTTTTTTAAAATATTTTTGTCTAAATAGAATCCGAGCGACTTGAAAATCTAGAACAATATCAAGGGGACATAGAACAACTCAGAACAAAAATTGCAGCGCCAGAACAAGCTCGGAAAGGATAGTTTGCTCTTGGGGGAAAATAGTTTTTTTCTTACTCGGAAACCGCGGGTTCTTGGGTCCAGAGATGAATTGCTAGCTCTATTTCGATAATTCTGAGGCTGAGGGCATAGTTTTCGCATAGTTCCGGGTATGTACGTCCTAAGATGATCTGCTGGCTCTATACGAGAACTATGCCCTCAGCTTCAGAACTATCGAAATAGAGCCAGCAGATCATCTCTGGTCCCAAGAACCCGCGGTTTCCGAGTAAATAAATTGTTTTAAAAAAAATCCAATTGTTCGTATCGCCAAAAATCTTTGAACATAGGACGTACATACCCGGAACTATGCGAGAACTATGCCCTCAGCCTCAGAACTATCGAAATAGAGCTAGCAGATCATGCCGTCATGTTCCTGTATATTTTTATATATATATATATTGTTGCGGGTTGCACCCGCGGAACGCGTAGTCATACGAAATATGTAGTCGGACACGAATGAACAGATTTATTTGGCGGATGACACGTCTGTACAGTTTGGGATCTCGAGAACGACTTATTTAACAAATTGCTACCAGTTGATAGTGATCGTCAACGGTAGTTCAAAGGGTTGCACTTCAGGTGCCCAGTGGCGAACAACCGAGCAAGGCGTGCAGGGCCGTAACACTGCCCCCCTCCTCAGAAAAAGTGTTCGTCCTCGAACACGTGTGATCATAACTGCTATTCTTGATGGGCGGGAGTAACTATGACTCTCTTAAGGACGAAAGACAAAAAGCAAACAACCTGTTGGTGGGGTTGAGAATATGTCCAAGAACATATCATATCCTTTTGGCGAAGCGGCGGCGCCCGGAAGAGACTCGCTGGTACATTCTCGGAAGCATCTCGCCGGCTGGGGGGTATCTCCCGGGCAGGTGTGGAAGGGAATGCTATTTAGAGTTCTCCAAAGGTCACGCCGCCACACAAACACCAAAGCCTATAATCGGAGAACACCAGAAACAACACCGAGTCACGGTTACATGGGGTATTGAAGCGAACACACAGCCTCTCATATCCAAGCCTACTCTCCACCTCTTCGAAGAGTCTCTGACCCGGGTGCCTGCTAGAAACTCAGCTCTCGTCAGGGATTTTTGCTAAGACGAAGCTGAGGCTAACGGAGATAGACGAACTGCAATGGCTGACTGATGCGTGCAGTCAGATGAGGATTAACGGCCTCACAGTACCATAGTACAGCACTCCACGCACAACTACAGACATACAAACTACACACTCAACATACTGCTACTCTGACCACAGGGTCATTCCGCGTCAACTGTCGAGGTTTATTCACACATGCTCGATGATTTTGACGAAAATTTCTGTATCTATAGTTCGCACAGAGCCGATCCAAATGCAAAAACCCGTTGCTCGCTAACTCAATTTTTTATTGAGTTACAAGGATTCAAAGTTTTGGGTAAATATTTTTTCAATAATTTATATCTCGGTAAATATTACGGATAGCCATATCGTTCAGACGCCAAAATGAAGAAAAGGAATTGAAGTTTGATAAAAAAAAATACTCCACCGAGAAATACTCGTTTGGAACAAATGTTAATGATAAAAGTTTATAACAAATGCTTGCCGTTTCCAAAGGGGATCATCGATTTTGAAAAAATTGCTAACCGTTGCTCTAAGTCTCTTGCAGATGTCCTCCAAAGGGTTTTCGGAAACACGACTTGGGGACCAAGTTATACATTTTTATTGCCGGGCGCACCCGGTCAATCTGCCGGCGGTGCGCGCTACGCTTGACTGGCGCGCGGATGTTAGACTCGGCGCTCGGGGTACGTACATTCAAAATGGCCATACCTGTTCAGTTCCTTACAGCATGTCTGCCAAAAGACAATATGTGAACGCGTGGTACGCATCCGCATCCAGTTTATGCGATTAGAACGTGCCATAAAGCAATAAACACAGTTTCCTCTCTGTGTTACCCGGGCTTGAAACTGGCAACTGGCCGCATGAAATAGATTTGTATATTTAGATTCTTACTGCATACCATACTTAAATATTTCCACATGATGACAAACCGTAATAACCGATAATAAACGTAGTTTATTATAGAGTCAATAACACTTTGCACCATAAAAGTTTCGTAATAATTTCGGAAATTTTGCACCATAGTATAATCGCAGTATATTTGTTCCAACAAAAACTTTTACAATTTCTAGTAGACCATTTTTCTGTATCTGGTATAAGTAAGATTTATTACTTCTCGGATGGGGCTGCGTCTCAATATAATAACCGGAAGAATATTGTTAATTTATGTCACCATCGGATAGATTTTGGTTGCACTGCTGAATGGCATTTTTATGCTACATCTCACAGTAAAAGTCCAGGTGCTGGCTTAGGTGGAACCATAAAGAGAACTGCTGCTCGCGTTAGTCTGCAAAGGCCTCTCAACAATGAAATAACGTCACCCTGTGAATTTTATGATTGGGCAACATCCAATTTTGAAACAATTTCATTTAACTTTTGTACCAACAAGGAATATAACACTGCTGACAAATTTCTTAAGGACCATTTTTCTCAAGCAAAACCGAATCGCGGAACCCAAAAACACCACGCGGTTATACCATTAAATGAATAGTCACTTTTAATAAAACGGTATTCGCATTTAGATAATCAACACGGTCAGGTAATTAGATTAACACGTAACTAAAATTCTGTTATATATCGGTATTTCTAAATAATTCAATTGCATTTGGGTCCTGCAAAACACGTTTTTAATGCGGCCAGTTGACAGTCTCAAGCCCGGGTAACACAGAGAGGAAACGGTGTTTATTGCTTTATGGCACCTTCTAATCGCATAATCTGGATGCGGATGCGTACCACGGGTTCACATATTGTCTTTTGGCAGGTATGCTGTAAGGAACTGAACAGGTATGGCCATTTTGAATGTACGTACCCCGAGCGCCGAGTCTAACATCCGCGCGCCAGTCAAGCGTAGCGCGCACCGCCGGCAGATTGACCGGGTGCGCCCGGCAATAAAAATGTATAACTTGGTCCCCAAGTCGTGTTTCCGAAAACCCTTTGGAGGACATCTGCAAGAGACTTAGAGCAACGGTTAGCAATTTTTTTTATCAAAATCGATGATCCCCTTTGGAAACGGCAAGCATTTGTTATAAACTTTTATCATTAACATTTGTTCCAAACGAGTATTTCTCGATGGAGTATTTTTTTTATCAAACTTCAATTCCTTTTCTTCATTTTGGCGTCTGAACGATATGGCTATCTGTAATATTTACCGAGATATAAATTATTGAAAAAATATTTACCCAAAACTTTGAATCCTTGTAACTCAATAAAAAATTGAGTTAGCGAGCAACGGGTTTTTGCATTTGGATCGGCTCTTTGCGAACTATAGATACAGAAATTTTCGTCAAAATCATCGAACATGTGTGAATAAACCTCGACAGTTGACGCGGAATGACCCCACAGCATCACGGCTGTGCTGCTGTCTGAGGGCGTTACTGCGATGACCGCCAGAGGGTACAGTTGATAAACTGGGTTGTGGTGCTCCCAGGCCGCTGCATAGTACAGGAGCCCGGACCGATCTAGCCAATAGGGTCTGGCTGCTCCACCAGGCAGCGCATAATCTTGCAGGGCATTTGAGTGCCGGTTGGCGACCGGATGGGATCCCTCCAGTGCCTTGCGGGGGGCTCTTCCGAGGCCACTGGTGGGCCGCTCGTAGTGGCCATTCCTTCAGTTCGGCTGCCGTGAAAGCCCGTGTCTTAGGGTTCGCGAGTAATACACTGCGCAGACACACAGCCACATCGCAAACATGCACAAACCCACACGCCACATAACTCTACACTCATACCAAACCCAAACCCTAATGAAATGACATCAATTAAGAAATGTGTTTCAAAAGCATCCCCCAAAGAAAATCCCAAAGTTTTCGAAGAAGAGGAGGCCATGGAAACTACCGATCTCCATGAGAAGGGCAAAGTCCGAAAAAGACCTGAGGACAGCAGTGACTCAGAGGGCTTCCGACCTGTTCGGAAGACAACTAAGAAGAAGAAGGCGCAGAAGGGAACACCGAAAGTAATCCCACTCCCGGAATCCAGCGAGGAGGACTCCCCTACCGTCCCAACCAAGGCGGTGGGAGACAATCTTGCTGAAATCCTAGAGTTCTGCAACTCTCTGGGGTCCCTATCCCCTACTGAGAAGCAGAACCTCGCACGAGCTATTGAGGGCCTCGGTAAGAAATTACTGAAGCTCGAATAAGAGAACGCCCAGTTGAAAGCCGAAAGGCAGAACCGGGAAACATTCGAGCAACAACTCAAATCTCTGGACGACACCATCGCAGGAGCAGTCGGACAAATGTCGGCGCTCAAGATGAAGGTTCAGCCGCAAACTTCGTACGCGCAGGCGGCGAGGAAAGCACCTCCGAGTGCCCCTCAGCCAACTCGCAAAACAGTTATGCCGAGCAAACCGCGTCATGTGGTTCTGGTGCATCCTGCAGAGATCTCCAAGGGGGTCAGCAGCGAGGCTACCCAGAAACTCATTTAGAGTGCAATCACCCCTGCAGCCGACAAGCTAAGGATCAAATCCGTTAGAGCTATTAGCAACAACGGAATCCTTATAGTCAATGACACGAAGGCAGACCTTGAGAACCTTCTCAGTAATGAGAAACTCAAAAAGGCCGGCCTTCAAGTTGACGTCCCAGCCAAGAAACGTCCTCGGCTGATGATCGTCAACGTTCCTGCTCACCTCGGTGAAAAGGAACTAGAGATAGCCATACGAAAGCAGAACATGGAGGACGTAGCAAAAGCCGACTTTGCGAAGCAATTTAAGCTTTGCTATAAGTCCGGTCCTGAGGGCAAGGGCCACGTTCACTGGGTAGTCGAAGTGTCCCCAGAAATTAGGCAGCGCCTAATGAAAAACAAGCGAGTCTTCATTGACTGGAGCTCGTGCTATGTCCGCGACCACCTGCAGGTATCCAGGTGTTACAAGTACCAGATGTTTGGGCATACCTCCAAGCACTGCAAAGCGGTGCAGGAGGTGTGCGGACACTGCGCCACAGGCGGGCATAGTATAAAGACATGCCCTAAGACCGAGGGCCCGCTTGCCTGCAGTAACTGCAAAAAGGCAGGCAAAAGCCACGGGCATAATTCAAGGTCGCAGACCTGCCCAGCATTCATGCAGGCTCTGAATGCTCAAAAATCTAGAGTTGATTCTGGCAAGTCCTAATCTTCTCAATAAGCACTGCCTCCAAAGTATGAGAGTAGGCCAGCTGAACGCCCAGGGCGCTCAGCTGGATATGAACGAGCTACGCCAACTGGCAATAACGAGAAACCTCGATATACTCGCAATCCAGGAGCCATACGGCTACCAAGGCCAAATCAAAGGTCTAGGCCTTCGCACGAGAGTCGTGACCGATGGCAAAAACTTCTCTTCCGTCAAGACCTCCAATCCTATAAAGACGGCTATAGCCATCTTTAACACAGAGCTGAATGTTCTCAAGCTGGAACAATACTGTAACACGCACTGTGTCTGCGTAGAGATTTCTACTAAGTCCTACAAGGCTTATGTAGTAAATGCTTACTTCCAATTCTGTGACAAGATCGAACCCTACCTTGATCACCTTGACAAAGTGCTGCGCTGCCTGAAGGGGCAAAACATCGTATTATGTACAGATTCGAACGCCAAATCCCTCCAGTGGCATAGCGATGTGACTGACGACAGAGGCGAAGCAATGGAGCAATTCATTGCCCAGCACAATCTCTTCGTCTTGAATCGTCCATCTGCAGTAAACACGTTCGACAATGGAACAGGGAAATCTAACATAGATGTTACTCTAACAAGCGCCAGCTACTTTAACGAGATAGACAATTGGAAGGTGCATAACAACAGCACACTAAGTGATCATAATCTCATTACTTTTGAGATTAATGACATTCCCCAGAAAACGAAAGACATGTACGTGGGCAGGTACAACACCAAGAAGGCGGACTGGAAGAGATTCGCCACGGTACTTCTCAGTGAGTTGGACGGACTTTCGAGGCCTCTTGAGAACCGGCCACCGGATGCGCAGTTGTCTTGCGACATCATTGAGCGGGCGATCACTCTCGCCTCCAACACTGCTGTACCGAAGAAGTCCCAGTTCCCGAGTTCAGTTCCCTGGTGGAATGATGAAATCAGCCGGAAAAGAGCAGAGACACGACGTGCCAGACGCTCCTTTCAGGCTGAAAGTAACGAGAAAAAGCGCTGCGCGCTTACAGAGATATAGCGCACAATGCGTAATAGGTACATTAACGCAGTGCGACAGGCTAAGTCAGATAGCTGGAAAAAGTTTGTCAGCACCGAAGGCAACAAAAACCCCTGGGGGGTCGTGTATAAAATACACAGCCAAAAATTTCGAACGCAAAGAGTACTCGAGAGCATTAAAGTCGAAGGGGGACAGACTACCTCCTGGCGAGACACAGCAGCCAAACTCCTGGATGTCCTAATACCTTTGGACTCCACTGAGAATGAAACGATCTGGCAGCAAGAAATCAGGGCTCAGAACGGATCTTCCGTCTCTGGGGAAATGGATCCTCCATTTTCTGAGGAAGAGGTGGGGAATGCTGTCAGGGCTCTGAAAAACAACAAGGCGCCCGGCCACGATATGATCGAAGCTCAGATTATAAAGCACAGCTGGGGCAGTATCGGCAAAGGCATGGTCCATCTTATGAACCAATGCCTAGCCGAAGGACTCTTCCCACAGCAATGGAAAAGAGGAATTATACGTGTGCTACTGAAATCAGAGGACAAAGACCCAACTAGTCCACGATCATATCGACCTATTTGCCTTCTCCCGATACTTAGTAAAGTACTCGAGAAGCTAATAGCAGCTCGCCTATCAGATCTCCTGCACAAGCATCCAAACTCCTCCATGCGGCAGTTTGGTTTCAAGGCGCACAAATCGACCGAAGATGCAATCATGCAGCTTCGCAAGCAAGTCGAATCAAGTCGGGAGAAGTACGTCTTCGCCCTCTTCTTCGACATAAAGGGCGCATTCGACAATGTCTGGTGGCCCAGCATACTCCTCTACCTTGGGCAGCGAGACTGCCCACCAGGTATATACAGACTTATCCAGAGCTATCTGACCGACGGAAGTGTCGTCATCAGCACGCTGAATGAGAACATCGAGCGCTCTGTCAACAGAGAGTGCCCGCAGGGTTCGATACTGGGTCCAAACTTTTGGAACCTAGTCTTCGACAACCTACTGCGAACCCTATGTGACGCGGAGTTCGAACCGATAGCCTACGCAGACGACCTAGCAGTAACCATTGCTGGAAATAGCAGAGCTGAAATAGAGAGGAAAGCTAACCTTCTGACACGGCTTACCACGGCATGGTGTCAGAAGCACAAGCTCCAACTCTGCGAGCAAAAATCCGAGATGCTCTTACTAAAGGGCTTCTTGGACATTCAACGCCCGCCCTCTATAAAACTGTATGAGAGAAATCTTAGAATAACAGCCACAGCCACCTATCTAGGTCTACGCATAGGAACTAGGTTCAACTTCACGCCCCATGTCCAATACATCTGTTACAGAGCGAAGAAGAGTTACCTTTGCGTAGCCCAGCTTGCAAAGGCCAAATGGGGCTTGAACCACCGCTCCTTAGAGACCATATACTCAGGGGTATTTATACCCATCATAACTTATGGAGCAGCCGCTTGGGCCGATAAGGTCAATAAATGGCACATCAAACGCCTACATCAGGCACAGAGGCAGGCTCTATTACGTCTTACAAAAGCGTATAGAACAGCCTCTACAGATGCCATTGCAGTTATCGCGGGGCATGCCCCGATCGATCTAAAACTGCTTGAACGGAGGGCTAAATACCTCCTCAAAAACAATGCAGAGTTCACACACGGGAACCTGCACTATAAACCTTGCCTGCAAGGTTCTATAGACACAGAGACAAAGTCCCTCAAGGGCAAAATAGATACAGAGACGACTCGCATCTGGCAAGACCGATGGACGTCGTCTACTAAAGGGCGCTTAACGCACGAGTTCCTGAGCAACGTAGGAAGTAGGCTCCAAGCCACTTGGATCAAGCCTAACTACTACGTCACACAGTTCCTATCTGGTCATGGGAACATCAAGAGCAAATTATACTCCTTCAGACCAACTGAAGCTCCAGACTGCAGTTGCGGCGCGACACTGTGGAGCATATTATATATAACTGCAAGCTTATCAAAGACTTCCGAGAAGTCCTAGAGCAAGGTGTACGGAGCAACAATGTGTCTTGGCCCTGCGGGCTCAACGACCTTGTCTCCCAAAACATCTATACACACTTCGCAGCATTCTGTAAGGAAGTGCTTGCCCACAGGGAGGGCGAAGCACAAAACGAGAGACAATAGCACTTCAAATGCAAAGCGCAAACCGCACCTGAATCGCGGGCATGACTAGGCATGTAAACAGGTGCAGGTTCCCTGCATCTGAACACCCGATGCAGTAGTATTGTGCAAAGCAAAGCACACCCGCAAGAGACTGAGCTTAGCGCTGGCAACTCCGCCTCCACGTGGCCCCGCTGTCAACGTCCCATCTTCGAATCTCAGATGGGGCGGCTAAGTGGGTTGCTTTCCTTAGAGAACAGTCTACCTCCCTGGATGCCTGGCAACAGGTAGGGAGGGTTTTTCCGAGCCCGGGGAAGCCTAACACCTACGCTTCCTCCCTCGGTAGCTAAAGTAGCTACCCACCATCTCTGTTATAGGCGGTTAGCCTCGGTACAGAAAAGCCGGCCTTGGGCCCCGCGCGCTTGATATACAATCAATGCTATTCTTGACGCTGTCCACAAGGCTCGATACTGGGTCCAAACTTCTGGAACCTAGTATTCGACAACTTACTGCATACCATATGCGACGCGGGGTTCGAACCGATTGCCTATGCGGACGACCTCGTGGTAACTATTGGTGGAAAAAGCAGAGCCGATATAGAGAGAAAAGCGAATCTTCTGACACAGCTTACCATGGCATGGTGTCGGAAGCATAAGCTTCAAGTATGCGAGCAAAAGTCGGAACTGCTCTTACTAAAGGGTATTCTCGACATACAACGCCCGCCATCCATTAAACTATCTCAGAGAAATCTAAAGATGGCAACTACAGCCACCTACCTGGGTCTACGTATTGATTCTAGGTTCAACCTTACGCCGCACGTGCAGCACATATGCAAGAAGGCCAAAAAGAGCTACCTTTGCATAGCTCAGCTTGCAAAGGCTAAATGGGGCCTGAATCATCAGTCGCTCAGAACCATTTACAATGGTGTATTCGTCCCAGTTATTTCCTACGGAGCAGCGGCTTGGGCCGACAAGCTCAACAAATGGCACATAATACGACTGCATCAAGCACAGAGGCAGGTTCTAATACGGCTTGTAAAGGCGTACAGAACTGTCTCCACTGATGCTATCGCAGTCATCGCAGGGCAGGTCCCAATAAACCTGCTACTATTAGAAAGGAGGGCCAAGTACCTCCTCAAAAACAACACCGCATTTAAACTTGGCAACCTTCACTTTACGCCTAGTACCCACGGACTAGGCAAAACTGAGGCTGGCTCACTCAGAAAAAGCATTAGACAAGAAACCATACGTTCCTGGCAACACCAGTGGACTACTTCTTCGAAAGGGCGTTTAACGTACCAATTCTTAGGGAATATAGATGACAGACTCCAAGCCTCTTGGATAATACCCGGGTATTACCAAACCCAACTTCTGTCCGGACACGGGGACATTAAGAGTAAGCTGCACTCCCTAAAGCTAGCTGAGAGCCCTAATTGTAGATGTGGCAAGCCTGACACAGTCAGGCACATTATTTTTGAATGTAAGATAACAAAAGGCATCCGAGAAGCCTTAGCACAAAGTGCCCGAGACCATAAAGTTCATTGGCCCTGTGGGCTCAATGAACTAACTTCTGAAAAACTCTACGCAGACTTCGCTCTATTCTGCAAGAACGTGCTAGCCTACAGGGAAGGTGAAGCACGTTCCCTCCAGCACCCTTAGCACTCTAAGTGCAACCAACACTGCACCTGATACGCGGGTATGGCTGGGCATGTAAACAGGTGCAGCTCCCCTGCATCCGAACATCCGTTGCAGTAGTATTGTGCAAAGTAAAGCACACCCGCAAGAGACTGAGCCTAGCGCTGGCAACCCCGCCTCCACGTAGCCCACGCTGTCAACGTCCCATCATCGAATCTCAGATGGGGCGGCTAAGTGGGTTGCTTCCCATACGGAACAGTCTGCCTCCCTGGTAGCCTGGCAACAGGTAGGGAGGGTTTTTCCGAGCCCGCGGGAGTCTAACATCTACGCTCCCTCCCTGACAGTCAAAGTAGCTACTACCACCTCTGTAATAGGCGGTCAGCCTTGGTAAAGAAGCCGGCCTTGGGCCCCGTGCGCTGATACACAATCAATGCTATTCTTGACGCTGGCGGATGGGTGTTAGGTGGTGACAGCGGTCCAGTCCAGCCAACCTTCGTCCCAGCATTTGCTCGAAGTCCAAGGGAAAACCGCTACAAAAACCTTGGACGGGACGATTGTATCTTCCCAGGTGTTTATATCGTTGTCCATTTATTGTTGGTGAAACCGGGGTTGAAGAGGCCGGAACTTCGCCAACAAGGACATGAAGGGGCGGTGGGTACAGGTTAGGTGAAGTATTCCAGGAATTCCTTCAAGTCTTCTCTACGAGACAGGTCACCTCAAAATGAGATGAAATGTGCGAATAAATAGTTATCGGGAGCAGTGAAAAATTATCTATTAGAAAGTGGCTGAAAGATCTATCCGACGGGATCAAAACGATACCAATATCACGCATACATGAATCACATACTTTCTGCTAACACCGACGAGACCTAGCCTGGCCACGCCTAAGGCTGTTCCCCCCCTCTTTCTCCATTTTGACCGCTCATCCCCATAGGCCAGATCTCCAAGAGTAATCTTAAGAAGGCTAGACAACTATGAGTTGACGGATGGAGCAGTTGAGCAACTCCTGTACATTCTCACACCCACCTCATTCTCTCACCACGGAGATTGTACAGGAGTGACATACATACAACAAAAATATCAAGCATTCCGCTATTTTAACGAGAGGTTTCGACCATCGTATTTTGCTAGTCAGTTTATGTGAACAACTCGAAATTTACTTTTTGGAGAACGTCGAATCCTGCAAATCACATCGTTAATTTTGTCGACCACTTCGTAGGGGCCTTCCCAATTACTTTGTAATTTGGGACATTTACCTTTCACTCTTTTAGGGTAATCAAACCAGACACTATCACCGGGAGAAAAACTGTGAGAGAAACACATGTCGTCGTGTTTGGATTTTAAACGATGGGACGTCTTATTAATTTTGCACCTTGTGATCTCATATATTGACTGGAGATTCTGTTGTAAATATTTATTATATTCCGAGACTGTGAACTTATTTTCCGGATCAATTCCTCCAATGAGGTCTAAAGGTAATCTTAATTCTCGCCCGTATAGTAATTTAGCTGGAGTCTGACCAGTAATTTCATGTACTGCCGACCGATAAGCTAAAAGGAAAAGTGGTACCCATTCGTCCCAGTCTTTTTGATGAGAAGAAACATAAAATGACAAGTATTGCAAGATTGTACGATTTAACCGTTCTACTAAACCATCAGACTGAGAGTGGAGTGGAGCGGAGTCGTTCGCGTTTTCTTAACACCGAGAAGTTTGAGAATTTTTCTAAATAATCCAGATTCGAAGGAACGACCCTGATCTGTGTGAATTTCTAAAGGTAACCCGTGTTTAGAAATTACATGTTTAACTAAAGCTTTTGCGATAGTATCAGATTTACTGTCTGGTAGTGCAATAACTTCCGGCCATTTAGTAAAATAGTCCATCGCTACTAGAAGAAATCTGTTCCCCGAATAAGTTTTGGGAAGAGGACCTAAGATGTCCATCCCTATTCGTTCGAACGGAGCATCCGTATTGTAAATTTGAAATTTGCCTTTTCCTTTTTCTGAAGGACCTTTTCTAGCTGTACAAGTGTCACACGAGCGACACCAGACTTCTACATCTCGTTTACAATTAGCCCAATAAAAAGATTTCTTATTCTAGCTAAAGTTTTGTTAATCCCGAAATGACCCGAAGAAAAAGAACCGTGCGCTTCGGTCAGAATTTCATTAATTTTACAGGGAGGAACAATTAATTGAAGGAGATTTTTAGATTTATCAGGGGATTCCCATTTTCTAACAAGAAGACCATCCTTTATAATCAGAGAATCCCAAATTGCGTTATAGAATTTTGCGCGAGGACCAAGCGAAGAGATAGTCTCTTTTGCTGGTCGTGAATCTGATATTTTAGCATGAAGGATGGGGCCTATTTCTGGGTCGGAGGTTTGTAGATCTTTCCATGTTACACTTTCTCCAATAAAATTGATTCGATTAATGACCCTTGTATCCGAAATAGAGGCATTTTGAATTTTGCTGCAAAAATTACAATCGTTGCAAGATATACGCGATAAACCGCCAGCATTACCATGATTTCGACCACTACAGTGTACGATTTCAAAATCGTACTGTTGAAGAAATTCGATCCACCTAGCAACTTGTCCTTCAGGAGTTTTAAAAGAGAGAAGCCACCGTAAAGCGGCGTGATCTGTACGAATAATAAATTTCCTACCATAAAGATAATGATGAAAATGTTTCACTGATTTGACGATCGCTAATAGTTCCCTTCGTGTGACGCAATAATTTTTCTCCGGCTTCGAGAGTGTTTTACTATAGTACGCGATTACCCTTTCTACCCTATTTTGTAGCTGTGAGAGGACAGCACCTACACCGGTATTGGACGCATCTGTATCTAAAACGAAATCATCTTCGGTAGAAGGATGGGCGAGAATAGGTGGTGAAGTAAGCTTTGCTTTTAAGTCATCAAATGCTTGCTGACAATCGTCTGTCCAACAGAAGCGATTCCTCTTCTCTGTCAGAAAGTTTAGCGGGTGCGCAATTTTCGAAAAATCTTGTACAAATCGACGGTAGTAAGAACATAATCCTAGAAAACTCTTCACGTCTTTAGGGAATTTCGGAACAGGCCATTCTTTAATGATGGAAATTTTCGCCGGATTTGTCTTGATTCCTTCGGAAGAAACGATGTGACCCAAGTATAATACTTCTTTTTGGAAGAACATGCATTTCTTCGGACTCATCAATAGCTTTGCAGATCTCAATCCTTCGAATACCAGTTGTAAATTTCTGAGTTCATCTTCAAACGTCTTCCCGTAAATCATGATGTCGTCTAAGTACACTGTTTCCATAACAGTCCACTAAGGACTAATCCCATCAACCGTTCGAATGTGGCTGGCGCATTGCATAGACCGAAAGGCATGACCCGGAACTGCCACAGTCCATCACCGACTGAGAAAGCAGTCTTCTCGCGGTTCTCTTCGGCTACCAGTACTTGCCAGCATCCACTTTGTAGGTCCACTGATGAAAACCAATGTGATCCTGCCACCGCATCAAGGATATCTTCTATCCGTGGCAAAGGATACGAGTCCTTTTTCGTCATTTCATTTAACCGTCGAAAATCGACACAGAAACGTAATGTTCCGTCCTTCTTTTTCACAAGTACTACGGGGGAAGACCAAGGGCTAGATGACTCTTCGATAACTCCTTGCTTCAGCATGGTCTGAATTATCTTCTGAACTTCCTCTCGTTGGTGTAGAGGCAAGCATCGAGGTGGTAATTTAAAAGGTCTATGTTGTCCAGTATTAATGCTATGTTGTATGACGTCACATCGTCCGATCTGCTCTGCATCGCTCGCAAAAACATCTTGATATTCCACTAACAAATCGCGAACTTTTTGTTTTTGAGTCTCATTTAAATAAGTAGTGCTTTTATCGATAAGTTCCTTTAAAAACTCTGGGATGGCGGATTCTGTCTGAACTACACAGATCGGAGAAACTCGAGAAAAAATAGGAATCCGTGTTGATTCCGTGCAAATTTTAACTTCTGTGCTATTTGATAGTTCCACAACGCGTCGTTGTAAATGAATGGACTTGACTATCCGATTTAATAAGTCTAATCCCGCAATACATGTATCTATAGTGTTTGCCAAATATACTTCGTGCTCGATTCTAACATTTCCTATCTGGAAGTGACAACGTTTACTACCTACAATACAATCGCGTAAGTCCTTTCCATCTATTACGCATAGACTTTCACCAAGTCTGGAATCAGTGCAACGAAAATCTTTATGGAGTTCGTTATTGAATTTAACTAGTGTCACATCTGAGCCTGTATCGATAAGCAAAGGGGAGGATTCACCGTCGATGAGCCCTTTGACAAATAAACCTAACCTACGCGGCCTAACCAGTCCCGTACCATATTGGCTATGTGCCCGACGTTCATGGATAATTCTCTTAATACTAGGTGTGGTTTCAAAACATAAAAAATCTGAAAACATAGAATCTTAACTACTCGTAATACGACACCACACAGAACAAGAATGAACATAATCAAGGTAACAAATAACGAATCGTCTATCCCGCGCAGTGGCTTAGAGGGATAAGTGCTCGACCCGTAATTAGCGGGGCTCGGGTTCGATCCCAACACCTGTCATCGCTGATTTTTCAGCACGTTCACGCACTGCGCGGGGGGTGGTTCGGATTCCACCTTAAAAATAGTAGGTCCACCCAGTATAACCATAAGTTTGGTGTCCTCCCCTGCCTTATGGACGCTCATACTGGGTTTGGTATGTGAATGCAGGAGGTATTCCATACCCGTCGCAAACCCTGAGGGGAGTCGACGTTAATCAAAAACGAACGAACGAACGAAATAACGAATCGTCTAATGTTGATTTAACTTTATGAATGGAATTAATTTTATGAATAGAATTATTATTAACGGAGGCAACAACTGGTGGCCGAGGGAAGATAGCGGACGTGCTTTTGGCAGCTCCCGGTCGGAATGTGTTATTGTTGGATAAAAGCGATTTATTCCAACTCGCGAGTGATCAGTGCTTCCGCGCTAAAATCCCACATCATTTAATACATAAATCTTAATCGGGTCTCTCTAATTAGTCTAGATTTCTCAATATTAAGGCTGCGGGCGTGCGTGTAACCTCTCAACATGGCGGACGGCAGCCCCGCCACGTGCTCGGGTTTCGGCAAACTGTAAAAATATTCGCCCACAGATGCCATCGGCCAGAAATATTTGTTCAATCCGCTCAGGAATAGATCAATAAACGCTACGAACCAACTGTGGTCCGGTTTTTATGATTATTGGCTGTTATTTTCGACCCTGAACTTGTGCCACGTGCGCGGCTGACACATGGGTGTGAGGAGTGCTTCTCAGTCCTTCCTCTACTATTTGCTACTCTTACTATGCTTGCTTGGGATGTTTCTGGAACTGGGAGGGACACCTTGATCCTCACTGGGAATATCCCAGGTAACATTTTGATCGGTCTGGGGCGGACGGGTGTTGAAGGCGCATGGCATACTGGTGGGCGGCTAATTATCCTCTAACATATGTTCCACCTACTCCCCAGCATCCTACACAGCACTATCAGCACTATTAGACACCCCTTCCCATTGTTACTAGATGTATCCCGCCTTGTCTCCTGTGCTCCCTCACTTGCCTCACTTCCCATTCTCCACTCGGTAGCCCCATAACCCCTTAGCCTCTCATCCAATACTGTTGTCACAGCACCCATAGGAATCCTTTCTTGGCTTACCCACCTCACACTCCCTCCATCCTACTATTAACACTTCCCACAACATGTTAATCTGCATCCATTGTCTCGTCTCGTCCCACTCACCTCGCATGACAACCCAGACACACACCCACTGCCTGTCACACAGGCGCCAGGCCACCTGTGGCGACAACTTGGTCGTGTGAGACGGGCCTGTCCGCCCCTCCTCCCCCAGGGCAGGAGGTGGTATGCGGACTTCCATGATCGTTAGGATACTTCCCTCTTGGCTGTTTGGGTGACGGGCAGTGAGTGTCTGTAAACCCCAGCCCACGCTACTCTATATTACATCCTCTTTCCAATCCAATTCACTCCCATTTCCCGCTGACCAACTAATTGCCCAACCTCCCTGGTGGCTGCTAATTAAATAAATAAATAGATACTGCTAACAATAACAACAACATTGCGCGGAGGTAACTCAAGATTTTACACTGAACGTAGCACCGACCTGACTTGATTCAGCTATTCCCAATCAACTGGTTAAGTGACTTTAAGCCAGACTAAAACCAAACTAAACTAAACTAAACCAAACTAAACCAAACCACTTGCAGTGGAAGTGCGTGTCTCCCTCTCTTCCCCCCCACAGGCAAGGTATAGGAAAACAGGAAAATAGGAAACTAGCACAAGCAACATGCCAAAGGGGAAATGTCGCCCCCACCGGATTGAGCAGGGCAGGAAGTATATCCCAACACCCTACCAGCGATACAAGGATACAAAGACCAGGACAAATGAGCTAAACTATTGAACGAATGAGGAAGGAAGGAAGGAAGGATGTTATGTTATAGAACTAGCAAAGCAATAAGATATGCAACTGCACTCTGTTCTGCTCTACACCAAGGCTGAGTACCTCCGCAGGAGTATCACCATACAACTTATAATTGCATCTTTATTATTACTAATCCTACGCTCTTCCTCATTGTAGTTAGAACCCTACTGCTTGGGACTCGGACCTTTCTAGGGGGCTGCTTCGTGTCTTGAATTTGAAGCTCTCTTTGGGGCCTGAGCGCTCCATGGATTGGTGGGACTCCCTACCCGTTCTTCCCGCTTACGTTTTAGTGTATAAATGAGATTTTATAATATCCAGGCGGGGACATAGGGCATGCTACCACGCAATGCTCTGCAACAAGGGTTGAGTGTCCCCCTCTGGAGCACCACAGCTTTACACATGCCTTTTAACCCTACGCTTTTTCCTATAGCGCTTAGAACCTCTCTGCCTGGGCCTTCACCTCTCTGGAGAGCTGCCTTGTGTTTCGAATCTGAGGCTCTCCCTGTTAGGCCTGTGTGCTCTACGGACTGGTGGGACTCTCTGCTTATGCTTAAGTTTCTCCGCATACCACGTTGCCTGCTTGTACTTAATAAATATATGAATGAATGAAAATAGAAAACAGAAAACAGAAGATGATCTACCTGTCTATCTCGTGTCAACAGTACCAACAGTACCTATACGAAACTAGGGAGATGAGCTCTCCCCTGTCTTGTTTCCCCGATTCGTCTAATAGCTATCTTGGGGTCATGGGGGCAGGACGCTACTGTAGGTGGGAATCGATCCACAAGCAAAGCTCCTCGAGGGTGGGATGGGAGCTTCTCCGGGGGCAAAAGTATTTTGGACTCTTTCTAGTCTACTTGGTTAATTCTCAATTCTCAAGTCTCACGATGTACATGTTTTTTACTCATTTATTTATTCGACATCCGTACATACACGCGCCCGACTCCATTCAACCCTGCTACACATTGTCTGGAGTGTGTTGTGTGCACCATGGGACTGTATCGTTGGGCGTGGAGGCGCCGTGGCGCTCGATGTGGGTGCCTCCTTTTATGTGTTCTCTTCTACACACACTCGTCCACACTGGCCAACCTCCCCGCGCAATTGACTCGCGACTCGCGGATCATCCGCGGCGGTGAAACGGGACAATGGGTGGGGGGAACCAGTCTCGGGTTATCGCGGGCGCGAGCGATCGAGCGTGCGTATGACAGGCCCGGCGGGCTTTCTTGACGCGATGCCCGCCCTCTTCTTTTCCGTTTTTGCAACAGCGGCCGATTCTGGTGCACCGCGGAAGCTTGGACGGCTCTCGTATACCCGGTTTCTCCCATTAGGAAACTGGACAGCGTTGTCCACCAGGCAGGTGCCGGGGTACGCAGTTCTTTTCAGAACTAGGGAGTCGTTTGGGCGAATCCCGCACCGAACGGTCGCGCTCATCCAGTTGGAACGCTGGACCTGTTAAAGTAGAGCTACGGGGGTGTTCCTTGCTGTAGTGTTTTGGTCGTATAAATCTGTCCGGCTCTGATTGCTCTGTCCGACCGAAGGAGAGGGAATTGGAGTCCTTCGCGAGTCGCCGCGTTGCTTTAACTGTAGCAGGGGGGTCGCGTTTCTAGCTGAGGTGCGTGCGTACGTGCGTGGGGTGCGTGGGAGACTCGCTCGTATCGAACTCCGAAGTAAATTCTTCTCCGGTATATATGTACAGGCATAGGCAGGTCAAGCTAGTGTTGTGAGAAACGTCGGGAGGGGGAATTAGTCGCGAGGGAGAATAGCTCCCGATCGGTGACAGCGGCGAGAGCATGGAGTGTCAACTTGGCGAATCCTCTATTCGCAGCTCCCTCCGCCGGCTATTATTAAACGTGGTAGGCAGGCTTAGGGGATGAGTTAGGGAGGCCTTGGGTTCGCGCGCGCATTACGACCGGTGTTCTAGCACCCGATTGCGAGATCGAGCTCTTGGGGGAAGGGAAGAAAGGGTTGTCTTTTCTCTTGTATATACACGGTTGACGATCTGTCGCCCGATACGGTGCTCGCAGAGATGGCATCGTACCGGAGAGAATGGCACTCGCGTAGGTCAAACTTAAACGTCATGATCGAGTCACATACGGCAGGGGTAAAGGAATCGCGATGTCTCGAGTGTCAGGCGGCAGATCGCGTGGGGTAAGGGAAACCAAGCTCGATCCTCGCGAACACCGGTCGGCCCACAGTCTGCTTGGCCCCGAAAAGCCCCTGTACACACAGGATGTTGCTGGCAAATCAAGCAAGTGGAGGTTACTTAAAACGACCGTACGGTGCAGTACAGACTACTTGACTCGCCCCGCGGCGCATGTGGAGCTTCGGCAACCTGTGGTGGGCCCATGCGTGTCTAGTGACACTGTTGAGTGCGTGGGCGTGTGAGAGATCGATAGGTGGCCATGTGACGTTGGGCGTAATAGGTTTGGAACCCCCCCTTCTGTCGGCGGTCTCTCCCCTGAATGATTAGTGACGTGCGTTGGGGGGGTGACCCCCACGGACGGGACTCTCCTGCACAACCCTCAGGAGTCCTTTGAGTCCGGACAGGATCGTAGTAGGAGCACCCGTTATTTCGAAACGATCCGCTCCGTACGGCTGCTGTCATACAGGCGTCGTGGCACTATATTGCGAGTGCCTCCACGAATCTGGCTGGTGTATATTTGACAACTGGTGGCCTCGAACTGGCCTCCTTCAATTCGGAGCCGATGCATTTCCCGACGGAGGACCTCTAAATCCCGAATTCTTCGGAAACGCGAAATTGTTCCTCGAATTTAAAGTGTTGGGACGATCAATGTTTCGGACTGTCTCCAAATCAATTCTGAAAACAGTCTCGTTGTACGTGTCCTAATTTCCCGCATTTCCAGCAACTGGGGGTGGTGATGGCATTTTGATTATTTTTACTTTCATTGTTCCGAGTTCCATTAATACGGCGGTTTTGGTTTTGGTTATTATTAAAATAAGGTGATGGGCGCGAATATCGAGAATTGTGATCCAGGAAATTTATATGGTTAAAATTCGTAGGATTTCTACTGTTTATCGCGACGATCTCGAGGGCTTTGGATACAGCCTGTTGGAACGTTTTCGTATCCGCGAGTTGAAGTGGTCTACGCACTTTCGTATCGCGCACGGCCTCGACAAAGCGTGTTCGGGCAAGGTCATCTTTAACCTCGGCGGAGGTATTAGGGAAAGATAAATGCACGAGATTTTCAATTTCCGCGGCGAGGGCTTGTATGGTCTGGTTCGGTTTCTGATTATAACTATAAAATTGTGCGCTATGCATATTTCGGGACTCCACTTGACCGAATCGAAATTCTAACGCTTCCAAAAGCGATTCAAAGTTCGACTGTTGCGCTTCAGTCAATGTAATGAGAACGGCGGACGTGGGGCCCTCCAACGAATTTATAAGTCCTGTGACTTTAGCAGCGTTATTCCAATTATTTACTAACGCGGTAGTCATAAATTGGGCTCGAAATTCACGCCAATGCGAGCCATTGAATTTTGGCAATCTCACGGGGACATTCGAAGGCGGAACGGGGATGCACGAAGGGGTGACCGGAGGGACAGACACAGATGACGTATTGACAGGGGGGGCTGAGATGGATGTATGAGTAGGAAGAAAGCTGACGGAAGGAGTGGGAGCCAAAGGGGTACTTAGTTTCGCTTCTGGTTCCCGGAATCGAGCTTCATATCGGTTGTCCATATCTCGAATCGCAGCGGTGTTGCTTTCTTCAGATTGACGTAGATGTAATGTTAATTTTGAAGCTAAGCTGTCGTTTTTCTCCTCCATGCGTTGGCAAAGCGCTTCCTCGCGTGCTTCCATTCTCTTACAGAAGCCCTCCAATAGTCCGCACATTTCCTGAAATGTGGCCGGTCCAATATTTACAATATTAACAATAACAATATTTTTTTTATCAGCAAAAGAGAGCTCTTCCTAGAGCTCTCATAAAACTATAATTTAATTGATTTTGAACAATTAGTGGTAAAAAAAAACGCCATAGGACAAAGTGATATGCAGCGTGAAGTTGGTAGCTCACTTTGATCGGCTCCCATTGAGGTTCAGGCAAAAATGTCTACTCGGGATGCAGCGTGAAGTAGGCAGATCACTTTGTCCGAAGCCATTTTCTTGGTTAAACTATTTGTTTAAATTATCAAGAACTATAGAACTATTCAAAATAAACCCAGAACTATCAATTTTGTATGATCTTCCGCGAAGTGATCTGCCAACTTCACATACACCAATTTATCCCCAATTTACCCACCCAATTTATTTAATTTCTCTAAATTTCTCTATTTAACTTGTTTTTAGTTGGAACTATCGGAGGACAGCTCGAACGAAGGCGCTCAACTGACATCATCCACACCAATTAGGCGGCGGAGGAAACTGGTATGTTTCCTTTTCTTTTTAAAATCAATATTATATACGAAAATAATTGTACCAAGACTGTAGTTGGTATTAGACTGAAAATTTATCCTCTAGTGTACAACTCGAAAGCTTCTTGAGGAATGCCCGAGGAAAAGTTGTCACCCTGTGGAATGGTGGGGAAAATGAGCCCCCATGGGCCCCGCCCTCCTCTCTTATCACCAAACTAGAAACTTGTTATATTGTTCGGAAAACACACACGGCTACTGTCCATTTACACTGATTTGAAGAAACAATAAGTAATTCTGTTCGCTCGAGGAGAAAGGTCAATCGCGTTCTAAGAGAGATTTTGTTCTGTCGCTGGATCTCCGAGTTCGATCGGCGGCGGCTTCGATCGTCTGACTTCCCTACTCTAAGGGCCAGTTGGGTAGCCACTCGGGGGCCGATTTGGCCTCGCTGGGCCCTATGTGGCTTTCGATTCGTGCCCTACTCCTATTCTAGTCTGCGCGCGCGGCATCTTTCTCCTGGGCCTTACTCCTTCTCTTCGGTTGTTGCGCCTGGTTGGTGCGTGTCTGCGATAGTGGGTGCGGTGGTGGGAGCGCAGCGCACGTGGCTATCCCCTGCGGTGGGTTTTTCCCCAGGTAGGGCGAGAGTCAAGGGTCAAAGAGAGAGAGATGTAGGTGAGCGCGTCCGGCCGTGTCTTGGCCTGTGTTTTATGGCCTTTTCAGAGAAAGTCAAGCGATGCCGTTTTATTGAGCCACATGTTGACCAGAATTTTCGAGGAACTTCGTGTTAACAAGAGGCTTAAGGGAAAAGCATGGCTTTTGTACGCGGGATTAGCGTGTACTTCCCATTAAGTCAAGAGCTTTGATTTCCCGGTCTTCTATTCTTTCGATTTCCTTTTCTGGGTACTCTCTTCGACGCTCTTTTCTTTTCCCGCTGCCTAACATTGGCGTGCCAGAACTCGCGGGTCTGATTCCTATTCTTAATTGTTCGCTGGGAAAGTTCTTTCGTCTATCTTTTATTCTTGCTTCAAGATTTGATTCGAATTTTGCCGCTGGATGGAATATTTCGCATTGTCTCTAGTCTATGGTTTGTTATTCCGTGGCCTATATGTCCTATTGCTATGTTCACGTGACTAAGCGTTGCGGTCACGCAACACCTTCCCCCTTATTCTAAAAGTGTTTTCTTACGAAAACAACTTTTCACGTGTTCCCTACCGCATCTTAGTGAATGACTGTTGCTTCGTGTACTGAGGTATTGTATGAAAAAATGCAGAATCTGATCCAATCATCCCAATCCTTTTTGGTGCAATAATGTTTTAGATAGTCTATGAAAACGCGATGGGCTCGTTCAAGTGATCCTAGTGACTGAGGGTGAAAGGCTGTCGATGTAATCGTCTGTATTTTGAAGATTTTGCAAAATGATTTCATTATCTGGCTTGTGAAGTTGCTATCTTGGTCCGTGTGTATAATGCGAGGACAACCGAATCTGCTAATGAATTGTTCCGCGAGAGCTATTGCAACAGTAACTGCATCTATGCTCTGTACGGGTATGGCATCTGAATATTTCGTTAAGTTATCCTGGAGTGTCAATAGGTATTTATTTCCCTTCTGGGTGACTGGTAGTGGTCCTACTATGTCCATCTGAATTTTCTCGAAGGCATGTTTAGTGGTGTCGGTTATGCGCATGGGTTGTTTTGTTTTTGCAGCGAGCATTTTGTTTCTTTGGCAACTGGTGCAGGTGCGGACGAAGTCTGAGATCTGATCTGTTTGTTCATTTTTGGCCAAAAGAAATCCTGTCTGATGCGCTTGAAAAGTTTGGAGACGCCTTGATGACCGCCTACAGCTGATTCGTGATATTCTTGAATGATCTTAACTCTCTCTTGTTTTGGTGGGATTTGTATTCCGCCTGTGCAAATGGTAATCTGGTATTTTGGGTCGGGGAAGGTATTGCAAAGGATTTGTAGAGTGTTGTCCCATTCTAATGGCTCGATGTTGTTGCCTTGTCGGGATATACTAATAGTTGTTTGCCTTAGTTCGTCCATGAGATGTTTGGATGACTGTATTGTGGAAACAAGGTGAGGTATAGTCGTTTCCTCGCTGAGGTTGTTGGTTGTTTTAGCAAAGAGATGAAAGATTGAGAAAGAGTCGTTTGGGGAGGTCAGGGCTTCGCCGATATGACAGTTATATTGTTTTAAGTGGGTTGGGGAAAATCTGTTTCTGTTAACTAAATCTTCGGTGATTTGGGATGAAACTACACAATCGAGTGATAAGAAGTGGATGATATTGTCTCTACGCATGTGAAGGTGGTCTTTGGTATAGAGTATCGTAGGTGATGGGAGTGTGTTACTGTTCGTCTGTGAATCTGTTGTCGAGTTGATCATTAGTATTTTGTTACTTTCTGTGCTATCTTTCGTAACTATTGATGCATCTGGGTTTGCGGAAGATTGATAAACACGAGGGTTTGGCATGGATTGTTGAGAACTAGTCTCCGTTACAATTGCTGGCATAGCAGCCTCCCCTACGACTGCAGTCTGTGACACCCCTGGCACTCCAACCTCGCGTCCGAAACAGGTCGTGACGGTGGTTATATCGGCCAAACTCCTATCCTCAGGTACTGCAACCTCGCGTCCGAAACGAGTCGTGACGGTGGTCATATCAGTCAAACTCTCATTTCTAGGCACTGCAACCTCGCGTCCGAAACGGGTCGTGACGGTGGTTATGTTTGCCTCTACACATGTCTCCCCATTATGAGATTCGCTCCCCCCTCGCGAGAGCGTTTCGGACGATCGGTCGGGTCGTGACCGGTCATGTGTCCTAAGATGCTCTCCTTGACGAGAAGTAGCAAGATCTCGGTGAACTGATCTTCCGCTTATGGAAACTGAATTTGTTATCTTTGAAGGTGAGGGCTGATCCTCTTCGGCAGAAAAATATTCGTCTTCACTTGAAATGTAGTTTTGATCTGTTGTTGTCTTGTTCTCAATTTCAGGGACGATACTCCCCCAATTTAAAAAGGCGAAAGCGATTTGTGTTTCATTGAGGTTTTCTGAATCTCCGTCTTTGTCTGTATCCACAGTCCTCTTTGCGATCCTCAAATGTTCAACGCAACAGCACTTGCAACGGTCACTCACAAAATGACGCAACGGAATCTCAGGAACCCAATATCTTTGTTCGCTGTTCTCATGCGTTGCGTTTGCGCATCCGCGCAGACTTTTCCCTTGAAGATAGCTTTGATGGGGGATTACAAAAGTATTAACCCGAGCAGGAATTTTAATATGGAAATTGAGGATCAGGTTCCTCGGTAAAGTATTCGAATTGCAAATAGATTTTGGCTATCTGATTTTGAGATACCGAATAAATTGTAAAGAAAGAAGCAATAAAAAGAGTTCTGAAAGTAAACGAGACAAAACATCGCATAGGAATTATTTTACATCAAGCGGATTACTTTTTCATGGCGGTTCTATTCATGATGTTGGTTTAAGGTGATTCCACGTCATGTTTTCTCAAACAAAACTGTTATTAACCATGTATAATTGCGAAATTCGAATTTCATATGTCAATCTCGTTCTTTATTCATGAGCTTTGAAAAGAGTCAGGATTTTTCAATATATTATTTGCTGTTTCAAAAAGTTCATTTGTGACTTCGGTAATTAATATTCAATTGGGAAAAACTCGTTTCCTTCCAAGGCTCCACTTAGAAGAAACACTAAGATTTACGGACAATTTATCGTACACTGTTTACCGTAGGACAATTTATCGTGAACAGTTTATCGTATAGACAATTTATCGTATGAACAATTTATCGTACAAACAATTTATCGTATGAACATTTTATCGTATGGACTATGTATCGTATGAACAATTTATCGTACAAACAATTTATCGTATGTACATTTATCGTATGGACAATTCATCGTAAGACAATTCATCGTAGGATTTGTTGATACGATAAATTGTCCTATGATAAACTGTTTACGTTAAAAAGGTCGTATACTCTATTATATTCTGTAGAATTAATTATTTGATGAAAAATATTAAATAAAATATATATATTCTGATAAACTGAAAGTGTGTAAATACAGCATTGCACAAAAACCGTCCTCAGAATGATAAAAAATCCTACAGTTATATAACAACAGATACTTAATTGCCTCGCATACTTCATTAAAAATTAAATTAAATTTTAATTAGTACAACATTTATGTAACTATAATACTACTCAGAAATAAAAATACAATGATGTTAAATTAAAATATTTATATTATAATAAAAATATTGTAACTATAATAACATTTTATTTCTGTAAAAAGACCGTAACTATTAACCTCCACAGATCTTTTACCCGACTTACAATGCGTTGAATTTGTCGCTCGCAAAACAACCAACCTACTAAACACTGTGTGCGAGTAATCCTAACTCTTCGGAATATGATCAGATTGTAGTCGGTGGGTTCGTTTGCAACTCTCGCTCGTAAACATATTACTACAACCTAACTAACTCTGAAATTGTCAGTATTTGGAACCCCGCGACCTAACCGAATCCCAGACCTAACCCAATCTAAATTAAATTAAATTATAATCTAAATAAAATAAAATTTTGTCATTTTAATGAGATGCCTGTATCAACATAGTACCTGTAATTATATAATTGTGAGATCATTCGATCACTCCGAGTAAAGTTGTTGTACCAATAATGCACCGCCATGTCGATTACCCGTATAACACACGTACATTCAAATTTCAGTTTCTGACAATTTCACTTTACAAATTTAAACCGCGAAAGGCTGGCGGTAAATTAATGAATTTGGGTTCATTTTGTCTGTCTGTTGCGCCCGAGTCCAAGGCTGGCTCCCGACATGCACAAACTAAGCACATCACCAAATCCTATCTTTGAAAAGATGTTGCAATGTATAAAAGAAATAAGATACTAGTATTTTACAATGGCTATTTTACAAGTAAGTGTATATGGTAATTCACACGCAACAATTACTTATGTTAATACGCATTAACAATGAATTGTTATTAACCAACAAATCGACTATTTATTAACGGATTGGATTCAAACCTTCAGAAGTATTATCTAGATACGTTTGATAATAATTATAATCGGGTTTGGTGATTACAAAAACATTGTTTATAACAAATGTTATTAAAAATGAATTTTAACACCGCACATGACTTCGGGCAGCTTCCGAGACATTCCTCTGTGAATTTCAATAATTTGTTTATAAATTTGTTTAAACACTTTAAGTTGGAAAATTCAGATTTAGAATCTGTATATGTGGTTTACTAGAAATCGAGTACTCTAAAGTCGTTACGTGAGGAGCACTTTAAACAGTTTTATGATGAATTGTTCAGACGGTCAAACGTTCATACTATAAATTGTTTGTACAATAAATTGTTCATACGACGAATTATTCATACGATAAAATATTCATACGATAAATTGTTGTACGATAAATTGCTCATACGATAAATTGTTTGTACGATAAATTGTTCATACGATAAAATGTTCATACGATAAATTGTTTGTACGATAAATTGTTCATACGATAAATAGTCCATACGATAAAATGTTCATACGATAAATTGTTCATACGATAAAAAGTTTACGATAACTTGTCCCACGATAAACTGTATACGATAGAAGCGTCGTATACCGAAAAACTAAAGCAATCTATAGACTCTGCGTCACATATACGATTAACGAACTTTATCAAAAAACAAACAAAAACACTCAACAAGCCTGACTCGTCTCGAAGCTAATAAATAAAGACCGAATTAACATGCGCTCTAAAACCTGAAATAAAAAATTGTTTATACCAGAAATCCCTGCAATAGGCGGCAATTCTAATTTAGTAACTAATAACTAATATTTCATTTTCATTTTAATTTTCCTCATGACCGGAAAAAGACAATCCATTTGGCGCAGAGTGAACCAGGAGGTAACTAGCATCACCAATATGGTGCCCCCTCCCATGATTCTTCTCCTCTTTCGCTTGTTGCAAGCACACCCGTGGACGGATTTGTGAGCTGAATCTAAAATCTGAGTATCCCTCAGCGTTTCACAGACATATTAATTGTTTACTTTCATCACTAAGGTCTTTCTTGGAACAACGGTATTTGTCGTGTAATGGGAGCGAATTATTTCTGGTTGTACGCCCGGTCTGTCTCGTAAATGTGGGTAATTTTGTAATGGACCAGTTTGCCTCGTCACACCACTCGAAGAATTAAATCAGAATATTTTCCAGAAATACTTTAGACAAGAGAAGGTTACGGAAGTGTACCATTTACAGTGGCTAAAAAAAGTATTGGCATACTCAGTATGTTTGGAATAAATGATTGGAAAAATCTTCTTGTCCAAAAAAGGTTTTTTTATTCACAGAGAATTTTTTGATCTAAGAACATTTTTCTAAAATCACTGAGTGTCCGAGTACCCTTTGTAAAATCCTGTATACTTTTGAGTTATAGAATCTGTGACTCTTGCAATCTTCGGTAGACAGAATCATGTGCCAAATAATTAGTTGTAAACGACGTTCAAGCTTAGTAAAGGAGGAATGGGTACATCAAACTTGGTGTATAACTTAATTATATGATTTGTGTTCTTGCGTTTTTAATCATCGAACATAGAACAATTTTTGGGAAACTTACTTAAAGAAATTATTGTTTCACTCCACATTTTTATTAGAAAAAATTCAGGAAGCATAATTCTTTGTTAGAGAATAAGTTTATGAAGCAAAACTACATATCAATAAATGAAGGAAGATGTCACAATATGTACGATTGAAAGCAGTTATAAAATGAGTATACAATCAGGACCAGGAGACTCGGTAGAGTCTCGCACCAAGTAGTAGTATATACATATAGAACGGTGCACGATTACCGAGGATACTTATTAACAATAAATTAGCGATTAACAATAAAAAAATAAACTTGGCGTGTGCGCGCTTCATTCGAGGCACTTGCTCTGGTAATACTGCTAGAAAACTTTGAAAGAAATATGGCGCATTTTCTTACATTTTAATGTTTTTGGACAGATAGAGTATAGAACAGCCAAAATTACCTATTGGCGATTGCTTCGAGCGGTATCACACCTTGGACAATTGTTACGAGCCAGGCTTCGCGAGTCCTAAAATATGCTCTAAGATCGTGCTAAGGGCTATTTCACCTTAACCAGACTCGAGTCTTCTAGTTCCCAATCGGCCCTACGTCAATCCTGGGATGTTGTTGAGTGCTATTTCAACTCAACCGCACTCAGGTCCCTAAACTCCTTTTAACCCCTTTATACTAGTTACTTTCAATAACTCAGAACAGAACTTGGGATCGTGCTAAGGGTTATTTCACCTTAACCAGACTTAAGACTGGACCTTGTTAAATAAAAGAATGGCTAGTTGCTTCCAGTAGCTCAGAACAGAGATTTGGGATCGTGCTAAGGGCTATGTCACCTTAACCAGACTCAAGACTGCTCATTGATCATGGAAGAATGCCCTAAGCTAGAGTTAAACCTTACTATGGCTCGCCGGATACACCTCGAGCGGTGAAGATGTATCCTCGTGGGATCTTTTATTATTCTTTTCCTTATTATGCTTAATTGAAACAGGGTTGACTAAACAGGAATTTAGTAATGATGACACAATTGATTTCTTAGCGAGAACTAGAATAATGTTCAATATATTCTGAATGAACAAATAATACAAACACAAAATATACAATGAGAGTTTCTGTGGTTTTGAGATGTTGTTACAAATAATATGAATTCGTTTTACGATACGATTTGAACGGGGGAGAAATTAACGAAAGAACTGTGACTTGCCTAACGATCGCGATGAGACACGATGTACGTACGGTAATTGTATCTCCTTCGAAGGAGACTAGTGCTCGATCTACTACGGTGTTCTTCGCTGGTCCGATTGACAGAGCTTCGCCGTCGATGAGAGTTCGGAACTGATTCCCCCGCTTTCTACTAGAATGTAGGGCTTAAATACCCGAAAAAACCCATTGAAAAGGGGGTATGGTGGGAGTATAGGCGCCAAGGGTCTGACTACGCTTGAGGTCTAAACGCTTATAGGGGAAGCAAAAGTGCACCGCTGCAGAGTTCACTAAGGGCACGCTGCGATGATCCCTTACTAGGAATGCGTTTTAAGGACTTGAGATAAGACGGAACGAAAGAGTCGAAGTCACAGTTTTAAGGCTCGAAAAATACGCATAGGAAAACTATGTGGGAGACTAGCGAGTTAAAATTATTCAATCAACGTGTAAATGAAGCTAAGAAAAGTAGTCCGATGAGGATGAATATTAACATACGAGACGAATTGAGAACCTCCTTTTCGATGTAGTATATAGTATATATGATTGAAATGTAAATGTAAGATTTAATAGGGTTTCATATTGTAGTAAAGTCAATGTCGGATTTAAATTAGTTTCTCATTGGTTTCTTACCCCGCAATGAAGCGCGCACACGCCAATTTTTTTTTATTATTGTTAATTGCTGATGCGAGTTAAATCGAGGTATCTTTAAATGAAAACTTGGCTTTCGCTTGCCAATGATATACATTTCAATTTTTAATAATTTTTAAATTACTTTGACGAATTTATTTATTGGTGCGTTGGAGAGTCAGGACGGGGGCGGACTACTTGGCGTTTTTTTGTTTCATTTTAATGGTTTTGGGGGGATACATTTGTCCATATCCAGACCCATAATTTTGGATAAAGTTCAATTTCAGAGCTGCTCGAGTTTCTGGAGTTCCCAGAGGAGACGTCAGTGCTCATCTGGACGGACAATATGAGCTTCTCGCTCATAGATGTGTTCAAGACGCACAGAGCGAACGCTGGCCCCGGCCGGAGCCTGACGCTAATGAAAGATCTATGGAAGCTTACGTCCGAGGTGGTTAATACTGAGCACAGGAATAATGTCACTCCTGCCCAATCAGAAAACCGTTGACGGGTTATGGAGCGCAAATACAAAGAGTACAAGGACGGAAACAAGAGGGCCGGCCGGAATCCGCAGAACTATAAATTTGCAGACGCATTGGATCTGGTGTTTAGCCCAAGGTGCAACCTGAACCCATTGCTCGTGGTAGGAAGGGCGACAATGGGTGTGGCCGCTACAAGCAACAGCACTCACCAGCACCAGCACCACCGTCAAGAGTGGAGCAGGAAGAGTTTACGTTAAAGCCGCCAGCAAGGTTGGAAGAGCCCCAAGCAGGGCCATCTAGGGTGCTGCCGCGAAGAGAAGGTAGTGTGGGTGAGCCCCTGTCATCACCACCACCTTCTGTGACAACATTTCCGATGACAGGGCGTCGGAGGAGACGCATGGAGCAGAGTCATCCGCTCCACCGGCTCAGACAGGCCAAGGAGGCGTTCTACAAACAACAAAGCCAGAGGAACAAGCTGAAGCTGCGTCAGGCAAAATAACAGTTCGAGGCAAAACTGGCTTTTCCCATAAGCGTTTTTAATAAAACTCCATGGGGTGCCACTAGAACTGTTGAAATTTTGGATTTTTTGAAATTTTTTGAACTTTGTTTTTTATGGAATTTCTGAAGTATTTTGACAGTTCTTGTAGCATCCCACGGAGTTATATCAATGCCTAGCCTAATTATAACGTGTGGATTAGTGAACTAGACAAGTTCACTAATCCACACGTTATAATTGGAGATATAAACAGGTTCATATAATGAAAATGAGAAGTATATATTGCGTAGTTATTCCTGTTAAAAAGGCGGAACTCTTTCTAAAACTAGTGGAGAACTATAGAACTCAACGGGGTGCCACTAGATCTACTGTACAAAATTATGTTTTTTGAACATGTGGTGCTAACTTCACAGGGGTCTCGAATGAACCGAGCACTCGCCAAGTTTTTTTTATTGTTAATTGCTAATGCGAGTTAAATCGAGGCATCTTTGAATGAAAACTTGGCTTTGTTGTATCATATCTATATCTTTTTTGTTATATCTCAATTTTGTGGGGGAATCAAACTGCTACATGGCGTGTTTTTTATTTTTTGATGTTGTTGGATTTCATGTCTTTTTGTTAGTTAATGCTTAACAATAAAGACAATAAATTTTTAATTATTTATCAATGGTTTAATTAAAAAATTTAAAAGTATAATTTTATTAAAATGTCATGTGTCATTTATGTTATAATATGCACCATCTCCTATGTACATGTTTATGTTATAAAGTAACTTTAATGTTGCAATGTATTTATAACTTAATCATGCACATAGAAGGAGATGTAAGAAATTGAGCTGAGCGTTTGAGCTGAACGTGATAATATAGATTCCCTACATAATATAGCTTGCACTTGACAAATTGAATATTCCAACGTTAAGCAGTATGAGATTTACAGCTTGCCTAATATAATTTATAATTTTACCTTTAGCCTGTTGGAAGTTAGAAGCACTATAGCTGTATGGTAAAGTGCAAGGCGGATTAAGAGTCTTCATTATGGGATTATAGAATTCCTAAAAATGTGGCTTTCACTTTTCTCACTTGAGTGGGTAGTACTCGGAAATGCTGCGGGCTGCAAAGATAATAATGGTTATGTTGCGTTTACGTTACCGACACATTGGTTAAGCCGGTTATGCCGCGGTTGGTTATGTGACACAGCCCGGTTTTATTATTTTATTTCAGATTCCATGCTTTATTTAGCATGGAAACAAAAGCATTAATTGCGTAACTCACAAGCCCTTGTATTTGATAAACGAGCGCTGATTACCAATAGTTAAAATTGTCAAGTGTGTAGTATATGAATCTTTTATGCAATAATTAGGAATTATTTATTTACAATTTAAGGGAATGCTAGCTACTAGTAATTAGTACTGGCTCAAACTAATTTCAGCCCTTTAGGTTTGCGCTCCATCAGCTAGGCACTTGACGGTCAACATACACCGAACAAACCTAGACCGTGTATGGGGGAACCTGTGTATTATAACTAACAAATATAACTTGTAAAGTGTCAAGTCAAATCATTTATAATTTCAATACAAAATTTCAATTCTAGCTATTGGTAAGCTTTCTTTTGTTGATCTACGTCATTGTTTGACTTAACGCTTTACAATTACAATATTAACCAAACGATATGCTCATATGTAGTCTAATTTAGTTGTGGCTGTCAAATTTGTCACTCAAGGAACGCTTGGTTAAAATGATGTAACCAAGTAACAATTACCAATCGTACGTCATTTAGGAATATACTAGTCATTGGTAATCTGTACTTGTTTAGCAAATTTCATCACTTTAGATTAAGCACTGCTTGAGCTATGCATTTGGCAGTCAAGATATATCAAAGTTAGAGTGCTTATACGACTATAGCTTATCTAATCCGAAATTTAAATGCACCCTAGTTATTGGTAATGTATTATTGCTGCTCTGAGTCTGAATTATTGTATGCCTTAATCTGAATTATTGTATGTTAACAGTTTATACAAATTATATTTGGCAAGCAACATCTTCATGTGCTTTTTAATTTTAGTCTTCCTGACTGTCAAGTGTATCGTTCAAGGAATGTTTCAGTTAGAGAGCTAAGATGGTGTAAGTAAGTAAGTTTTGTGGTATACTAGCTACTTGTTGTTAGTAAACTTCAGTACTAAAGGTTGCGCCCAGTTGAGTTATGCTATAAGGACATTGCTTATCCAATATAACGTTTAAAGTGATTAAGGAATAATGCCACTCTAGCAACCAAGAAAATATATGAAATTTGACAGTTTTTTAAGATTTGAAGTGCTCCCTGTGCGTAAGAGGGTTATAGCTTATCTAATTTGCAATTTAAATGCATCCTAGCTATTGGGAATCAGTGAATAGGCGCTAATTATTACCAATAGCTACCATACTTCAAACTCCCAATAGACTAAAGTTAAAATTTTGAATTATATTAGGCATGCTGTAAATCTGATACTATTTAACTTTGCAATATTGAGTTTATCAAGTGCAAGCTGTATTATGTAGGGAATCTATATTCTCACACTTATCAGCTTACATTATAATATAAGTTAGATTATACCATAAACATGCACATAGGAGATGGTGCAATATTTTAACATAAATGACAGTTGACATTATAATCAAATTATACTTTTAAATTTTTTAATCAAACCATTAATAAATAATTAGACATTTTATTATTGTCTTTATTGCTAAGCAGTAACTAACAAAAAGACATGAAATCCATCCAAAAACATCAAAATGCAAAAAATGGGCCAAGTAGCAGTTGGATTTTCCCACAAAATTGTAACATTGATAAATAATTCGAAATTTTATTGTCTTTATTGTTAAGTAAAAAAATGTGCCTGTGAAAACATAAAATGTGAAAAAACTATGCATTCACAATCTTAATAGAGTAAAATTGGGTCACATACAAAATTGATGTAGCTCTTTCTAATACGACTTGTATAGTATTGAATTATTGTAATTTAGATGCATGTTATCTATTGCTAATTGCTTTTCGTTTTCAGAATTGTATCTCACTAGCTAGAGTGATTTTTCTGCTAAGTACTTGAGAATTTTAAATCTTTGAAACGCATGTTATACACATATTTCAACTTCTTCTGAATTATCATTGACACATTTGTATTTTTTACTGCTTCTCCAACGTGAACCAAAGCATAATGTCCTTGTCCTAGCAACAATTCAGAAACAATTCATAAAACAGTTAAATAACTTAATGTAGCATACATTATGACACTTCAAAAGTAGTTAATAAGTTTAAATTAACTAACCGAGTACTAATTGTTAGTGGCTAGCATGTCTTTGAATTTCAAATGACTAAACTTAATGAGCTGATATTTAGTAAGTTAACAATGATTATTAATCATTTACAATTTGTTTAGGCACATGCTAGCAATTGGCAATCAACAGTCGTTTGCTGAATTTCAACTCTTCAGCTATATAGTGTTGATTACCAATTGTTCGCATTATCCTAAATACATTGTAAATGATTGACAATCATTGTCGACTTACTACATTTCAGCTCTTCAGTTTAATTGACTATAATTGATCTACACTTTTGACAATTTGGATAGACTAAAACTGGGCCGTGTGTGAAGTCCATGTAGCTTTTCTTAATATAACATGTGCAGTATTGAGACAAAGCACTTCCGATTTAACTGTATGCTAACTATTGGTAATAAGAACTGGTTTATTGAATTTTAATAAAATCGTACAACTTTGCATCAAATATTATTTGTACATTTATAAGTTTCTTAACTGGTATTCAAACTTTTGAATTATCACTTACGCATTAACATTTGTTACTGCTATTTTGATGTGAAGCAAAATGTAAGTCTGATACGTCATCAATAATTCGGGAGTAATTGAAATAATAGACAACCAACTGGACATACACTACTTTTCCAATTTTAAAACAAGCCAGTTTGAAGAACTGATTAATTAATAAACTAAAAACTTGAAATCTGTTAAACAAGTACTGATTATGTTACTAGATTGTCCAAAATTACAAGTGAATGCTGTTTTATTTAAACCTTTCTCATGCTACGTACTTAATCATTTTCTGCTTAACATAAGTAGTACAGTATTAAGTTCAATTATTTGCAGTTTGCCATTAGTAATCAGTACTCATTTATTGAATTTAGCTATAGTGGTTTGTGAGCTATGTATTTGATAAGTTTGATACTTTGCAACGTTATAAGTATATCTTGTCTGCTGTTTCAAATATTTCTCAATAATCATTATTACATTAACAGTGCATTTTGCTCTTTTGAAACCAATCAAAGCAACAAATATTTAATACAATAAGAAAAAAGCACAATCACCATTGTGACACATAACCAATATTACACACAAAAAGTAAGGAAGGCGCAGCCATCTTGTGTCCGCCGCAACATTGCGATAGCATCGATAGTGTGAAAAAAGTGAAAACAACATTTTGACTGTTAAAATCTTTAAAAAATATGAATCTTGAAATGCACGTTCCTTTACATAGCAGAAAATTAAAAGGAAAATTCATATTTCGCGAACGAAACAATTTGCTTATTGTTCGACTGATTGGATTCAGAAAACAAAAATGAGATTACACGTTTGGTTTATAAGTTATGACCAGGAACTGTAACTCTTTCAATTACAGACGATGAAAACTGCGATCCATACCCATCAAGTAGTTGTACAAACTGGCGGCCGTGCCTAATTTATTATTAAATAACTTGGATTGGATGACTGGATTAGAATTTTCAAAATAGCCATCTTTACTTCTATTTATATGGTCATCTACATTTATAAGGCACCGTGTGTACGTAGTCGCATCTCTTAGTAATACAATATTTCACAGAAATACAGATATATGCTTGCGAAAGCGTTTTCAAAAAATAGTAAAAGACGTTTTTAATTAAATGTGGTCAAAACTGCAATACATACGCAACAGGTACTCATACAAAATGCCGGCCGTACCACGTGTCTGTCAAACTTCGCAATACAAGTTATCTCACGAACTTCGAGGGAACAAGAGCCGGTTTAAAAAGGCAGAGATTTAAAAGAAATCGAAAGTCACTTGCAAATACGAATCTACGTTCGAAACACGGACGACCGGTAATAAAACGCAAATACAAGTAGACAGAATAAGAGACAAAGTAGACTCACCGAAATTCGCAGATTTTCCATCGATCAACCATTTGGCCGGTTCCACGATTCTATGATTTGTTAATAATTGCTTTCCATATCTGTCGTTCCCAATTGTGTTCTTCAGTCACTTTCACTCTTTTTCGTCACTAGTTTCACTGGCCCTTTGTCTTCTTTGCGATCTTCAATTCTTCAACGCACAGTGTTCAACGCAACATCACTGGCAACGGTCCCGCACAAAGTGACGCAACCAACCACGATGCAACGAACAACGGAACCCCTTGTCTTTGTCGCACTTTGCACGCCTTGCGTTTGCGTATTCGCGCAGACTTCTCCCTTGAAGATAGCTTTGATGGGGGGTTACAAAAGTATTTTACCCGAGCGCGAATTTTAATATGGAAATTGAGAAGTAGGTTCCTCGGTGAGATATTGAAACCGTCCAAAAACATTAAAATGTAAGAAAATGCGCCAAATAGCAGTTGGATTTCCCCCAAAATTGAAATATAAGAAAAAAGATAATAGATATCATACAAGAAAGCCAAGTTTTCATTCAAAGATACCTCGATTTAATTCGCATTAGCAATTAATAATAAATTAACAATAAATTAGCGATTAACAATAAAAAAAACTTGGCGTGTGCGCGCTTTATTGCGAGGTAAAAAGACAATGGGAAACTAATTCAAACCGAAAACTGACTTTACTACAATTTAATTTCTTTAAATTTTTTTTTAGCAATATTACCAGAGCAAGTGCCTCGAATGAAGGACGCACACGCCAAGTTTTTTTTATTGTTAATCGCTAATTTATTGTTAATTTATTATTAATTGCTAATGCGAATTAAATGGAGGTATCTTTGAATGAAAACTTGAATATCTTGTATGATATCTATTATCTTTTTTGTTATATTTCAATTTTGGGGGAAATCCAACTGCTACTTGGCGCATTTTTTTACAGTTTAATGTTTTTGGACGGATTTCATGCCTTTTTGTTAGTTGATACTTAACAAAGACAATCAAATTTCTAATTATTTATCAATGGTTTAATTAATAAATTTAAATGTAGAATTTTATTAAAATGTCAAGTGCCATTTCTGTTCAAATATGCACCATCACTATGTGCATGTTTATGTTATAATGTAACTTTAATGTTACAATGTATCTATAACTTAATCATGCACATACGAGGAGATCTAAGAAATTGATCTGAGTTTGAGAATATAGATTCGCTACATAATATAGCTTGCACTTGACAAATTCAATATTCCAAATTGAAACAGTATGAGGTTTACAGCTTGCCTGATATAATTTAAAAGTTTAACTTTAGTCTGTTGGAAGTTAGAAGCATGCTAGTAATTGGTAATAATTAGCACCTGTTTACTGATTCCCAATAGCTAGGATGCATTTAAATTGCAGATTAGATAAGGTACACCCTCATACACACTTTAACTTTGGTATATCTTCAGTACCAAATGCATAGGTCACGGAGCACACAATCGAATGTAATGAAATTTGGTAAACAAGTACTGATTACCAATAGCTATTATATCCCTAAACGACATGTGATGGGTAATTAATACATGCTTACATTATTTTAGTTCTTTAGCTGAAGCGTTCCTTGAACAATGAACTTAACAGTCAAAATACAAATTCGTCTGCGTATGAGCATTTTGCTTGGTTTATATATTTTAATTGTAAAACATTAAATCAAACAATGATTCAGATTAGCAAAAGAGAGATTCCTATTAGCTAGAATGTAATGAAATTGGAAATAATTTGATTTAATACTTTACAAGTTATTCCTGAATGCCAAGTGCCTAGCTGATGGAGCGCAAACCTAAAGTGCTGAAATTAGTTTGATTTAAAGGTCTGAAAATTGTTCAGTGCGTAGCACAACAATCACTTAATCGTTTTAGCTCTTTAGCTGAAGCGTGCCTTGAGCAACAACCTTGACAGTCTCGATACAACTACACTAAATTAAGCTGCGTATGAGCATATCGCTTGGTTAATATTATAACACTAAAACGTTAAATCAAACAATGATTCAGATTAGCAAACGAGAGATTATCATTGGCCAGAATCTACTGAAATTGTAAATGATTTGACTTAATACTTTACAAGTTATATTTGATAAGCTGCATATGCAAGCTCTCTCATTCTCAGTGTAGTTTTTTTGTGTATCCTGACTATCAAGTGCCTAGCTGACAGTGCAAACCTAAAGTGCTGAAATTAGTCTACGTAAGCAACTACTGATTACCAATAGCGTTTACCAAATACAGTGAACAGTGATTTGTGAATTACGCACTTAACACTTTCGACATTTCATAATTCTCAATAGTCACAAGATCACAGAGACAGGGGCAAGGATAGTATGCTCTTTTATTAACTAAATAAAGAATTGAACCTGAAAAGCAAATAATAAAAATAAAATCGGAAAAATCGGACTGTGTCACATAACCAGCCATGGCATAACCGGCTTAATCAATGTGTCGGTAATGTAAACAGGACACAGCCATATTATCTCTGCAGCCCGCAGCATTTCGGATTACTGCCATCTCGTATGAAAAAAATTAAAGTTACATTTTTAGGAATTCTGCATGAATCCCATGACTCTTAATCCGCCTTGCCTTTACTACGAGAAAAATTTTAGGAATTTTGCATGAATCCCATGACTCTTAATCCGCCTTGCCTTTACTACGAGAAAAATAAGGAGGTGAAATTCATATCTCCTGAACGACTGAACCGATTCGCTTGATTCTTCGCTCATTGGATTCAGAAAAATCAACGAAAAAATACAAAATTCAGAAATAAATCCTTGGAGCTGTAACTTTTCCATAAATCGAAGTGAAAGTTCTATAGCAGACGATAACCGCTACACTTCGGGATAAGTATCCTCGGTAGTCGCGCGCCGTATATATAACTAACTATCTAACTACTTGGCGCGAGACTCTACCGAGTCTCCTGATTCGAAATAGATTTTGGTGATCTGATTTTGGGGTATCGAATAAATTCTAAAGAAAGAAGCAATAAAAAGGGTTCTGAAAGTGAACGAGAGAACAAATCGCTTAAGGATTATTTTACGGCAAGCGGATCACTTTTTCATGACATTGAGTTAAGACACAAGTAAACATTCTGTTTGCTTTCTCAAACAAAATTGTTATTAACCATACACAATTGCGAAATTACAATTTCATATATCAATCTCATTCTTTATTCATGAGCTATGGGAAGAGTCAGGGTCTTTCGATATACTTCTTGCTTTTTCATAAAGTTTATTGGTGAGCTCGGCAATTATATGTTCAATTTGGAAAAATTCGTTTCCTTCCATGGATTTGCTTCGAAAAAAACTAAAGCAATTTATAAACTCTCCCAGCATAATAACGGGCATATTTACGGTTAACTATAACGTTTTCCGAACTCAAAAATTAATTTTACAAAAAACAAAAAATATACTCAACAAACCTGTCTTATTTCGAAGTTAATAAATAAAGAGGAAATTAACATGCGCTCCAAAGGCTAAAATAAAAATTCGTTTATACCAGAAAACGCCGAAAAAGACGGCAATTCTAATTTAGCAACTAATAACAATTCTGAATTTTAATCCGCCTGATAACCGGAAAAAATAATCTAGTCGGTGTGGAAGGAACTCGGTGCTACTAGCGTTACCAATATATAGCGTCATAAATATATTTTGTACAGAGAGAAGAGTGTTCTTTTTACCGACTTCGAAAAGGAGGAGGTACTCAATTCGATCGCTATATATATTTTTTTTTTAATGTTTGTCCGGCGAGAACTCTGAGATGGGTGGACCGATCGGGATGAAACCTTGCCTATCTTATAGAGGATGCTCACAGTTTGGTCCCATTATAAATTTTTTCGAAATTGTTTAACGCTAACCATTGTTATTGCATAAAAACCGATCTTTTCGCTGATTTCGCGTTTCTACTACAAATTTCGTTTGTCCGGCGATATTTCCGAGATGGATGGACCGATCTTGATGAAACCATACCTATCTTATAGAGGACGCTCACAGATTGGTCCCAATATAAATGTTGTCGAAATTGTTTAACATTAACCATTGTTATTGCTTAAGAACCGAATCTCGCGCTGATTTCACGTTTCTACTAGAAATTTCGTTTGTCCGGCGATATTTTGTAATATTGGCGTGACTTTTGTAATATTTTACTTATATTTGCGCCGCCTCCGAAAAGTTGCAGAATATTTAGGCTTAATGCAAATTTCTCTATCCATGACAACAAGAAGTTATTTTTTACTTTTCAGGGAATTTTTTGTGTTGCTTGTTTTTTACTTTTCAGCTCTTTTAGTTTTCAGCTCTCTGGAACTCTGTCAGTTTTCAAAGTCGGTCACATTTTTTTTAAATATTTTTTTTCTAAGAACAATTTTCCAAAAACACTGAGTGTGCGAGTACGCGTCCCAAAATCTGTATACTTTTGTGTTATAGAATCTGCGATTGTTGCCGAATAATTTGTTATAAACGACGTTCAAGCTTAGTAAAGAAAGACTAGGTTCATCAAACTTTATGTATAACTTAATTATATGATTTGTGTTCCTGTGATTATAATCATTAAACATAGAACAATTTCTGGGAAACTTACTTAAAGAAATTATTGTTTTACTTCACATTTTTATTATAAAAAATTCAGGATGCATAATTTTTGGTCAGAGAATAAGTTTATGGAGCAAAACTAATAGGCATTTTTGTCGTTTTAACGTCCACCTTTAATACAGAATGGTTTTTGCAAATACTTTAGATGAGAAATAGGTAAAATTTCTCCGGCAGAAAGTTGGATCTTTACAAAATCGAACCATATTCAACAATAAAAATTGCCTATAATAATAAAAAATGCTACGCTTTAAAATTTAGGTCTATTGCTTTGCATTTCTAGGCGACTGATAGCGAGAAATGCAGTTTAGAGATGACATCTATGAATTGCTTCACATCGATAGCCAAATAAGACAACTCTTCAGTTTTGTCATTACAAGTTTACAACATAAATACGCACCTAATCTAATTTAATTCCACGTTGTATCTTATTTGACATACTCAAAATTCAGTCAATGATTTCGTATGAAAGTTTCGTTTGCGTAGAATTAATTTAGTCTAGTAGAACTAAGAATCTAGAATTAAATGCAAGAAGATTAGCACTAATTTCTAACTTTACTAATTTTAATTTTTAGTGGTCCTTAGTGCTACCTTTAAGTTAAAATACTATTTCAACTTTTAAGTAATAAATCTTTGATGCTAATCCTCTGACACTAAATTCAATGTGCTTTACAATTTGATTCCTCTATTTCGCACGAGTCGGATGAAAATGTGCTTTGGTTTAATGCCTTCGTCAGCAGCACTACAAACAGTTTTTCTTTGGATTTGATACCTTCGGTTATATTAAATATATCAATATAATGATCTCTCCGAATATAACGGTTACATAAAATTGATCCGGCTGTTCTCGGTGCAAAAAATCGCCATAGTCTAAATTTTCAGGGGAGGGAAAGCGCATTAACAAAATTGATAAACCCAGATAAGTTAACGAAATATATGAAAAATAACAAAATATACAATCGCAGGTTGGAAAGTGTGTCTGGAAGAGACTGGATGTAATAGAGTGTGAGGTAAGCGAACGAATGATTCAAGAATATGGTGTGGATGGATACGAATGTAGATGAGAGTTTATGTGCAAAAATATGTGCAGCAAAAATTATGATTAAGTGCATATTCAAACACATATCTTACCTTATATACATATATTTAATCCGCCCAAAAACATTAAAATCTAAAACAATGCGGCAAGTAGCAGTTTGATTCCCCCACAAAATTGAGATATAACAAAAAAGACATAGACATCATTGCGAGATAAAAAGGCAATGGGAAACTGATTTAAACTTAACACTGACTTTACTATAGTAAATTGTGTACAGTTTAATTTCTTTTAAAGTTTTTTAGCAATATTACCACAGCAAGTAGTGCCTCGCAATGAAGCGCGCACACGCCTAGTTTTTTTAATTATTGTTAATCGCTAATTTATTGTGAATTTATTGTTAATTGCTAATGCGAGTAAAGTCGAGGTATCTTTGAATGAAAACTTGGCTTTCTTGTATGTTATTAATTATATCTAAATTATAACTTGGTTTTCCTTTACCAATGATATCCATTTCTATTTTTGATAATTTTTAAATGATTTTGACAAGGTTGGGGGGTTGGGGGCCGGGATGGCGGAGGGGATTGTGGGGGGCAGACTACTTGGCGTTTTTTTCATTTTAATGGTTTTGGGGGGATCATCTATTTTATTACGTAAGGACATTCCAAGCTTTGTAGATGCGTTTACAGGTGAATTGCTTGATAGGGTTTGTAGGGATATGACTAACCAATACATTGTTAAGGCGGGTGATTCGGAGATTATAGTCCAGTTAAAACATAAGTTCGATACAAGTAGAAGCCATAGCGAAAAGATTCAAATCCTAACTATTCTTCCGCGATCGTTTAGCACTGGGCAAATACAAAACACATTCGGCGTTTCATGTCGTATGGTAGCTGCAGGAAAATTTTTTCAAACTTTTAAAGGGGTTCTATCTTCGCCCAATCTTAAGAAAGCTCGAGCTTTGTCCGATAGCGTGAAGCCAACCGTAATCGAATTTTATAACAACGATGAAATTAGTCGGTTAATGCAAGGGAAGAAAGATTTTGTATCTGTAGTACAAAATGGACAGCGCGTACATATTCAAAAACGTTTAGTGTAAGGGAATTTGACAGAAATATTCGAAGTGTTTAAAGAGAGTCATCCCACGACAAAAATTGGATTCAGTTCGTTTGCGCATCTTAGACCGCGACAATGCGTGTTAGCAGGCACGAGTGGTACATACACGGTTTGCGTCTGTTTGATCCATGAAAATTTTAAATTAATGTTAGCGTCTTTAACTCAAAATCAACCGGATAGGACACACTTATATTTGAATAATTATAGAGATATCATAGAAACCACAGTTGCGATAATTCTACTCATTTTTGCTATTTAAATCAATGTTCAAATTGCCCAGGCTTTACACATGTTAGACACGCGATACAAGAAATATTTGCCATTTGAGATCATTATTGAAAACTCTCACAACTTCCACAGATGAATTTCTTGATAGTCTCGAAGAAAAAATGTCCCTCCTTCGCACTCATGATTTCATGGTAAAAATGGTCTTCATGGTCTTCAGCCTGGAGAATTCATTATTCTCGCTGATTTCTCTGAGAATTACACCTTTGTAATTCAGGATGAGATTCAGAGTTATCATTGGTCTTCTGATCAGGCTACCATTCATCCCTTCGTTTTGTATTCTAGAGAAAATGATGAGCTAAAGTCATTCAATTTTGTTGTAATTTCGGAAGAACCGAAACACGATACCGTGGCAGTGCATTTATTTCAATCGAAATTAATCGAATTCCTCAGACAGCAGTCACGGGAAGAAATACGAAAACTAATCTATTTTAGTGATGGTGCCGCTTCCTAATAAAAAAATAAAAAGAATTTTATTAATTTGACGCACCACCATGAGGATTTTTGAATCCCAGCCGAGTGGCATCTCTTCGCCACGGCACATGGGAAAAGTCCCTCTGATGGTTTAGGGGGGACAATCAAAAGATTGGCAGCAAGGAGCAGTTTACAACGTTCTCCTCACAATCAAATAACCACACCTTTCCAGTTACTCGATTGGGCGCGGTGTTCGTTAAAACATATAAACGTATCATTCCTTACACGCTCAGAACATGAGCTTCACGCATGTTCTTTAGAACCTCGCTTTTCTATAGCAAAGCAAATTAAGGGTACGCAACAATTTCATAGCTTTTATCCAGACGGGGACAATAAATTACGCACGAAAAGATTTTCATTCGACAGTCACAGCACTACAGTTAATAGTTCCTGGGAATTTGTAAGTACAGCCACTCCCTTCACCTTACCCCGCCCATTTTACCCGAAATCTGGGATATCCCACCTGACTTATAAGTCACATAAACACTTTTTTAATATGGCCTGTTGCCGGTCTCAAGCCTGGGAAACACAGAGAGGAAAGAGTGTTTATGACTTTATAGTCAATCCGAGGTTCAGGATTAACTTTACCATCCACGTCGTCAATGATTAGTGCACGTAATCCCTAAGAGACTCTGTCTTGAATAGGTGAGCAGGTACCGCGCGAGTCACGACGCCCTTTGGCTGGCCGAGCGGTGATGCGCCCGACCGGTCGGGGCCCCGGTTAATTGTCTTTATCCGATACCTAGACTCTTTTTGCCATTCCAACGAAAACAGTTTTCGATAGACAAATGTCCAAGGTACATATTGAAATATATTTCAGATTCGGCGATCGTTGCCTTCGATATTTTATTTAAAAGTCAAAAGTTCATGCAAATTTTTTGCATTGAATAATGAATGTACGAACCATTCAAAAAATATAGTTACATAAAGCGGCCTTTCCCAAGTAAAACAAAATGTGAATCATATCGATACGACCAGTAGTTTCTTCAGAAAAAATTATCCCGCAGTGGTCTATTTTCGCCAATGCGCGAAAACGTCGACTTTGGCGCTATTAAATGATGGGCCTGTATTTCCCAAACAAAGACGAATTTTCAGCAAAATCCCTGACATCACCAAAATCCAGCTTCTCAGTTGGCGTAGAATGACCCGGTTGCATTGCGTTAGCGTCGGTAATTGCCGACCAGCCAAATTTCTAAAAGTCACGTGCCTAGCCCCTTAATGGGGAAAGGTAGTCAAAATCACACGTGTCAGACATTGCATATTATGAGTGAAAACTTCTGTAAGTATGAAAATAGCAAATTATTCTTTACTTTTGGGCGCATTTTTTTTGCTGCTTATTTTATAGTGTTCAGTGCTCTATGACGTTTTTGCATAATGCAGTACTGATACAACTACCTAAAGGGGCTACAGACACCTGGTGCACAAAAATTGAGGGTTAATATTAACATTTTGAAAAAATACAAGCAAAATTTTTCTTTTAAGCATATCAGGAGACTCGATACAGTCTCGCGCCAAGTAGTTACTAGCTATATATACCAGCGCGAGAGCCGAGGGGCAACTTATCCCGAATCATAGTGGTTTGCGTCTGCTATAAAACTTTGACTTCGATTTCCGAAAAAGTTACAGCTCGCAGGCATAACTGATCAATTGAAGACAGCCAAATTTGTTTTTCTGGATCCAATGTGCTGAAGAGCAACGAAATTGGTCTATGCGTTCAAGAGATGTGAATTTCCTCCTGTTATTTTCTCGGGGGTAATCAGGTTCAGAAGAAGATTCAAACCAAAAATGTCCTTCTAACATAGTTCATGGTAGATGGCAGTACGTGATGGAGCTGTGACATGATGTTAAAGAGAGAAGACGTGAGATGATGTTAGAGAAAGAACATACACATATAGAAAGAGACTACTAAGAGACAATATGAGGGCGATTCCACGCAAAGTGATTAGACCGTTTGACACTTTGTCTCCGATTTTAATGAGATTTGATGAACATGTAGTCTTTAATATATAACCACATTATCTGCATTTTGGTGGTAAAAATGTTAATTATTATGCAAGTTATGTGCATTGCAAAAGTGGTGCAACTTGTTTTTTGAAAAACTACGACTCTGGAATGGTATGAGATATCGAGAAGCGCAAAATACAGTTTTACGCAGAAAAGATTAAATTTTTATTAAAAAAATATTTGAGGAACGTAGCGACCTTCTTAATTTATTTAAATATTCTTCAAAAGGTTTAATTATTTATATTTCCGAAAACGTACTTTTGTCTGTTTTGAAAAAAATCATGGAGGTGCATTGAAGGCTCCTCTAAAAGCCTCGTAAATTTCAAGATGGTCAATTGAAAACACTTTGAAATAAAATTCTTCATGCGTCACCGGAACACGTGTTCGGCGCTCGGAGACCAGCGCGCGCCAGTGAGTCACGGATGCTTGTACACAATTTTGCAATGCACCTAACTTGTATAATAATTGACATTTTTACCAACGAAATGCAGATAATGTGGTTGTATATTAAGGACTACATGTTCACCAAATTTAATCAAAATCGAAGACAAAGTGCCAAAAGATGTGATCACTTTGCGAGGAATCGCCCAAATAAGGAATCCCATTCTTAGAAACTCGAGGCGCAACCATATGATTTTAACGATGTGTCGTCAAATACCCTCGTTCTCGGAAACCAGGGGACACCGCTCCATTCACCTTCCAGTGTCATCTTGGCGCCGCATACTAAGACTCTCGTTACGGTACCTGTAAAAAAAAACCCATCCATTAAGTCAGGCTATATTAGGAAAATAAATTCAGACGCCGGTGTCTATGTTAGTGAAGTCTTAGCCGCCAATCATGACAGACTTTTCAAGATTTTCGCGATCAACACCACTGACGAAGCCGTAACTCTCACGATTCCACCGATCGAATTGGAAGAATTCGAGATCAAAACCCCAGTATCACGTTCCGCGCAAACAAGAAACCCTGAAAGAGGGATTGTCAGGCTAACGCGATCCGATTTTCTCAGCTAATCAAATCACCCCATTTAACCTTGATGAGAATGAACGAACTAGTATTATGGAAATACTAGTATGGAAGTACGAGTTTCCGTACCAATTTCACTTGTCTTCACATAAACTAGGATCTGCAAAAACAACAAACCATACAATTACTACAATAGAGATGAGATACCTATAAATACTAAACAATATAGATTTTCTCCCATACACAAAGTAGAAATTCAGAATAAGAGATGCTCTATTAAAAAACAGCATTATACAAAAATCCGCTTCACCATATAATTCTCTCCACCCTGGATCATTCCGAAAAAACAGATTCATCAGGTAAACCACGTTACAGAATGGTCATCGATTATAGACAACTTAACGAAAAAGCTATTAATGACTGTTCGCTCTCCGCTCACCACTTAATATATCTTTCAATTCATGTTTCACTATCCAAACGGCTAATTTCCTAAATATATGTTCGTGCCCAGCACAGCACATTTCACGATGCGGTACGTCCTACCGCTGGCCTTGTCCGAGGATGCCGTCAAACTTAGGACAACGCGATCGTTTTTCATGCATGTTTCGTTCGCAGTGTCGGCGTCGCGTCGCTTTGACTGTTGTATGCTGAAAAACGATCGCCTGGACCTGAATCCGCGCCAATCAGCGATGTCTTCAACGTCCGCGACGAACTGAATTCGATCGTTATCGATCAGTCTGCGTTAGAGTTCCGCAATAGTTAGACCAAATCAAGTGCCACCCTCATATATGCGATTTGCTCTCTCAGGAGGCTACCGCCGTTCTAAATTCGTCGATCGCCCCTCAGGCTTGCATTTCTGCAATCTCCGCTCATTCTTGTGCGCTCACAAGCCCTTCAACCGACTGTGCCTTCCTATTTGGACCCGCAGCCGTCCAGCGTTTTTCACGTTCATCTACGACTCAGAATTGTTCGTCGACGTGGCTGTTTTAAGGCCCGTTTCGACTAGAACAGTTCGCCGTAACAGAACACCGAACATCCGAACAGAATTCCGAACACCAAACCGAACATCCGAACGTTGACGTTATACGGTTCCTGGACGAGCACAATATCCGTGTTATATCCTCGTTTTTCCCGCAACCTGAAATTATCACTAACGCCATCTTCACAGCTAGAAATCTGTAATGCCGACAGTAGGAAGAGGTTAGGCAAAATCTCTTTATGCACTACATGATTTTATTGATTTATGTGTCCTAGCAACTGACACTTAAGTGACAATTTTTGGATAGTTCAAATGCTCTTATAACGTCCTTCGATGAGTCACGCCGTTTGCTTGACATCTTCTTCTCCGAAAACTTCCCAAGGACGGACGTATTTCTGACTGCTCCACTAAGTCAGCCCTTACCATTGAGAAGACCTACAATAAATCAGTTACCTTAAACCATACAACCAGACTCAGTGTTATCATTTCGAAATTCATCTAATACTTGGGGGATCATCTTGAGCAGAACACTTTAGTGCTCCACGTGCCCGATCCCATCACCAACTTCAATTGTCTTTCTACACCTCGTTCTACGTTCGGAACGCAACAGTCCGTGTCAAGATGTTTGAGTGCAACAGGAAGTTCGTCGGTAACAGTTTTAGATCTCTGCATATTTATCTGCAGTATTCGCAATCTGCTACTTGGACAATTACAACAGGCATTACCCACTGTTAGTGCGAGATATCACCAACTGGACTGCCTCGTTGTAAAAAGGGCAGCTTCTGCTCATCAGCCCGTGGTTGTGCTTCCCGCTGACTCGCTTGCAATTGGCGCACCTAGGAGGTAGCTCCTTCTGCTTGCATTCAGCGGTGTGGCGCTTCGCTGGACGTAGCATTGCAAAATATGGACACGTGTCCACATTTCTGGCATTTGAAGCAGCGTGTAACCGTGTGAAAATCCTTCGTTCGGTTGGAAGCCTACTCGAGATCCAACCGGTCGCCCTGTGCCCGGATGCGATTACGCATCGCGGGCATAAACTTCTGTCACCCAGGACGACAGGTCTCCCGCTTAGTTACCTGCTTCGCTGGTCCAGTCTTAGACGTTGGCTTTGACTTGGCTTTAGGCTAAGTCGCGGCCTTTGTCTTGGTCTTGAACCTAAGACGAATGGCAGCGGTCACCTCGTCCTTTGAGACGCCCTTGAAGTTTTGCTTCTTGATGCAAGAAACAAACGTTTCGTAGGTCATCTCAGCGGGTACGTGGAGGACTCGTAGTGTCGGGTCTTGCTTACCCGGCACGTGACGGCGTCCCGGAGTTGTTTGCACTTGGTGAATGCTTCTAGCCTCGTTGAATGTCTCGTTGTCCTTATATTCCAAGTTTGAATAATGTTTGATTGGAACGGCAAAGGAGATAACTAGAATTGTACAGGCTACTTTCCTTGATAACAGATGCAATCATGTGGTATAAAAACGAATAAAAACCAAGGAATCAAAATACGCTGCTCAGAGAATCAAACGTAACTCTTGTTTCTATCAATGCCAAAATGAGAACAGTGTATTACGAAAGAAGGAAAGCAAGAGGAAAGGCAAAGTATGTCCGTCGGGCGATGCCGTGCCGTGCCGTGCCATGCCCGGGGGTTCAGAACTGCACATGCAAGTGTAAGGTTTCGAAGGAACCGAACGGTTGAGCACCCGCTGGTCCTCCATAGCAATTGTCGCAGGCCGACCAGCAAGATGTCTTCTGTCACCTCCCTTTTTCTAGAAGTAAGGGATAATCGGTCAGGACTCGCCAAGAGCTCGGCGGGCGTTTATTTAGGACCTAATTTTACTGTTGAATAACTCGGAATTGGAGGCCTAATGCAAATTTTTAAAAACGGCATCATCATCCCCGCCCCCTTCCCGACAAGTTGGCTATAATATTATCCAACATTTTTGGAACACCCTTTGATTGAATCTGTTATCAAGGAAAGTAGCCTATGCAATCCCGGCAATCTTCTTTGGAGTTCGAATAAAACATTATTTAAACTGGGAAAAAGAAGGACAACGAGGCTTTTAAATTCACGTTGAAAGAGTATTTAATAACAGTCTGACTTCGTTTGGATGCTGCAAACCACATTTTTAACATACTATACTACACGCCTAAAGCTAGAGAAACGTTGTTTATTGGTTTATGGCGTCTCTTGATTACATGCAGATGCGTGTTAGCATAGGCACATATTGTGTTCTGGCAGGTATACAGTACGTGTTCCAAACCCCGGGTTTAGCGGTTCACAGGCAAGCCAGCAGAGACGGCGTTGCACGTAGAATAACCGGCAATGGCCAGCGATGAAACTTATCGAATGTAATTTTCCTATCGCTGATCGTGGGTTAAGTAGGCGGTTTCCAGTGTCGCCGATCTCGTAGGAACGAAATAGACCTGGGCGGCACCTCTCGCTGCCGACGGTCATTAGGCAGGTCGTGGAGGGCCTTCCTCAAATTTTGTGATGAGGATCTTCTACAAAAGGAGGAGGCAGAGCGGCGGCGAGAGAGGACGGACCCCTTCCGTCTGGCGAGGGCCCGTCCTCGCCGCCGCCACGCGCGGGTGGATCGAGCCCCCCTCCGCAGAAGCCAGAGTACCCGGCCCCACTCACGGGCCAGGAACGCATCAAGGGATCGTGAGGCGGCAGAGTGGTGGCTCTGTCGCCCGCATAAACGACCCCGAGGTGGGGCGGGACGTGTCGTGGTCGCACGTCCCGTTAAGGAGGTTCTTGGATAGTTGGATAGGTTCTTGGATTCTTCGCTGATAGCGAAGGAGTGGGTCGAGCGGTGCCTCTGCGCAGGGGGTGGGGGATGCCTCCCTCTCTCGCTTAGGGCGAGAGCGGGGATGGCTTTCTCCCCCACCATGAGATAAACCCTACGAGTGAGGCGGGCGCGGGGCGGCACCGGTCGTGTTCGACAAGAATTCCCGGTGCCGCCCCACTAAGCGCGGAGGATGGCCACCGTGGGGTTTTAGCCGATAAGAGTCCGGTACTACCCCGTCGCTCCCACCAGGGCGGCGGGGTGTCCATGAGGATTTCCCCACGTAAAAAAAAAAGGATCGAAATAGACCATTACTTATTGCAGAGCCTAATCAGTAAGAGTTTATCGCCCGTCTTGTTGTCGGGTTGCGATTACGAGAACGCGTCCTTTCAAGAAATTCAACTCCAACCCTATGCACGGTAGTTTCTACCGGCCTGCTATTGGACTTTCTCCCGTTTCCTTTGATGCGACGGGGACAAACCGCCAACGGAGCGATCGGTCCGTCAAGTGGTTTCCGTACAAAATTTCCTATGCATTCCACTTAACGCCGGGCAGATAGCCTCCTCGCAAGGGTCGGAGACGGTAATACGATATGGGCAACCCTTTTTTTCCTATAGACAAGCATAGGATGTTCGGGATTTTGTTCGGATGTTCGGTGTTCGCTGCTCTGTTACGGTGAAATATTGTAGTGGAAACGTCTCTCTAGACCCAACAAGATCTCCCCGCTCGCGTCGCGTCAAGATTTCTGCGATAATTTCCACCGAACTTCTGTTCCCGCGACGGGTGATCGCGCCGCAGCAAGATCTCCTCCCTCGTCGACGGAAATTCTTCAAATATTGTTAAGTTAACGGATTGAATAAAGAGTGTTTCGTTCGCCTAATCAACGGCCTTGTTTCATCCCGGTCAGTTTCCTTCCGACGTTTCTCTCGAAGTGGTCCCGGTATCACGTTCGCTGCTTACACGCGAACAATGACGCGTACAGATTACCGAATATAACGGAAATTTTTGATGATCTTGACGGAGCAAAATACTTTAGCACTCTTGATTTAGCTTCCAGATTTCACCAGATTCCAATAGATTCCAACTCTAAAACAAAAACTGCCTTTTCAACTCCACACAGTCATTATGAATTCAATAGAATGCCGCTTGGCTTAAAAAACGCACCAGCCACCTTTCCAAGATGCATGAATTTAATACTATCGGGATTACAGAGCGTAGAACTTTTTATATACATGGACGATATCGTCATTTATGCAAGCTCAATACAAAACCATTCCCGAAAACTACGAACTCTCTTAGGCCGATTACAGAATGCAGGGCTTAAATTACAGCCAGATAAATGTCACTTCCTTCGCCGCAAAATCGCATATTTTGGACACATCATGAGCATAGAAGGAGTTACACCTGATCCTGGAAAGATCAAAGTTGTAAAAGGATTCCCAAGACCTAGAACATAGAAAAACATTAAGCAATTTTTAGGCTTAGTCGGATATTATAGACATTTTATTAAGAATATGGCGAAAATAGCTAAACCTCCGATTCACCTTTTAAAAACCGTTCCATTTATTTGGGATGATAAGGCTTAGGCTGCCTTTGAAACATTCAGAGACATCATCTGTTCAGAACCACTATTGCAATACCCGAACTTCAAACTTCCATTTATAGTCACTACTGATGCATCAAAACTATGCAATAGGAGCCGTGTTAAGCCAAGGTACCATTGGTAAAGATTTACCTGTAGCATATGGATCCAAGACTTTAAGTTCAGCTGAAATCAATAACTTAACCACAGAAAAGAAATTAGCAACTATACTTTTTGCAGTACACCACTTCAGTATCTTTATGGTCATCACTTCACACTTGTCACTGATCACCGTCCTCTTATCTGGTTACAAAATGTAAAAAATCCTATTTCAAGAATCCGACTTAATGAATACGATTACGAAATAATTTACAAACCTGGGAAAATCAACTCCAACGCAGACGCTTTATCCAGAACGCCTGTTCCATCACATCCAGGAAACTATGATCACTTCTGCATACACAATGTTTGGACAAGACAAGATTAATGAACAACCAACCTCAACAGTATATATAGAGAAACATTGAGTAGACAGGTTGCATCGCGAGCATACCTTGTGTCCGTCCCTAGATACAAGTCTTTCGAATAGCTGTGAGTTTCTCGAGACATTGCCCAAGACTTCATTTGAAATGGACATTGAGGATGTTCAGGGTGAGAGGGCTCATTCTTGTGGAATAATGAGGTCCACGTGGTCTTCGGACGATTTTGTTGGGGCTGCAAAACCAAGCCAACGTGAGATGGAAACACCTGAAATTTTTGTGAACAAGTGCGCTAGGACAATGATGCAATCTCCAGAGAATACTTCTGCAATATCTGAAACAGAAAATCCAGTCAAGATTCTGATAACGACAACCTCACTACCAAATCCAGATGCACACCTTAATCTATTTCCGAACATAGTTTTTTCCAAAGACCATCTTCTCATGTGTCAAGACAACCTTATCCATTTCTTCTCAATAAACTGTCAAATAGTTTCAAACATCAGTGAAGATCAAAGGGATTCCATTACCGACGGTAACCGGTGGATTTTCGACCGCACGATCGTATTACCCACAGTCATTCGCTATGAAACAGAGCGCGAGAGAGGGCTACTAGCGTTTTCCACCGATACTGAAACATGAGTTGAGCTGTCAAAATAGAATGAGGTTACTCTGAATACGATTATTTCACGAAGTACGCGCATTATGCCGAATTTCAAGAAAAGCTAAAACTAGACAATTGTACTGCTTACTAAAGATTGTATAAAGTAGAATGTGGAGCAGCAAAGAGACTTTATGAAAGATTTAATAAAAAATGATTCGTTAGGAAAGTGTAGACTCTATTTTAATTTGGATTTTGGTAAACAAGGAATTTATGTCCAATTGGAACATCCTCTAGAGGAAGAATTTGGAGTGAATGGAAAAGAAGTCAAGGACTGTGATTGTGATTATGAGCCTATTTATTGAAGAAATATTGACATACATGATTTATAAAATATGAATACGTTATTTCTTGTCCTTTTTCTAGCGTCAGTTAAGTACTCCGGGTTCTTGTACTTGGTACAGTCTTTTCGTCCATGATCCATACCATTCTTCTGTTGATGAATTACATTCTGTGGGTAAAATTAGGTAATAACATCAATAATATATGTGGAATAGGTTTCTAAAATCAGGTTCACACATCGGGTTCTGACACGTACTTTCCATTGGTGTCTCTTTTTCCCTGGAAATGTCCTTGGAGGGTTAGAGTAGTGTGACTGTGGCATCACAGGCTACAAGAAGATTTATACATAACCATATAGATTTCCAATAGTGTCAGCTATCCTGTATCAAAATATATGTTATCTACTTATCGTTTCAAACAGAGCGGTACCACTTCTTTCCCTCTATTTCGTGCAGGAAGGTTGATTCTCTCAATCAACTGCTAAAAGAAGAAATATTATTATCTTTTCAAGCTACAGGAATACATACCACTTTTACATTTCGGGGTGCTATTGGTAACCTTTTTGAGATAAATAAAAAAAAGATGCTTAGGGAAAGAATGAGTTGAGATATATGAAGAGGCCCACCACCACCTCCGTCAAAGACGGTCCTCTTCAACATTTATAATAAATATTTCATTTCTTGCGCATGTACAATAGATGTCTATGTGCAATCAGGAGACTCGGTAGAGTCTCGCGCCAAGTAGTTAGCTATAGCTATACAGCGCGAGAAGCCGAGGCTACTTATCCCGACGCGTAGCGGTTTTCGATCGATATAAGACTTTCACCTCGATTTCCGAAAAAGTTACAGCTTGCAGGCATAACTTATGAATCAAGCACAGCCTAATTTATTTTTCTGAATCCAATAAGCTAAAGAGCAAGGAAATTCGTCCATGCGTTCAAGAGACATGAATTTCCTCCTCTTATTTTCTCGTACGAAAATGATTCAGAAGAAGATTCAGACCAAAAATGTAGGTCACATATTTTGCACGCTAGGTGGCAGAATGTTCATATATTTCTAGCTTTGTAGCTGCGAGATGATGTTATGGTAGAGAGAGAGAAGGCAGATGTGAGCTGATGTTAGAGAGAGATGCTAGACATGTAGAAAGAGACTAACTAACACGAGATGGGTAGATGTCTTATTTCCTTGACGTTCGAGTGCTTGGTTATGTAGGCTATTTTATGACAGTAATATCTTACGCGAGGATATCTGACAAATTTAACAGTTTTATTCTTTTATTGGTACAGCTTTATGACCCTACTCAATCTAACACTGTTAAGCAATATCCTCTTATTCAATACAATTATAGACTACCAAAGTTGCCAAGCATAACCAGGTGCATAACCAGGACCCACTTAAATGAAAAAGCAACAATTTGTTCACCAAGTGCTACTTCAGGTCTTTCGTGTAAATGATTTCTGAACTACGAACCTTACTAGTAATCAGTATTTGCTCAGTAAACTTTAGATCTTTCACTTCTGTAGTTTTGAAATATGTGTCTGTTCACCAAGTTTGAAATCTATAACTGAACTGGTTCTTGGGCACGCCCTTGTCAAATTTGACATTACAAATGTGTTGAATAAGAGAATTAATAGAACTTATTAAGTGTTGAGCCTAATCGTAATATTAATTTAGGGGCATATTAGTCGTGGAAAATTAGTACTGCTCATCAAGTTTCAAGTCTGTCGCTCAAGTCGTTCTTAGCCTACACATTTGACAAGTTCCACACTTTTCACATGTGTTGAATGAGGAGAGGATGTATAACGTAAGCGAAGGACTCCAAATTTGTTTGACGAGTATCAATTGCCAGTAGATTGCATGCCTTTGAGTTCCATATAATAAAGTCCAATGCTTCGTATGTTACATTTGTTATGTCCTTACCTCCTGAACGTAACACATTGTACAGATAAGCTGCATCCATGTCAAATGTGTAGCTTGAGAAGTACTTAATCCAATGACCTGAAATGTACTGAACAAATACTGATTGGTAATGGCGGCCTGTTTCTAAGTTGTATCAGTATTTCCTCACCAAATTTCAGGTTTATCGCTGAAGTGGTTCTTAGATACACATTTGACAAGTTCCACACATCATCACAAATGTTTTGAATAAGGGAGAATATCACTTAAATTAATCAGGAGACTCGGTAGAGTCTCGCGCCAAGTAGTAGTTATATATATATGTGGCGGCCTCGAGGCATCGAGGAGACCGACGGCAGAGGGCAGATCGACCGCCTCGAACGACGAGAACGAGAGGTCGACAGCAGCGATCGAGGTTCGCCTGCAGCGTGACGTCCGCCACGCTAGCGTAGCGGCCACCGGCCGCCAGTTTAAACCTCGACCGACGACTAGGAGTACCGTCTCCCCCGACCTTCCGACTCGACATTGTGCGACCGAACCGTCGCTTATAATAAAGTTATAGTTGAAGTCGAAACCCTCGTCGTCTCTCTTCCCCGGTTCTCGCGATCGCCTCTCGAACACCGTTCGTTGGAGTGGCCAGAGATAACTCTGTCTCTGCCAACGTCTCGCGCACACCACGGCCGGAACCTCGGACGTTTCCGGCGAGGTATAAGTCGTGCTCGAGACCGAAGCCACAAATTGGTGACCCCGACGTGATCAGAGGCACCGCGGGCGAAAATCGGGAGTCGCGCGATAATCCGCTCACGGCCGCGAATTTCCGCGAAAAATCGGCCACGTGCGCGATTAACGGCTCACGCCGCCATCTTGGTTCGCCACCTTCGCCGGTTAACCGCCCTCCGTCGAACCGAAACCGTTCGCTAACGAAATTCGGTAGCGCGCGCGAACGGAGGCCCAGGACCGAACCGTGGGCTGAGAAATGCCGCTGAACCGAACACCGGAGAGACACGGTTCTGCCATGGCCGACGAGGACCGCTCTCACGCCGAGGTGGATCCAGCGATCAACATCTCCGACGAGGCCGCCGCGTCCGACACGCCCGGACCGGCAACAACTCCGTTCCTGGGGATCCAGGCCGCTAGCGCCTGCACCAAACTCCAGCTGGCCGACTTCTGGAAAGACGCGGCCAGTTCCTGGTTCCAGCAGGCCGCGCTCTTCTTCAACACCAGCAGGGTGACCGCAGACGCCTCCAAGCTAACGTACCTCGCGACGCGGCTCGACAAGGAGGCGTTTCTACATATCGCCGACCTCGTCGACGGCAACCGTCCCGGCCGTTACGACGGGGCCCGACGCCGGCTCATTGCCGCATACGACGAGAGCGAGGACCTGAAGCTGCAGCGGGCACTCCAACCCGGCAGCATGGAAGGGCAACGGCCGGCCCAGATCCTCCGGACACTCCGTTCCGTGATCGGACCCTCGGCCCCCGATCACCTCATCCGGACTCTCCTCCTCCAGTCGCTACCAGAGGACACCAGGCGCGCTCTCCTTCTCATCGAGCCGGCAGACTCCGAAGCAACCGCCAGGGTCGCCGAACGCTTGCAGGACAACAGGGGATGGGCCTCGACCGTGGCAGCAACTCGCGAGACGACGGCCCGCGAAACGCCGTCCCGCGAATCGCCCTCTGACGCGTGGCGCGAAGCGCCGGAGCTCGCCGGGATCTCGCTCCGACCGGCCACCCGAGAGTTCCTCCAACGGGCGTTTCAAAACGCTGTCGAACAAGCGTTCGCGATGGAAGGCGGATCGCCGCAAGGGCGGCCGACTTCCGCTCCCCGGAACGCCGGAAGAGCACCGGCCGCTACCGGAAGTGGCGTGTGCTGCTTCCACGCCACGTTTGGGCTCCGGGCTAGGCAGTGTCGACCACCCTGCACCTGGCGGAATTCGAATCCCGCAACGACCGCCGCACCGCAATGCACCGCGTCCTCGGTACGGACGGCGGGAAACGACCAAGGCGACCTGGCGTAATAGAGACGACGTCAGGCCTGCCGACGATCTCGCAACGTCTCTCGATCGTCGACCGGGCGTCAAAGAGTCGGTTCCTTATCGACACAGGAGCCGACATCTCGATCCTACCGCTGCACGACGCACCAGGAGTTTCCGCGCCACTGGGCGCATTGACACACGTCCGACTCCAAGCCGCGAACGGAACGCCGATCCGGATACACGGGGCACGCAGGCTGAACCTCGACCTAGGGCCCGGCCGCCGCTACCCGTGGACGTTCGCAGTCGCCGCGGTACAAGGACCGATACTCGGAGCGGATTTCATTCGGCACCACCAACTCCTGGTAGATCTCGCCGGTCGACGGCTTATCGATCGTCAGGCCAAGTCGTGCACCGTCGTCGAAGTTGCATGGTCGACACAGCCCACTGTCACGGTCGTCCGCCGCGATCCGACCGCCGAGCAGTGGCTCCGCGAATACGCGCGGGTAACGCAACCAGCCGCGCCGCGAGGGCCGCGCCACAGCGTGCGCCACCACATCGTCACCAGTGGAGCACCGACATCCGAACGCGCCCGCCGGCTCACCGGCGACCGGCTCGCCGCCGCGTTCGACGAGATGCTCCACCAAGGAATCTGCTGCCCATCGAACAGCCCGTGGGCTAGCCCGCTCCACCTGGTGAAGAAGGCAAACGGACAGTGGCGTGCGTGTGGTGATTACAAACGGCTGAACAATGTGACAGTGCCGGACAAATACCCGCTTCCGCGACTCGCAGACTTCACGTATAGCCTACGGGGCGCGTCGATCTTCACGACGCTCGACTTGCACCGCGCGTACTACCAGGTACCCGTCGCACCGGAGGACCAACCGAAGACCGCCGTAATCACGCCGTTCGGCCTCTTCGAGTTCAAAGTGATGACGTTCGGACTCTGCAACGCCGCGCAGATGTTCCAGCGCCTGATGGACTCGATCCTCCGCGACTTAGACTTTTGCCACGTGTACCTGGACGACGTGCTCATCGCGTCCGCGAGTGCAAGTGAACACGAACAACACGTGAAGACAGTGCTACGACGGCTCGTCGAAAACGGGCTGTCGATAAACAGTGAAAAGTGCGTTTTCGCCCAGCCACGTGTGCGCTACCTCGGCTACACCGTGGACGCGCACGGAATCGCGCCGCTCGCCGAACGCTCGACCGCGATCCGCGAGTATCCGCGCCCGCGTACGATCGCCGAACTCCGACGGTTCCTCGGCATGTGGAACTTTTACCGCGAGCACATGCCAAACGCGTCGCACGCGCAAGCTCCGCTCGTCGAAATGACGGCAAGCTCGCGCAAGAACGACAAGACTCCCCTCGTTTGGAGTCCGACAACCGAACTGGCTTTCGAAGACTGCAAGGACAGGCTCAGCAAAGCTGTCACCCTGGCGTATCCAGACAACGACGCTACGATGACGCTTCGCTGCGACGCCTCGGACGTCGCCATCGGCGCAGCACTCGACCAGATCATCGGCGGACGATCCCAACCGCTGGGATTCTTCTCGCAGAAGTTGGATAAGACCGAGAGGCGGTACAGCACGTACGACTGCGAACTGTTGGCCGTATTCCGCGCGATCCGCCACTTCCGCCATCTGCTCGAGGGACGAGAGCTCACCGTGATCACGGACCACAAGCCCCTGATCTACGCGCTCTCGCAACCGTCCGACAAAGCCAGCCCACGACAGCAACGTCACTTGCAGTATATAAGCCAGTTCACGACGAAAATCGAGTATACGAAGGGAGCAGACAACGTGGTCCCCGATGCCCTGTCACGTATCGAGGAAATTCAGCTCCCGACGATCGTCTCGACGCAGGATATCGCTAGAGAACAGGCGAACGACGCCGAACTGCAACATATCCTCGATTCGGCAAACACGGCGCTGCAGCTCCGAAAGCTCCGCGTCGACGACTCCGAAACGGCGATCTACTGCGACGTCTCGACTCAAGACATTCGCCCGTACATTCCGCAGTCGCTCCGGCATCAGGTTTTCCGGTCGGTACATAACCTCGCGCACCCGAGCGGCCGTACGACGAAACGGCTGATCGCACAACGATTCGTGTGGCCGCGGATGTGTAAAGACATTCGGCAACGTGCCCAGGAGTGCTTACAGTGCCAGCGGAATAAAATCCACCGGCACACACGAAACGCACCGCAAAACATCGAGGTGCCGAACGAGCGCTTCAAGCACATCCACCTGGACATCGTCATCATGCCACAACTTCGAGGTTACCGATATTGCCTCACGATGATCGACCGCTACACCCGATGGCCTGAAGCCGTGCCGCTCAAAGACGTCACAGCCGAAACAGTAGTGCACGCACTGTTCGAAGGCTGGATAAGCCGTTTCGGAGCGCCGGCCACGATCACCACCGATCGAGGTATGCAGTTCGAGTCGCGCATCTTCGACGCAACAGCCAAAATGCTCGGATGCAACCGCATCCGGACGACAGCCTATCATCCCGCTTCTAACGGAATGATAGAGCGATGGCACCGATCGTTCAAGACAGCGCTCCGATGCGCTGACACCGATGATTGGATCACCGCGATGCCGACCGTTCTGCTTGGACTGCGCACGAGCATCAAGGAGGACATAGGCGCCAGCTCAGCCGAGCTGACATACGGGACGACACTCCGCTTACCAGGGGAATACTTCGTCGACGAGGAATCCCCCTCGGTAGGACACAGCGTTTTCCTCCAGAGGCTCCGACGGAAGATACGTGATCTCCGACCGACGCGCGCCTCCAATCATCAGCGACCACGACCGTTCCGACATCCACGACTGGCGGATTGCACGCACGTCTTCGTCCGCGCCCAGGATGTCCGGAAGCCGCTGGAAGCGCCCTACCGAGGACCGTACAGGGTCGTCCAAAGGCTGTCCGAGCAGGCGTTCAAGATCCAACTGGACGACGGACCGAGCGTAGTCTCAACCGAGAGACTAAAACCTGCCTTCCTCGAAGCCCTTCCCGATCCAGCACCGAACCCCTCTGTTTTAGGCACAGCATCGGCCGTCATCGAGCAGGTCACACTCGCGGACGTGCTGAAGCAGCGTCCACTCTGGGGGGGGCCCCTGTGGCGGCCTCGAGGCATCGAGGAGACCGACGGCAGAGGGCAGACCGACCGCCTCGAACGACGAGAACGAGAGGTCGACAGCAGCGATCGAGATTCGCCTGCAGCGTGACGTCCGCCACGCTAGCGTAGCGGCCACCGGCCGCCAGTTTAAACCTCGACCGACGACTAGGAGCACCGTCTCCCCCTACCTTCCGACTCGACATTGTACGACCGAACCGTCGCTTATAATAAAGTTATAGTTGAAGTCGAAACCCTCGTCGTCTCTCTTCCCCGGTTCTCGCGATCGCCTCTCGAACCCCGTTCGTTGGAGTGGCCAGAGATAACTCTGTCTCTGCCAACGTCTCGCGCACACCACGGCCGGAACCTCGGACGTTTCCGGCGAGGTATAAGTCGTGCTCGAGACCGAAGCCACATATATATATATATACAGCGCGCGACTACCGAGGATACTTATCCCGAAGTGTAGCGGTTGTCGTCTGCTGTAAAACCTTCACCTCGATTTATGAAAAAGTTACAGCTCCAAGAATTTATTTCTGAATTTTGTATTTTTTCGCTGATTTTTCTGAATCCAATGAGCCAAGAATCAAGCGAATCGGTTCAGTCGTTCAAGCGATATGGATTTCACCTGGTTATTTTACTCGCGGAAAAGGCAAATGCGGATTAAGATTCTTTGTTGACTATTCCTAAAAATGTAACTTTCACTTTTCGCATACGAGATGGCATCATTGGGTGCGTTCAGCCGACCACTTCGCTGCCCATCAGTCGACGATGTTTCGGCTGAACGCACTTCGCTACTTCCGGTTGCTCATCATGATTAGCTCAGCGCTCGCCATTCTCGGCAGCGTAGAAAATCTTCGCTGCCTCGAGCTGTGCTAGCTCAGCGCATATTAATGCCCTGAAAGCATTCGTGTAGTATACGCTGATATACCGTGATCTCACACATCTCAGCAAGGTCAGTTAAGGCAAGACAGAGCAAAAGCGTATTGTGATTTTTGTTATGACATGCACTTAGTGCTGGAGCAGTGAAATGTAATGCAATACTTTTCAAATACTTTCTATTTGAGCGATAAGTGTCTTTAGACATCAAATCTTTAACAACTTCAAAGCTTTAACCCCATTAACTATTGCTTATACCCAGTAAACATCCAATGTATTTTTGTGTCTAATGTGCGTGCGATAATTTTCCGTTGAGCGATGGATGCATCTGAAAGCGATAGTGAGGGATTAATTTACGAGGAGAAAGCGACTTAGGCCATTAAAATGTAGACAACCTTGTTTTTATGATTCAGGTATATTCCCAGGTATAACCCAGTGGCCAGGGTTTTTCTCAGAAGGGGATCAGAAGGGGAGGTTATATGGCGACAATTCTCGGACCTTGGCAACTTAGCATTGTTTCAAATGCTATGTTTCTGCCTACCTGTACTTGGAGTTACCAACGTGGGGGCATACACAATACCCGTGGAGGACTAGCATTTAAGGATGCCGCTCGCAACAGCGGGCAGCTATTCTCGCCGGGACGTGTAAATGACTAGACAGTTTGGAGCAGTGTGCAGTGAAGTGTACATGTGTATTTCTTGGTGTTTATCGCTTTGTGAGGACGAGGAGACATCACCTGTACGGATTATACAGACACAGAATCCCATCCAGCACTTTTAGCGCACAGGTATTTCTTCTGAAGTTATGATTACTCCTATTCACTTCTTGGCACTTGTGGCACATATTGATGCGTCAATGCATAACATGGAGGTAATACACGTAATCAACTTTCCAGCAGCTTATTTTAAAGAGAAAGCTTTCCTCTGCAAGTCAACGTTAATGCAAATTTCCCAAAAAACTGTTTCAACTTCATGGATTCTCTTGAACTTGTGTAATTTAAATAGAAAAAAAGAAGCTCCAGTTTTGGCCTGTTTTATAACAATAAATTAATTTGAGATAAAAATGTATAAAAGGTCTTGAAATAGGAAGTTTCAGGCTGTAATATGAGGGAAAAGTGATTGCTGTACATTTATTTAAATAAAGTTATACCACTCCAAATATGGGGAAGTTTTCAGGGGAAAAAAGTGATACGTTAATTTCCTGGAGAAGTGTATTAGATTTTTACAGATGAATATTTTTTTACAACCCGGAAGTAAATAGGGCATATTTTTGTTACTGTTTCAATTGTTTTTCTTTCCATCTGTTACTGTAGTTCATTGTTGAGGAACAGTTTATTACTTTTGTATAGACGCAAAAAAATATCTGTTCTATTTTCATCATAGTTTTTACAGTCTCGTTTTGTGTTCATTGCACCAACTGCGCGTTCAAATAACTCATCTTATGATTTTATACTTTTTTGGTGAGATGAACACAAGAGAAGACTGCAAAAAGCGAATATTATAACTTGTTGTCCCTCAGGAAGTTAAGGGTAATAATTCAGTTTGAATTTGTAGAATGGACATCGTGGTAATTCCAGTTTTTGTGGATTCGGACGAGGAAATTGAAGACGAGCAATTGATGGACGAGATGTTTGACCTCATCAATGCTCCAGATGGCCTGGATGAGGCTGTTTTGGAGTTGGCCGCAGTTAGGCCGATGGAAGAAGTTATACTGCCGAGAAATAGGAGGAGACGAGCCCGCAATGAAGATTATGCAGAAGTAACTGTCGTTGCTTATAACGATGACCTATTTGCAGAACACTTTCGCATGAGACGGGCAACTTTTCAAGTGAGAAATATTTTATATTAAGTAATATGTAATTTGTAATATGCTGTACTAATTATAAGATATTTTAGAATCTACTGCTTACAATGGGAAATGCAATAGATGCTATGGAAAATCTAGAAAAGAACTTATTATATACGTTGTGGCTGCTGGCAAAACCGGAGAGTTTTCTCGCAGCAGGCGACCGGTTTAATTTACCAAAAAGTAGTGGCCACGGGATTTTTAAGACTATTGTATATGCCCTACGGGGTTTGCTACCCCAATTCATAAAGTGGCCTGAGGCCAATACATATGCAGCAATTGCGAATGTTTGTATTAATCCTACTAATACATATTAATAGTAATATGTCATTTAAAGTTAGTCACTTTATAATAAAAATAATATTTGCAGGCATTTGATGAGAGGGGCAGGTTCCCGGGAGTCATTGGGGCCATTGATGGCTGCCATATCAATATAAAACAACCACAGCATAATGCTGTGGATTACTATAACCGAAAAGGAGTCCATTCCATGATTTTGCAGGGTGAGTAGTGAGTTTTCTTGAGATATTCCTCGTAGGTAAAATTCACAAGAAAATTAATTTTAAATCTATGTTCCAGGTATCTGTGATGCCAGTGGCAAATTTATTGATGTTTTTATTGGTATGCCGGGCAGGATGCACGATGCACGTGTATTCAGAAACAGTGATGTATATAGACATTTAGCCGATCAGGCAGATCCACTATTGCCGGATACATATCACATTCTCGGAGATTCGGCGTATCCACTTTCAAAGACTTTACTAACACCGTACAGAGACAACGGGTATCTGCAACCGCAACAAATCCTTTCCAATACCAAATTATCTTCACTACGATCGATAATCGAGCGAGCATTTGGGCGTCTCAAATGCAAGTTCCGCCGCTTACAATATTTAGACATAGCTGACTTGGAGTTAGGCAAAAGCATCATCGCAGCATCGTGCATACTGCATAATTTTATATTGTCCCACGAAGTGGATGATGGGTATGTAGATGTACAAGAGAAGTTAGGTATTATACAAGATGTGGCAGAAGGTCAAAGAAATTTGGATAGAGAGGGAGAGAATAAGCGTAGTCGAATCGCCAATAACTTGTAATACTTTATCTAATACTTTATTTAACAAATTCAACAGAAAATATCTTTGAATGTAAAATCACAGTGTTAACATAAACTTATTAAGGAAACAAACATTAAAACATTAAATCTAACTTACTTCTACAGGGCTTAACTACTACTTTTTTTATTGTTTTCCTCTAATGCCTTTGCTTGGCGGTTCAAAGCTTGTGTATGCTCCTTTAGAGCTTGCGTATACGCATTTAGAGCGAGGGTGTGCGCGTTCATCGCCGCAATCTTTTCTTTCATTAATTTATTTCTTTCCTCCATTTCCTCACTACACTTTTGAGTTATATCATTTTTTTGTATGGCCTGTTCTGTTATTGATTTTAATTAGGCGGTACGCGCCGACTCGATTTCGTAATATTGATTGCGGAGGCCCGCCAATTCCCGCGCCGCTTTTGATTTGCGTATTCTTTGCGTTTTATTTTTTAATATGGTAAGAGATTTGTTTGAAATACCATTGGTGGGGGGTGTAATTTTTTCTTTGATAGATTGTACAGGAGTGTTTGAATAATTTATTGTTGCGTGGTAAGACGCAGACGATGTTAGGTTGGGGAAGCTGCCTTCCCTTGACTGTTTATCACTGTCACGGGACGTACCAGGACCTAATATTCCAATGTTAGGAAATAAAGATGGAAAGTTAGTTAGATATGACTCGTCAGACAATGATTTGATTAGTTGAGTCTGCAATTCACCACGCAGTAAAGAATTACATTTTATAGTACTACACTCCTGCACATGAGAAGAGACAACTGACTCTAATTCATCTGACATATCATCAAAAAATGAATAATGTAAACTAAGTGCTGTAAAATATATATGTTCCGAATAAGCAGTTTCAATGTTACCTTCCGTTAAATCTATAGTCGCTGAAACAATATCATTGGATGCCTCGTCGTTTCGTTGTGTTGCCTCTTTTCTCAATTTTTCTCCCATGGCAGAAATTGGGTTAGAAAAATTTATACATTAGTCTTGGGCAAATATATCCTCCATGCATTCCAAATATGCCCAAGATGTCCTGCCACGCCCCGACATTCTATTTGTGTCCTTAATTGACCTATAGGTCGCCCTCATGTTTCGCATTTTCCGGTCTAGTGCCATTTCAGTTAGTTGGTACCCATGGTTCCCAAGCTGTTTGCTAATGGCCCTCCACAGATCCTTCTTCTTTTTTTTTGGATCTCTAAAATCTTCAATTCTCTCCTTGTACTCAGCCAAGAAGAGCATTGTGAGCTCTTTACTCCATTCTGATGATGCTGCAAAGTAAATACATATTTTACTAAAAGTATATTGTGTGAGCAGCAACTAAATGCTGCATACCAAAAGTAATAAACTTTAGTTATCACTGTGGCTAAATAAATTCTTACAGGTAGTTCCACTCTTTTCAGTGGCTTTTTGAATATTGACAGCATTTTCTTCGTCATGAATGTAGATTTCGAAGAATGTTGGGTCTGTAACAATGCATATTTTAATTACTGTTAAGACGCTATGGTACAGATTACACAGATATTATAAGCTCAGCTGTCCCACGCTACCCACGCTACCCACGCTACCCACGCTACCCACGCTACCCACGCTACCCACGCTACCCACGCTACCCACGCTACCCACGCTACCCACGCTACCCACGCTACCCACGCTACCCACGCTACCCACGCTACCCACGCTACCCACGCTACCCACGCTACCCACGCTACCCACGCTACCCACGCTACCCACGCTACCCACGCTACCCACGCTACCCACGCTACCCACGCTACCCACGCTACCCACGCTACCCACGCTACCCACGCTACCCACGCTACCCACGCTACCCACGCTACCCACGCTACCCACGCTACCCACGCTACCCACGCTACCCACGCTACCCACGCTACCCACGCTACCCACGCTACCCACGCTACCCACGCTACCCACGCTACCCACGCTACCCACGCTACCCACGCTACCCACGCTACCCACGCTACCCACGCTACCCACGCTACCCACGCTACCCACGCTACCCACGCTACCCACGCTACCCACGCTACCCACGCTACCCACGCTACCCACGCTACCCACGCTACCCACGCTACCCACGCTACCCACGCTACCCACGCTACCCACGCTACCCACGCTACCCACGCTACCCACGCTACCCACGCTACCCACGCTACCCACGCTACCCACGCTACCCACGCTACCCACGCTACCCACGCTACCCACGCTACCCACGCTACCCACGCTACCCACGCTACCCACGCTACCCACGCTACCCACGCTACCCACGCTACCCACGCTACCCACGCTACCCACGCTACCCACGCTACCCACGCTACCCACGCTACCCACGCTACCCACGCTACCCACGCTACCCACGCTACCCACGCTACCCACGCTACCCACGCTACCCACGCTACCCACGCTACCCACGCTACCCACGCTACCCACGCTACCCACGCTACCCACGCTACCCACGCTACCCACGCTACCCACGCTACCCACGCTACCCACGCTACCCACGCTACCCACGCTACCCACGCTACCCACGCTACCCACGCTACCCACGCTACCCACGCTACCCACGCTACCCACGCTACCCACGCTACCCACGCTACCCACGCTACCCACGCTACCCACGCTACCCACGCTACCCACGCTACCCACGCTACCCACGCTACCCACGCTACCCACGCTACCCACGCTACCCACGCTACCCACGCTACCCACGCTACCCACGCTACCCACGCTACCCACGCTACCCACGCTACCCACGCTACCCACGCTACCCACGCTACCCACGCTACCCACGCTACCCACGCTACCCACGCTACCCACGCTACCCACGCTACCCACGCTACCCACGCTACCCACGCTACCCACGCTACCCACGCTACCCACGCTACCCACGCTACCCACGCTACCCACGCTACCCACGCTACCCACGCTACCCACGCTACCCACGCTACCCACGCTACCCACGCTACCCACGCTACCCACGCTACCCACGCTACCCACGCTACCCACGCTACCCACGCTACCCACGCTACCCACGCTACCCACGCTACCCACGCTACCCACGCTACCCACGCTACCCACGCTACCCACGCTACCCACGCTACCCACGCTACCCACGCTACCGAGTCTCCTGATACGTACCACCTTGTAATTTTTCGTGCATGTCCGCACCCTCGGTGATATCATAGTTCTCACCCTCCCATTCGTATCTAATTATGCTCGCACACATTTTGTTAATTTTCTTGGTTACTTTCTGGTCACTGCTGCTCTTTACTACACGTCCTTCTTCTGCTATGCTTTTTTTTCACTGAACTGACCAGACCAACCAGACCACTGCAGTTTCATAACACAGAAACTACCGAATGGTAGCGCTGGGGTCGTGTCAAAACAGGCCGTTCAGCCGAAACATCTGATGCCCAGCGAGCGCTGGGCAGCGGTTCATCGACTGATGGGCAGCGAAAGTGGTCGGCTGAACGCACCCATTGTGAAATGCTGCGTGCTGCGGAGATAATATGGCTGTGTCGTGTTTACATTACCGACACATTGGTTAAGCCGGCTATGCCATGGCAAGTCATTTGTAATAACTGTTATGTGACACAGTCCGACTTTATTCTTTTATTTCAGATTCCATGCTTTATTTTTAGTTAATTAATAAAAGAGCATACTGTCCTTCCTCCTGTCCCTGTGATCTTGTGACTATTGAGAATTATGAAATGTCAAAAGTGTTAAGTGCGTAATTCACAAATTACTGTTCACTGTATTTGGTAAACGAGTGCTCATTATCAATAGCTAAAATTCTCAAGTGTCTAGCATATGAATCTTTTAACCAATAATTAGTTAGCAATTATTTACAATTTAAGGAAATACTAGCTATTGGTAATCAGTAGTTGCTTACGTAGACTAATTTCAGCACTTTAGGTTTGCACTCTGTCAGCTAGGCACTTGATAGTCAGAATACATAAAAAAACTAGACTGAGAATGAGAGAGCTTGCATATATAGCTTATAAAATATAACTTGTAAAGTATTAAGTCATATCATTTACAATTTCAGTAGATTCTGGCTATTGTTATTTATAATGATTGTAGTAATGCGTAATAGTTAAAATAGGAAGTTGTATCCTTATTGTTGTTAGTATTGCAGTTATCCTGTGCTATTTACTATTAATTACCGATAATGTGAGCCGTTATGGTCCGGTTTGAACTTCTGTATTTAAGTAAATTCATCCACACTAGCAATAAATATCTTCAGAGCTTTAACAATGTTTAATCTCCTTATTCGTCTTATCCCTTCTAGAATTATATGAATTAATACATGAAATATATGTAATGAATATCCTAACCTCAGATTCAAATAAATATTCTATTTTAGTCACATTGTCTTGCCTAATATTCTTCATTCTGAAAGCGCTATCCTCAGGATGCAAATAAATATTCTACTTCAGTATTATAGTCTTGCCTATTAACATAGTCTTCTTCATTCGTGTTCCACACCCGGTATGCATGCCTTTTACAGCTGGCTGACAGGCAGGCCGTCTTCTCCGACCACGTGCCGCCACAAACAAGGCGATAGAGACCCGCGTACCCATCTTCACGTTTCTGCCCGTCAGCCATTTTCCGGAACTGGACACGTTTTTTGACGGATGCTGTACTTTGTATGTAGAGAGCGAGAGCGAGAGCGAGGGCGAGGGCGAGGGCGAGGGCGAGGGCGAGGGCGAGGGCGAGGGCGAGGGCGAGGGCGAGGGCGAGGGCGAGGGCGAGGGCGAGGGCGAGGGCGAGGGCGAGGGCGAGGGCGAGGGCGAGGGCGAGGGCGAGGGCGAGGGCGAGGGCGAGGGCGAGAGAGAGAGAGAGAGAGAGAGAGAGAGAGAGAGAGAGAGAGAGAGAGAGAGAGAGAGAGAATGAAGTTTATTATTAAGTTCTAGGGCATACAGGAAGCCCTCTCAGACCAAAACATAGTGTAACGCAATTTACATACAGATGGAAGACGAACACACGCAAGAAAACAAGAAATCGCACGCAGTAAATGTAAGTGAGACTAACAAATAAAGAAAAGAAAACCAAAATAAAGTAAAATCAAAATACAATAAAATAAAGAAAATAAAATAAAATAAAGTAGAAAAGATCGGATAAGCCCGAAAACGTCGCAAAAAGAGAGAGGAGAGAGAAAGACAGTGAAAAATGGCTTAAGTCTACATAGAGGATCGCTGAAATTGTTACACCTCGTCGTAGGTACTTAGTAGGAACGCCGCAAGTGAGTTCTTGAATGCCCACTCACTGTCGCATTCCCGGATACTCGCGGGAAGGGAGTTCCAGAGTAGGGGTCCTCGTACGGAATACGAGACCCCTAAGAAAGCGGTGCGATGAGTGGGCACCATAAGAAGGGTCCCTTTTTGCCGAGAGGGATACCCAGAGGAGCCTTGGACCCTAGGCGTGAGGAGCATCCTATAAGTTGAGAGGGGCGCAAACTTAATAGCCTTGAAGAGACTAAGGCCAAGAAATAGGAGACGCCTTTCCCTAACCTTCAGCCACGCGAGCCGCCGGAAAAACGGCGTGATGTGAGCGTCACGAGGAAGATCAAAAATATAGCGCACACAGGCGTTGAGCGCACGCTGTAGCCTAAGCTCAAGTGTCCCACTGATGCCCAGTAAAGCCAGGCAGCAGTAATCGAGGTGTGGCAGAATGAGGGAGGATACGAGCTTGATCTTTAGGCCCCGCGGCAACGCAGCACTGTGACGCCGGAGCCCCGCAAGCACACCATAGACCTTACTGCAGATGTGCCGAGTGTGATCCCCCCAGTCAAGAGTGGGCGATATGTGCAGACCCAGCGAGACGACCCGAGAGCCGTACGGGATGGGTATACCGTCCATCTGAACCAGAGGGGCACCGGCAACATGCTGCAGGCCAAGGGCACGAGCAGAGCCCAACATCAAGCACTGCGTTTTAGAAACGTTTAATTTAAGAGAGTTCATGGTGGACCAGGCAGAGACGCTGGCAAGGTCAGAATTGATCCTTGTAATTGCGTCTTCCAGATCATTGTAAGGCGCAGAGATGTACAATTGTACATCGTCTGCATATTTGACCACCTTGGAATAGAAGATAGAAGAATTAAGATCGTGGATATATAGAGAAAAGAGGAACGGCCCAAGGACGGAGCCTTGCAGCACGCCCGAATGGACCGGGGAGAATTGAGAGGTAGACCGTCCGATTCTGACTGCCTGCACCCTATTCGTGAGGTAAGACCAGATCCACCGCAAGACCGGAAGAGAGAGATTGAAAGAGTAGAGTTTGGAGAGTAGAAGAGAGTGGTCTACGGTGTCAAAGGCCTTAGAGAAGTCAAGACACACTAGGATTGTGACCATCCGCTGATCAGCAGCAAGACGGACGTCCTCCAGGAGTGTCAAGAGAGCGGTTTGTGTGGAGCGGTTTTTGACAAAACCATGTTGCGAGGGGTCCAACTTCCCAGAGCTATCGAGAAAACTCTGAATGTCAGTGAGGACCAGCCTCTCAAGGATCTTAGAAAGCTCAGGAAGGATAGAAATAGGGCGAAAGTCGGCAGGTGCAGAGGCGTTCGGTTTTTTAGGTATAGGGGTAATGAAAGAGCGACGCCAGGCGTCAGGAGAGATAGAGAAAGTAAGAGAAGAGTTGAAGATTTGAAGACTAGTAGGATAGATAGCCGGAAAAGACAGAGAAAGAAACCTCGCACTCAGCTCATCCGAGGGCGAGATAGACGAGTTAGTAAGGCGCAAAGCGCGAGCAAGACTCTCCTCTGTAACGGGAGAGAAGTAGAAAGACGTATCGTCAGAGGGACAGCTAGACAGAGACAAACATGCGGGGACGGCCGGAGGAGAAGAGGCGTGAGCCGAAAGGAAGAAGGTATTGAGAGTGTCCGGAGACAAGTGAGTGGGAGCGGAAGTACGAGAGGGAGGAAGAACACCGAACGATTTTAGCTCGCGCCAAACTTCGTTCGGGTTAGTAAGGCTAGAGAACCTGTCGAAGAGAAAAGCAGATCTAGCTCGCGCCAGAAGAGCTTGAACTCTATTTCGACAGGCTTTGTATTGTACCCGCAAGTCCGGATTTCCAGTTCTGATATAGGATCTCCTGAGCGAGTCGCGAGAACGCATCTCGAGACGAATCTCAGGAGTGATCCAGGGAGCAGGTGGCCGTCTGACACGCAGGGGTCGAAGAGGGGCATGCTCATTCAGAACTTGGAGCAAGCCAGTGTTGAGGTTGTCAACCAACAGATCCACGCTACTCTCACAAGCGTTCGTAGTAAGACGAGCACAGCTAAGCTGTGAGATATCATTGAGTAGCGCATCACGGTCGATTGAACCATACCTCCGACGAAGATCATTGAAAGGAGCAATACGTGAAGTTAGTGCGTATTCTAGTGAGATAAAGTCATGATTAGAGCAGTGAGGCTCTTTACTTTGAGTGTAAGAAACAACCTTGCTAGAATCGTCAACAAGCCCGAGGTCAAGCCAGGTAGAGGAAGTAGAGGTATGAAAAGTGGGGGAATAAGGGATAGAATAGAGATTAAGACGAGAAAAAAGGTCTCCAAGGTAGCCGGAGTCGAAAGAAGAGGAACCCATGTCCGCATTCCAATCGCCAAGCACTACCTTGTTAGGGTAGTCCGAGACAATGTCAGCAAACAAGGGCTCGAAATGAGAGAGAGGGGCATATGGGGGCCGGTAGACGACTCCCACAAGAAGAGAGCCCGCCGAGGGGATTACCACCTCAGCGAAAAGATACTCAGGACCAGAAGCTAAAGAAGAGGAAGAAGACGCAACTATAGTGGAAGAGTAAGAATCGCGAATATACAGACAGGCGCCTCCACCCATTTTGCCATCCCTGTCGCACCTGAGGATCGAGTACCCAGGTATTACATGCTGGCTGTCGACGGTGGACGCAGAGAACCAAGTCTCCGAAATCGCAACAACATCCAAGCAGGATAGCGAAAGGAAAGCCGTGAAGCGGCCGAAATGAGCAGCGAGGGATTGGGCATTAAGGTGCCCAAAGCGCAGCGTAGTGGTGGAGACACCAGAGACAGAAGGCGACGCACGGGGGGCGGGTCTTCACGCGAGCTTGGAGCGTAGATCTTGCTCCGAGTCGAGTCGAATGGGGGGGCTAGCGTCCGTCTTTTTGACGTAAATGCTGCCGTCACGGTGCCATACACGAGCGAAGCCGCGTTCGCGGGCAAGCGTACGACAGCGCTTTAGGAGAGAGGCGACTTCCCGTGGCAGGAACTCATTTACATAAATCGAGCGAGACGGAAAAGAAGGGTCAACCGCAGACGCAGGCAGGTCGCGCTTGGCCCGTTTAGCAGCAAGAAGTGTGTTACGCACGGCGGAAGAAGCTAGCGTGACGTGCATCGTTCGCGGACGATCGGCGGAGGGGGTCCCACGCAGGCGCGATACCGCAATGATATCACGATCGGCAAGAGGGGCACCCAGCGCTTGCGCGACACGCATGACATGCGACCGGAGATTTTCCCCAGAGGTCTCCGGGAAGCCGGAGATCGCCAGCTCGGCAGAGCGTGATACAACCTCTAGACGCGAGAGGCGAGCAAGCGCATCATTCGGAGAGGTTAGGCCAGACTGATGGCGCTCACTTATCTGGCTGACATCTTTGCGGAGGTTGTTGAGGGAGACAGCGAGGAGTCAACCTGAGCCAGCGAGGCAGTAGTGCTGGCTTTAGCCTCAAGAGCAGCGGTCCGCTTGTCCAGCTTTTTGAGAGCTTCCGTGTGCTGCACCGAGGTGGAGAACAACTTCGACACACAAGCCTTGAGCTCAGCTGTTTGGACGCGCTGTTCAGCCATGAAAGTCGTTAGCGTAGAGTGTTGAATGGCCTCAAGGATAGAGGCGACAGAGTCCATAGCTGGCCCCGGTGTGGGTCCAGGAAGCCCAGAGAGCGAAGACTCAGATGGAGCAGAAGTGGAGGGTAGCGGCAAGGCAACCGGCGAGGGAGACGCAGAGGCTGATGCTAGGGGCATCGGGCCAACCTTGCAGCGTCGCTCGGGGTGCACTTTGACGCACCGCGGATGTCCGGTGGCATTGCATCGAGTGCAAAAAGTCACTTCCTTCTTGACTTCCTTCCTACAGAGTATGCAGGAAGGAAGATCAATCTGCACGGCAGGTGGCGTCATCGCAGGTGACAGCGTGAGCAGGTGGTACCCTTGACTTCAGTAGCGTGGGTGGCAGCCGTGATGGTGACGAAGAGCCAGAGGGCGCGGAGAATAAGAAGTCACACCAGAGTTCAAATTTCAGAAAAATTAACCGACAGCTTCGCCCCCACAAAAATGGGGGTTAGAAAATCTGTCAGTTTGGCCACAGATAAAGTAATCGAGTTCTCGTCGGCTATGGAAGTGCCGATAGTGATTAATAGGCCAAAGTGTAGGCGGGCCGATCGAGAACACGCCAAGTTTTTTTTATTGTTAATCGCTAATTTATTGTTAATTTATTATTAATTGCTAATGCGAATTAAATCGAAGTATCTTTGAATGAAAACTTGGCTTTCTTGTATGATAACTATTATCTTTTTGTTATATTTCAATTTTGGGGGAAATCCAACTGCTACTTGGCGCATTTTCTTACATTTTAATGTTTTTGGACGGATTTCTCATTGCTTTCTTACCTCGCAATGAAGCGCGAGGCACTTACTCTGGTAATATTGTTAGAAAACTTTGAAAGAAATAGATACACGACGAATTGAGAACCTTCTTTTCGATGTAGTATATAGTATATATGATTGAAATGTAAATGTCATATTTCTTAGGATTTTATATTATTGTAAAGTCAATGTTACATTTAAATTAATTTCTCATTACTTTCTTACCTCGTAATGAAGCGCGCACACGCCAAGTTTTTTTCTATTATTATTGTTAATCGCTAATTTATTGTGAATTTATTGTTAATTGCTGATGCGAGTTAAATCGAGGTATCTTTGAATGAAAACTTGAGTTTCTTGTATGTTATTAATTATATCTAAATTATAACTTGGCTTTCGTTTACCATTGATATCCATTTCTATTTTTGATAATTTTTAAATGACTTTTGCAAGATTGGTGGGTTGGTGAGTCGGTGGTTTGGGTTGTTGGGTGGCGGCGGCAGCGGGCGGGGGGGGGGGGGGCTACTTGGCGTTTTTTTTCATTTTAATGTTTTTGGGGGGATAACAGTTGTTTATAGGCAAAGCCATATTCTGGAACTGTCATCTAGATAATTCAGACATACATATATACAACATACGTACCAATTTTTTGCATTATCACCGATGATTCCGTCGAGGCTCCCTCAATGCCCACACTATTGCTGGCATAGTCCACCTCTGTCTTCTTGAATATGTCAGCAACAGTTTCTACCTGCTTTTCCTCCACGTTCTCCCAAGGCTCACTGTCGGAGTTGGATGGGTGATGGACGTCGACGAGTACGTCCATGACTTGCCCATCTAAATCGTTACAAAATTGCAACGTTAATTTTTAATGATTTCCGAATACTGACATTGGGAACGCAAAGATTTAATACCTTCAGTGGCAAACTTTTGAGTCTCCTGGGACGGCCAAACCAACATTGGCCTCTTCCTAGGCACGGGGGGACAAATCTCGTCGTCGCCCGATGCCGATTCCTCATACAGCTGGTTGGGCTTTCGTTTACGACAGCTCTTGCCCCTCTGCGCAGGGTCTGTACTGGAGCCTGCCGAGGATGAGTCGGCGGGATACCTCCTTGCCTTATTCAAATCATCTGCAACATATATGTAAGATGTGATGATGGATTGATGGTCAAGGAAATTTAGATTAAAAATATCAAGGCTTGATTCTGTGTAACGATAGCTTTATTAGACGATCTACAGTTCGTTATGGTCAAGAGCAACTGCCCACTCTAGGGACATAAAAATATATATGAAATTTGACATTTGTTATGACAACACAGTAAATGCAATACAAATCTGTTTAAAGTCCTTTATTGCATTTGCTTTAAAAAATATTTAGACTCTTTTATTCAATTGTTTTCGACAAAATGCCCGGGTTAGAGCCCAGCGAGTGAAACCGTTTGCAACAATAAAACAAACACTTTTCAATTCTGGATAAGCTTAGTTCGAGAAGTACGTAGCGAAATTAAAAATAAATTAAAAAATATATATGTACTCCAACTACAAACGGCATTGTGTGTCGGCCCTTAATGATCACTGACATGAGAATCGGCCAAAATTGGCCTGAAGAATTGTTGAAGATTGACATACCGTCACAATTCACCTGTACGTCAATAATGGTTGGGCGCTCCGAGAAACATTTGACGACAGATCTTCGCAGACCAAGAGATTTCAACAAATCCAAATGAAATCAAGACATCCGTGAAGAAGCAAACACATCTTCAACCAACTATATCACTACCATTCCCGATTGGCCGGAGCACCGCATCTCAGGATCGCGAAGCCCAATGTCCAAAAAAAAAAGTCACAGCCCCAACTTACACCATTAAACGCTAAAACCTAAGGCAATGTGCCGCCTATAATAGTTCATAATTGCGAATCAACAAATCACTACGAACAATCCAAGATATTCAAATAAAAGATTTCTCCGTAAGGAGAACGACCAGTAACAGATTTACTATATCACTATCCAAATCGACAGATCACAAAACAGCTACGAACGCACTAAAAAATTGCAACATAAATTACTTTATTTATACATCTAAATTAGAAAAACTACAGGCAATGTTACTTAGAGGCATTAATCCAGAGACAGAGACTTCACTAATCCTGGACGAAATAAATAGACTGGCACCCAACAAACTCATAGCGACAAAAGTATCAAGGTTTGAAACACCGAAATCTAAATCCAGAAATATACCATTACCCATGTTTATTATACAATTCACCCCTACTTCAGACCTATCATTACTAAAAATAATTCAGGTTATACACTTTCAGAAAATAAAATGGGAAGAACTAAGACCAAGAGGAGCCATCCAAAAGTGGTAACTGCCAAAGAATTGGCCACTCAAAATCGAACTGTAACTTAAAGTACAGATGTACAAAATGCGACGAGGAACACTCCAAACGGAACTGCAAGCTAAGCGATTCTGCACTCAAAGAAGTCATCTTCTGTGTAAACTGCAAATCGTATGGACATCCTGCGACTTATAGATGGACTGTCTCGTGTTCAAAAATGACGAAAAAATATCAGAGGAGATCAAATCCAAAGCGTCCGCAAATATCACAACTAAAACTCCAATCCAAACAACCAGAAAGGTGGGTTCCAAGTTATACAGGGAAATGGTATTAAATCGGGTTAACACAAATCAGCAAAACTTCACCGCACAAAATACAACAAACCATTCAATTACGGATCTCATCTTAGAGATCAGAAATAATTGAACTAGCCTTTCCGAACAAGTACTATCAAATACCTCGAAAATAGATGCCATTATACAATCCCTGCTCAATACAAATAAGCCGCAATGACACCTTCAACTTTCCAAATACATCCTAAAACCCAGTTCGCACTCATAAACAATCTGAAAATAATATCATTCAACGTAAATTCAATAATAAGCCTCAATAAAAGAGCAGCTCTTAAAACCTTTATACTCGAAAACAAACCTGACATCCTATGTCTAAACCAGTGCTGTCCAGCGGAGGGGCCCCTACGGAGCTGAGGTCCCCTTCCAGGTTACCCGTGCCGAGCCGCCGCGCTACCTGACTCCACCCACCCCGCTGCCGGGCCCAACCGGCAGCGCGACCCCCACCACCGTAGTCCACCGTGCTTGCTCACCGTGAGCCGCTTAATTGCGAGGTAAAAAACCAATGAGAAATTAATTTAAATCTGACATTTACATTTTAATCATATATCTATACTGTATACTACATCGAAAAGGATGTTCTCAATTCGTCTCGTATATATTTCTTTCAAAGTTTTCTAGCAATACTACCAGAGCAAGTGCCTCGAATGAAGCGCGCACACGTCGTTTTTTTTATTATTGTTAATCGCTAATTTATTGTGAATTTATTGTTCATTGCTGATGCGAGTTAAATCGAGGTATCTTTGAATGAAAACTTGGCTTTCGTTTACCAATGATATCCATTTCTATTTTGTATCATTCTTTAATGACTTTGACGAGGTTGGTGGATTGGGGTGTCGAGGCGGAGACGGACTACTTGGCGTTTTTTTTTCATTTTAATGGTTTGGCGGATATTTCAGTTCTTTTTGTTAGTTAATCAGTAAAAAAAATATAATTTATTATTACCCATTTGACAAGTTCAATACTTCAACAATGTGACGAATAAGAGGAGGATACAGCTTGTGTGTATAATGTAACATATGAAGCGTTGGACTTAATTATGTACAATTCAAGGACACGCTTATCTATTGACAATTCATATTTGTCCAACAAATTTGGAGTTCTTTGCTTAAGTTGTACATCCTCTCCTCATTCGCCACATGTGAAAAGTGTAGAACTTGTCAAATGTGTAGGCTATGAACCATTTGAGCAACACGCTTGAAATTTGATGAGTAGATACTGATTTTCCGCGACTAGTATGCCTCTAAATTAATAATATTACGATTAGGGTCAACACTTAATAAGTTCTATTGATTCTCTTATGCGACACATTTGTAGTGTCAAATTTGAGAAGGGCGTACCTAAGAACCACTTCAGTGAGAGATTTCAAACTTGCCGAACAGATACATAACTCAAATACTACAAAAGTGAAAGATCCAAAATTTTCAGAGCAAATACTGATTACTTGTGTTACATATTCATCTTCATCGGACTACTTTTCTTAGCTTCGTTCACACGTAGATCTAATGATTTTAACTTGCTAGTCTCCTACATAGTTTTCCCATGCGTATTTTTCGAGCCTTAAAACTGTGACTTCGACTCTTTCGTTCCGTCTTATCTCAAGTCTTAAAACGCACTCCTAGTAAGGGATCATCGCAGCATGCCCTTAGTGAACTCTGCAGCGGTGCACTTATGTCCCCCTGTAAGTGTTTAGACCTCAAGCGTAGTCAGACCCTTGGCGCCTATACTCCCACCATACCCCCTTTTTCACTGGGTTTTTCGGGTATTTAAGCCCTAAATTCTAGTATAAAGCGGGGGAATCAGTTCCGAACTCTCATCGACGGCGATGCACTGTCAATCGGACCAGCGAAGAACATCGTAGTAGTTCGAGCACTAGTCTCCTTCGAAGGAGATACAATTACTGTACGTACATCGTGTCTCATCGCGATCGTTAGGCAAGTCACAGTTCTTTCGTTAGTTTCTCCCCCGTTCAAATCGTAACGTAAAACAAATTCATATTATCTTGTAACAACATCTCAAAACCACAGAAACTCTCATTGTATATTTTGTGTTTGTATAATTTGTTCATTCAGAATATATTGAACATTATTCTAGTTTTCATAAAGATACCAATGTGTCATCATTACTAAATTTTTGTTTAGTCAACCTTGTTTCAATTAATCACAATAAGGAAAAGAATAATAAAAGATCCCACGAGGATACATCTTTACCGCTCGAGGTGTATCCGGCGAGCCATAGTAAGGTTTAACTCTAGCTTAGGGCATTCTTCCATGATCAATGAGCAGTCTTGAATCTGGTTAAGGTGAAATAGCCCTCAGCACGATCTTAGAGCATATTCTAGGATTCGCGAAGCCTGCCTCTTAACAAAATCAAACTGCTACATGGCACATTTTTTTACATTTTAATGATTTTGGACGGATTTCATGCCTTTTTGTTAGTTAATGTTCAACAATAAAGAAAATAAAATTTTTAATTATTTACCAATGGTTTATAAAAAATGTAAAAGTAAAATTTTATTAAAATGTCAAGTGCCATTTCTGTTCAAATATGCAGCATCACCTATGTGCCTGTTTATGTTATAATGTAAGTTTAATCTTACAATGTATTTATAACTTAATCATGCACATAGAAGGAGATCTAAGAAATTGAGCTGAATGTGAGAATATAGATTCCCTAGATAATATACTTTGCACTTGACAAATTCACATTAGCATAAGAAAAATTACCAATAGCTAGGATGCATTTAAATTGCAAATTAGATAAGCTATACCCTCATACGCACTCTAACATTGGTGTATCTCGACAGCCAAATGCGTAGCTCAGGGAGCGCATAATCTAATGTAATAAAATTTGTTAAACAAGTACTGATTACCAATAGCTAGTATGTCGCTAAATGACACGTGATTGGTAATTATTGCTTGCTTACATGATTTTAGTTCTTTAGCTGAAGTGTTCCTTGAGCGATGAACTTGACTGTCAAGATACAACTAAATTAGACTGCGTATGAGCATTCTGCTTGGTTTATATATTATGATTATAAAGCGTTAAGTCAAACAATGACTCGGAGTAGCAAACAAGAGATTCCCAATAGCTATATAGAATGTATTGAAATTGTAAATGATTTGCCTTAATACTTTACAAATTATATTCAATGAGCTACATATGCAGGCTCTCTTATTCGCAGTCTAGTTTTGCAGTATCCTGACTGTCAAGTGCCAAGCTGACGGAGTGCAAACCTAAAGTACTGAAATTAGTCTAAGCAGAGTACTGATTACCAATAGCTAGCATTCCCTTAAATTGTAAATAATTGCTAATATTGCTAAAAAGATTGATATGCTACAAACTTGATAATTTTAACTATTGGTAATCAGCACTCGTTTACCAAAACAGGGACTTGTGAGTTACGCACTTAACACTTTTAACATTTCATAGTTCTTAATAACGACAAGATCACAGGGACAGGCGCAAGAACAGTATAACTCTTTTATTAACTACATAAAGCATGAAATCTGGAACAAATAATAAAATCAGACTTTGTCATATAACCGTTATGGCACATAACCATGGCATAACCAGCTTAACAATGTGTCGATATGACACAGATTACAGATTATAGATTGGTAACGTAAATACGATATTTCCTAGTGATGCCAACTGGTGTGAAAAAAGTGAAAGCCACATTTTTAGGAATTGTGGAATCCTATGGCTCTTAATCCGCCTTGCCTTTTCCACGAGTAAAATAAGCAGGAGAAGTTCATATCTCCTGAACGACTGAACCGATTCGCTTGATTCTTGGCTTATTGGATTCAGAAAAATCAGCAATGAAATACAAAATTTAGAAATAAATCCGCGGAGCAGTAACTTTTTCATAAATCGAGGTGAAAGTTTTATAGCGGACGAAAACCGCTACACTTCGGGATAAGTATCCTCGGTAGTTGCGCGCTGTACTATATATATAACTACTACTTGATTAAGATATGATGTTCAAGAATTCCTAAAAACGTCACTTTCACTTTTCTCACACCAGTTGGCACCACTCCGAAATGTCGTGTTTACGTTACCGACATATTGGTTAAGCCGGTTATGCCATTGTTGGTTATGTGTTATAATGCTTATCTGACACAGTGTGATTTTATTATTTTATTCCAGATTCCATGTTTTATTTAGTTAATAAAAGAGTATACTGTCCTTACCCCTGTTCCTGTCATCTTGTCATTATTAAGAATTGTGAAATTTCAAAACTGTTGAGTGCGTAACTCATAAGTCCCTGTTTTGGTAAACGAGTGCTGATTACCAATAGTTCAAATTTTCACGTGTGTAGCATATTAATCTTTTAAGCAATAATTAGCAATTATTTATTTACAGTTTAAGGGAATACTAGCTATTAGCAATCAGCACTTGCTCAAACTAATTTCAGCACTTTAGGTTTGTACTCGGTCAGCTAGGCACTTGACAGTCTGGAATAACATGTAAAGTATTAAATCAAATTATTTCCAATTTCATTACATTCTAGATATTGGGAACCTCTCTTTTGCTAATCTGAATCATTGTTTGACTTAACGCTTTATAATTAGAAAATATAAACTAAGTAAAATGCTCATACGCAGTTTAATTTAGTTGTATCTTGACAGTCAAGGTCATCGCTCAAGGAACACTTCAGCTAAAGAACTATAATCATGTAAGCAAGCAATAATTACCAATCACGTGTCATTTAGCGACATACTAGCTATTGGTAATCAGTACTTGTTTAACAAATTTTATTACTTTAGATTGTGCACTCCTAAGCTACACGTTTGGCAGTCACGATACACCAAAGTTAGAGTGCGCATAAGGGTATAGCTTATCTAATCTGCAATTTAAATACATCCTAGCTATTTGTAATCTCTCTTTTCATAATGTAAATCATTGACTAACTTAACGCTTTAGAATTATAATATTCAAGGAATATTATTCATATTCATTTAGGGATATAATAGCTATTGGTAATCAGTACTTGTTTGGCAAATTCCGTTACTTTAGATTGTGTGCTCCCTGAGCTATGCATTTGGCAGTCAAGATTTAGCAAGTTTGTTGCTCCAGGAACGCTTTAGCTAAAGAGTTCAAATGCTTAAGTGATTGTCTGTGCACTGTAATGCTCATTGTGATGCACTGAAGAATTTTCAGACTTTTAAACAAACTAATTTCAGCACTTTAGGTTTGCGCTCCATCAGCTAGGCACTTGACACTCAGGAATAGCTTGTAAAGTATTAAATCAAATTATTAACAATTTCATTACATTTGAAATATTGGGAATGTCTATTTTGCTAATCTGAATCCTTGTTTGATTTAACGCTTTACAATTATAATATGTAAACCAAGCAAAATGCTCATACGCAGTCTAATTTAGTTGTATCTTGACTGTCAAGTTCATCATTCAAGGAACGCTTCAGCTAAAGAACTAAAATCATGTAAGCAAGCAATAATTACCAATCACGTGTCATTTAGCGACATACTAGCTATTGGTAATCAGTACTTGTTTAACAAATTTTATTACTTTAGATTGTGCACTCCTAAGCTACACGTTTGGCAGTCAAGATATACCACAGTTAAAGTGCGTATGAGGTTATAGCTTATCTAATCCGCAATTTAAATGCATCCTAGCTATTGGGAATCAGTAACTAGGCGTTAATTATTACCAATAGCTATCATGCTTCTAACTTCCAACAGACTAAAGTTAAAATTTTAAATTATATTTGACAAGATGTAAATCTCATACTATTTAATTTTGGAATATTGAATTTCTCAAGTGCAAGCTATATTATGTAGGGAACCTATATTCTCAGACTCAGTTCAATTTCTTAGATCTCCTCCTATGTGCAAGAAAAGTTATAAATAGTTACATTATAACATAAATATGCACATAGGAACACTTGACATTTTAATAAAATTATACTTTAAAATTTTTTAATTAAACGATTAATAAATAATTAAAAAATTTATTGTGTTTATTGTTAAGCATTAACTAACAAAAAGACATGAAATCCGTCCAAAAACTTTAAAATGTAAAAAGTGCGTCATGTAGCAATTTCATTCCCCCAAAAAATTGAGATATAATAAAAAAGACATAGATATCATACAAGTAAGTCAAGTTTTCATTCAAAGATACTTCGATTCAACTCGCATTAGTAATTAACAATAAATTAACAATAAAGTAGCGATTAACAATAAAAAAACTGACGTGTGCGTCCTTCATTCGAGGCACTTGCTTTCATAATATTGCTAAAAAACTTTTAAAGAAATTAAATTGTATACAATTTACTATAGTAAAGTCAGTGTTAGGTTTAAATCAGTTTCCCATTGCCTTTTTACCTCGCAATGATGTCTATGTCTTTTTTGTTATATCTCAATTTTGTGGGGGAATCAAACTGCTACTTGCCCCATTATTTTAGATTTTAATGTTTTTGGGCGGATTAAATATATGTATATAAGGTAAGATACGTGTTTGAATATGCACTTAACCATAATTTTCCTGCACATATTTTTGCACATAAACTCTCATCTACATTCGTATCCATCCACACCATATTCTTGAATCATTCGTTCGCTTACCTCACACTCTATTACATTCAGTCTCTTCCAGACACACTTTTCATTCCCTGCGATTGTATGTTTTGTTATTTTTCATATATTTTGTTAATTTATCTGGGTTTATGAATTTTGTTAATGCGTTTTCCCTCCCCTGAAAATTTAGACTATGGCGATTTTTTGTACCGAGAACAGCCGAATCAATTTTATGAACCGTTATATTCGGAGAGATCATAGAATTCTATCACATACTAGGCAAAAATGAATATCACAAAATTATTGCGAGACTTAAACGCAGTTTGGAGGGCAATTGAATTTGAAATCAAACGCAAATTTCTGAATTAAACACAAGTATATAGACTTATAGGAGTTTTAGTGAATGGATTATAAACATTATATTGATATATTTGGCGGATTACTGCTGAATGCATGTTACGCTGCTTCGAATGCCAACTATTAGAACTCTGAGACTCAATTAAACAAAATAATATAACCGAAGGTATCGAATCCAAAGAAAAACTGTTTGTAGTGCTGCTGATGAAGGCATTAAATCAAAGCACATTTTCATCCGACTCGTTCGAAATAGAGGAATCAAATTTTAAAGCACATAGAATTTAGTGTCAGAGGACTAGCATCAAAGATTTATCACTTAAAAGTTGAAATAGTATTTTAACTTAAAGGTAGCACTAAGGGGCACTAAAAATTAAAATTAGTAAAGTTAGAAATTAGTGCTAATCTTCTTGCATTTAATTCTTATAGATTCTTAGTTCGACTAGACTAAATTAATTCTACATAAACGAAACTTTCATTCGAATTCATTGACTGATTTTTGAGTATGTTAAATAAGATACAACGTGGAATTAAATTAGATTAGGTGCGTATTTATGTTATAAACTTGTTATGACAAAACTGAAGAGTTGTATTAGTTGGCTGTCGATGAGAAGCAATTCATAGATGTCATCTACAAACTGCATTTCTCGCTATCAGTCGGCTAGAAATGCAAAGCAATAGACCTAAATTTTAAAACGTAGCATTTTTTATTGTTATAGGCAATTTTTATTGTTCAATATGGTTCGATTTTGCAAAGATCCAACTTTCTGCCGGAGAAATTTTACCTATTTCTCATCTAAAGTATTTGCAAAAACCATTCTGTATTAAATGTGGACGTTAAAACGACAAAAATGCCAATTAGTTTTGCTCCATAAACTTATTCTCTGACCAAAAATTATGCATCCTGAATTTTTTATAATAAAAATGTGAAGTAAAACAATAATTTCTTTAAGTAAGTTTCCCAGAAATTGTTCTATGTTGAATGATTATAAACACAGGAACACAAATCATATAATTAAGTTATACATAAAGTTTGATGAACCTAGTCTTCGAGATGATGAACGAGACAAAATATATTTATGACGCTATATATTGGTAACGCTAGTAGCACCTAGTTCCTTCCACACCAACTAGATTGTTTTTTCCGGTTACCAGGCGGATTAAAATGAAAATTAAATATTATGTTCACAACGGTTTCTCAGAATTGTTATTAGTTGCTAAATTGGAATTGCCGTCTTTTTCGGCGTTTTCTGGTATAAACGAATTTTTATTTTAGCCTTTGGAGCGCATGGTAATTTCCTCTTTATTTATTAGCTTCGAAATGAGACAGGTTTGTTGAGTATATTTTTTGTTTTTTCTAAAGTTAATTTTTGAGTTCGGAAAACGTTATAGTTAACCGTAAATATGCCCGTTATTATGCTGGGAGAGTTTGTAAATTGCTTTAGTTTTTTTTTGGAAGGAAACGAATTTTTCCAAATTGAACATATAATTACCGAGCTCACCAATATACTTTATGAAAAAACAAGAAATATATCGTAAGACCCTGACTCTTCCCATAGCTCATGAATAAAGAATGAGATTGATATATGCAATTGTAATTTTGCAATTGTGCATGGTTGATAACAATTTTGTTTGAGAAAGCAAACAGAATGTTTACTTGTGCCTTAACTCAATATCATGAAAAAGTGATCCGCTTGACGTAAAATAATCCTTAAGCGATTTGTTCTCTCGTTAACTTTCAGAACCCTTTTTATTGCTTCTTTCTTTAGAATTTATTCGATACCCCAAAATCAAATCGCCAAAATCCATTTCGAATTCCAATATCTCACCAAGGAACCTACTTCTCAATTTCCATATTAAAATTCCCGCTCCGGTAAAATACTTTTGTAGCCCCCCATCAGAGCTATCTTCAAGGGAGAAGTCTGCGCGAATACGCAAACGCAAGGCGTGCAAAGTGGGAACAAAGACAAGGGGATCCGTTTTCCGTTGCGTCGTGGTTGGTTGCGTCACTTTGTGCGGGACCGTTGCCAGTGCTGTTGCGTTGAACACTGTGCGTTGAAGAATTGAAGATTGCAAAGAAGCCAGACAAAGGGCCAGTGAAACTAGTAACGGGAAAGAGTGAAAGTGACTGCAGAACACAATTGGGAACGACAAATATGGAAAGCAATTATTAACAAATCATAAAATCGTGGAAGTGGCCAAATGGTTGATCGATGGAAAATCTGCGAATTTCGGTGAGTCTACTTTGTCTCTTATTCTGTCTACTTGTATTTGCATTTTATTGCCGGTTGTCTGTGTTTCGAACGTAGATTCGTATTTGCAAGTGACTTTCGATTTCTTTTAAATCTCTGCCATTTTAAACCGGCTCTTGTTCCCTCGAAGTTCGCGAGATAACTTGTATTGCGTATGTATTGCAGTTTTTACCACATTTGATTGAAAACGTCGTTTACTATTTTTTGAAAACGCTTTCGCAAGCATATTTCTGCATTTCTGTATTTCTGTGAAATATTGTGTTACTAAGAGATGCGACTACGTACACACGGTGCCTTATAAATGTAGATGACCATATAAATAGAAGTAAAGATGGCTATTTTGAAAATTCTAATCCAGTCATCAAATCCAAGTTATTTAATATAAATTAGGCACGTCCGCCAGTTTGTACAACTACTTGATGGGTATGGATCGCAGTTTTCATCATCTGTAATTGAAAGAGTTACAGTTCCTGGTCATAACTTATAAACCAAACGTGTAATCTCATTTTCGTTTTTTGAATCCAATCAGCCGAACAATAAGCAAATTGGTTCGTTCGCGAAATATGAATTTTCCTTTTAATTTTCTGGTATGTAAAGGAACGTGCATTTCAAGATTCATAATTTTTAAAGATTTTAACAGTCAAAATATTGTTTTCACTTTTTTAACATTATCGATGCTATCACGACGTTGCGGCGGACACAAGATGGCTGTGCCTTCCTTTCTTTTTGTGTGCAATATTGGTTATGTGTCACAATGGTGATTGTGCTTTTTTGTTATTGTATTAAATGTTTGTTACTTCGATTGGTTTCGAAAGAGCAAAATGCATTGTTAATGTAATAATGATTATTGAGAAATATTTGAAACAGTAGTCAAGATATACTTATAACGTAGCAAAGTATCAAACTTATCAAATACATAGCTCACAAACCACTTTAGCTAAATTCAATAAATGAGTGCTGATTACAAATGGCAAACTGCAAATAATTGAACTTAATACTGTACTACTTATGTTAAGCAGAAAATGATTAAGTACGTAGCATGAGAAAGGTTTAAATAAAACAGCATTCACTTGTAATTTTGGACAATCTAGTAACATAATCAGTACTTGTTTAACAGATTTCAAGTTTTTAGTTTATTAATTAATCAGTTCTTCAAACTGGCTTGTTTTAAAATTTGAAAAGTAGTGTATGTCCAGTTAGTTGTCTACTATTTCAATTACTTCTGAATTATTGTTAACGTATCAGACTTACACTTTGCTTCACATCAATAGAGCAGTAACAAATGCTAATGTGTCAGTGATAATTAAGAAGTTTGAATACCAATTAAGAAACTTATAAATGTACAAATAGTATGTGATGCAAAGTTGTACGATTTTATTAAAATTCAGTAAACCAATTCTTATTACCAATAGTTAGCATACAGTTAAATCGGAAGTGCTTCGTCTCAATACTGCACATGTTATATTAAGAAAAGCTACATGGACTTCACACACGGCCCAGTTTTAGTCTATCCAAATTGTCGAAAGTGTACATCAATTATCGCTTAAACTGAAGAACTGAAATTTAGTAAGTCGACTATGATTATTAATCATTTACAATGTATTTAGGATAATGCGAGCAATTGGTAATCAACACTATATAGCTGAAGAGTTGAAATTCAGTAAACGACTGTTGATTGCCAATTGCTAGCATGTGCCTAAACAAATTGTAAATGATTAATAATCATTGTTAACTTACTAAATCTCAGCTCATTAGCTTAAGAAATATTCTAAAATTTGAGAGAATATAAAGATACTGTTTGTCTGACGCTTCCAAAGTATTAAGTTTAGTCATTTGAAATTCAAAGACATGCTAGCCACTAACAATCAGTACTCGTTTAGTTAATTTCAACTTATTAACTACTTTTGAGGTGTCATAATGTATGCTACGTTAAGTTGCTTGACTGTTTTATGAATTGTTTCTGAATTGTTGCTAGGACAAGGACATTATGCTTTGGTTCACGTTGGAGAAGCAGTAAAAAATACAAATGTGTCAATGATAATTCAGAAGAAGTTGAAATATGTGTATAACATGCGTTTCAAAGATTTAAAATTCTCAAGTACTTAGCAGAAAAATCACTCTAGCTAGTGAGATACAATTCTGAAAACGAAAAGCAATTAGCAATAGATAACATGCATCTAAATTACAATAATTCAATACTATACAAGTCGTATTAGAAAGAGCTACATCAATTTTGTATGTGACCCAATTTTACTCTATTAAGATTGTCAATGCATAGTTTTTTCACATTTTATGTTCTCACAGGCACATTTTGTTACTTAACAATAAAGACAATAAAATTTCGAATTATTTATCAATGTTACAATTTTGTTGAAAAATCCAACTGCTACTCGGCGCATTGTTTACATTTTGTTTTTGAATGGATTTCATGTCTTTTTGTTAGTTACTGCTTAGCAATAAAGACAATAATAAAATATCTAATTATTTATTAATGGTTTGATTAAAAAATTTAAAAGTATAATTTTATTATAATGTCAACTGTCATTTATGTTAAAATATTGCACCATGTCCTATGTACATGTTTATGGTATAATGTAACTTATAATGTAAGCTTATAAGTGTCAGAATATAGATTCCCTACATAATACAGCTTGCATTTGATAAATTCAATATTGCAAAGTTAAACAGTATCAGATTTACAGCATGCCTAATATAATTCAAAATTTTAACTTTAGTCTGTTGGAAGTTTGAAGCATGGTAGCTATTGGTAATAATTAGGATGCATTTAAATTGCAGATTAGATAAGCTATACCCTCATACGCACTCTAACATTAGCGTATCTTAACTGCCAAACACGTAGGTCAGGGAGTGCACAATCTAAAGTAATAAAATTTGCTAAGCAAGTACTGATTACCAATAGGTAGTATGTCGCTAAATGACATATGATTGGTAATTATTGTTTGCTTGCATCATTTTAGTTCTTGAGCGATGAACTTGACAGTCAAGATACAACTAAATTAAATTGCGTATGAGCATATCACTTGGTTAAGATTATAATTGTAGTGTTAAATCAAACAATGATTCAGGTTAGCAAAAGAGAGATTATCAATAGCCAGAATATCCTGAAATTGTAAATGATTTGACTTAACATTTTACAAGCTATTCCTGACTGTCAAGTCCCTAGCTGACGGAGTGCAAACCTCAAATGCTGAGATTAATTTGAGCAAGTGCTGATTACTAATAGCTAACATTCCTTTATTAAATTGTGAAGAATAATATGCCACAAACTTGACAATTTTAACTATTGGTAATCACCACTTGTTTATCAAATACAGTGATTTGTGAGTTACGCACTTAAAACTTTTGACACTATATAAAGCTCAATAATCACAATATCACAGGGGCAGGGGCAAGGACAGTATGCTGTTTTATTAACTAAATAAAGCATGGAATCTGAAATAAAATAATAACATAGGACTGTGTCACATAACCAACCGCAACATTTTACCTCGATTTATAAAAACGTTACAGCTCCAAGGATTTATATCTGAATTTTGCATTTCTTTGCTGATTTTTCTTAATCCAATGAGCCAAGAATCAAGCGAATCGGTTCAGTCGTTCAAGAGATATGAATTTCTCCTGCTTATTTTTCTCGTGGTAAAGGCAAGACGGATTAAGAGTCTTCATTATGGGATTATAGAATTCCTAAAACTGTGGCTTTCACTTTTCTCACTCGAGTGGGCAGCACTCAGAAATGCTACGGACTGCAAAGATAATAATGGTTGTGTCGCGTTTACGTTACCGACACATTGGTTAAGCCGGTTATGCCGCGGTTGGTTATGTGACACAGTCCGATGTTATTATTTTATTTCAGATTCCATGCTTTATTTAGTTAATAAAACAGCATACTGTCCTTGCCCCTGCCCCTGTGATATTGTGATTATTAAGAATTATAAAATGCCAAAAGCATTAATTGCGTTAGTCACAAGCCCTTGTATTTAATAAACAAGTGCTGATTACCGATAGTTAAAATTGTCAAGTGTGTAGTATATGAATCTTTTAAGCAATAATTAAGAATTATTTATTTACAATTTAAGGGAATGCTAGCTACTAGTAATCAGTACTTGTTCAAACTAATTTCAGCAGTTTAGGTTTGTGCTTCGTCAGCTAGGCACTTGACAGTCAACATACACCGAACAAAACTAGATTGTGTATGACGGAACCTGTGTACATAACTAACAAATATAACTTGTAAAGTGTTAAGTCAAATCATTTATAATTTCAATACATTCTAGGTATTGGTAAGCTTTCTTTTGTTGATCTATGTCATTGTTTCACTTAATGCTTTACAATTATAATATTAACTAAACGATATGCTCATACGTAGTCTAATTAGTTGTGACTGTCAAATTTGTCACTCAAGGAATGCTTGGTTAAAATTGTTAGAGATTATATTTTGGTACAATCCGCGCGCTTATGGCGGAAGTGCGCCCTTGAGTTAGTGCTCCCCCTATTGTTGTATGATGGCCTCGAAAGCCTGTTCTAACTTCCTCTCTCTTCTTCTGTTCCCGGCTATGGAGTGCACGTGGTGCCTGGGTCATGTACCTTATATTGTCTGTACAATATAAGTAAACTATTGGAGTGAACACGCAACTTGTGATCATCTTCCCCTCTAACTCTAACAAAAATGATGTAAGCAAGTAACAATTACCAATCGTACGTCATTTAGGAATATACTAATCATTGGTAATCTGTACTTGTTTAGCAAATTTCATCACTTTAGATTGTGCACTGCTTGAGCTATGCATTTGGAAGTCAAGGTATATCAAAGTTAGAGTGCTTATGTGACTATAGCTTATCTAATCTGAAATTTAAATGCACCCTAGTTATTGGTAATGCATTATTGCTGATCTGAGTCTGAATTATTGTATGTTAACAGTTTATACAAATTATATTTGGCAAGCAAGATCTTCATGTGCCCTTTAATTTTAGTGTTCCTGACTGTCAAGTGTATAGTTCAAGGAATGTTTCAGTTAAAGAGCTAAAATGGTGTAAGTAAGTAAGTTTTGTGGTATACTAGCTACTTGTTGTTAGTAAACTTCAGTACTAAAGGTTGCACCCAGTTGAGTTATGCTATAAGGACATTGCTTATCCAATATAACGTTTAAAGTGGTTAAGGAATAATGCCACTCTAGCAACCAAGAAAATATATGAAATTTGACAGTTTTTTAAGATTTGAAGTGCTCCCTGTGCGTAAGAGGGTTATAGCTTATCTAATTTGCATTTTAAATGCATCCTAGCTATTGGGAATCAGTAAATAGGCGCTAATTATTACCAATAGCTATAGTGCTTCTAACAGACTAAAGGTAAAATTTTAAATTATATTAGGCAAGTTGTAAATCTCATACTGCTTAACTTTGGAATATTCAATTTGTCAAGTGGAAGCTATATTATGTAGGGAATCTATATTCTCACGCTCAGCTCAATTTCTTAGATCTCCTTCTATGTGCATGATTAAGTTATAAATACATTGCAACATTAAAGTTGCTTTATAACATAAACATGCACATGGGCGATTCCACACAAAGTGATCACACCTTTTGACACTTTGTCTTCGATTTTGATGAAATTTGGTGAACATGTAGTCCTTAATATACAACCACATTATCTGCACTTCGTTGGTAAAAATGTCAATTATTATGCAAGTTATTTGCATTGCAAAATTGGTGCAACTTTTTTTTAAAAAAATCATAACTCTGGAACGGTATGAGATATCGAGAAACGCGAAACGCAGTTTTACGCAGAAAAGATTGAATTTTCATTAAAAAAATATTTGAGGAACGTAGCAACCTTCTTAATTTGTTTAAAAATTGTTCAAAAATTTTAATTGTTTATAATTCCGAAAACGCACTTTTGTCCGTTTTGAAAAAAATCATGGAGGTTCACTGAAGTCTCCTCTAAAAGCCCTGTAAATTTTAAGATGGTCAATTTAAAACTCTTTGAGATAAAATTCTTCATGCGATACCGGAACACGACCTCGGCGCTCCGAGACCAGCGCGCCCGTGCGCCACGGATGCTTGCACACGGACCGCCGCTACCGATCACGGCAAACCGTCCTTTTCACCTACATAAAGGGCTAATCCTCGGGTACATGGTTGAATTATTCAATTTTTGCCTGAGTGGATGACTCCCGGTTAATACTTAACCATAAAGTACTGAACACTGTTTCCTCTCTGTATTTACGGTCTAAATTACAGAACGAAGTATCGGCAGATTACAATTATCCAACGGACCCTATCGTATTCCGAACTGAAAATAATTGTGTAGGTGCATCAAAGGGTCGTGAGTCTGTTTTTGAAATTTTTCCTAGGTCACTCCTAGGTTTCCGAAGTTATAAAAATGTTCTCCCGATTCATTTATTGAAGATTTTCTCCGCGGATTAAAACAGTTGCTACCACACGATTTCATAGCAAAACAACAAAGCGCGTATTATCAAATCTTGAAAAACAGCCTAAAGGAAGGCGAAGTATTAGTTATTTGCGATTTTTCCGAAAATTACGCGTTCGTCATTCAAGATGCGGTTCCTGGGTTCCATTGGAATAATAATCAAGCGACTATTCACCCCTTCGTTGCATACTACAGAGTAGGAAAAACGTTAAAACATTTTACCTACATTGCAATTTCGGACATATTACACCACAATACTACCGCAGTCGATTTGTAACAAAGTCAATTTTATGATACTTTCAGAAATATCAATCCCGCGATTAATAAAGTATATTATTTTTCTGATGGCGCTGCTGCTTAATATAAAAATAAAAATAAAAATAAAAAGAATTTATGTTTGCATTCCGAGGACTTCAACTGTCCAGCAGAATGGCACTTTTTCGCGACATCTCATGGAAAAAGGTCCATGTGATGGATTAGGGGGATCGTTAAAAAGAGCAGCAGCACGAGCTAGCTTGCAAAGAGTAACAGAAGGTCAAATAACAACACCCTTACAATTGTATGATTGGACCAGAATTCACTTTCCTAATGTTTCGTTTAGCTATTCCACTAATGTGGATTATAATAATGCAAAAAAAGATATGCAAAAGCCAAAACATTGTCCGATACTCTTAAATTTCACGCACTTATTCCAGTTAGTAAAAATCGAATAAACACGAAACGCTTCTCATTGACTGACAAATTCCAAAGTTTCAATATTGAGTCGAGTTAATTTTTTTGGGTAATCCTACGCGAGCAAATAATTTTTTTCTATCTGTCTACCTTTTTTCTCCTTGATGTAAACAATCTACATATATTGTGTACTACGAGTATACAATCACAGTTTTTAATGTGGCCTCAGGTCGGTCTCAAACCCGAATAACGCAGAGAGGAAACAGTGTTCAGTATTTTATGGTTAAGTATTAACCGGGAGTCATCCACTCAAGTAAAGATTGAATAATTCAACCATGTACCCGAGGATTAGCCCTTTATGTAGGTGAAAAGGACGGTTGGCCGTGATCGGTAGCGGCGGTCCGTGTGCAAGCATCCGTGGCGCACGGGCGCGCGCTGGTCTCCGAGCGCCGAGCTCGTGTTCCGGTATCGCATGAAGAATTTTATCTCTGTCTAATAAAGGATGAGTAAGGTGGGAGTCGTCAAATAATAATAGTGGACTGTATTACTATAATAAATAGGTGTTCTGGTTTTATTAACATGGGGATGTCCGGTGACACCCGCGTTGCCGCGTGCTATTTACAGTTATGTACATGAATATCTTACAGGCACCTATCGATCGATGTATGCGATCGATGGGTGAGTCAAATATAGAACTATTATAAGCATGGTCATATGATGAGTTGGACTGAACTGGACATAGTGTGCTTGGTGATGCACTGAAAGCTCCCGAAGGGAACTTGGCACACATAATGAAAAGGACTGAGTAAGGTTCATAGATATCGTAGGAGGGGTTAGCTCCTACATGAACAGAGTTTTGCACCGTTGATGCACAAAGGGCCAATTACGCGGCCCGGCTACAAATCCTCATGAATGAAAAACTAGCTGATGAGTCGACTTTGGTGCAAAAAGTGGATCATGATGATGACCCACATGTGCCATGCGGCAGAGAATTTAAGGTGATTAGGACAGGTGATTAGCTCTGAGTTGCTTACTGTTCGACGTCTCCGAGGCGAGAGAGTTATCAGCGCCTGAGAGATGACGAGCAGGTGGAACAGTTCAGGAGATGGTCCCCAGGGTGTGCATGTAGCGCACACCTTGGCTGAGCAGACATCGATCTCTATCGATTCGACCATCGGGTTAGGTTGGGACACTATGAGTTGGGCGCTAGATGACAGGAGGGGTTATGGTAGGAGCGAGTGGTGATCAAGTTCACCAGGGGTCTGTTCGGAGTGGCAGTTTGCTCAGTTTCCAACCAGTTTCCAATCGTCAAACGCAGCAGCACCTTACGAGAAAGCAAATCGCAAACTGGTTGGAAACCGAGCAAACCGCCACTCCGAACAGACCCCAGGGCTCCAATGATTGACACCAGCATGATTATTCAACAATCTCAAAGAGTTTTAAATTGACCATCTTGAAATTTACAGGGCTTTTAGAGGAGACTTCAATGCACCTGCATGATTTTTTTCAAAACGGACAAAAGTGCGTTTTCGGAATTATAAACAATTAAAATTTTTGAACAATTTTTAAATAAATTAAGAAGGTTGCTACGTTCCTCAAATATTTTTTTAATGAAAATTCAATCTTTTCTGCGTAAAACTGCGTTTCGCGTTTTTCGATATCTCATACCGTTCCAGAGTTATGATTTTTTTAAAAAAAAGTTGCACCAATTTTGCAATGCAAATAACTTGCATAATAATTGACATTTTTACCAACGAAGTGCAGATAATGTGGTTGTACATTAAGGACTACATGTTCACCAAATTTCATCAAAATCGAAGACAAAGTGTCAAAAGGTGTGATCGCTTTGCGTGGAATCGCCCACATAGGAGATGGTGCATATTTTAACATAAATGACACATGATATTTTAATAAAATTATATTTTAAAATTTTTTAATTAAACCATTGATAAATAATTAAAAATTTATTGTCTTTATTGTTAAGCATTAACTAACAAAAAGACATGAAATCCAAAAACATTAAAAAATAAAAAACGCCAAGTAGGAGTTTGATTCCCCCACAAAATTGAGATATAACAAAAAAGATATAGATATGATACACGAAAGCCAAGTTTTCATTCAAACATGTCTCGATTTAACTCGCATTAGCAATTAACAATCGAAAAAACTTGGTATGTGCGCGGTTCATTCGAGACCCCTGTGAAGTTAGCACCACATGTTCAAAAAACATAAATTTGTACATACAGTTCTAGCGGCACCCCGTTGAGTTCTATAGTTCTCGACTAGTTTTAGAAAGAGTTCCGCCTTTTTAGTAGGAATAACTACGCAATATATACTTCTCATTTTCATTATATAAACCTGTTTATATCTCCAATTATAACGTTTGGATTAGTGAACTTGTCTAGTGGAATTGATATAACTCTGTGGGATGCTACAAGAACTGTTAAAATATTTCAGAAATTCTCAACAACAACAAATTTCAAAAATTTCAACAACTCTAGTGGCACCCCATCGAATTCTATTAAAAACACTTATGGTAAAAGTGCGTAGCATGCACGGAATTCGGAATACGCGGAGTTCTTCGAAAAAGGGTATTTTTCGGGGAGTTCTTAATTTCTGACTGCGCAAAACTTGATTTTCTCTAGGTTTTTCAACAGTTCTAGCAGCACCCCGTCGAGTTCTATAGTTCGGTACCAGTTTTAGAAAGAGTTCTGCCTTTTAAATGGAAAAATTATACCATACATACTTGAGATGCTAATACTTCCGATTCTCATTATATAAACCTCTTTATTTCTCCCATTATAAATTCGGTATTAATGAATTTGTCTAGTGAAATTGATAGAACTCCGCGGGGCGCTACAAGAACCGTCAAAATAATTAAGAAATCCCTCAAAAATTGAAAAAAATCAAAAAATTTTAAAAATCCAACATTTTAACAGTTCTACTGTCACTCCATGGAGTTCTATTAAAAACGCTTATGAGAAAAGCCAGTTTTGCCACCTGTGTGAACTTGGCACCCGACTTCATCGAAATCGATTTTTAATTATTGCAATCGATTGTACTCTGTTTGTACTTGTTTGTACCACTTTTTTTTTCGTTTGTACCCCAAGGGGTAAAAAGTTATGGGGTGGTTTTAAAATGGCCAGCACCCCACTTCAACCGATCTGGATGAGAGTAGGCTCATTCGAAAGGGCTTCGTTTGTACCCGTTTGTACCACTTTTATTTTCGTTTGTACCCCAAGGGGTTAAAAGTTAGTGGTGGTTTTCAAAAATCTTAAACATCACTTTAACCGATCTGAATGAGAGTAGGCTCAATCGAAAGGGATTCGTTTGTACCCGTTTGTACCACTTTTATTTTCGTTTGTACCCCAAGAGGTGAAAAGTTATGGGGTGGTATGCTATGAGTTTCATCCCATGCAAACCGATTCTCTTTACAGGTTTGCACTTTGCAATGATTTGTTCAACGATTTGAACACTTTGTTATTATACTCTATTAATAATTCTTGTAGATGTTTGTACCTCCCGAGAAATCGTTTGTACCTCGCAAAATCTCACTCTAAAACCTATTCTGACGTTTGTACCTCTCGAGAAATCGTTTGTACCTCGCGGAATCTCACTCTAAAACCTATCCTGACGTTTGTACCTCACGAGAAATCGTTTGTACCTCGCGGAATCGCACTCTAAAACCTATCCTGACGTTTGTACCTTACGAGAAATCGTTTGTACCTCGTAAAATCTCACTCTAAAACCTATCCTGACGTTAGTACCTCGCAAAATCTCACTCTAAAACCTATCCTGACGTTTGTACCTCGCGAGAAATCGTTTGTACCTCCCGAAATCTCACTTTAAAACCTATCCTGACGTTTGTACCTCGCGAAATCGCACTCTAAAACCTATCCTGACGTTTGTACCTCTCGAGAAATCGTTTGTACCTCGCGAAATCCCACTCTAAAACCTATCCTGACGGTTGTCAAGTGCGTTATTCAAGGAAAGTTTTACGTAAAGAGTTCAAGTTTAATAAATGATGAAGTGACTTCCAATTATTACCAATTCCTATTAATAAAATAGTACTCGCTAAGGAAATATACTATTTCTGCTTGATCTATCCTGGAGCTGCACAAGTTAGCATTTTTGGTACACCTCAAACTTCAATTGTGTATGAGGATACCTTATCTAAAATAAAGTACGCTTTCACTAAAGAACTAAAATGGATTAAGTAAGCAATGATTGCTTATCATATGAAACTTAGGGGTACTGGGTAATGGTAATCGGTACTTGCATAATAAAGTTCAGTTCTTTAGGAACATCACTCTCTCAGCTATGCAGTTGATAATCAGAATACACTCAAATTACACTACGTATGGGAATATAGCGAATCTAATATAATTTGTAAAATATTAAGTTAAATATCATATAATTTAAATGCATCCTAGCTATCGGTAATCTTTCTTTACTGATCTGTTCGACTTAATACTTTGCTAATGATACTAGGCAAGCGATTCTTTGCATGCGTTCTAACTTTCACGCATCAAAACTATCAAGTGCGTAACTCACTTTACAAGTTTTATGCTTTTAAATTGAACTGAATGAGGAAACAACTAGTTTATGTAACGTATCTTAAACAGCTAGTTTATCAGATGTATCTTAAACCACCAACAAGACATAACAGCAAGAAACATTAAAATGTAAAAAAAAGTACCAACTAGTTTAATCCCAAATAAAAGAAACTTTCTTGAACCATATCGTGCAGCAACGAAATAAATATTACATAAGAAAGTCAAATTGAACAATCAACAATACTACGGATTAATTTGCTTCATGATCGATTAAGACACATCAAATAAAAACTGCAATTGGCGAGAAGGAGAAGAGAAAAGGACCACAAATATTTAAGATTAAAAAATTTGTATAGTCAGAATATTAAAAGTATATTATTAAATTTTTATTCATATGTAAAAATAAAAGAATATAAAAGAATTAACATAAAAATATATTTACAGAGAACTTTAATTAATTATAAATATTATAATAGCGGCAGTTCACGGTCTTTTGCCCGCGCCTGCCGCCTCTGCCTCCCCTGCCACCCTTTCTGGGCCCGCGCCCTCGACCTCTTTGAGCATGGCTGCCTTCCGGCCCGCCATTAGTATATTGGGGCCTTCTTCCTTTAATTCGCAGCCCTGCTGCCTTTAAAAAATCAATGGCTTCTTGAATCTGCACACAGAAAACAACATATAAGTTAGTTTTTGATCTGCGAGCGCGAATTTCTGTTGCGAAGACACCGATTAAAATCCTCTCGTATCTAACTCTATGCGAGTCTAAAGGACTACTAAGACGAATTAAGAATATCACACTTACCTTTCGATCGTCGAAGCTAGCGTCCGCCGTCTTTGGCTGCTCCACCGCCGCTGATCGTTCCTCTACTGCCGCTGGTTGTTCCTGTACTGCCGCTTCTGGCTTGTTCGCCACCTCCACATCAACTGACTCCTCAGCCACTTCCATTATTCCAGATATTTGCCTCGTTTCTTGTTCGTTTCGTTTCCTAAACCCCTACATGATTCTTTTTCATTTAAGAATTCATGAACAGGTGTTTCCAACTCGCTTTTTGTACCAATTTTAGGCGTTGGTTCAAATGCAACATGTGGATATTCCGATACATTTTCGTTACCCAATATTGATGATGATCCAATAGGATTTGCTGGTGCAAAGTCTTCATCAGACAGACTATCGTCTCGGTTATCCGCTTTATATGGTTCATTGTCCTCGCAAATTTTAATTTGCTCTCCAACGTTGGCTGTCGGTGAAAACGTTTTATTTTCTATATGTGCCACAACTGTCTTGGGCAACGATTGAACACACAGAATTTTTGTGGTTCCTGAAATGGCTCTTAAATGCTGAATTAAGAATTTATCTGCTCGTATATTCCGTTTTCCATTCAGCGTTAAGTTTTTTAATTCATTAACATATGCCTCACTACGGGCAGACGTTGGCACTGAATGAGACATTATATTTGTCCACAAGGGAAACGTTTTGCAGAGATTTATGAAATTATCTGCAAATTTCCTGCAGGCGTACGCATTCAGCCTACCGTCTTGGGCAATATATTTAGTAGTATTTGACCACATTTCGTTGACGAAGCTGTTCATGCGAGTGCCACACATTTGTCCTTTTACTTTTTCACATTCGCTTTTGCATTGGTCTACATTTTCGTCAGATTCCTCTTGCAATACAGAATCATGAAAGATTTCTGAAAGGTGTCTATTAGAATCGTTTGTTCCTTTCTTTTCGCTTATGTCCTTTTTCATTTCAAGGGTAGACAAATGTTCTTCATATTTTCTTAAGTCGTTAGTTTTTATGAGGTCGAACAAGATATTTTCCGCATTGCGACTATTATTTGATTTATATTCAGACCGTGCAACAATAAGGATAGCGTTGCAAATGCTGCGGAAACTTTCCAAGCTCGTGCACTTGGTTAGAATACCAATTCCGCGCATGAAAAAATCTTTCACTTGCGGCACTTTTCCTTGCCAACAGTCCCAAAGGCAAACTAATTTTATTAAATGCGCAATATCTATTCTTATGATGCAGTCTATTTTGCTTCTTACAGTGTCACACTCTTGTAGGGCGATCAAGCAATTGTCAATATATAATTTTAGACTGACATTGTTAAATGCCAACGAGACAGCATTTAGTAGGGCTCTTGAGTCGTCTGTGACTACAGCAGGTGGACACGGAGCACCTGATCTCATCCATTCAAAAATCCAGAACAAAATCATGTTAGTATCGTGTTTCTCCGATATCATTTGCATCACGGGTAAGATTTTTCCTCCAAATGGGACTACTCCTTGATACAAAAATATTGAATTTGAGGATTCAATTGGATGCTGTACTTTTTTCACCAATGATTCTGTCGCATCTATACTAAGAGGGCCCTCACCCGTATAGTACTTTATATAACTTTTATATAAAGATATTTGCTCTGCGGTGAAATACATAGTAAAAAACCGATAGGGACTCCATTGTCTAATAGATCCACTAAATTCAGGCGAGCTAGTAAGAGCTGCAATCGATTGAAATACATCGGTGATATTTAAAACATTTAAATCCTTATCGGAAGCTAACTGCTTTGCCTTGCGCAGTACTGATTCTTGATACAACCTTGCAGGTTCAATATCGCCGAAAACCATCACATCATCCGCTTTATTTTTTCTCCATGCGGATGCAGATTTTCCTTTTAAATCTTTAATAACGTTTTCCCTTTCGCGACCGCGCAATTGTCGCTTTTTCTTGTGGGGGATATTCCGAGTGTCGCTGGTAGAAATATGCAATTTCAAATCGGAATCATCATCTGCCCTTTGAAAACTGTAAATGTTAATTTGTGCACCACATTCAGTACATTTTCCCTTGATATTTAGAAGAAATTCTCCTTCATCGGGACTATACTTCACGTTTTTAAAACCGTAGCAACATGGTAATTTTAACTGATTCCACAACTCGTCATATAATATGTTGGTCCAACCAGCTTTCAAAGTCGAATAAATTCTATTCCCGTACCGCACTTTACAAGGAATCATCGATAGCCAGGTACTATAAGGCAAGCTAATAGTAGTGCGTAACGAAGCCTGATGAGACGACAAATCCATTGACCAATTTGACTCTTGAGACTCACTACGTTGAGAAGTTAAATCGTGCGCTGGTAATTCCTCAGTCGTATCTTGGACTATATTATATTTTACTCGCAATTTATCTAAAATCCCGTTTCTATTTTGCGAAATATATAAGTAAATATATTTTTTTACCATATTACATCCAAGCTTCTCAAAGGCGCTTGTCCAAACGGGATGGCTGAGTGGATGAATCTTACCCTCCGTATCAAGGAATTGTAGATCCTCTATCGCAGTAAATATGTCACTCACACTATATTTCGGGGCACGTGGCATTTTCCTGCCTGATTTAATTAAGTTTCTTAGACTTTCACGTCAGATGACACCAACGTGGTACCACGTTTACGTGCTTGATCGCGCACAACACTGCACCAGCGTATTAATATACGTTCGAACTTGCCCAGCACTGCACTATAATTTAATACGCTCGAATGAATTTCGAATAAAAATACGTCAGAGAAATTCACGCAGAGAACTAAGAGAACTAAAAGCGATCCAAACTCTCTGCACAACGTTCTTCGACTGACTACTTTGTCTCCGAGGCAAAATATTGGTCCACAGTCACTGCAGTAACAGTGCGCACCGATCGTACGAGACGAATGTAGTCTCTTGAACACTGAAATTCGACCCTAATTTATACAAAGCGTCTCAGTCAAGTGTTTCACGCGCGGCGCACTCCGTGATACTTCCCAAACCGTTCTCGCAGCGTGTGCCGCGAAAGCCTTTGAGGTTCCAGAATGTTTAAACGATACAGAGATGAGATGCAATGCTCAAATATACAAAAAGAGGGAATTGTGAAAAAGTAATGTCATTGATTGCAACATGAATATATGTTTGATGCTAGAGGAGTAGCTGTTCAGAGATCAGGTCCCTTTGAAAACGTATATGTTTTATATAATCGTATATATGGCTTGATCAATTGTGAATATATTCGTTTCAACATTTTAAAAGTTAAAACCTAAACCCACACAGGCAGTCTAATCTAGATGCATCCTGACTGTCACTGTGTAGTGAGCATAGAGTCAGCACTGTAAGTTTCAGGGTTGTAGGTTGTACGTTCCTTCAGCTACGTTCTTAACAGTCTCGATATATCTACGTTGGACTATGTATGCACATATGGCTTGATTAATTCTGAATGTGTTCAACACTTTACAAGTTAAAACCTACGCTCATACGCAGTCTAATTTTGATTTATCGTGCTTACCAAGTGCTTAGATCAAGGAACGCACAATCTAAAGTGCGGAAGCTTGCTAAGCATATAATATATGTATATTGATAGGCAGTGCATAGATAGTCATATATATATAAATCGCATATGAATGGTAATTATTGCTTATTTACTTCACGTGAGTATAACTATAGCTTTTAACTTGCGAGCGAAATTTGCAGGGTACAAACGTCAGGATAGGTTTTAGAGTGCGATTTCGCGAGGTACAAACGTCAGGATAGGTTTTAGAGTGCGATTTCGCGAGGTACAAACGATTTCTCGAGAGGTACAAACGTCAGGATAGGTTTTAGAGTGCGATTTCGCGAGGTACAAACGTCAGGATAGGTTTTAAAGTGAGATTTCGGGAGGTACAAACGATTTCTCGCGAGGTACAAACGTCAGGATAGGTTTTAGAGTGAGATTTTGCGAGGTACAAACGATTTCTCGGGAGGTACAAACGTCAGGATAGGTTTTAGAGTGCGATTTCGCGAGGTACAAACGTCAGGATAGGTTTTAAAGTGAGATTTCGGGAGGTACAAACGATTTCTCGCGAGGTACAAACGTCAGGATAGGTTTTAGAGTGAGATTTTGCGAGGTACAAACGATTTCTCGGGAGGTACAAACATCTACAAGAATTCTAGAGTATAATAACAAAGTGTTCAAATCGTTGAACAAATCATTGCAAAGTGCAAACCTGTAAAGAGAATCGGTTTGCATGGGGTGAAACTCATAGCATACCATCCCATAACTTTTAACCCCGTAGGGTACAAACGAAAATAAATGTGGTACAAACGAAGCCCTTTCGAATGAGCCTACTCTCATCCAGATCGGTTGAAGTGGGGTGCTGGCCATTTTAAAACCACCCCATAACTTTTTACCCCTTGTGGTACAAACGAAAAAAAAGTGGTACAAACAAGTACAAACAGAGTACAATCGATTGCAATAATTAAAAATCGATTTCGATGAAGTCGGGTGCCAAGTTCACACAGGTAGTTTTGCCTCGAACTGTTGTATTGCCTGACGCAGCTTCAGCTTGTTCCTCCGGCTTTGTTGTTTGTAGAACGCCTCCTTGGCCTGCCTGAGCCGGTAGAGCGGATGACCCTGCTCCATGCGTCTCCTCCGACGCCCTGTCATCGGAGATGTTGTCACAGAGGGTGGTGCAGATGACAGGGGCTCACCCACACAGCCTTCTCTCCGCTGCAGCACCCCAGATGGCGCTGCTTGGGGCTCTTCCAACCTTGCTGGCGGCTCTAACGTAAACTCTTCCTGCTCCACTCTTGACGGTGGTGCTGGTGCTGGTTAGTGCTGCTGCTTGCAGGGGCCACACCCATTGTCGCCCTTCCTACTACGAGCAATGTGTTCAGGTTGCACCTTGGGCCAAACACCACCAGATCCAATGCGTCTGCAAGTTTATAGTTCTGCGGATTCCGGCCGGTCCTCTTGTTTCCGTTCTTGTACTCTTTGTATTTGCACTCCATAAACCGCCAGCGGTTTTCTGCTTGGGCAGGAGTGACATTACTCCTGTGCTCAGCATTAACCCCCTCGGACGTAAGCTTTCATAGATCTTTCATGGGCCTCAGGCTCCGGCCGGGGTCAACGTTCGCTCTGTTGTCCGTCCAGATGAGCACTGACGTCTCCTCTGGGAACTCCAGAAACTCGAGCAGCTCTGAAACTGAACATTATCCAAAATTATGAGTCTGGATGTGGACAAACGTATCCCCCCAAAACCATTAAAATGAAAAAAAAACGCCAAGTAGTCCGCCCCCGTCTTGACTTCCCAACCCACCAACCTCGTCAAAGTAATTTAAAAATTATTCAAAATAGAAATGTATATCATTGGTAAACGAAAGCCAAGTTATAATTCAGATATAATAAATAACATACAAGAAAGCCACGTTTTCATTCAAAGATACCTCGATTTAACTCGCATCAGCAATTAACAATAAATTCACAATAAATTAGCGATTAACAATAATAAAAAAAACTTGGCGTGTGCGCGCTTCATTGCTTCATTAAATCCGACATTGACTTTACTACAATATGAAACCCTAATAAATCTTACATTTACATTTCAATCATACAGGGTGCCCCAAAAATGTCAAAAAGTATTGCCGACATCATGTCGGAATGGTTGCGGGGAACAAAATGGCAGGTTTGAAATTTGTTGTTCGGCCCTCAATTTCGAGTTATTAAACATTAACTTATGCTCCGCCCCTCGGGCTCTTAGCGAGTCACGGACGGTTATCGCTTGCTCGTAGAAAAAAGGAGGTGACAAAAAACATCTTGACAGTCGACCTGTGAGAATCGCGATGGAGGACTACTAACTGGTGCTCAACCGTTCGGTTTTCCCGAAACGAAAGAATCGCTCTCTCAGTGCGCTCGCACCGACGGCCCAGCCGGCGGCCCGCTGCATGTGTCGTTCCCGACACCCGAACACGGCACGACATCGCTCGACGGACGCTGTTAAGGGTTCCTTGATAGAAGGTTGTAAATCTTCAGGAACACGCTTCGATGGTTTCAGGTGAGACTAAAAAAGTTTATTCTGCGATCAAAAGCCTTTATGGCTAATGACCGGAAAGCGTAGATGATAGTACAAATAATACAAATTGTTGAGTGTAATGAACACTCGGGATACTCGCTCGCAAAGGGCAGAAATAGGTCGGACCTTTGCTAATAATAAGCGAGGAGAACACTGTGCGACTAAGTCCACAGTAGTGAGATACGTCGGAATAAAAGCGAGTCGAAAATAAGTGTTCGAGTTTCGCTTATATGCTGGTAACCTTCGTACAGTACTTGACAGAAATCGTCGTACGCACAGTAATGATGGTTCACACAGAATAGTGGTTCGCAGTAATAATGGTTCGCACAGAAATAGTAGTTCTGAAGCTTAAAGTTAAGTGCCGCAAAATATACAGATTTGAGAGAAATATGAAAATAGCGCTGATTGGCTGATGGCGAGGAGTGGTGGAAAAAGTGAGCCAGGAATAAGAAGTATGAAAATGAAGAAGTGGCATAAGAATTCCGGCACCCTTAAAGGAGGCAAAAGGGTTTTTCCCGAGCCCGGGGGGAGAGGTACGAAGCTCGCCGCCTGGACATACCTGGCCATAAATTAAGAGAAGTTCAGAGAAATGGAAGTTAATCCGGGTAAGAGCAGCCGGATGATAAAATGACATTTGCAGGCCAGATGGGAAACAGAATCGAAGAGGGATTCAATAAAAATGCAAAGACGGAGAAAGTGAACAAACGACTGAAAAGATAATTATGGCTGCAGATGCAGGTAAGAAATCAGTGAGGCTTGAAGACATAACGGCGTGTCAAAGCAAGAATAATGCTATAATATAAATACGTGAGCGGGACAATGCTCCGCGAGTGGACATAAGGAGGCAATGGCCCGCGAGTCCAAACAGACGCTTCTTTGCCTTTCCTCTTGCTTTCCCACTTCCTTAATATGCGCTTGCGATAACCAATATCCCTGATTAGTTGTTTCGCGTCGTGCGATTAGATCCAATTTAATCCGACCAAATCCAGTGAATCAAATTTATCAAATGCCTGTGATACTTTTTCTTACAAATATCGAAGTGGCGCCGTGACAAAGCGTTGGAACAGCGACTGCGATGATCCGAGTTCGGTTCCTCGTGGTTGCGAATTGTTTTTTTTTTCATTTTCTTGCCCTCGTATCATCATGTTCAATACCCGTCAGTGGTGATATTTTTTTCTTTAACGTTTCTCCGCCTTTCCTCCTATTTCTGCATTCTCATTGCATGCGCTTGCGATAAGTATGTTCCCTGACTAATTGTTTCGCGACTTCCGATTAAATCCGACCAAATCCAGTGAATCAAGTTTATCAGGGGCCTGTGATACTGTAGATTAACGGATGAGTAAGGTGGAAATGGTCATCAAATGAAAAGTGGACTGTATAGTTTAAATAAATAGATGTTCTGGATTTATTCATGTTGGGATGCCCGGTGACATCCGCGTTGCCGTGTGCTATTTACAATTATGTACATAGGTATATACAAGAGTCGATGCATTCGCCTATCGATCGACGCGATCGATAGGTGAGTCAAAACTATAACTGTTCCCTGACCATGGTCAAGGAATGAACAGGACTGAACTGGTCAATGTGTGTCTGGGGATGCACTGGAAGTCCCTTGGAGGGACAGGACACACAGGATGAGAAGGACTGAGTACGGTTCATAGATATCGTAGGAGGGGTTAGCTCCTACATGAGCAGAGTTTTGCGCCGTTGATGCACAAAGGGCCACTTACGTGGCCCGGCTACAAATCCTCATATGAAATTGCACTAATGCAATGATCAGAACATGCAAGCGTGGATCAGGTGAGAGATCCACATGAGCCAATAGGCTTGAGAAAATGATATGATCAGGACGAGTGATTAGATCTGAGCTGCTTACTGTTCGACGTCTGCGAGGCGAGAGCGTTATCAGCGCCAGAGAGATGACGAGCAGATAGAACAGTTCGGGAGATGGTCGCCAGGGTGTGCATGTCGCGCACACCTAGGCTGAGCAGACATCGATCTCTATCGATTCGACCATCAGGTGAGGTTGGGACACTGTGAACTGGGCTTGGGTTGACAGGTGGGGTTATGTCAGAGGAGAGGATGAGCGGTTCACAGTGTAGGCTTCACAGGATACATTTTATGCATAACCTATGATTATTCAACAGATACTTTTTCTCACAAGTATCGAAGTGGCGCCGTGGCAAAGTGTCGGAGCAGCGGCCGTGGTGTTCCGAGTTCGATTCTCTGTGGGCACTATTAATTTTTTGCGCTTCTGCGCACCTTCCTCGTTAACTGTTCAATAGCCAGAAAATACATGTTCCGTCAGATTTTTTTCCAGCAAACCTATCAGAGCTATCAAAATGAAATCTGATGGTACCAAGTTTCATATTGATAGCTGAAAATGCATCCACGAAACGAAATGCAGTAGGAATGGCAGGAGAAGCAAAGCAGGAGAAAAAGCATGGACACACATGGAAAATATTGCTGGCCCTGAAAAGGGCCGTTTGAAAAAATCCTTCCTCATAGATTTTGACCAAGTCTCTGCGTTTGTGGCTATTGCTGGCCCTGAAAAGGGCCAATTAAAAATGGCGCTATTAGCGTCGTAGCTGCTCGAAGTGGCCACCATCGTGGTCGAGGCAGAGTTGAGCCCGCTCCGCAATGCTCCGTCGAATGTCACTAAACTGCTGCGGCTCAATTATTGCAACGGCTGCTCGAAGCCGTTGAATAACTTCCTCCTGATTGGGCGCATCCACGCCATAAGCAACGCTCTGTGAACCGAAATGTCATTTGATAATTTACACTAAATCCATATGTTACAAACTAACCATTGACAGAATTTGATTATTGGATAATACCTTTGCAAAGCCCCAGAAGGAGAAATCCAAGGGGGTCAGGTCCGGAGATCTTGGGGTCCAGAGGGCGGTCGGGCTGCCAAACCCAATCCACCTGTTATTAAACGCCGCGCTTAAATGGTGCTGCACTCGTTGAGTTCGGTGCGCAGGAGCCCCGTCTTGTTGCAACCAAACGTTGTTCCGCGCATCGCGAGGAACAACCTCCAACAAGTTTGGGAGGACTTCCTCCAAAAAACCCAAGTACTGTGCACCATTCAAGCGGTGAGGCATTATGTACGGCCCGATGATGTAGTCTCCCAAGATTCCGGCCCAGATATTCACTGACCACTTGTGCTGAAATCCCCGTGTCCTCTTAACACGGGGATTTTCGGTAGCCCAATAATGGGCATTGTGGCCATTAAATATACCCCGTTCATTAAAGAGCGCCTCGTCTGTCCAGAGGACGCTCTTTAAGAACTCCGGGTCTCCGCGGGACTGCTGGAGTATCCACCCACAAAATTCCCGCCTTCTTGCGAGATCGGCGGGTAGGAGCTCCTGAACAGCCGTATGCTTAAAGGGAGAACCCGGTGCACCGTAGACTTGGAAATCCTAAACAATAAAGAAACACGTGATAACCCTCAAATCCAAATATAGCAATACGATTATCTTACTCCTGGGTCATTCCACGCCAACTGAGAAGCTGGATTTTGGTGATGTCAGGGATTTTGCTGAAAAATCAGTATGTTGTTCCTGAGATGACATAAGGGGGGGGGGGGGGGGGTCCGCCTCATCGTTTCCCCAGATTCGTCTTTGGTTGGAAAATACAGACCGCCAAAGTCGACGTTTTCGCGCATCGGCGAAAATAGACCATTGCGCGAAAATTTTTTCTGAAGAAACTATTGGTCGTATCAATATGATTTAAATTTTGTTTTACTTGGGAAAGGCCGTTCTATTTAACTATATTTTTTGAATGGTTCGTAGATTAATTATTCAATGCAATAAATTTGCATAAACTTTTGACTTTTAAATAAAATATCGAAGGCAACGATCGCCGAATCTGAAATATATTTCAATATGTACCTTGGACCTTTGTCTATCGAAAACTGTTTTCTTTGGAATGGCAAAAATGGTCCAGGTATCGGATAAAGACAATTAACCAGGAACCCGACCGGCCGGGCGCGTCACCGCTCGGCCAGCCAAAGAGCGTCGTCACTCGCGCGGTACCTACTGCCCTATTCATGACAGAGTCTCTTAGGAATTACCTGCACTAATCATTGACCACGTGGATGGTAAAGTTAATCCTGAACCTCGGACTGTCTATAAAGTCATAAACACTCTTTCCTCTCTGTGTTTCCCGGGCTTGAGACCGGCAACAGGCCACATTAAAAAAGTGTTTATGTGACTTGTAAGTCAGGTGAGATATCCCAATGGGATATCCCAGATGTCGGGTAAAATGAGAGGGGTGAGGTGAAGGGAGTGGCTGTGCTTACAAATTCTTAGGAAATATTAACTGTGGTGCTGTGACTGTCGAATGAAAATCTTTTCACGCGTAATTTATTGTCCCCGACTGGATAAAAGCTATGAAATTGTTGCGTACCCTTAATTTGCTTTGCTATAGAAAAACGAGGTTCTAAAGAACATGCGTGAAGCTCATGTTCTGACCGTGTAACGAATGCTACGTTTATATGTGTTAACGAAGACCCCGCCCAATCGAATAATTGGAGAGGAGTGGTTATTTGATTTTGAGGAGAACGTTGCAAACTGCTCCTTGCTGCTAATCTTTTGATTGTCCCTCCTAAACCATCACAGGAACTTTTCCCGTGTGCCGTGACGAAGAAATGCCACTCGGCTGGGATACCAAAATCCTTACGGTGGTGCGTCAAATTAATAAAATTCTTTTTATTTTTGTATTGGGAAGCGGCACCATCACTAAAATAGATTAGTTTTCGTATTTCTTCCCGTGACTGCTGTCTGAGGAATTCGATTAATTTCGATTGAAATAAATGCACTGCCACGGTATCGTGTTTCGGTTCTTCCGAAATTACAACAAAATTGAATGACTTTAGCTCATCATTTTCTCTAGAATACAAAACGAAGGGATGAATGGTAGCCTGATCAGAAGACCAATGATAACTCTGAATCTCATCCTGAATTACAAAGGTGTAATTCTCAGAGAAATCAGCGAGAATAATGAATTCTCCAGGCTGAAGACACTCCTTTATTTCATTCAAAAAAGCGCTCTGCATTTTTGCGATGAAATCATGAGTGCGAAGAAGGGGCATTTTTTCTTCGAGACTATCAAGAAATTCATGTGTGGAAGATGTGAGACTTTTCAATAATGATCGATCAGTGTGAAGCCAAACCGAATATGTTACGGAGTCAATAAACCTATCGTCAAATACTTGTTGTATCGCGTGTCTAACATGTGTAAAGCCTGGGCAATTTGAACATTGATTTAAATAGCAAAAATGAGTAGAATTATCGCAAACTGTACTTTCTATGATATCTGTATAATTATTCAAATATAACTGTTTCCTATCCGGTTGAATTTGGGTTAAAGACGCTAACATTAATTTAAAATTTTCATGAATTGCACAGACGCAAACCGTGTGTGTGCCACTCGTACCTGCTAACACGCATTGTCGCGGTCTAAGATGCGCAAACGAACTGAATCCGATTTTTGTCGTGGGATGACTCTCTTTAAACGCTTCGAATATTTCTGTCAAATTCCCTAACACTAAACGTTTTTGAATATGTACGCGCTGTCCATTTTGTACTACGGATACAAAATCTTTCTTCCCTGGCATTAACCGACTAATTTCATCGTTGTTATAAAATTCGGTTACGGTTGACTTCACGCTATCGGACAAAGCTCGACCTTTCTTAAGATTGGGTGAAGATAGAACCCCTTTAGATGTTTGAAGAGATTTTCCTGCAGTTACCATACGATATGAAACCCCGAATATGTTTTGTATTTGCCTAGTGCTAAACGATGGCGGAAGAATAGTTAGGATTTGAATCTTTTCGCTATGGCTTCTAGTTGTATCGAATTTATGTTTTAACTGTGCTATAATCTCCGAATCACCCGCCTTAACAATGCCTTGGTTAGTCATATCCCTACCACCCCTATCAAGCAATTTACCTGTACACGCATCTATAAAGCCTGGAATGTCCTTATGTAATAAAATAGATGATAACTCTCCCGGACAAAAGGTGGATTTCCCGAAGAAGCTCATTATCTCGTTAATATGATTTAGCACTGAATCTATAATGTTGGGATCAGAATCGGAATTGGAGGAACTGGACGACTGACCTTCCATCAACGCTGATGGTCCTGGCATAGAGTCTTCAATTTCCTCCAAGTATACAATTTCTGCTAACTGCTGGCGGCATGAACTACAAACGTAACTTCCTAACGGCAGAAACGATTTTGCACACATATTCCCAGGGACTCTCCTCAGATTTTTCTTGTAGGTTGAATGCCCAATTTTCTTAAACGGATTACAGCAAAAACGCGCCATTTCTACTAACAGCACCACACAAACTAGTCACAGAATTTACGGAATAACGATGTCTACGACAGAGAGTTGCCAGAAAAACTGACTTCTGTTGGCCACTGTAATGCTATCTTATATAGTATAGGATTGACGGTACAGGTATAGAAAGCAATGTTTCCATTCGTCTTAGGTTTTGCCGAAGCAGAAGGTAAAGGGTCATTTATCGAAAGCCATTGTAGAAACCGACGAAGAGAGCTCCATTATATTGTTCTCCAGTACGGCCTAGATAGTGCATTTTATATGGGGTGCAATCTCCAGCTTGACCTAATAATCCAACATTTTCGTTATGTGGCCCATTGCCGGTCTCAAGTCCGAAAAGCACAAAGAGGAAAAGGTGTTTATGACTTTATAGACAGTCCGAGGTTCAGGATTAACTTTACCATCCACGTGGTCAATGAGTAGTGCAGGTAATCCCTAAGAGACTCTGTCATGAATAGGGCAGCAGGTACCGCGCGAGTGACGACGCTCTTTGGCTGGCCGAGCGGTGACGCGCCCGGCCGGTCGGGTTCCTGGTTAATTGTCTTTATCCGATACCTGGACCATTTTTGCCATTCCAAAGAAAACAGTTTTCGATAGACAAAGGTCCAAGGTACATATTGAAATATATTTCAGATTCGGCGATCGTTGCCTTCGATATTTTATTTAAAAGTCAAAAGTTTATGCAAATTTATTGCATTGAATAATTAATCTACGAACCATTCAAAAAATATAGTTAAATAGAACGGCCTTTCCCAAGTAAAACAAAATTTAAATCATATTGATACGACCAATAGTTTCTTCAGAAAAAATTTTCGCGCAATGGTCTATTTTCGCCGATGCGCGAAAACGTCGACTTTGGCGGTCTGTATTTTCCAACCAAAGACGAATCTGGGGAAACGATGAGGCGGACCCCCCCCCCCCCCCTTATGTCATCTCAGGAACAACATACTGAATTTTCAGCAAAATCCCTGACATCACCAAAATCCAGCTTCTCAGTTGGCGTGGAATGACCCCCCTGCGTTCGCGAAATTTCGCGGGTACTCGTCCCCGGATCGTCTTCGACCGCGGCGACGATGGCCTTCTCCGCTTCTTCCGTGCGTGCTGATCGCGGCTGCCAAGCGCCTACGTTGTCAAGCACCTACTTTGATCTCTGAACATATTCGCTAGCTGATTACCTTTTGTTATTCTCAAGACTAAAAACAACTATTCGCTTCGTTATCGATAGGTCTAGATCGAGAGCGCTAAATACAAAATTATTTTCAACAGGTATAATAAAATATAAAAACGGAGAAAATAAGCGATGGTGAAAATAACTTGAAGAAAACCAGAAATGATTAAGTCTGCAGATGTGTTAACGAGGTTTGAAGACCCCTTTTTCTCCAGACTTCCCCACTTCAATATTCTCCAAAAGGGGATTTCTTATTCTTTTAATATACCAGCGTTGATGGCGGTGAGTACTTTGAACAGCTACGACGCTAATAGCGCCATTTTTAATTGGCCCTTTTCAGGGCCAGCAATAGCCACAAACGTAGAGACTTGGTCAAAATCTATGAGGAAGGATTTTTTCAAACGGCCCTTTTCAGGGCCAGCAATATTTTCCATGTGTGTCCATGCCTTTTCTCCTGCTTTGCTTCTCCTGCCATTCCTACTGCATTTCGTTTCGTGGATGTATTTTCAGCTATCAATATGAAACTTGGTACCATGAGATTTCATTTTGACACCTTTGATAGCTTTGCTGGAAAAAAAAAATCTGAAGGAACATGTATTGTCTGGCTATTGAACAGTTAACGAGGAAGGTGCGCAGAAGCGCAAAAAATTAATAGTGCCGACAGAGAACCGAACTCGGAACATCACGGCCGTTGCTCCGACACTTTGCCACGGCGTCACTTCGATACTTGTGAGAAAAAGTATCACAGGCCCCTGATAAACTTGATTCACTGGATTTGTTCTGATTTAATCGGAAGTCGCGAAACAACTAGTCAGGGACCATACTTATCGCAAGCGCATGCAATGAGAATGCAGAAACAGGAGGAAAGGCGGGGAAACGTGAAAGAAAAAATATCACCACTGACGGGTATTGAACATGATGATACGAGGGCAAGAAAATGAAGAGAAACAAAACAATTCGCGACCACGAGGAACCGAACTCGGATCATCGCAGTCGCTGTTCCAACGCTTTGTCATGGCGCCACTTCGATATTTGTAAGAAAAAGTATCACAGGCCCCTGATAAATTTGATTCACTGGATTTGGTCGGATTTAATTGGATCTAATCGGATGTCGCGAAAGAACTAACCAGGGATATTGGCTATCGCAAGTGCATATTAAGAAAGTGGGAAAGCAAGAGCAAAGGCAAAGAAGCGTCTGTCGGGCGATGCCGTGCCGTGTTCGGGTGTCGGGAACGACACATGCAGCGAGCCGCCGCCTGGCCGTCGGTGCGAGCGCACCGAGAGAGCGATTCTTTCGTTTCGGGAAAACCGAACGGTTGAGCACCAGTTAGTAGTCCTCCATCGCGATTCTCACAGGTCGACTGTCAAGATGTTTTTTGTCACCTCCCTTTTTCTACGAGCAAGCGATAACCGTCCGTGACTCGCTAAGAGCCCGAGGGGCGGAGCATAAGTTAATGTTTAATAACTCGAAATTGAGAGCCGAACAACAAATTTCAAACCTGCCATTTAGTTCCCCGCAACCATCCCGACATGATGTCGGCAATATTTTTCGATATTTTTGGGACACCCTGTATATACTACTACTTGGCGTGAGACTCATACCGAGTCTCCTGATCCTGATTGTATACTCATTTTATAACTTTGCTTTCACTCGTACATATTGTGATAACTTCTTTCATTTATTGATATGTAGTTTTGCTCCATAAACTTATTCTCTAACAAAGAATTATGCTTCCTGAATTTTTTCTAATAAAAATGTGGAGTGAAACAATCATTTCTTTAAGTAAGCTTCCCAAAAATTGTTCTATGTTGGATGATTAAAAACGCAAGAACACAAATCATATAATTAAGTTATACACCAAGTTTGATGAACCCATTCTTCCTTTACTAAGCTTGAACGTCGTTTACAACTAATTATTTGGCACATGATTCTGTCTACCGAAGATTGCAGCAGTCACAGATTCTATAACTCAAAAGTATACAGATTTTACAAAGGGTACTCGGACACTCAGTCATTTTGGAAAAATAATCTTACATTAAAAAATTCTCTGTGAATAAAAAAACCTTTTTTGGACAAGAAGATTTTTACAATCATTTATTCCAAACATACTGGGTATGCCAATACTTTTTTTAGTCATTGTAAATGGTACACTTCCGTAACCTTTTCTTGTCTAAAGTATTTCTGGAAAATATTCGGATTTAATTCTTCGAATGGTGTGATGAGGCAAACTGGTCCATCACAAAATTACCCACATTTACAAGACAGACCGGGCGAACAACCAGAAATAATTCGCTCTCATTACATAACAAATACCGTTGTTGCGTTGTTGCAAAAGCGGAGAAGAATCATGGGACAGGGGGCACCATATTGGTGACGCTAGTTACCTCCTGGTTCACTCTGCGCCAAATGGATTGTCTTTTTCCGGTCATGAGGCAGATTAAAATGAAAATGAAATATTATGTTCACGACTTTGTTTGTCAGGATAGTTATTATATAGTTATTGGAGCGCATGCCAATTCGGTCTTTATTTATTTGCTTCGAGACGAGTCAGGCTTGTTGAGTGTTTTTTTTTGTTTTTTGATAAAGTTAATTTGTGTGTTCGGAAAACGTTGTTATAGTTAACCGTATATGTGACGCAGAGTCTATAGATTGCTTTAGTTTTTCTTCCAAGCGGAGCCTTAGAAGGAAACGAGTTTTTCCCAATTGAACATTAATTACCGAAGTCACAAATGAACTTTTTGAAACAGCAAATAATATATTGAAAAATTCTGACTCTTTTCAAAGCTCATGAATAAAGAACGAGATTGACATATGAAATTGTAATTTCGCAATTATACATGGTTAATAACAGTTTTGTTTGAGAAAGCATGACGTGGAATCACCCTAACTCAATATCATGAATAGAACCACCATGAAAAAGTAATCCGCTTGATGTAAAATAATTCCTATGCGATGTTTTCTCTCGTTTACTTTCAGAACCCTTTTTATTGCTTCTTTCTTTACAATTTATTCGGTATCTCAAAATCAGATCGCCAAAATCTATTTGCAATTCGAATACTTCACCGAGGAACCTGCTCCTGAATTTCCATATTAAAATTCCTGCTCGGGTTAATACTTTTGTAATCCCCCATCAAAGCTATCTTCAAGGGAAAAGTCTGCGCAGATGCGCAAACACAACGCATGAGAAGAGCGAACAAAGACATGGGGTTCCTGAGATTCCGTTGCGTCATTTTGTGCGTGACCGTTGCAAGTGCTGTTGCGTTGAACATTTAAGGATCGCAAAGAGGACAAAGAGCCAATGTAACTAGTGACGAGAAAGGATGAAAGTGACCGAAGAACACAATTAGGAACGACAAATATGATATTTACCAATCAAGGAAGCAATGATAAAAGGATCATAAAATCGTTGAAGCGGCCGAATGATTGATCGATGGAAAATCTGCAAATTTCGGTGAGTCTACAACGTCTTTTATTCTGCCTGCTTGTATTTGCATTTTATTTTCGGTCGTCTGTGTTTCGAACGTAGATTTGTGTTTGCGAATGGTTTTTGATTTTGTTTAAAGCTTCTTGTCGTATCGAAGTTCATGAAATAACTTCTATGGCGAAGTTTGACAGACACGTGGTATAGCCGGCATTTTGTATAACTACTTGTTGTGTATGTATTGCAGTTTCGATCGAATTTAATTGAAAAATTCTTCTAGCATTTTTTGAAAACGTTTTCGCAATCCTGTTACTGTATTTTTGTATTTCTGTGAAATATTGTGCTACTAAGAGACGCAGCTAAGTACACCGGGTGCCTTATAAATGTAGGCAACCATAACTAGAGGTAAAGATGGCTATTTTGAGAATTCTCATTCGGCCATTCAATCTAAATTATTTCATAATAAATTAAACATGGCCGCCAGTTTGTACAACTACTTCTTGGGTATGGATCGCAGTTTTGACCGCCTGTAATTGAATAAGTTACAATTTCTGGTCGTAACTTATAAACCAAACAAACGTGTAATCTTATTTTTGTTTTCTGAATCCAATCTGCCAAGCAATAAACGAATTGGTTCGTTCGAGAAATATGAATTTTCGTTTTAATTTTCCGTCTGTACAGGAACGTGCATTTCAAGATTCATAACTTCTTGAGGTTTTAACACTTGGAATGTTGTTTTGATACAAGATGGCTGCGGCTTCCTTACTTTTTGCGTGCAATATTGGTTATGTGTCACAATGGCTTTTGATGCTTTGATTGGTTTCGCAAGAGCAAAATGCAGTGTTAATGTAATAATGATTATTGGGAAATATTTCAAACAGCAGTCGAGATATACTTACACGTTCCAAAGATATACGTTGCAAAGTACCAAACTTGTCAAGTATATAGCGCACAAACCATTTCAGTTAAATCCAAAATATAAAAAAATGCATCAAGTAGCAGTTTCATTCCCCACAAAATTGAGATATAACAAAAAAGATATAGATATTATACAAGAAAGCCAAGTTTTAATTCAAAGGCACCTCAATTTAACTCGCATTACCAAATAACAATAAATTAACAATAAATTAGCGATTAACAATAAAAAAACTGACGTGTGCGTTCTTAATTCAAGGCACTTGCTTTGATAATATTGCTAAAAAAAAACTTTTAAAGAAATTAAATTGCAGTAAAGTGAGTGTTAGGTTTAAATCAGTTTCCCATTGTCTCTTCATCTTGCAATGGAGCGCGCACACGCCAAGTTAATGTTATTGTTAATCGTTAATTTATTGTTAATTTATTGTTAATTGGTAATGCGACTTAAATCGAGGTATCTTTGAATGAAAACTTGGCTTTCTTGTATGTTATCAATTATATCTGTATTATAACTTGGCTGTCGTTTACCAATCATATCCATTTCTATTTTTGATCATTTTTAAATGACTGAAGAGGTTGGTGGGTTGGCGGGCCGGGGAGGGGGCTGCTTGGCGTATTTTTTTTCATTTTAATGGATTTGGGGGAGTTTACTATATGTTGGTTCGGAGTGGCAGTTTGGTCAGTTTCCAACCAGTTTGCCAAATGCGTGTAATGCGTAGGCGCGGTTGGTGACTGGTTGGAAACTGATCTCCCACTCGTGCCAACTCGGACTTGCCCGACCCATCCCGAAGCGTTCGCTGCTGACTCCGCTCAGTGATTTAGGAGGCGGCGAATCGCTCTCACTTGAGAACCTTTGTAACCCCGCTGCTTGGCGAGCATTGCGAATAGCGATACGCATGTTGGTTACTAAAAACTTTGTATATTGTTATACACACCATACATATAGTCGTGCTGCTTTGCTATTTCATCCAGGCTAATTGAATAAGATTTAATATGAATCTTGTACTTAGATAAATTTAGTATAAATTTACAATTATCTCAATTTTTAGTCAAAGATGTATGCGACTATTATGAAGACTGATTTCAAGAAATACTTTTCATATGAAACAAATAGTGTGAATGATGAATTAAAAATAATGACATTTAACGACGACAGAGTGTAATAGTAAGTATCTACGTTTACGTATCAGTAAAATTAGAATCTAATGGAGGAATTCAATTTCTGCTTGTACAAGAATGAGAAAATAGCCACTTACTTATATTGTTTTCAGTTTCCTTTTTGATGTGACGTATGAAATTTCGAGAGGCTACTAAATTAAACCGGTAATTCCAAATATTGTTCAAGTAAACAATTCTGAAGCAGACTATTAATAGAAGAGTGTAAACCATTATGGTAAATTATGCTAGATTTCAATAACTTATTTTAAGATAAAGAAGCAATGAGATACGCACTTGACGTCTGGACCATTGTAGAACAGAACCTAATTTCAGAGGCATTAGACAAGGTAATAGTTTCATCGTTTTCAATTTTATAAGTTATATTTTCATCTTTGTTAGACTCCAATGAAAGACATGGAGCTTCAGCTACAGATTATAAGTATAAGATTAATGCAATGCGGTGACACATATGAAAATTTGAAAGTATACGTGGGAATTGCAAATTTTAATTTTTAGCTTATTTTACAGAATAATGTTGTCTTCTGAAATCATGAAACTATAAATATATTAATCGCCTAAGGCCACGTTTAGACATGCGTGGTTGAGCCTCGAGTGTTCGGTAGCTGGGACGCGAAGCTGGCCCATGTTTCCCTCCGTGGCCCTCGTCATCGTGATCAAGGCTCGGTCATTGCGTATTGTTCCGTTGACAGAAATATGGGCTTCGCTCCGCTACCGAACACCAGAAATCGAACTGTAGAATGTGCAAATTATATTCGTACTGTGGTAAACAATAGTTGCTGTTTTTGTAGCCGAAGAAATTTTAGATCGCCTACATTCAATTGTTACCGAGTATTTGTTATTCACAAACGTGAGTTGATACATTTTTAATACCGAGGTAATAATTTACAAAAACGTACTCATAAGTGATTTCAATGATTTTGATATATGTTATAGAGTACGCTCTCCTGATCATTTTCATATGCAGGGTGAGTTAGTTGCCTTTGAATTCGGTATTACCGACCGACGCAGCGCGATGGTAACACCATTACCGACCGGTCTATCCTATTGTGGAGGAGCGAGGCTGAGCTGGCGACGGGACCAGGCGGCCAGTGCCTAGCCGCGCGGAGCGAGCTAAGGAGAGCCAGCCGAGATGCCAGCTGGCCGTTACCCGCTATGGCTTTGTCATTGCATATTTACGATTGCATGGGTTACCGACATCGGTTTTGCAGTAAATGGAGAGATTGCTGCCGGCATTGCATATTCAATTCTCATTAGACACTTGTGAGTGCGTGCAAGCACCCGTTCACACACGCATATATATAATATTCGTATATATATTTTTGATTATTTATATTTATATTACTATCCAATCAGAAAATTATTATATTTAACTAGAATGTTATAACGAGCTCTTGAGAAAATACCACTATAATGCATATATAATTATAAGTCGGATTCTAGACTCTCAATGGTTATCTAATAAATCGCGCAAAATAATAATGCAAAAAATAGGCCTTTTCACCGCGTCAAGGTCGGAAATCATCGAAAAGGAAAAATAAAAAAATTAACATAATACTTGCAACGATGCCAATAAAGAAATATATAATAAATAGAAAAAAATCATTTAAATTCGGTGGTGTTCTATAACGCCACCCCGAATGTTGACGCATAACGATCCGCCAACGAAAATTGTTACGAGTAGCTCGTAACGTATCAGGCGTAATCGACCTAAATGCGACGCGAATTTTGTGCCGAAGATGGTCAGAATTCCTCGACACATCTTAATATGACCCCACAAAAAAAATCCATTGGGGTAAGATCTGGACCCCGCTGGGGCCATTCTATTGGACCGCGGCTTCCGATCCACCGGTTTGGGAATTTTTTATTTAAAATTGCCCTGGCCGGAAGTGAGGTGTGCGCGGGATGCCCATCTTGTTGGAAAATGAGTCTGCGGCGAATCTGCAATGGCACATTTTTCAAAAGTGGGTTTGGTGTTCAGTCAAAAATTCGCAATACCGCGCGGCATTGAGATTTCCCTTAAAAAAAAGGCCCGATAAGATTATTGTCAATGATGCCAGCCCACACGTTGACGGTGAATCGACCCTGCGCTCTGCAAACCATAGTGCAACGTGGATTTTCCTCAGCATACTGGTGCATATTATTGCCGATTCGGCATTCCCGAGCTGGAGAATTACGACTCGTCTGTCCACCGGATCGATCGTAGCAATGGATCATCGGCGGCATCAAATGTATTGACCTCTAGAATCCCAAATATAATTAGATCTCTTTAAATATACCATTTAAAATTGATACCGTTTTTTTAACAATAGTTAATTGATGTGATTTACCTCGTCTCTGATCCACTGACAAAATTCGATCCTTCGCTCGGGATCACCGGGATTTAATCTTTGCACCGGCAGTGGCTTGTATGGGCGCATACCAAGATTAAGCCGGATGATTCGAGTCACCTTGGATTGACTCAAATTCAATCCGCGCGCAATGACTCTCGTCGATGCGTGCGGATCCGCGGTAACGGCATCCTGCCCCCTGCGAACGTCATTAGCTGGTCGGTGTCGCCTATTCCTGTTATTTGAACGGGCGTGGAAAACACCTGTCCGCCCCAAGCGCCTGTCCACCACGAAAAAAACGCTGGTGGAGGGTGTCTTCTCGCCGGATAGCGCTGCGCGTAAACAGCGGCCGCGTCTCTTTGATTTTTGTGACATATAGCGTAAATGCCAATTGTTGCGGAGGAGACAAATCGATGAAAGATTTTCGTGGAATGGTATTGGAGGAGCTTAGATCTAGATTAGGTTAGAAGGTAGAGTAGGAGGACTTAGGATAAGATAGGTATAAGATAGGCTAGATTTGGTGTTAATGGAAGCAGAGCGTGCGATGAAGTGTCGTAATTATTCAAATAAATAATTATTTACAATAATACACTGGTTTAATAATTGCGTCAAGCAGGCACAATTGTGTCAAGCGAAAGCATAAGCAAGCTACTTAGCTGGTTAGAATTGTTCTGAGATCAGATGCACGGCGAGCAGTCACGGCAAAAGACACGAGGCAAGAGGGCGATTTCCCTCTTGCACTCCTATTTATAAGCTCTAAGCTTCTGGAACCTTCCTGAACGTTAGAGGACATGACTTAGCAAAATTGGAGGTTCCAGAAGCTTAGGCATTGTTTTCGGTGACTGGCGGATGCCCCGGAGTTGATGACCTGACAATCGGCTCCGCGCGACACCTGTCAGCGCACCTGTCGCATGGATCGGCTGACCGGGAATTACGATCACAATTACCGATCAGCCGACCTCTAAACATCAATCATGTCAGTTAGTTCGTTATTGCTGTAGAACACCATGATAACGAGACTTCCGAGCACTGTGACGTTCTTAACTATTACTGACTGAAAAGAACTGCTATCCTAACTAAAACGCGGGGACCCATTCATAAATGTTTATACGGCCCCTTGAGAAACTGGGTGCGCCGATAGGAAACAAACCCTGGCGTCCTTGTGACCGCAAGAACGATAACATTGAGAGAAAAAAAATATTTTTAAAAAAATGTGACCGACTTCGAAAACTGACAGAGTTCCAGAGAGCTGAAAACTAATTGAGATGAAAAGTATAAAACAAGCAACACAATAAATGCCCTGAAAAGTAAAAAAAAACTTTTTGTACCGTGTACCGCGAGAACTTCCCTTATAAGTTACTCAAAGTTTCATCCCTATCGCACTAGCGGTCCCAAAGCTATCGCCGGACAATCGAAAGTTCGGTTTTTAAGCAATAACAATGGTTAATGTTAAACAATTTCGACAAAATTTATATTGGGACCAAGTTGTGAGCATCCTCTATAAGATAGGCAAGGTTTCATCCCGATCGGTCCACCCATCTCACAGTTCTCGCCGGACAAACATTTTAAAAAAAAAATATATATATAGCGATCGAATTGAGTACCTCCTCCTTTTCGAAGTCGGTGATAATAAAATATGCGGGTAGTGCGGACAAGACGCTTGACAGGAGTTAACTTGGCAAGCAATAAATAGCACAGAAATCAAGGGACCAAGTGCTGACGATGGATAAACAATAAGTTTCATACGGGGCGTATTACGAGGTGCGAACGACCAGGGAATCACATTGCCTATTTTTTGCATTATTATTTTGCGCGATTTATTAGATAACCATTGAGAGTCTAGAATCCGACTTATTATTATATATGCATTATAGTGGTGTTTTCCCAAGAGCTTCTTATAACATTCTAGTTAAAAATAATAATTTGCTGATTGGATAGTAATATAAATATAAATAATCAAACATATATATATTGTTACGGGCCTGGCTCCCCTGCTACCCCATTTGTACCACACGATCGACATCCCTGACTTCAAGCTGTGAAGACTTCAAGTGTCCTTAACGACTGACGCTCTTCGTCTGTATAACAACGAGCTACTTCAGTCAGTCTAACACTGGATCCCGCCTCGAATAGACATCCTTTATAAAGCTCCGAAATGCACGCTTCTTCCCTACTTCATAATCAGTTTCGTTTCGTTAATGCCTCGTATGCGTTCCACGACCGCGACGCGTAACACGGGCCGTAACAATATATATATGTACGTCGCGGGGTAGTCGCCACCTCTCCCCAACTCGCCGCTGGGCAGTTTCAATCTTTTCTGGTAGTTTCCACCTCGGACGTGGAACCCACATTATATGTAAAGGTAGTTTCCGCTACCGTAGTGGAAACCTCCGGTATATCGGTAATGCCCATATAATATGCCAAAAGGCAGTTTCAACGACCTACTTGGGTATTATAAACGAAAAATACCAATACTTCCGTTATCTCTCTATTCTTGGGCATGAATAATATAGTGCAACCCTATTATTGTCGTTAATACATAACATTATTTTTTATTTTTGAGTAAGCTGAATGAGTTTAGATAAACATTTTTATTTAAAGATGTAATTATTTAGACTAGTTTGTAAGGACTTCACAAAAGTGTGGGTTCTCACTTTGTCTGATGTATTTATTTTTTCCTGTTTACCCAACGATTCCTTTAGAAAGTAGCGTGCCGATTGGAACGATACTTATACTATCTTAACAGGGAAGTTCACAGAGTGGCCCGGTACACAAAAATGTGAAAAAACATTGAGTGTTTAAATCGTGAACTTACGGAGCGAGCCTTTCACCGTATCGCCTGCATCTCTGCGGCACGTCTCTAACACCCTCTGTTCTTATAGTGCAGAGGAATAAGGATTTCAACTGTGTAAAGGCGGTGTCAACAGGATTTGTGCACACACGTTCATTTCATTATCATAAAACACGTGTCAAGAGTTCCCGTCAATGTCGCGCCGGCTTCATCAGATATTCTAAGTAAAATAAGTCGTGCAACAATTTAAGTTATTATGAAAATTGTGGATAAAACAATTTTGCCACCAAACCGATTTTATAAACTTTTTTCAGCATTCAAAGAATTTTTCCAAATCGGGTTTTGTTTGAAAAATTCTAACGCCGAAAATTAAAACAATATCAACAAACGGGAAACAGCATATTATTCACAAAGAACTCAGTGTTCCTAAAATAAATATGTTAATGTTGCAAAAGTTATTTAAACTATAGTTAACTTGGATTGAATAATTTCACTGCAAATTTTTGTTAACCGTAGGAATTGAACAGGATCCCAAGACTGTAAATTAAGCGTCTTACCACGATGGCTCCGTTTGTTGTTGGAATTGTATTAATTTAAACTAACGAACGCTTATCTCAATATTCATAACTCGCTCTACGTAGATTTGGTCCACAGAAGTTTAGTATGAAGTAGAACTTAACCCTTTGCACTCGAAGTTTGTTTTCATTCATATTACCAGCAACTCGAAGCAATTTCAGTGGAAAGATCATATTCACATATAAGTAAATGATATGGACATTAAAAGAAAAGTCATTGTTGTATGTTATTGTTTTTTAATTGATTATGGATAAATGTTATAATATATTAGAAAAGCCAAAAAATTATAAAATTATTATATTTTGTAATTGTCCAAGGTGTGATACCGCTCGAAGCAATCGCCAATAGGTAATTTTGGCTGTTCTATTCTCTATCTGTCCAAAAACATCAAAATGTAAGAAAATGCGCCAAGTAGCAGTTGGATTTCCCCACAAAATTCAAATATAACAAAAAAGATAATAGATATCATACAAGAAAGCCAAGTTTTCATTCAAAGATTACCTCGATTTAACTCGCATTAGCAATTAACAATAAATTAGCGATTAACAATAAAAAAACCTTGGCGAGTGCGCGCTTCATTACAAGGTAAAAAGAAAATGGGAAGCTGATTCAAACCCAAAACTGACTTTACTACAATTTAATTTGTTTAAAAGTTTTTTCGCAATATTATATATAACCCAACATCATGAATATAATAGTTTATGTTCATAAGCATCCACCACATAACCGGCAGAAAGTCATGCGCTTGCCATCGAAAGATCCTATTATTATCGCACAGCTTTGCAAGAAGCTTTTCCTTTCCTGGAATCGTGAGGGAATCTTTACCGATTCGGTACCGTAAGCAAATGATTAGTTTTCTATATGTATATCTGATATCATCGCATTCGACGCCGACAATTTCCCTGTCTCGTATTGGTAATTGGTATGCATGTATATGTTATACTAGCTGAGCGAGAACGGACCGAGAGGAGTGGGCTAGAGACCGTATCATGGAAAAGTGCCTGTCTGCCTGAGTGAGAGAGTGAGAAAGAGAGGGGGAGCGGGCGAGCAAGCGAGGGAACGGGAAGACTGTTGCCAAAAGGTATATCGGTATATGGTGCAATGAACGCAAAGTTTCGTCGTCACTGCAGATACGTCATGATCCTATCAATACGGACCCTTGTTATCCAATTTGAATAGCTTCTTTTTTTCCAAATGTAATAGCAAGAGCCGTACAAAACTTGCCAAAATTGTTTGGCAAAGCAATGTTGATAATTTGGAATCTTTTACCGATTCATTTTGTAAGATTGCATACTCATCGAGATTCCTATATCGGATAGAGTGTTGAATTGAATTCGAAACATCTCAATATGTATATATCGGGAGCAAGAAATGATGTGCCACTATCGCGCATACCGCTCCCTTCCGGGTAATTCCTCGGACATGCAGGGCGTCATAAAGCCTCGACTGCAATCGAGGCACTTTTTCTCGGACCTTTACAAAGAGGAACTTGCAAGCATCTCTGTATTTTGCAACGCACCGTTTTCTTACTTCTGTTCCCTCATTACTTTCACGAACAGAATGCGCAGGACAATCGGTATGTTTCCGAATCGGGTAATCACACTGACATACGAATTCCGTTGTCTCTCTCCGTTCGACTACCGAGATTTCTGAATATTTCCTATAATCGTTTTTCAATAAACCGCTCAACGGTCGGCGGATGCGAAAAGCAATAATGCTAGCGGCAATACACTTTAGAGAGGCTAGTACTTGACTAAGCAACAATCAGAAAGTCGGTCCGGTGATAGATTTATGACGGGGGATGGGGACTGGTCGCGGCTGAGGGATCCGAGCGTCGAGTGCACACTTGGTGCCCAGGCGTTAGCTTTTTTTCACCGATGTTCGACGATCGTCAATAGGGTCGGGTACTGATTGACTTTTGACAAGCCGAAGGAGACGAGCACCTTGATGTTGCATTGTCATTCGTCTTGAGGCAAGAACGTCGGTACCTATTGGATTTGGGCATGAAAGGAGGAAGAAAGAAGGTTATCTGCTAATAAGAGGGATAAGCGCGGCATTTGGCCCAAAAACCAGATTTTCTTGTCTAACAATTCAAAGTCGAATTACTATTTTAAAGCAGTTATTGGAACAATGTAATTATTCCCGCGACAATACAAAAAAACACGAAATTCATGTGCGGACTATTCCACGTAAATCGCGATATTATTCGTAAAAGACAAGAGTTTATGAAACCGCCCATGTATGTTAGTGCTGTGATACAGTTTCACCTATTTCTGCAGATACCAGAAATCTTCATTTCGTGTAATGAACGGCGTATCCGATATCCATGAAAACTGTACGGAATAACAATTTGACCATGCGTTGGAAACTACGGAAAAATGTTTCCTCATATTTGCTTCTATAGAAAAATGCGGACGGTCGTAGTAAATACAATTGGAATACGACTTTTTGAGATACTGCGGGATGTTGACATTGCGAAATGCGAAAGGTATAACATGCCACTCTTAGTGAAACAGCTGTACAGACAAACAAACGAGTTGGGAAGGTTGCGAACACGCTGGACCATGCTTGCGTTTACGGGAGAGATTTCCTGCTTTCCGTTTTATGCCGCCGCATGATCAAAAATGTGGGCAACTTTTCCGGCGAAAATACGGGAACGCAAGAAAAAGGGAACTACTTCTAATACCACCAATGATGTTTGAGCAAACAATTGTCCGACTGATTATTTTGTGTCAATTTCTACAGAGATGGCCAGGAGTTCAACAGGCAACACGGTATCAGGGAAGAGAAAGAAAGAGAGGGTGAACGAACCGTCACTAGAGCGAGAACGAGAGATAAGGGTAAAGAAACTGGACGACTGCGTAAGCGAGAGAAGCATAATGATGGTAGGTCCATCCTTTGAAATGTAACAATGTAACTTTGGAAACACGATTACCATCGACAATATCATCGATGCGAACTGCCATTTTTCAAAATAAAAAATTTTGAAAGAGGAAAATTCGAACAAGGCAAAGACTAAATATGGAAATTCAACGAAGCTTGGCAAATACTATTCATCATACAAGATATACTATATATGCAATCTATCGTTGTAGATTCTATCGATACAGAAAGCAAAGTGTATCGCAACTTTTCCATGGTGCACAAGGAGTACTATCGTTTTGGAAGAGAAAATTGAATGTAACAGGGAACGGTGAAACTTACCTTTGTCGCCAGCCTTTACGCAAGGACCTGCGTTTCGTACTTAGACGTCGGACGGGGCTTTTCGCACTTCCTTTCATATTCCGCTGGTTTTTTGAAACATCCTCATTGTTTTCTTCTCTTTCTTCTTCCATTTCGCCCAAATTGTTGAACTTTCACTTTCACTGATACCCGCAAAACATAATGCACAACTATGCGAGTTGCAAAACGTATCGCAAAATAAATACGCTAGTATCAATACTGTTCTCCTTACTCAGTATATAACTTTCGTATTTATTAGAAGTCTCAGTGTATCGCACGTGTTCAACGAAACGCACAAAACAATGAACTGATGAACCGAAGCAGTCACGATATCGGATACAGATCTTTCATATCGTGAATAGTGGGGCGAGAATGGCATCGAAAGCGCGCAGTTTCATGCATTCGTGCCCGCTCTATTCAAACACTAAAACAGTGCGCGCATGTACTACATATAATAAAATTGCATATATCTGAGATCCTCTGGCTGCGTAAAAGCGTGCGTGAGAAACAGTTGCATTATTCAGTGCACAAGGACTTCATATTATCAATTTTCGTGTGGTTTTTCTTGTGATTCTTCATCTACTGCTTCGGGGCACAAAGTTCGCCTGGATGCTTCGCGCGCTAAGCCCTGTTCGGTTGACACGTGTCGCTAATTCGTGGCGTGACGTTCTACCTCGGTCAGTCCCTTCGTGTAAGTGGGACCCGAGCTTCAGAGAAATTTCGACTGCCGAAGGAGAAACATCGTAAGTACCCTTATCCTTACCAAATTTTCTGTTTTTCTTCACTTCTCGGGGCATGCAACTTTTATTTTCTCGTCTGACTGGATCTAAAGAAGCTTTCGCCAAATCTTGACAGCTTCTTCGTGCACCTACCTAATCCCGTTTTTGCATTATTTGTACAATTTCTGTCATACGTTTCTTTGTTACATGGTCTAAGAATACATAGAGATCAATGGTGTTTTACACCATGCAGCAAATTTCCGTCATACGATTGAAATTCATGCATCATTTTCGTATCTGTTGTGTACTAAAACTTGCCAGCCCTATGACGACAGAATGTAACAAATTGACGGACGACAGAAATCCAGTGCATCTTTTAGTCACTACGGTCGAAAGTCTTGCGTGGTTTTCATAGCTATCGTCCCAAAAGTCTTGCGAGTACAATCCTAAATGTCAGTTCTTTGACTGCTAGTTTTTCGGGTTCGTTTCTTTATGTGCACGCCACATCTTTTTTCGTTGTCAGGAAAAAAGATGCGAAACTGCAATAGACATGCCTACGCGTACAAAGAACGCGCTTCGTCAATGCATGATAAACGTGAAATAAAAGAATATAAACTGATATTGTGTTTGTTTCTTTTCAAATTTAGATGGGTCTACGAGAATTTTTTGCTGAGCGCAGACGACAACTGGAGAGGAGGAAGGGAGCGCCCCGGCAATCGCGCTCACCTGAGCCCCGACCACACTCGCCGCCACCCAGGCGCTCACCCCGCGGTATGGCACGATACCAGACGACGTACGTGCCACCCCGCGATACGGAACAGGTGGAGGAGGACGATAGTGATCCCATTTACAGGATCCGCCAGAGTGAAGTAAGTAAACACATATCAATTGCATTGTTTCATTTCCTTTCAATTGCATAGTTCAAGGTATAAAAATGATTTATTCTGAATATTTTAGTTGCGACGGCTTCAACGCCTCTTGAGGGCGTCCTTTTTTGGACGGGGCGGCAACTCCCGATGGGAGAGGCGCCGCGGCGAAAATTGGGAGAATGGCGCGGACCGTGGCGTGGGTCGTGGCGCGGGCCGCGGTTGGGGTCACGGAGGTCGGCGTAATAATGTGTACGACGCCGCAGGCACTGCCGGGTCGCCGTATTACGGCAATACCTATCATTTCTACGAACCACCCCACTAACTAATATATCACATATACAATATACATACGGGTCTTTTTTATTCTATTCTTACTCGTCCCACCCACCTCTTTCCTATTTTTAATAATAATATATATTCCATAAAGTATAGTATGAACTAGAAGCAGGCGTAGTTATACATATTATTTTGAAACAAGGACATAATTTTTTTATATATTTGCTTCTTAGGAATTTATAGAACGATTTCATACATGATCCTTTTTAGAATTTGTGATATATGATAGAAAGACCAGGAACTATGCAAAAAAGAGCTTGTTTACATTGTTTCAGAGAACTTATCAGTAAAGTACAGAATTCATATTACATATAAATTCATATTATGTATTATATGAATACTCTACTCTACTCAAGTTCTTTGAAAGAATGCCAACTATAGCCAATATTTTCAGAGGTAACTATTTGACAGCAGACTATAACAAGACTCTTCGTTCCAGAACAATCATCTATGACGGACTGTTACACAGGTCTTTCAACATGGTTTTAAATTGAAATTTCGTGCAACAGTACTCCACAGTGATGTTCTTTGAGACAATCTAGATAACTTCTTTTTTTGCATAGTTCTTGGTCTTTGTATCACATATCGGAGACACCAGGATTAATCACGTATGGAATCATTTAAGGAATTTGTAACAAGCAAATAGATAACAAAATATCACACCGTTTCAAAATAGTATGCACAAGTGCACTTGGATTTAGCTTTTATTGGAGGCAATATCTTGAAAAGTAGCAGTTCATAAGAGACCAAAGGAATTAGACAGAACATTTTCATTAAAAGGTATATTTCAAGACGTTTAACTGCGTTATGGTTTTCAATATTTACAAGCCACTTTGTATTTTGCTCGATAATCACATGTTATGAAAAAGAACATAGCTGTGTTGGATCTCTGATATAGTAGGAAAGACTTATTTTTGTTGTATCAAGGGTGTGTCCAGGTATATATTGCCAGAACTGCAAATACTGGGTCTGTTCGGAGTGGCAGTTTGCTCAGTTTCCAACCAGTTTCCAATCGTCAGACGCAGCAGCACCTTACGAGAAAGCAAATCGCAAACTGGTTGCAAACTGAACAAACCCACTACTGTCTGTACTAATTGAATGCTCAGTTATAGGCCGCCAGTACATATTCACAGTATTGAAGAAGGAACATCACAAAATTGGATACTTTCAATAGCATAAACCCTTTCGAGTACTGTCACAGTTTATTCTACAACTATAACCAGCATTCTATGGGTACTGACAGCTTTACAATATTGGCAGTACGTATCTGACCGCAAACCAGTACAATCATTATAATGGTATAACATTGCAATAACAAGGTGCTGCAGTTGATAAACACATTGAAAGATTGTTACATTCGTCCGTCTTGAAACACATTACCATATTGACTAAACAATAAAAGTAATCTCATAAAGTTACTACAAGCCCGTCTTTCTAAACTTTCTTTTCTCCATTCATATATTTTATAACTAAAAATTATAAGTGAGGATAGAGCATTCTTCCAAAGTCATATTGCTATCAGGTATCCCTGTATCTAGTTAATTAACATATATAATAATTTGTATATATTCATCGTAGTAACTATTAATATATAATTGGGTGTTCGGGGAGTGTGTTTATGTGCGTGTGTGTTACATAAATGAAAGTAAAAGTAATTTATTTGATGCAAATAAAATAGTGCTAATGCTGAGTATCAATTATTATTAGTCAAATTTCGCGCTCTGTATGTAGTCCTCCACTCTGAATGTCCTATTGTGGAGGGGCGAGGCTGAGCTGGCGACAGGACCAGGCGGCCAGTGCCTAGCCGCGCGGAGCGAGCCGAGATGCCAGCTGGTCGTTGCCCGCTATGGCTTTGTCATAGCATATTTGCAACTGCATGGGTTACCGAGATCGATTTTGCAGTAAATGGAGAGATTGCCGGCATTGCATATTCAATTCTCATTAGACACTTGGGTCATTCCGCGTCAACTGTCGAGGTTTATTCACACATGTTCGATGATTTTGACGAAAATTTCTGTCTCTATAGTTCGCAAAGAGCCGATCCAAATGCAAAACCCCGTTGCTCGCTAACTCAATTTTTTATTGAGTTACAAGGATTCAAAGTTTTGGGTCAATTTTTTTTCAATAATTTATATCTCGGTAAATATTACAGATAGCCATATCGTTCAGACGCCAAAATGAAGAAAAGGAATTGAAGTTTGATAAAAAAAATACTCCACCGAGAAATACTCGTTTGGAACAAATGTTAATGATAAAAGTTTATAACAAATGCTTGCCGTTTCCAAAGGGGATCATCGATTTTGATAAAAAAAATTGCTAACCGTTGCTCTAAGTCTCTTGCAGATGTCCTCCAAAGGGTTTTCGGAAACACGACTTGGGGACCAAGTTATAAATTTTTATTGCCGGGCGCACCCGGTCAATCTGCCGGCGGTGTGCGCTACGCTTGACTGGCGCGCGGATGTTAGACTCGGCGCTCGGGGTACGTACATTCAAAATGGCCATACCTGTTCAGTTCCTTACAGCATACCTGCCAAAAGACAATATGTGAACGCGTGGTACGCATCCGCATCCAGATTATGCGATTAGAAGGTGCCGTAAAGCAATAAACACCGTTTCCTCTCTGTCTTACCCGGGCTTGAAACTGGCAACTGGCCGCATGAAATAGATCTGTATATTTAGATTCTTACTGCATACCATACTTAAATATTTCCACATGATGACAAACCGTAATAACCGATAATAAACGTAGTTTATTATAGAGTCAATAACACTTTGCACCATAAAAGTTTCGTAATAATTTCGGAAATTTTGCACCATAATACAATCGCAGTATATTTGTTCCAACAAAAACTTTTACAGTTTCTAGTAGACCATTTTTCTGCATCTGGTATAAGTAAGATTTATTACTTCTCGGATGGGGCTGCGTCTCAATATAAAAACCGGAAGAATATTGTTAATTTATGTCACCATCGGATAGATTTTGGTTGCACTGCTGAATGGCATTTTTATGCTACATCTCACGGTAAAAGTCCAGGTGCTGGCTTAGGTGGAACCATAAAGAGAACTGCTGCTCACGTTAGTCTGCAAAGGCCTCTCAACAATCAAATAACGTCACCCTGTGAATTTTATGATTGGGCAACATCCAGTTTTGAAACAATTTCATTTAACTTTTGTACCAACAAGGAATATAACACTGCTGACAAATTTCTTAAGGACCATTTTTCTCAAGCAAAACCGAATCGCGGAACCCAAAAACACCACACGGTTATACCATTAAATGAATAGTCACTTTTAATAAAACGGTATTCGCATTTAGATAATCAACACGTTCAGGTAATTAGATTAACACGTAACTAAAATTCTGTTATATATCGGTATTTCTAAATAATTCAATTGCATTTGGGTCCTGCAAAACACGTTTTTAATGCGGCCAGTTGACAGTCTCAAGCCTGGGTAACACAGAGAGGAAACGGTGTTTATTGCTTTATGGCACCTTCTAATCGCATAATCTGGATGCGGATGCGTACCACGGGTTCACATATTGTCTTTTGGCAGGTATGCTGTAAGGAACTGAACAGGTATGGCCATTTTGAATGTACGTACCCCGAGCGCCGAGTCTAACATCCGCGCGCCAGTCAAGCGTAGCGCGCACCGCCGGCAGATTGACCGGGTGCGCCCGGCAATAAAAATTTATAACTTGGTCCCCAAATCGTGTTTCCGAAAACCCTTTGGAGGACATCTGCAAGAGACTTAGAGCAACGGTTAGAATTTTTTTTTATCAAAATCGATGATCCCCTTTGGAAACGGCAAGCATTTGTTATAAACTTTTATCATTAACATTTGTTCCAAACGAGTATTTCTCGGTGGAGTATTTTTTTTATCAAACTTCAATTCCTTTTCTTCATTTTGGCGTCTGAACGATATGGCTATCTGTAATATTTACCGAGATATAAATTATTGAAAAAAAATTGACCCAAAACTTTGAATCCTTGTAACTCAATAAAAAATTGAGTTAGCGAGCAACGGGTTTTTGCATTTGGATCGGCTCTTTGCGAACTATAGATACAGAAATTTTCGTCAAAATCATCGAACATGTGTGAATAAACCTCGACAGTTGACGCGGAATGACCCACTTGTGAGTGCGTGACAATGCATGCATGCACCTGTTCACACACGCATATATATAATATTCGTATATATATGTTTCATTATTTATATTTATATTACTATCCAATCAGCAAATTATTATGTTTAACTAGAATGTTATAAGGAGCTCTTGAGAAAATACCACTATAATGCATATATAATAATAAGTCGGATTCTAGACTCTCAATGGTTATCTAATAAATCGCGCAAAATAATAATGCAAAAAATACGCAATGTGATTCCCTGCTGAAGCAGGGTTCAGCGAGGCACTTAAGCTTTTTCACCGCGTCAAGGTCGGAAATCATCGAAAAGGAAAAATAAAAAAATTAACATAATACTTGCAACGATGGCAATAAATAAATAAATAATAAATAGAAAAAAATCATTTAAATTCGGTGGTGTTCTATAATGCCACCCCGATTGTTGACGCATAAGGTCATCCACCGACGAAAATTGTTACGAATAGCTCGTCCCATATCGGTCGTAATCGACCTAAATGCGACGATAATTTTGTTTTGAAGATGGTCAGAATTTCTCGACACATCTTGGTACACTAAATTCTTAATATGACCCCTCAAAAAAAAATCCATTGGGGTAAGATCTGGACTCCGTGGGGGCCATTCTATTGGACCGCGGCTTCCGATCGACAGGTTTGGGAAATTTTTATTTAAAATTTCCCTGGCCGCGAGTGAGGTGTGCGCGGGATGCCCATCTTGTTGGAAAATAAGTCTGCGGCGAATCTGCAATGACACATTTTCCAAAAGTGGGTTCAGGTGTTCAGTCAAAAATTCGCAATACCGCGCGGCATTGAGATTTCCCTTAAAAAAAAAGGTCCGATAAGATTATCGTCAATGATGCCAGCCCACACGTTGACGGTGAATCGACCCTGCACTCTGCAAACCACAGTGCAACGTGGATTTTCCTCAGCATACTGATGCATATTATGCCGATTCGGCATTCCCGAGCTGGAGAATGATTAGTCGTCTGTCCACAGGATCGATCGTAGCAATGGATCATCGGCGGCATCAAATATATTGACCTCTAGAATCCCAAATATAATTAGATCTCTTTAAATATACCATTTAAAATTGATACCGTTTTTTTAACAATAGTTAATTAATGTGATTTACCTCGTCTCTGATCCACTGACAAAATTCGATCCTTCGCTCGGGATCACCGGGATTTAATCTTTGCACCGGCAGTGGCTTGTATGGGCGCATACCAAGATTAAGCCGGATGATTCGAGTCACCTTGGATTGACTCAAATTCAATCCGCGCGCAATGACTCTCGTCGATGTGTGCGGATCCGCGGTTAACGGCATCCTGCACCCTGCGAACGTCATTAGCTGACCGGTGTCGCCTATTCCTGTTATTTGAACGGGCGTGAAAAACATCTGTCCGCCTCAAGCGCCTGTTCACCACGAAAAAAACGCTGGTGGAGGGTGCCTTCTCGCCGGATAGCGGTGCGCGTAAACACTGGCTGCGTCTCTTTGGTTTCTGCGACATATGGCGTAAATGCCAATCATGTCGGTTAATTCGTTATTGCTATAGAACATCATGATGAAGAGACTTCCGAGCACTTGGACGTTCTTAACTATTACTGACTGAGAAGAACAGCTATCCTAAATCAAACGCGAGGGCTCATTCGTAAATGTTCATACGACCCCTTGAAAAACTGGGTGCGCCGATAGGAAACAAACCTTGGTGTCCTTGTGACCGCAAGAACGATAACATTGAGACAATAAAATATGCGGACATCAGGAGAACCAAGTACTGACGATGGATAAACAATAAGTTTCATACGGGGCGTATTACGATGTGCAAACGAACAGGAAATCACATTGCCTATTTTTTGCATTATTATTTTGCGCGATGGCAAAGCCATAGCAGGTAACGACCAGCTGGCATCTCGGCTGGCTCGGCTCGGTATTACCGACCGTGCCGCGTCGGTCGGTAATTGGTAATTGGAATTCGTCCAACAGTTCGAAATTAGCTGCGTGTAGGGTTCGTTTCGATTCTTTTCTAGCATTCAAGGGGGTGTAGTCGAAAATTTGACGAATCATATTTTTGAAGGCGGAGTTAAGTAGTGGAGGTGGTGGTTAAAGAGGTGACCGTGGAGTGAGTATTCTGGGGAGGAGTGGGTAGCAGGTCAGGTACGGGGTTTTCCTGGTACGACACATCTGGTATCCAGGTACTCATAGTATAATTATATTGCGCTATTGTTTGCACGGCGCGCTTAAAATTACTCGAAAGCCTGTGTCGGGGACACCTTAGCGCTCAGCAACGTGGCAGATAATACAAATGGCACCGTCACGTATGATACAACAGTTATCCCATGCATTTATACCCAACGACATACCATTGACTCGTATCTTACGGTACTGAAGAGGATCAGTACCGTTGCCAAAAAGCATAGACACATGAGTCGATGAATTAACTACTCTAGTGTTACGGGACTTATGAAACTGAATTTCCTCCAACCTATTTGAGAATTGTTGAAGAGGTTGGCTCGTCTTTCTAGAAAGTTTCCTAAATGTCTTCATATTGCTTTCAAAGGGGAAAGCAGAAAAGGAATCCAGATTGCCAAGATGTCTGACATCATTGGCCAAATGCAGAAGACTGTGTACACTATATGAGAAAGAAGTTGAGTCATCTAACTCTTCGCAATGGAAAACAAATTTTGCAGTGTCAACTTAGCAGCATTCAAAAGCTGTACTGACGGAGATTATGAAACTAATATTCTCAAAGCCGCATGCAGGAAAAGAAAGTGGATATATAATTTCTTGTTGATATTCTTATTGTTTATAGCTCCAAAACCAGATTTTTTAAAAATCATACTGCGTACTGTGCCCTTTTACTGAGCACCAATCAAAAATGTGCAAGTATGTGCAATTCTTATTATTAAAGCCTTCAAGTATGTACTTTTACTTTTCAGAAAATATAAGTTAGAAGGCGGGACTCGGTGGGACTTTTTTTATAACTCTAAAACAAATTTCATATGGAAAATGCACAGTACCGATTTCCGAGTCCTAATTTTCACTAATTCTATAGGAGTGAGGCTGCAAGGAATTGGCCAAACAAAAGTGATTTTGAGTGCTTTGGACATTCCTCTTTTAAAAAAAAATTATGCAAAAAAATATTGCGGAACTTGAAATATCGATTTTCGGCGCGGTTTAGGCAGTATCTGGACCACTGTGCATTGGGTAGAAAGGGTAATGGGCTTCTACCCTCTTTATGTTGGTCTTCGTCTAAATATCTAAGATATTCCTGATCGGTTCAAGGGTATTGGATAAACTGGGAAAGACATTTCGTCCCTCGTTCTGTTGACCAGAGACCTTGCACTTGGAGCAGGGTCGGCTAGACATATGGCCACGGTGATTGAGGATAAACGTGCGTGCTTGTGCATCAGCTATAAATGACCATAATTTTAAAAGTACCTTAGTATCATGAAAATCTACGCCCCCCATTAGAGAGAACGTGATCAACATCAGATATGAATTTACAAAGAAAGCTATTTGGGTCATGCGGCTTTTGACTACCTTTATATATGCCGCCTACAACTATTGGCCTTGTGCATAAAATATTTCTTATAATGTGATTGGATCGGCCAAATGTGGATTGTCCCTGCTTTATCTGAAGCACACCCATTCTGCTAAAGTCTAGTTCTAATTCCCTAACATTGGACATTGGTGAAGCATTGTCAAGATGTTTCACAATTTCTTCATGGAGATTGAAATGCACATACTCCCCCGGTTCAACGACGAATGTTTGGACGAGTGCCCGGAGAGTATGCAAAAGTAATCGAGAGTCTTTAGGCAAATTCGAGAAGCACGAGTGCTTTCGTAAGAGTAATAACAGATTATTCCTCTGAGTATGGGATAAATTGTTGTCCACTACGTAGGACGCTAAACTGTCACGGAAGGACAACTCAGGGGCAGGCTTATTGATCTCAAATGGAACAGACGATGAACATGATGAGGAGGAATCATTGTCACTGCCCACAATCATATTGCAGGCGGTGTCAACAGCATTCGCATAATCTGCAGACGGCGAAGAAACATCCTGCAGATTATACCTTGCGCATGGGGAAGCAATATCATGCTCACTTACTGTTTCTGGAGGAGAAACAGGCGATGACCTATTCATCCTAATTTCCAGCCTAATTCTACGTTTCTGTCGGATGGATAATGAATATATCGGCTCCCTCAAAATGGATAATTTTGCAGAATTGGAATTCATGATAATCTGACCTTCAAATGATGCTGATGATCCTGATGTTCAAGCTATCACAATCACAGAATACTATTACGAATGTTGCGCGACAGGGGTCCTAGAACGCGTACGCGGCATTAAAAGACAGAGACTATAAATGGGGGACGGGTCGTGTATTAGAGGCAATACAAGGAGCGTGCTCGTATAATAGGATCCAGGACTGGGCTGACAAATGTAGCCCGATGTTACCCAGACGAAGGACAAGTCGTCAGGGACAATCTTCACAACTTCAGGCCAGGGATGTCGGTTGTTTAGTGCGAATGGGGTAGTAGGGGAGCCAGACCCTTAACATTACCCCCCTCCATAACAAAGGCGTTCGTCCTCGAACGCGTATAGTTGGTGAATTAGGAATTAGGTGGTGATAGCGGTCTAATCCAATGTCGTCTCAGCATTTGCTCGAGGTCCTGGGAAAACCGCTTCGAAAACCTTGGACGAGACGATCACGAGGCAGGAAGTTCATAGGTGGTTGTTCTTTTTGAGTCACGAAGATGTATCGGTGCTTGAACTTGAGGTTGGGATATGGCTGAAGTTGAAGACCCGGAATTCCGTTAATTGAGACACATCTGAGAGGAAAAGAGGATGGGTGGGAACTTCTCCAAAGGATCATCATTCCAAATGACTGGGTTACCTCGAAATAGGATAAAGTGTGCGAATCAGGAGACTCGGTAGAGTCTCGCACCAAGTAGTAGTTATATATATACAGCGCGCGACTACCGAGGATACTTATCCCGAAGTGTAGCGGTTGTCGTCTACTGTAAAAGTTTCACCTCGATTTATGAAAAAGTTATAGCCCCAAGAATTTATTTCTGAATTTTTTATTTTTTGCTAATTTTTCTGAATCCAATAAGCCAAGAATCAAGCGAATCGGTTCAGCCGTTCAAGAGATATGGATTTCACCTGCTTATTTTACTCGTGGAAAAGGCAATGCGGATTAAGATTCTTTGTTGACTATTCCTAAAAATGTAACTATGACTTTTCTCATACGAGATGGTGGTATCATTGTGAAATACTGCGTGCTGCGGAGATAATGTGGCTGTTTCGTGTTTACATTACCACCACATTGGTTAAGCCGGTTATGCCATGGCTGGTTATTTGTAATAATGGTTATGTGACAGAGTCCGATTTTATTCGTTTATTTCAGATTCCATGCTTTATTTTTAGTTAATTAATAAAAGAGCATACTGTGAAATGTTAAAAGTGTTAAATGCGTAATACACAAATCACTATAGTTGGTAAATGAGTGCTCATTATCAATAGCTAAAATTGTCAAGTATCTAGGATATGAATCTTTTAAGCAATAATTAGTTAACAATTATTTACAACTTAAGGGAATGCAAGCTATTGATAATCAGTACTTGGTTACGTAGACTAATTTTGAGCAGTTTAGGTTTGCACTCAGCAGGGCACTTGATAGTCAGGATACATAAAACAACTAGACTGAGAATGAGAGAGCATGCATATATAGCTTATCGAATATAACTTGTAAAGTATTAAGTCAAATCATTTACAATTTCAGTGGATTCTGGCTATTGATATTAATTTAGTGTAGTTGTATCGAGACTGTCAAGTTTGCTTAAATGGTTGCTGTATTACACATCTGAGAAATCTCATACTTTCAAATTGAACCGAGTAAGAAAACAGCTTGTCTATCTATCTTATGTATTGCCACCGCTTTCCCGAGTTCGCCGTTCTCGTTGGCTTGTCAGGAAAGCTGGGAAACTTCGACCGAGCCTCCTCTCTGAATCCCGAGTCCTCTGGGCGCTTGAAAGGGCGCCAGGCCCCGTGACCGAGACCAAAATTTATAAGAATATGCTACCCAGAGGAGGTGGAAAGCTCGAGCGAGAGAGAAAGCTCGGTGGGAAACGCGAATGTTGGCCCGGCTTGCCAGATGTAATGGGAGAGGGGCGGGGAGCAAGGGAGGCCAGAGACGACACACTGGGCGAACAGATAGCTAGAAGAAAGTTATCCAAAGATTGAGTTAAATAACAGCGCCCTGTTTATTTATGTCGGGCGGACCGACGGTGTTACAACTAATTAACCTACTGCAAATCGAGCTAAGGCGCTCTCGATCCTAGGCCACAAGGGCCCCTGTACAATTTAACCACGCGGTAGGGAAACGCGTCGCCAGCGATTGACGGATGGTCGGTCGACTTCCGGACTGCGATAATTAATTATGCCGAACTTCAGCGGACGATGTACGCCGCAAATCTATAAAGGGACGCACGCCCGTTCGAGCGGGCGATCGATCGCAAATCCCAGCAACAAGTGGCAAGATGGCGGCCACTTTGTTCGGCGAACGCAGTCTAATGTATTACCGCGGGACTCAGTTGCGATGTGCGAAGTCGCACCAAGGAAGGCAGGGCACAAACAGGCTTTTTCAACTCCACTGGCAAATACAACAATCGCGAGGAACCCGACTACTGGGCTCGGAACTTTACGCAAAGATTCCAAAGGATAGGGGAAGAGGGTGTGAGGCTTACCGCGATCTTACTTCGGCCGAAGTTAATGCCGATCCCTCCTTAATCCAGTCTAGCTGGTCTCCACAGAAATCCCAGTCGTCTGGCAATCGATTCGTTCTGCTCTCTCTCTCTCCTTGTCACTCACTATAATTTCCGAAAATCACGGGAAACGCTCGAACGCTAGTTGTCGCTTGGACAGTCGCAATCTGAGTGACGAGAGGGAGCCCCTAATTCGCTAAGCGGCCTCACACCGTCAGCGCCGCTACCCCCGAATCCTCTCGTGGCTCCATCCGTTAGACGGTGTCGAAATCGATCCCGCGTGTTAGGACCGACTTCGACCTCATGTATCGACCGCCTTGGGCAATCCGCCGAGCTGAGCAGGTCGAACATCAAGAGCGACGGGCATCCAGCGTCATCACCTCGTAGTCCCTCGGTTGGCTGTCCGTCCTCAGGGGCGTCTCCAGTGTCGGCTGGACGGCCCCCAGCTTATCCGGCCTGGCAGGTTGCGCACTCCTGTGAGCCGGACTCTCCTCCTCGCCTAACCGGATAGCCATTCCACTAGGTGACTCAGTCCGTCGTGCCTACCTAGGTGCCTCTCGGCGTTCGAATTCGCATTAATGCCTGTTACTTTTTGCCTGTGTCTGCCTTGGAGCGACGATGTTAGGTTAGCCCGCGCGTGTGAGTGTGAGAGGAAGAGAGCTACTGCGGGCGTTCGACCGGCCTCCCTTGCTGGAGTAAGGAGTAACTTGTGGCGAGGCAAACTAGCCCCGTCACAGTATCTTCTGAAGCATTGGCCTAATTATGTACAATTTAAGGGCATGCTACGTATTGGCAGCCAGAATTTACTCAGAAAATTATAAGTCTTTAGCTTCAGTGGTTGTTGTATTACGTACTTGACAATTCCCATACTTTGACATTGAACGGAGTAAGGAAACAGCTTGTCTATTTTATATGTATATCTTATGAAGCGTTGATCAGGAAATTCCAGATCTTCTGCTCAGGTAGTGCGTTGCTATGCTATAGTGCGTTGCCCAATGCTATGGTGCGTTGTTTGGCAAGTCTTATACTTTAAAATTGGAACGAATGAGGTAAGAATTTGTGCATCTGATGTACCTTGTAAAGCATTAGGCCTGATTAGTTGGAATTTATTAACTTAAATGAATTAAATGAAATGAATTTCAACATTTTAGTACTAATATATTTTTTTTTATATTTCCCGCTGCTCGTTCAAACAGCTAAGAGAGTGAGCAAGCAATAATTACCAATCATATGTCATGTAGGGATATACAGGCTATTGGTAATCAGAACTTGCTTAGACTAATTTTATTTAGCACTTTATATTTGCACCGCGTCAGTTAGGCACTTGACAGTCAAGACACACCAAAACTGGACTGCGTATGAAGCTATAGCTTATCTAATCTACGATTTATATGTTTGAATCAGTTTTACAATTACATTAAGTAAGCCACATCTTTATACGCACTTCAATTTTAGTGTATCCTGATTGTCAAGTTCGTCGGTCAAAGAACGCTGCAGTTAAAACGATGTAAGTAAGTAATGATGATATAATATCGCGATATATGAGTAAAGGAGGGTAGTAGAACACAAATTATTGAATTTTATTGATTATTTATTTGGTTATATATTGATAAACTTTAAGATAGATGGCGACGCTGCCTTGGCTACCATGACCCCCACGTCCACTTCTGCCTCACCTTCTGGCGGCGGCCCTTCTGGATTTGCCACCAGCCCTACTTCGATCTGTAATAGAACATTTGAAATTAAATGAATGTAACATTAAAAGAATGTTTTATTTGTAATATTAAGGGAGTATTTTGGTCTAGATTGTAATTGCTAAATTAGAACAACATCATTACCAGTCTTTTTGCCAATCTTTTTTCTGCTTATATGCTTCTTTCAACAAGTAGACATTTTTGAAGAACTGAAAAACATTCTCCAAGAAAGCACAAATAAGCAAAGGAAAAGAGAGCAGTCGCATGGCTGGCATGATTCCGGATTCATAGTTCGTCTGAAAAAATAAAAAAAGGTGTAGTGAGGAAGGGAAAGCTCACAACTGTTTACTCTTGGGAGATGGATAATATTGGACACAGGATTTCTGAGGAAAACACATAATAGGATTTATTGAGGAGACGACACATTAAATGGTACAGGTGTAGGTGACAGAATGATTTTGTTAACATTCCTGTGTCTCGATATAAATTGAGAACGGCAGTGTGAATTTGCGTCTCGGGCGTCCGGCTTTCATAGCCGTACTCTCCCCATCGTAGGGTAGTTCAGCTAGACAGAATCGCATAGGCGTCCGGGTACAGCCTCCTGTACTCTCCCAGTCGGTTTGGCGACCGGCCTCGTGGCCGTTCTCTCCTCACCTCAGGGCGTCCAGGAGTACCTCCCGTACTCTCCTAGCGGTGCCGGGCGTCCGGGCAAGCCCCCTGTTCTCTCATCGCTGGAAGGCGACCGGCTTTACTAACCGTTCTCTCCATCCCAGGAGGCGACCAGATGGTAGTACCCCGATCTCTCCTTTGTATTCCCCAGGTGTTCAGGAAGCCGCCCTGTACTCTCCTCTGGAAGGCGACCGGCTTTACTAGCCGTTCTCTCCATTCCAAGAGGCGTCCTGGAGCTGACTCCTGTACTCCCTGGTGCTATGCGAATGCCCTCAGGCGGCCGTGGCTCCTTACCTCGTCCTCTACTTCGAGATCGCAGCGGAATAGGGCGAGCGCTTCCGCGATCGCGATTTTATGTGGTGCCGTTGCTAAGTGGACCGAGCCGCCGTCGCCGCGATCAACAACGCGGTTACCATGCAGGTGGCCGCTCGGTTCGGAGCCCGGGATCGCATGGGGCTCGCGGGATGTCCGCGGTGCGGGGAGGTATCGCGAACCTCCTTGGCCCTTTAAATCGATTTTTTTTGGAGTAGTTTGTTCGGCGTGCTTCGTTACAAAGGTGCTATTACATTCTCTGAAGATATAATTCTCGCTGAAACTAGGATCAGCAAAAAAATTGAAGAATAAGTAAACCGCGACATTTTGAATATTTATTACTGACTTTTCGGGTTTTTACATGTTTCCATATTGTAGAATAAAGGATGAGTAAGGTGGAATTAATCATTAAATAATCAGTGGACTGTATTTGGATAAATAAATAATTGTTCTGGTTTATTTTGCGAGGGAATGTCCGATGAAATTCGTCGCCGTGTGCTACGTACATATTTACAATGAGTATTTACAAGCGCTTATCGATCGATGCGATCGATAGGTGAGTCAAATGTACAGGGTGAGTCAGTTGCCTTTGAATCAGGTATTACCGACCGATGCAGCTCAGTCAGTAATACCTTAGCGCCGGTCGGTCGGTAACACCATTACCGACCGAGCTATCCTATTGTGGAGGGGCGAGGCTGAGCTGGCGACGGGACCAGGCGGCCAGTGCCTAGCCGCGCGTAGCGAGCCGAGCCGAGCCCGCCGAGATGCCAGCTGGCCGCTACCCGCTATGGCTTTGCCATGCCATATTTACGACTGCATGGGTTACCGACATCGGCTTTGCAGTAAATGGAGAGATTGCCGGCATTGCATATTCAATTCTCATTAGACACGAGTGCGTGACAATGCATGCATGCACCTGTTCACACACGCATATATATAATATTCGTATATATATGTTTGATTATTTATATTTATATTACTATCCAATCAGCAAATTATTATGTTTAACTTGAATGTTATAAGGAGCTCTTGAGAAAATACCACTATAATGCATATATAATAATAAGTCGGATTCTAGACTCTCAATGGTTATCTAATAAATCGCGCAAAATAATAATGCAAAAAATAGGCAATGTGATTCCCTGCTGAAGCAGGGTTCAGCGAGGCACTTAAGCTTTTTCACCGCGTCAAGGTCGGAAATCATCGAAAAGGAAAAATAAAAAAATTAACATAATACTTGCAACGATGGCAATAAATAAATAAATAATAAATAGAAAAAAATCATTTAAATTCGGTGGTGTTCTATAATGCCACCCCGATTGTTGACGCATAAGGTCATCCACCGACGAAAATTGTTACGAATAGCTCGTAACATATCGGTCGTATTCGACCTAAATGCGACGATAATTTTGTTTTGAAGATGGTCAGAATTTCTCGACACATCTTGGTACACTAAATTCTTAATATGACCCCTCAAAAAAAATCCATTGGGGTAAGATCTGGACTCCGCGGGGGCCATTCTATTTGGACCGCGGCTTCCGATCGACAGGTTTGGGAAATTTTTATTTAAAATTTCCCTGGCCGCGAGTGAGGTGTGCGCGGGATGCCCATCTTGTTGGAAAATAAGTCTGCGGCGAATCTGCAATGGCACATTTTCCAAAAGTGGGTTCAGGTGTTCAGTCAAAAATTCGCTATACCGCGCGGCATTGAGATTTCCCTTAAAAAAAAAAGGTCCGATAAGATTATCGTCAATGATGCCAGCCCACACGTTGACGGTGAATCGACCCTGCACTCTGCAAACCACAGTGCAACGTGGATTTTCCTCAGCATACTGATGCATATTATGCCGATTCGGCATTCCCGAGCTGGAGAATGACTACTCGTCTGTCCACAGGATCGATCGTAGCAATGGATCATCGGCGGCATCAAATATATTGACCTCTAGAATCCCAAATATAATTAGATCTCTTTAAATATACCATTTAAAATTGATACCGTTTTTTTAACAATAGTTAATTAATGTGATTTACCTCGTCTCTGATCCACTGGCAAAATTCGATCCTTCGCTCGAGATCACCGGGATTTAATCTTTGCACCGGCAGTGGCTTGTATGGGTGCATGCCAAGATTAAGCCGGATGATCCGAGTCACCTTGGATTGACTGAGATTTAATCCGCGCGCAATAACTCTCGTCGAGGTGTGCGGATCCGCGGTAACGGCATCCTGCACCCTGCGAACGTCATTCGCTGGTCGGTGTCGCCTATTCCTATTATTCGGACAGGCGTGAAAAACCCCTGTCCGCCTCAAGTGCCTGTCCACCACGAAAAAAAAGCTGGTGGAGGATGCCTTCTCGCCGGATAGCGCTGCGCATAGATAGCGGCCGCGGCTCTTTGATTTTTTTGACGGATGGCGTAAATGCCAATCATGTCTGTTAGTTCATGATTACTGTAGAACACCATGATAATACTTCCGAGCACTTTGACGTTCTGAACTATTACTGACTAAGAAGAACTGTTATCCTAACTCAAACGCGGGGGCCCATTCATAAATGTTTATACGATCCCTTGAGAAACTGGGTTCGCCGATAGGAAACAAACCCTGGTGTCCTTGTGACCGCAAGAACGATAACATTTAGATAATAAAATATGCGGGTAGTGCGGACAAGACGCTTGACAGGAGTTAACTTGGCAAGCAATAAATAGCACAGAAATCAGGGGAACCAAGTGCTGACGATGGATAAACAATAAGTTTCATACGGGACGTATTACGAGGTGCGAACGACCAGGGAATCACATTGCCTATTTTTTGCATTATTATTTTGCGCGATTTATTAGATAACCATTGAGAGTCCAGAATCCGACTTATTATTATATATGCATTATAGTGGTGTTTTCCCAAGAGCTCCTTATAACATTCTAGTTAAAAATAATACTTTGCTGATTGAATAGTAATATAAATATAAATAATCAAACATATATATACGAATATTATATATATGCGTGTGTGAACGGGTGCGTGCATGCATGGTCACGCACTCGTGTCTAATGAGAATTGCATATGCAATGGCGGCCATCTCTCCATTTACTGCAAAGCCGATGTCGGTAACCCATGCAGTCGTAAATATGGTATGGCAAAGCCATAGCGGATAGCGGCCAGCTGGCATCTCGGCGGGCTCGGCTCGGCTCGCTACACGCGGCTAGGCACTGGCCGCCTGGTCCCGTCGCCAGCTCAGCCTCGCCCCTCCACAATAGGATAGCTCGGTCGGTAATACCTGATTCAAAGGCAACTGCCTCACCCTGTATAGTTAAACCATCGATATTAAATGCTGCCACTCCAGTAGGGGCTAATACAGCTGTGTCTTTGTTTAGTATTTGTTGTGTCCAACAACGAATTGCCTTGATCAGATAACTTTTTCCACTTCCCCCTTCACCACTCACATACAAACGCAGCAGTGGATGATTTGAATCGTCTGAATCATTAACATTATGAATTGCTTGAGTAACCGTGTCAAAAATCCTTTTCTGGTCAGTATTTAATTCCTCTATTATTTGCGGAATATTGCAATCTGCAATTTTATTTTTTACGTCTCTCAATTCCTGCATCGCACCTTCAACCTCAAGGGGTTGGCACTCCAACTCACCAGGCGACCAGAATTGTCTGGTTAAGGGGTTAGACTCCGGTCATTCGCGGTATGGTACAAGCGCTGTTTTATCGGCACAAATGGCCCAAGTTATGCTTCCGCATTTCCCTTCCTGTGGGCTTATATGAAATGATTTTGGGTGGGGAAAGGTCCCAATCGAAAGATGAAGGATCAATGCCGACTGGATGATATCTGATTTTGCACGATTTCGACGCTCTTTAGTCATAATAATGTGCTAAAAGTTGTAAACTCAGCGTAGTTATGACAACTTTTAGCCCATTAATATGACTATGAAAGCATCGAAATCGTGCAAAATCAAGTATCATCTAGTCGGCATTGATCCTTCATCTTTCGATTGGGACCTTTCCCAACCGAAAATCATTTCGTATAAGCCCACAGGAAGGGGAATGCGAAACGATAACTTTCGCCGCATTGTAGCCATGTTGATATGCAGAGCGGTATAGCTGAGTATTTTAGTTCAGCCAGCACCCTCGAGGTGGCGCCTAAGTGAGAGGGCTACTCTGCGCTGTTTGACAGCTTTGACAGCAAGTTCTGGGGTTAGGCATACACGCGATGCAGATGTACTTCATAAAAATATGATTTTCAAGAATGCCCTACCCTTATACGTATGTCTTTTAGCTGTGGGATTTATCGGATTCTAGTCAATAGAGCAACAATATTCCAATGTGTTTACCAAATGCAGTGTTTTGTTAGTTAAATATTCTTCTGCTGTTGTAATAATTTTGGCCGTTCCTACTATGAATGAGAGCCTACATAACTGTTTTGTTTTTGATACTATCAAATGATCATGAACAGTTGATCTTCCAGTTTTTGTATGTTTCTAAAAAGTTAGACTGAACAACCAAACACTTGGTAGATACACTTGTTTGAGTTTGGATCAATAGATATTTATTCAATAATGTGAGACTTTTGAATCTTAGTAACCAAAAGGAAGTTATAGGTCTGCAAACATATCTTTGAATTGAAGCATTTAGATCTGCGTAACAGTTCCTTACAAATGATTTTTGGGAAATGGATTGCCTAATCGAGATCTGTTATTTCATAGTTACTTTTATCGTTATAGTATAAACTGGAATGAAATGGAGTTGTGCATACTTTTTGCCAATGTACTCTTTATTGTATTGAATACTTCACTGTCAAAAATATATGAATGGAGGTAATATATCAACCATCCTTGGTTTTGCTATATCTGATACTAGAATCAGAAGACTGTTACGTAGAACTAATATTTCAATACAAAGATACGTGTGAGCACTGGTATATGCCTTTATAGTTTTGAAGGTTTATAGGCCTCAAATTATTGTGCAAATGTGAATTAACTTAAGTTGAAGTGGCATAATATTTTATTTTCTGGAGTTTTAAAAATGCAATTCTGTATTTGTTTTTGCAAAATAGAAATATTTTCTATAGTCCAAATGCATACATACACCCTAAGATTCCTAGCAGAGACGTATGATAATATTGCTACTCCTCAACAGAATTACTATGCATTCTCAGCGTATAGATGTATATTATTTGTCCTGCATATCTATAGAAACTGTCGTAACACATCTCACACTGGGAATTGAACTCACGGCTTACTATCAAAAGACTCGGTAGAGTCTCGCGCCAAGTAGTAGCTATATATATACAGCGCGCAACTACCGAGGATACTTATCCCGAAGTGTAGCAGTTGTCGTCTGTTATAAAACTTTCACTTCGATTTATGAAAAAATTGCAGCTCCGGGGATTTATTTCTGAATTTTGTATTTTATCGCTGATATTTCTGAATCCAATGAGCCAAGAGTCAAGGGTATCGGTTCAGTCATTCAGGAGATATCAATTTCTCCTGCTTATTTTTCTTGTGGAAAAGGCAAGGCGGATTAAGAGTCCTTATGTTTAGGCGATATTCCTAAAAATGTGGCTTTCACTTTTTTCACACGAGATGGGAGCACCCCGAAATGCTGCGGTCTGCGGAGATAATATGACTATGTCGTTTTTACGTTACCGTCACATTGGCATAAGCCAGTTATGCCGCAGTTGGCCGTGGCACTATATTGCGAGTACCTCCACGAAATCTGGTCGAACTTACATAGATGCCGCAGTTGGTTGTGGGTCATAACGGTTGTGTGAGACAGTCCGATTTTATTATTTTATTTCAGATAATAAAACAGCATACTCCTTACATACAGCACTGTCCTTGTCCCTGTCCCTGTGATCTTGCGATTATTAAGAATTATAAAATGCCAAAAGTATTAATTACGTAACTCACAAACCCTTGCATTTGGTAAACGAGTGCTCATTATCAATAGGTAAAATTGTCAAGTGTCTAGCATATGAATATTTTAAGCAATAATTAGCAATTATTTACAATTGAAGGGAATGCTAGCTATTAGTAATCAGTACTTGCTTTGACTAATTTCAGCACTTTAGGTCAGCTAGCCACTTGACAGTCAGGAATAACTTGTAAAGTATTAAGTCAAATAAGTTAAAATTCCAATACATTCTAGCCATTGGGAATCTCTCTTTTGCTAATCTGAATCATTGTTTGACTTAACGCTTTACAATTATAGTATATATATAAATCAAGCAAAATGCTCATACACAGTCTAATTTAGTTGTATCTTGACTGTCAAGTTCATTGTTCAAGGACCGCTTCAGCTAAGGAGCTAAAATGATGTAAGCAAGCACCAATAACCAATCGCATGTCATTTAGGGATATAATAGTTATTGGTAATCAGTATTTGTTTAGCAAATTTCATTACTTTAGATTGTGTGCTTCGTGACCTATGCATTTGGCACTCAAGATATACCAAAGTTAAAGTGCGTATGAGAGTATAGCTTATCTAATCTGCAATTTAAATGCATCCTAGCTACTGGGAATCTGTTGAATAATCATAGTTTATTCATTAATTGTATCCTGTGAAGCCTTCACTGTGAACCTGCTCATCCTTTATAGGCGTTTATTTTCGCGTTTATTTTCAATAAGTGTTTCTGTAGCAACTCTGTTAATAGTAATTCCGAAATCTTCATTTAAAATTTTTATGAAGTTCTCAGCTCTTGTTTTTGCTTCTTCGAGCGACTGTTTTATGCATTCCGTAATGTACAACTTTCCAACTTGTTTTGTAAGCGTTCCCAATCGCGATGCAACTGAGGCTGTCTTATATGTTCCGGCATCACTATCGAATTTTGCACTTATGTTCACTGCTTGAACAAATGCGTCATAACATTCTGGCCGGTACAAATCTTTAAATTCGATAATATCATCTGGACGCAGTTTGCGTAGCTCTACCAACAAGCGGCCGAATAATCGCAATTGCTATCTAATCATATCATGTTGATGCTGCAGACGACCATGTTTAGTACATAATTTGTTGCCATATAAAATAATTAATTTGTCATAGCGAATTGCTCGTGTTACTTCGTCTTCCCTCAGGACAGGAAAGACGAATTTGCGGAGTACTGCATTGGCCCGATTGTGAATATTTCCCGCGACCGTCCGACCCATGACTTTGATCTCTCTATATCCTTTTTTACCAGTGCATGTTTGAAAATGGTGGCGAATGTTATTTTTTGTAAAGTACCCTTTTGTAAAGTATCCGAAACGATAAAATCCGTTGCTGCGCGGTTCTTTTCGGCTTGCAGCCGTCGGCAAACTATTAATTGTCCATTATTATAATGTGCATTGGTATCATGTACAAAATTTCCTCTCCTTCTGATTGTATCTATCATTTTTCTTCTCCCTCGATTTCCTTAAACGTAAAGTTTTTGCAAAATGAATATCTATATCCCTCCAAAAACATTAAAATGAAAAAAAACGCCAAGTTTTTTTTTATTATTATTGTTAATCGCTAATTTATTCTGAATTTATTGTTAATTGCTGATGCGAGTTAAATCGAGGTATCTTTGAATGAAAACTTGGGTTTCTTGTATGTTATTAATTATATCTGAATTATAACTTGGCTTTCGTTTACCAATGATATCCATTTCTATTTTTGATAATTTTTAAATGACTTTTGCAAGATTGGTGGGTTGGTGAATCGGTGGTTTGGTTTGTTGGGTGGCGACGGCTGTGGCGGGGGGGACTACTTGGCGTTTTTTTTCATTTTAATGTTTTTGGGGGGATCTCAGTTCTTTTTGTTAATTAATCGGTACAATAAAAATATAATTTGTTGCTACTTATCAACCATTCAGTACGAAAGTTAACTCCAGGCCACAATCCATATGTATTGTTAAAATAATAAACAGCTAAATAATGAAATTCCATCCCTTCTTTTTTCTCATCTAGTATGTAATTGGAACCTTTTTTTAATCTGCTCACCAAATTTCAGGTTTATCGCTGAAGTGATATTCTTCTTTATTCAAAACATTTGTGATGAAGTGTGGAACTTGTCAAATGTGAAGTTAAGAACCACTTCAGCGATAAACCTGAAATTTGGTGAGCAAATACTGATACAACTTAGAAACAGGCCGCCATTACCAATCAGTATATGTTCAGTACATTGCAGGTCTTCGGATTAAGTACTTCTCACGCTACACATTTGACATGGATGCAGCTCATCTGTATAATGTGTTACGTTCAGGAGGTAAGGACGTAACAAATGTAACATATGAAATGTTGAACCTCATTATATAAAATTCAAAGCCATGCTATCTAGTGGCAATTCATGTTCGTCCAACAAATTTGGAATCCTTCGCTTACGTTATACATCCTCTCCTGATTCAACACATGTGAAAGGTGTGGACCTTGTCAAATGTGTAGGCTAAGAACGACTTAAGCGACAGACTTGAAACTTGATGAGCAGGATACTAATTTTCCACGACTAGTATGCCCCTAAATTAATATTACGATTAGGCTCAATACTTAATAAGTTCTATCTCTTATTCAACACATTTGTAATGTCAAATTTGGCAAGGGCGTACCCAAGAACCAGTTCAGTTATAGATTTTAAACTTGCTGAACAGATACATAATTCAAAACTACAGAAGTCAAAGATCTAAAGTTTACTGAGCAAATACTGATTACTATAGTCGGGCCGCTGAGAGAATGAACGTGAGATTTCCCTCACCCAAGCGCAGTCACTGCCACTTCCCTTGACACGTGGGTGCGTCGCGGTCCTAGCGCTATGCATCTACACGACCTCGGTATTCGTTGACCGACCCAATAGGGTCAGCCTAACTTAGATAAAGACAAGCTGCGCCTGTCTCCGTTTGACACATTGAGCGACTCGCAAGCCAGGGTTAGGTGCCATTTTTCTTAAAACGGATCAGTTCTTTTGCATCAAAACACCAATTTAGACTAACACGAGATACTATATTCAGTACACGAGATTACCGTGATTTAACATTATGATTTCTCAGCGATCAGGATTAACTGATCGCTGAGAAATCTAACTGGCATTTCAGATTTTCCTGAAATTCACACGTTGTTCCCCATAAGAAAATAGATCTAGGTTATATTCTCATTTTCCGTGATTCGTAATTGTGTAAGAAATAGAGATCGTCAAAGTAGGGTATTTTATCCTTTTCGTTAAATGCGACTATTACGGAAGAATTTTTGTTGCGAAAATCGCTTGTCGAATCGACGTTGTTCTTTTCTTGTTTTGTTCGGGCAGAAACAAACTTTATAGCTATTATTTTTTCAGGACCCGTAGATTTTCCATTTAGTACAAGGTATTTAAATAAACTTTTAGTTTGTGAATAAAGTAATGTTGGGATAGATTGGCCACTCTAAGACTGATTTCAAAATATAACGTGGACTTTCCATTACCGAATACTGTTTCGTTCAGGGTGGCAAAATATGTATAATGAGAATTAGACTCACTCTCTATGTTAAGAAAGTGAACGGAGGCGGGTCCCCGTCTCACTTCAAATCTCAAATACAGACGCATAGCGTGGCTACAATGCGCTTAGCATGTGTGAGTAGAAAGCGCGTGAGGGGAAGCCAGGCTACGGAACTCCCGAAACGTAACTGGAGAGGGTAAAATTTCGGCCGAGTCCGCGTGGCTACCCTCCCTCACCGAATTCATTCTCTCAGCGGCCCGACTATAGTAAGGTTCGTAGTTCAGAAATCATTTACACGAAAAACCTGAAGTATCACATGGTGAACAGATTGTTGCTTTTTATTTTAGTGGGTCCTGGTTATGCACTTGGCAACTTTGGTAGTCTATAATTGTATTGAATAAGAGGATATTGCTTAACAGTGTTAGATTGAGTAAGGTCATAAAGCTGTACCAATAAGAGAATAAAACTGTTAAATTTGTCAGACATCCTCGCGTTAGATATTCCTGTCATAAAATAGCCTACATAACCAAGCACTCAACGTCAAGGAAATAAGACATCTACTCATCTCGTGTTAGTTAGTCTCTTTCTACATGTCTAGTATCTCTCTCTAACATCATCTCACATCTGCCTTCTCTCTCTAACATCATCTCGCAGCTAGAAATATAGAAATATATGAACATTCTGCCTGATTCAATTTTTGGTATGAATCTTCTTCTGAATCGTTTTCGCACGAGAAAATAAGCGGAGAAAATTCATATCTCTTGAACGCATGGACCAATTTCCTTGCTCTTTAGCTTATTGGATTCAGAAAAATAAATTAGGCTGTCCTTGATTCATAAGTTATGCCTGCAAGTTATAACTTTTTCGGAAATCGAGGTGAAAGTCTTATATCGATCGAAAACCGCTACGCGTCGGGATAAGTAGCCTCGGCTTCTCGCACTGTATAGCTATAGCTAACTACTTGGCGCGAGACTCTACCGAGTCTCCTGATAATTGCTCCAATGATAGTAATCATTTAAAGTAGATAGACCAACTTTTTTAATCATTACAAGTATGCTTGCTATTAACACGTTCTGTGCCAAGCCGTTTTTGCCCGACTTGTTATTCAGGCCATTTGATGTTTAGCGCATTAAATAAATATGTCAGCGTGTACCATTGGTGGTGCAATGTATCCTGAAGGTCAAGTTTAACGTGTACAGTTCGCCTCTGGAAAGAAGGCGCCTGGCTCTAGAATTCGGAAAGAGTGGGACTGATGGGCTACGCCTTATAAGCCTGGAAAACTCCGCCTTTTCTATCTTTCCTCGGGCGAAGCCCCCGATGGCCTTGACCTGGCCTTTCGCATACCTGACAGAGATCGTGTTCGGCTCAGGTCAAATATCATTGTGTGATATTTACTCGCCTTGTCTTTCTTGGCGAGACGAGAAAATAATACAAATTACTGTTTCCAAAACCGGAATTGGTTCAAATTTTAAAATATACATTCATATTTGAGAGCAGAACAATAAATTTTGAGTCGTTGTAATCGGTCAATTTTACTAGTGTGAAACAGTTTGAGATAACTTATATATCGCCTAAGTAATGTTTGACTGGCTACGCAAGGGTGCGACCTGCTATAGAAAAACCAACCCCGGCGATGATGACTTTCTTAAAGATAGATTATTTAAGCTAATTGAGACACGAATGCAGCACGAGATTTGAAAACCCGAGAGCTTTGTCCGCCTGGAAAATTATTAAATTTTGTCTCTTATCTTATTAATATAACTGATATATGAACGAGAAATTTTGCTGTTACTGTACAGGGTGAGTCACTTGCCTTTGAATCGCCAATGATGGATATATGCCGTTGAAAATGGTATAATTATACGGTGTTGAGTAATTTTAATGTAAACGAGTATTTACCGAGTCTTTTCTACGCACTGACATTTATTTATAATATCAAATTGTACCAATAATGGAAATAATTGGAACTCGAGTGTGAAGGGGATGATTAAAAGGCAAGTGACTCACCCTGTACATTATTAATGAAAGACAGAGGTGCCAGCTTTGCCGAGTGTTGGAAGACCGCGGGCAGGTAGCAAATGAAAGGGATCACTCACTATTATTTTCTATTGTACAAGATAGCTTGAAATAGTTACTGGGGGAAACTAGTCCATAGCCTGCTCGAAATTGCGGTGCGCTTGTAAAACTGAATATTGCTGCTATTTGGCAGTGGTTTAAATTACAGGAAAATTTTAAAAGCTTTAGTCTACTTGTCATCTGCTAACAAGTAACTTCATCATGAGTATCATGAGTTTTCGCAAGCCTGTTTCGAGTGAAACTATACTTGAAGATGTGTTCAGTTCAATGGGCCGACGTGTATTTTTGAAAAAGATAAGTATTTTTGTACAGTGCTGTTTAACTTGCTTCATTATAAGAATAAATAATTATTATGCAGATTTCCAGGTGCGCGTGGAACCAGCGGCAATAAGGGATCGCTTTATGAGTTGGACGAAAAAGTCGCCGTCGACAGGGTCCGCAAAATCTGCACAGTTCAGGCGAACTGTACAGTTCACCTCTGGAAAGAAGGCGCCTGGCTCTGATTTGGCGAAAAATTTGTCTCCTCCTTCAAAATCCGGTACCTCGGAATGGAAACAAAAGGTTTTATTATTAGCGGTCTGAAGTCTAGTTTCTATTGGCTAGTAGAAAACTGTGGGAGTGGGCTGCCCATACTTATCTTTTTCTTACCTGCGGCGCGGTCAAGATTTTGCGGACCCTGTCGGCGGCGACCTTTTCGTCCAACTCATAAAGCGATCCCTTATTGCCGCTGGTTCCACGCGCACCTGGAAATCTGCATAATAATTATTTATTCTTATAATGAAGCAAGTTAAACAGCACTGTACAAAAATACTTATCTGTTTCAAAAATGGACGTTAGCCCATTGAACTGAACACATCTTCAAGTATAGTTTCACTTGAAACAGGCTTGCGAAAACTCATGATACTCATGACGAAGTTACTTGTTAGCAGATGATAAGTAGACTAAAGCTTTTAAAATTTTCCTGAAATTTAAACCACTGCCAAATAGCAGCAGTATTCAGTTTTACAAGTGCACCGCAATTTCGAGCAGGCTATGGACTAGTTTCCCCCCAGTAACTATTTCAAGCTATCTTGTACAATAGAAAATAATAGTGAGTGATCCCTTTCATTTGCTACCTGCCCGCGGTCTTCTAACACTCGGCAAAGCTGGCACCTCTGCCTTTCATTAATAATGCACAGTAACAGCAAAATTTCTCGTCCATATATCAGTTACATTAATAAGATAAGAGACGAAATTTAATAATTTTCCAGGCGGACAAAGCTCTCGGGTTTTCAAATCTCGTGCTGCATTCGTGTCTCAATTAGCTTAAATAATCTATCTTTAAGAAAGTCATCATCGACGGGGTTGGCTTTTCTATAGCAGGTATGCTATAGTCGCACCCTTGCGTGGCCAGTCAAACATAACTTAGGCGTCTTTGTAATTATACAGAATTTAAGTGAAGTGGCCGAAAAGTTGGAATAAATACTATTGCGAACCAAAATTTAATATCTCATAGACGTTATTATAGTTGTGAATGATACTCGATATATAAGTTATCCCAAACTGTTTCACACTAGTAAAATTGACCGATTACAACGACTCAAAATTTATCGTTCTGCTCTCAAATATGAATATATATTTTAAAATTTTAACCAATTCCGGTTTTGGAAACAGTAATTTGTATTATTTTCTCGTCTCGCCAACAAAGACAAGGCGAGTAAATATCACACAATGATATTTGACCTGAGCCGAACACGATCTCTGTCAGGTATACGAAAGGCCAGGTCAAGGCTATCGGGGGCTTCGTCCGAGGAAAGATAGAAAAGGCGGAGTTTTCCAGGCTTATAAGGCGTTGCCCATCAGTCCCACTCCTTCCGAATTCTAGAGCCAGGCGCCTTCTTTCCAGAGGCGAACTGTACCATCAATGGTACACGTGGCACGGAACATGTTAATATAATAATAAGCAGGACGTCATAAATGCCCTAAGAACTTTTATATTTTGTAATCACTGTAAATACAATATAATATCGCAAAATAGTTTTAGTTCTTACAACAAACACACAAACAATAGTCTTTAAAAACCAATGGACCCCTTGGTTTCAAACATAAAGCCTGTAATTATATTTCGAAGTGTTACTAATGCAAACTATAATATCATAATTGATATTATTTTATATCAATACTATAATAGCATTACGTTATTGATTTCTGATCACCAATGGCACGTTAGATTTAAATATGAAAAGTTCTATAATGTACGTTCATTTTCATGAAAATAGCAAAAATTGACTAGTAAATTAGAAGACACGCATAAATAGATATCAATCGTACACAGGATACATATATATTTATTGGAAGAATCTCATAAGATAGCAATAAAGTAGAAAATTAACATTTTATACCCTCTATCACACTATTTCCAATTTTACTCCTCTTCTTTCTTTTAACGATAGAATGTTCGTTCACCATCCTGCCCTCAAAAATTTTTTCAATATTTAATTATTTTATATTTAACCTGAATGATTTTACACTTGATAAAGATGCACGACGCCCTCAATCTAAAATCCAAGTGCCGGTGCAAGACCCACCCAACAATAACGGTCGTCAGTTAAACATCTGAAAAGCGAAGTGCAGCTTCCAAGCATTCTACATGCTATATGCACAGCATCGAAATGGCCGCTTATTCGCGGCTTAACAATTCTCAAAAGAGATGCTTTCTTACAAGTGGAATTACGGATGATTATTCTTTAAATATACAAAAGGTATGTGAATATTTGCTATATTGAAAACTTGTATATTAATCGTACTAGCTTCTATTCACTTACGACTTTCGATGTAATGTTCTTAAATTTTTCTACATCTATACCATAATTATTCAAAATTTGGATTACAAATTCTGGTAGTACAGGGTGATGCGCGAATCGGGGAATCAGCTTTTTACCATCGAATTATTGGTAATATCGACCTTGCGTAATTGTTTTATTAGCCGTGTAATGTCACCACTGTCTTGTGTCGCTTAGCACTACACAAATTGAATCATGGCAGATACTGGCAGCCTATTGATTAATTGAGAAATGCAAAATCTCGAGGAAACGTTGCTGATGCACTTCAATAAAACTGTTTTATTTTGAATTCTGAACTATATGGTAACCGTATTAAAGTCTTATGTCATATCAAATTTCTGTGAATTAAATCTCCAGAGAGCAGGCTATGATTATTAGGATGAAGAAATGAAGGTGAAGAAATAATATATTTTGATATTAGCAATAAACTCGTGTCACTACTAATTTGCGGCTATCGGCGCCCTCCACAATCCACCAGATTTAAAGACGGTATCCTTTTTTAGCAAACAAACGTTTAAACCGCATTTGTATACATTATGTGTTATGAGCCGATACTATGGAAGTGAAAAGTCACCAGTGACTACAAAGCAAATAGGAAAATAAATAGTGTGGCCGCACTATTCTTCGCAATCGGATGGACGTGGAAATGTGCAGCACGAGACGAGTTTATGACTAATAACAGAATGCTATTTGTGGCCTGTTTGAATTGCGAGAAATCGAAAATTGTTCTGGTTATTCAAAATCGAACACGAACCACAAGATTGTAAATTCATTACCACAACGACTACTTTTGTTATTGAAATTATATTAATTTGAACTAACAAGCATTCATCCCAATAATCATAGCCCATTCTTCATAGATTCAGTTCACAGATGATTGGTATGAGGTAAGTTAATATGGTTACCTCTTTTCCTCTGTCCAATTTGTTTCCTCTGTCATTCATCTTCCATTTATCTGAAAAATTAATGATATTAATAGTGCTTTATGCCATTTAAAGATTATTAACTTAAATAAACATTTTATTTTTAATACTTAGCTTCTTGGATGAAATAATATGCCTGGAAAACACTATGAATATGTTTATCTGCGGTATTAAAATCGTCGATAATGGATTCTGTTATGAAAAAGAAACATGGAATTCAGTTCAAATAAAATACAAAATATTTAATGAAAATTAGCAGGCTAATGAAAAGAAGGGGTACTCACGTCCACGAGGTCGGGATAAATTAAACTCAAGAATAGCAGAAGAATACATAGCTGTGGGAGAGAACAGAAAAGTGACAAATTTATTAAATAGAAGCAAAGCAATAAGAATAGCGAATATAAGAAGAAAAATAAACACAGACCGAAGAAAAGCAAACCCTGACTCATTCGGACATATTTTTCACATTAACACACTAGTGGAGTAGCAAATTAAAGGATATTTAATTTTCTATATTGCCCAATTCGGTTTCGTTTGAAATGTCACGAGGGCTAAATGGTAAGTCGGTAATAGCTATCCGAAGGACACATTCTAACGATATTGCATTTAAAGAATTTCGTTAGTCATTTTTAATTGATTTGAGCGCGGAAAAACTTGTCTCACAAATGTATGTCGACGGGAACATAGAAACAATTCTAAGGCCAAAGTTACGTAAACAGGGGAAAATTTCTGGTGGCAGAAGTTTAAATAAATCGATTCCTCTGTCTTTGCTAGTTTGTAATTCCGAATGGGAATGTAACACGCATAATTCTTTATGATAACGCGAATCTTGATCTTCAATAACAACACCGAGACGATTTCCAAACAAACTAATATTCGAACTCATATTATTGAAATCTTTAAACCGTGAATTAAACTCATTTAAGATTATTAAAATCTGTTCCTGATACGAGCAAAACGTAACATGGGAAAACTCTGTTTTTATTATTTCACAGCAGGGAAATAAAGAGAAATTTTCCTGTTTCAACTGTGTTCCAAATAATGATAGCTGAAGTCTGGACGCGTTTATATGCCCGAATGAATCAGCAACTGTACGTTTCTTTCCTTGCAACTTCAAATTTAAGTCGTTAAGGTGCGTGGTCATATCTGTTAAAAATGCTAACGCACACAGGAAATCGGGGCTTTCTAAATCTTGAATAAACGAAGAAACATCCGATTGGAAAGCGCGCGGTTTCTCCCTCTAACGAGATTCGTGATTTTAGTCACCTTTTTCACAGTGGTGGATAATTTTAATGATTTTCCAAATAATACTCCTTGGTGTATTATACAGTGTAGTGAGGGACAGTTCACACCAGTTTTACGCAAAAGACCAATCAAACGATTGCAGAGCCTCAAAAATATCAACACCGCGCGTCGTGTCCTGTAACGGGATCAGTGCAAGCAACTCTTCATTGACAGAAAAGTCACTTTGCACTGTCCGTTATCAGGAAAATAAAGAAATATTCTCGAGTCTCGCTCGAAAGCAAGGCTCGAGAATAATGAGAAAAAGAGAAAAGATTTTTGTTTCCTAATCAACTAGAGTTTAACTGAAGACACCAAATTTAAATCGGGGAAACTGATTTTCCCAACACCTATTTTACTCTCTCAGAACGATAATTTTCCCGACACTTCGGCTCGGGAGACTCGAAGCCTACGATTCCTTAGCAAGTCCGGAATGGGCGCCAGGCATCAGAGATGCCACTCAAATATATTCTTTAGGCATCGAACAGTCACACAAAACTTTAACAAAATAGGCATCGAACAGCCACTCAAAAAATAAGGCGCTAAGGAATGGCAACAGTGAATCTCCCGAGGCGGCTTGCAAGATTGCCTCGACTAGACAGACTAGACACAGGAGCGCACGTGGGTTCGACATGAGTGAACAGCAAGGATTGAGCTAATGAATGTTTTATTCCGACAATAAGGCAGAGAGAAAGGTCTTCGCTCGAGGTGTTCATCAGCAACCTCGGGCGAAGCACGCGGCCGCGAGTTGGACAAGTCGAGTTTTGCATTGAGATGATCAATATATGATAGCTCGACGCAGTTGACCGGCGCTAATGATTTAACAGAATTCGTAAAATCTGAACTCTACGGAATTGACTCTTGGCTGACGCTATCAGCCTGCAGGAAGATCTCAGTCTATACAATATCTCATTCAGAAAAGCAAAGGATCAAATACCAAAAGAGAGATCAAGTCACAAAATCGAGAACAGAAACTTACAGTCGATAGATCGAAAGCCAGAAGGGCAGAGAGACGACGAAGCGGCTAGCTGGGATCCACCAAAGGAAGTGGTCCCTTACAAAGGCTAGCTTGGAAGGATGTTCGCTTACCGCTAGTTATACAAATCGTCGGCTGGGCGAATCGATTGGAATAGATTCCCTTCCTTCCTTCCCTAACTCGGTTGTAGTTCGCTAGTCCTTTCTTTGTATTCGCCAGTCCTTCGCTCGCTAGTCTCTCGAAATCGCACATCCGTTCGCTCTAATCGTCAGCACAAGAGTGCCGAATTCTACGCGCTTTGCCCTAAAGTTCGCCTAGCCGCCTTTGTTCCCGAAATCGATCGCTTATTGGTCGCCGGGTCCTACCGCGCGCTCAGGGACTCGCATTGCCCTCGGACGAACGACGCCAGGGCCGTACGCCCCAGGGCGCCAACCCCGCTTCTTCGAGACGGCAAGGGAGGTCGTCCTCTTCGATAGCCGGGTGACTCGGGGTCGCCTGCCTCACCACCCGGTGATCTCCCTCGATGACCCTTTGCTGGAGACCCCTTCGGAGGCAGCTGCTGACCCCTTAATGTCCGTCCTGGTCGAGCCGAGTCCTCTGGGCTGGCAGATTTGGTGACTTCGGGTTCGCAGGGTAGATGGTGGTCCCTGCTTGCTACTTCCTTATAGGCTCGGATGATAGTATTGGCGTTAGTATTTTGATTCTTGATCTAGCTCGAACAGTCTTGGAGACGCTATTTGCCGCTAGTTCTACGGCGCTAAATTTGAGTGAAGGGACACTTTGTGACAGGCGCCATGCGCAACGTCACACCGTATAAAAATAGCCAACTGACTAACATCCGTAATATCCGTGCTTTCGTCCAAACATAGTGAATAATATACACTAATTTGGATCACAGTTTGTCTACTAAAATTTCATTAATATTTGCTACGCGTCTGGAAACCGTCTGATGAGACAAGGGGATGGCTTGAAATTGTTTTACGGCCAAAGCATTATTAAATGTTGTGGCTACCGCGATCGAAATATTTTTCCAAATTGAAGCATCTGAAAATGCTTTTCTTACTCGCGCAATTTCCCACGACACTACATATGAGGCTTCGAAAATTAATCCACTACTAATAGTACTATCTTGGAACATTGATATGCTCGCCGATGAGGGACCGGGCGCATTCCTAGCTTGCTTTTTGAAAGTCTTCAAAAACTCACGTCTCTTGCTAAAAGACCAATGTTTATACGCGCTTTCATGAAATCTCGTATAATGGCGCGATATATTGAATGTACGTTGATTTTTCAATTTTGAATTACAAATTGCACACTGTGCCCCATCGCCAGAAAAAACCATAAAATATCTAATTTCCCGGTCACTTAATGAATAGTTTGAATCGGACGTAGTTGGTGAAGACATTTTAACCAAATTTTATATACAAACAGCAAAGAAAGCAGAAAGATAAATGCTAAATAAAAGGAAGGCAACCTTAAGGTTAAGGAACACAGAAGATATCCAATAAAGGAGATTTATTAGCAAAAGGGTATGAAACGCAATAATCAATAGTAAGAAAAGTAGTGACAGCTAGCAACAGGTTTTCTTCTCTTCAATCCACTCCAATGGCAGTTGGTCGTCTGATGGTCGGGGATTTACATCTTTACCGACACTTTACCAACCGGTAATGATGTTGAACCACTACCGGTCGGCAAAGTGTTAAGGAGAGGCATGAAGTAAGAAAGAGGAAGGTGTGCGTGCTCATCTTGCCTATCTGTTTACCCAGTAGCAGCCTCAATTATGAAGAGCACGCGCCAAATGATAGGAAGACAATCGTGCTCATTTTGCATCCCTCTGTAGCCAAGAACAGTCTTGATTGCTAAAAGTACGCATCAAGAAAAACGAAGAGAAACACATTTTTCATTCCTCTGTAGTACAGTGAAGATCTCCGCTGAACAGCACTGCTCTGTAGCGTCTTAGGGTCTAGGCACACGGGCATCGCCTCGCCTGGCCTGACCCAGGCAAATCTATTGTCATGTCAATAGTGTCAGCAGGGTTTCCCTGGCCGAAGCCAGGGTGTCAGGCAGTTTTTCCCTTGCCGAAGCGAGGCCAGGCCTGGTCAGGCCAGGCGAGGCGATGCCCGTGTGCCTAGACCCTTAGTCGCTGAGCGCACGGGCTAGGAGCGTGGGAGGGGCAGGCGCTCAGCACAGTCCCCTCCCCAAGCGCTGCTGCTGCCGTGAGCGCCAGGAGTGGGGGAAGCCCTGTGCTCCCGGGAGCAGCTCTTGGACAGCACTGGCCTAGACTCTGGCTCCGTCTCGCCTTAGTCTTCTCTCTCGTGCCACGCTTTGGTGTCACGCCCGGCGTTGCAACGTCAGGCTCCGCCGGCCTCTTCCTCCCTTTGGAGCTTCCTTTTGGAGGCTCTTGTGTGGCGGCTTCCCCGAGAGGCAGCACATCCACCTCTATCTCATGGACCCCTTGCGGGGTCGGGTCGGTCACTGCCCACAAAATCTTTTTGGTGTTTAGAAAAATCCACCGGCGGGCCAGAGCTCTGATCAGAGGTGGTCTTGCTGACTATTCTTTCTCAGCCATTGGTTATTTAGCGGGCTTCTGCCGAGAGCGCGGTCCTTCACAAGGACTCGGACAGTCTGGCAGGCTGGCCTCGCTACCGCCTCGTCCTGTTCCCGCCGAGTGGTCGAGGGAGTCTCTGGTTAGAAAACACAAGAGATTTCCGCCGCCCTTATTGCGTTCAATGAGGACAGGTGAGGCTATTGGGTTCGACCATATAGGAGGCATCACGTGAGGTTCAATCGAACAATATCGCCCCGTGGTCTTGCAGTGTTTTACGCAGGCTATACGAGCGACACCACAAACAGACTGGTTGCTTGGAAATACCAGCCTATCCGCCTGCTGAGTGAACGTTCAGCGACATGTCTCTGTTAGCCTCGACCAACTGTTCGCACAGAAAGCTGAGTTTCCAGCAGGAACCACATGGAAGTGGAGCATGTCTTGAACGTCAGAGGCTGAGGGACCTTCTGAGAGGACTGTGTGGCGCATCACGAACCTGTAACTAGTCTTTTCGTCCGAGGCTGTCTTCCATCTTCAACTCTTCGGGGTTAGTGCCAGCGGCTAATTGCTTTCAGGGTGTCACTGGCGTCTTACTTCCGCGGGTGCCAGCGGCGTATAGGCTTCGTCCGCCGTACTTGTAACCCGTCCAGCGCTTCACCAGCTGGTCCAAATTTCCTTAAAGGAAAAATGGCCACCGCGCCCTTAGAGCGTACAGTGGCCTTCGACCCTTAGGAGAGAGCTAGTTACTCCCGCCTGGCTCAGAGACATGTAATGTATCTTTATGTTTACGTGCAGTCCCTGTCTCCTTGCCTAACCTGCACGGCCCCCTTGGGCGGGGGATTGGGATACGCCCAATCAGCTCGTCCCCACGTAAGCAGGGACGACGGGTATGACGCCGGTGTGCAAGCACCGACGCCCTCATTGATGGGAGCGAGGCCTATCTATACCTCTACCAGCTAAGCAGGCTGCTACCCGAGCAGAGACCGTTGTTCACCCGTCAAGCCCGCAGGGCATTGTCCCACGAGGGACAAAGACCCACAGGCTCTAGCCCACGATGTAGGCTATCAACCACCGCCCCCGCGATGGACCAACCCATGGTCAGGACGGGACAAGTTGTCCCGCGGGCGTCCGACCCCCGTGGTACCGGATAGGCATACCTCCGGTCAGGTACTCATATCCGACATTGCTGTCAGATACTACCAGTTGCTGCCCTTGCATGCAGCGGCACTGGTCGGCCAGCTCGGGTATGTGGAGACGCCACTCTCCGAATGCCACCACAGGAATGGATCGAAGTCTTTCCACCTGTGGCAACACCCCTGCGTCCTCAAATACACATTTCGCATACTCGCTCATACTGTTCCTTACACTCCAGCACACGACTCACATTCACTCTGCCATTCACATCAACAGACACACCCCATCCAAACAGGTCCCGAACATCGTCATAAAACTCACATTTTGTCAGTACATGTCCTCGCGCTCCGCACCACAATCACAATTCGCGCTCTCACCTAATTTCCTCTCATGCAGAAGTGCATTCAGGCTTCCATGTCCTGTCATTAAGTCACACACATACAGACTGGACATGAACCCAGGACACTGCTCGGCGAATCTCACATCCTTCATCCATTCGTACGTCACTCTACCTTTCGTACTTCTCTCCCACCTAGTCTGCCATCTATCATACACTTTATTTCTCACAAGCATCTTACACTCACTCACATACTTACCCGCTACATCCTCATCACTCACCACATCATTCAAACCCAAGCGTAAACCCTTCTTAATCCTATACATGACACGTCTTCTCACACACTCCAAATTTCACGGCAAACCTCTCAGCAACACTTGCATCGCATCTGTCGACACAGTCCTACACACATTCATATAAGCTGTGACGGGGCTGCACGGCCCGTCACAAGGCGCCCTACCCGAGGGGGGTGGCGGGGTATGCTCGCTCTCGCCGCCGACACGCTCGCGCTCCAAGGAAGGCCAATAATCAGGGACTCGTATTAATAAACTTGTTCGACATCGCTGCCGAGCAGCACTTAGGGTAACAGGGCGATGCACGAGGCGGACAGGAAAGACGGGCAGCGGGGAGGAGCGCATGAAGGTATCGAGGAGTTTCTTGGGAACGTGCCGCTGGCGATCAGGAATGCCATCTGAGCACCCAGCGAGGTCAAGGAGGAGAGCCGAGGGAGGCGAGGCGATCCGCTTTCTTCACGGCAGCCCAGCGAACGGAGAGCTGGAGCAGCGTGGCTGCCTAGGGGACATGGCGGGTAACATTAGCGCTACTAGGAGGTTGGCACCTCGAGGGCGACGAGGCGCCACGGGAGGTCCACCTTATAGGGAGCCGCGGGGGGTGCAGGGCAGGCGAGTAGGGCACCATCGATCGGCGATCACTTGTTGAGCGACCGGCGAGCGTTAACTATCCGTCAAGCGATCCAAGCGTACGAAAGCGAGAGCGAGAAAGCGAGAGTGAGAGTGAACTGAACAAGGAATATCAGTGCCCTGAGGGATCCTGTCGAGCCGATCAGCGAGAGGGTGTGAGCCACCTAAGGGTCGAGCGAGGGGGAAAAGCGGGGGCGAACCCGGACGCTCTAAGACAAGGGAAAGAAGCTAGGTAAGCCCTGCACCTCCTGTCCATTTGTGATTAACTTCAGCCTCGGTGCCGGCCGACTGCGTTCCCGTAGAGTCTCTAGAAGTCAGCTAGCAAGCAGAGTGCCTTCCTTGGGGCGACATTCGGTCGTTCGCCAAGTCAATCGCGAATTATATTGTGCGGCGAACGGTTTGCCAGGAGCGCGGCGCGGCCGCCATCATCTATGTCTTTGACGACGATCCTGTAGGTGAACTATTGCTAGAAGAACTGGTCATCGATCGATGATATCGACTCTCCGTCCGGTCCTGGACCATTTATCCGATACCTGGACCATTTTTGCCATTCCAAAGAAAACAGTTTTCGATAGGCAAAGGTCCAAGGTACATATTGGAATATATTTCAGATTCGGCGATCGTTGCCTTCGATATTTTATTTAAAAGTCAAAAGTTTATGCAAGTTTATTGCATTGAATAATTAATCTACGAGCCATTCAAAAAATATAGTTAAATAGAACGGCCTTTCCCAAGTAAAACAAAATTTGAATCATATTGATACGACCAATAGTTTCTTCAGAAATTTTTTTCCCGCAATGGTCTATTTTCGCCGATGCGCGAAAACGTCGACTTTGGCGGTCTGTATTTTCCAACAAAAGACGAATCTGGGGAAACGATGAGGCGGACCCCCCCCCCCCCCCCATGTAATCTCAGGAACAACATACTGAATTTTCAGCAAAATTCCTGACATCACCAAAATCCAGCTTCTCAGTTGGCGTGGAATGACCCAGTTGCATATCTTTGCACACTGAATAAGCTTTTCCAAGATGCTGGTTGGTTTCATTACCCGATTCTTAAATAATTGGGCTGGTCATTCTAAGATATATTAAATGAATATATTTACAGTACATATTTATAAATATTTATACAAATAAGAAACGCACAAAATCATACACACGCACGCATCGACACACACACATGCGCCGCAAATATAATTCAATTCGAGTCGCTCTCTTCTTCAATATCTTTCGGGATATCTTTCTCGTCATCGTCATCATCATCTTCGTCGTCCACCATCCGGTGGAACAGATCCTCCACGTCTTTGATTTTAAAGGTTTTGTTGCTTTCCGTCACTTCATGTTTAATTTGGGCCCAGATCAGTTCAATCGAATTGTACTGGCAGTGGTAAGAAGGTGTCCGGCTCTGATTTGGCGAAAAATTGGTCTCCTCCTTCAAATTCCGGTACCTAGGCAAAACGGCATCATCATCCCCGCACCCTTCCCAACAAGATGGCTATAATATTATCCAATATTTTTGGGACACCCTGTATATGACAGATTGTATAAAAATTCTTCATTTGAACTATCTTTATCATATTATTCTGCATCCCACATACATATGCCCCGCTCCACAAACAAGAAACTAATATATTTCTTGTACATTCTCACATAATATTGATAAAAAAATTATGATATCCGCCAAAAAGGCATTCAATATGCATTAGCAATTAACAATAAATTCACAATAAATTAGCGATTAACAATAATAAAAAAAAGTTGACGTCTGCGCGCTTCATTCGGGGCACTTGCTCTGGTAATATTGCTGGAAAACTTTGAAAGAAATATATTCGAGACGAATTGAGAACCTCCTTTTCGATGTAGTATATAGTATATATGATCGAAATGTAAATATAAAATTTCATAGGATTTTATATTGTAGTAAATGTAATAAAGCCAATTTTAGATTTAAATTAGTTACTCATTGGTTTCTTACCTCGCAATGAAGCGTGCAAGCAATCCCACACCTTTTGCATTCATATTTCGAGCAACCAAATATATAATGTTGTTTTACTTTTCATATTACAGATGAGACAACTTCAAGACCGGTACCGTTCAGTGAACCGGCAGGTAGACCGGCTGGGGCAGGGGGCCAACCCTGCCCAAGACCAGCGATGGAGAGGAAGAGGAGGGAATGAGGGAGGAAATGCGTCAACGGGTTCTCTCCCATACGTAGGAGGAACACGCTTCCTCCTACGTACGCTATTTCATGCGGCCAGTTGCCAGTCTCAAGCCCGGGTAACACAGAGAGTAAACGGTGTTTATTGCTTTATGGCACCTTCTAATCGCATAATCTGGATGCGGATGCGTACCACGGGTTCACATATTGTCTTTTGACAGGTATGCTGTAAGGAACTGAACAGGTATGGCCATTTTGAATGTACGTACCCCGAGCGCCGAGTCTAACATCCGCGCGCCAGTCAAGTGTGGCGCGCACCGCCGGCAGATTGACCGGGCGCGTCCGGTAATAAAAATTTATAACTTGGTCCCCAAGTCGTGTTTCCGAAAACCCTTTGGAGGACATCTGCAAGAGACTTAGAGCAACGGGTAGCATTTTTTTTTTATCAAAATCGATGATCCCCTTTGGAAACGGCAAGCATTTGTTATAAACTTTTATCATTAACATTTGTTCCAAACGAGTATTTCTCAGTGGAGTATTTTTTTTATCAAACTTCAATTCCTTTTCTTCATTTTGGCGTCTGAACGATATGGCTATCTGTAATATTTACCGAGATATAAATTATTGAAAACAAATTTACCCAAAACTTTGAATCCTTGTAACTCAAAAAAAAAAATGGAGTTAGCGAGCAACGGGTTTTTGCATTTGGATCGGCTCTTTGCGAACTATAGATACAGAAATTTTCATCAAAATCATCGAACATGTGTGAATAAACCTCGACAGTTGACGCGGAATGACCCTGCTGTGATCGATTGCTCGATCTGCAGCGCACGTGCCTCCGTTTCGATCGGCCCCGACAGGGCCAGAGGCGGGAGGTTCCGCAATTGTTCCTCGAGAGTTCTCTCGAATTTCGGCCAATTGGCCTTATTCGGGAGGAAGCGCCCCTCACGGGGCTCGTCCTCCTCGGTGCGTTCAATGCAAATTTCAAAGACTAATGCGCGGTGGTCGCTGGACGTGAGGTCGTCTCTGACCTCCCAGCTTCAAACCAACCCGACCGCATTAATTGTTGCCAAAGTGACATCAACATGAGACTCTCCAGGCGTACTGGAGAATGTTGCCATACTCTCAGTCTCGTTCAGAACTGTTAGGTTGTACATTGACAGGAGCTCTTCAAGCGTCTCTCCTCGGGCATCCGCTACTGCCGCTCCCCAGAGAGGAGACTTGGCATTTGCATCAGCCCCCAGCACAACCCAGCCTGTTCCGAGCTCGTGCCGGACTCAGTCTAGTCTCGCCAAAGTACCCTCTATCTCCTCTGAGAATTGAAAGCACTGGCTAACCAGATACAAGTCCTTGTCCTCGAACTTCGTGTGCACACAGACTATGTGCCCGTCGCTTAGGTGCGAGAGACCCACAACTGTGAAACTCGGATTCCGGACCGCCACTGCAGCCTTAACCTCCGTCCCACCGCCTGTGTAAAGGTGTGTCCTGAGTTCCAAGCCCGTAATAACGTCGTTGACGTTATACGGTTCCTGGACGAGCACGATGTCCGTGTCAATTTGTTCCAGTGCGACACGAAGTCCGTCCGTAACGGTTTTGGATCTTTGCATATTTAGCTGAAGTATCCGCAACCTGCCACTTGGACGATTATAACAGGCGTTATCCATTGTTGGTGCGAGATTTCACCAACCGGACTGCCTCGTTATAATGAGGACAGCTTCTGCTCATCAGCCCGTGTGTCTTGAATTGCCCGCCGACATGTTTGCAGTTTGAGCACCTCGGAGGTTGCCCTTTTTGCTTACAGTCGGCAGTGGTATCCCCGTTTCGGCGCAGTGACCGCACACACTTGCTGTGACATTGCAAAATTTGGACATATGTCCAAATTTTTGGCACTTGAAGCACCGTGTGACCGCGTGGAAGTCGTCCGTACGGCAGGAAGCCCACTCGAGGTACACACGGTCGCCCTGTGCCCGGATGCGATTACGCATCGCGGGCGTGACCTCTATCACCCAGGACGAGGTCTCCGGCTTATTCGCCTGCTTCGAAGGTCCAGACTTCGACGCTGGCTTTGACTCGGTCTCGGGCCGAGTCGCTGCTCTCATCTTGGTCTTGAACCGCAGACGGATGGCAGCGGTCACCTCGTCCTTTGAGAGACCTTTGAAATTTTGCTTCCTTATGCAGGAAATAAATGTCTCGTAGGTCATCTCTACGGGTACGTGGAGGATTCGCAGTGTCGGGTTCTGTTTACCCGGCACTCTCACATTCAACCCGGCGTCCCGGAGTTGCTTGCACTTGGTGAATGCGTCCAGGTGCGCTGCCTCCTCTGTCTCGATGGCGATTCCACTGCTGTGGATACGCCGGACAGACTTGACAGCAATCCTGGCCTTCAAGGGCTTCACCATTCCCAGAACAGCTTGCTTTGTAACGTCGCTGTTCCGGTACTTGTCAGCCGACTCCGGGAAAATTTTGACCACATGAAGTGGTCTATCCTCCCTTGTCGGTGGCACGCCCTTGCGCTTCACCGTCGTTGTTTTGACAACCTGAGCATAGCTTAGCATTCCGCTATTCGCTATTGCCTTGGGAACCGTGGCTCCCTTAGGCTGCTCAGGTTTTGCGGCTTTCCCTTCAAGCTGCTTAGCAACTTGGTTAAAGGATTTCCTTACCGTGTCTTTGACGACGCGCTGCGACACCGTTGCAGCTTCGAGCGCCGTCAGTCGTCCTTCCAGGGTTGCCCCGTGATGGAGCACTTCCCTTAGAAGGCCGGTAAGGGCAGCAAAGTGGTCCATGATATGACCCGCGACCTCCTTGCTCACCTTGCTGGAAGGTTTGAGCAGAAGGTCCTGCAGGGTCTTTTCGTGGGCCTTGGCCGTGACCATTGCCGTCTCCAAGCGGTTTGGCACCGCTTTAGATTCAGCTCTGGCCGCGACCTTCTTCGCCCTCTTTGCCTTAGCCTTACTCTTTTTGGCCTTAGCCGAGGTACTGTTTTGGCTCCCCTTCTGGCTGGTCGAAGGGCCAGTCTGAGGAGAACTCGAGGAGTGCGCGGTCTTTGCCTCCGGGCGGGCACCCTTGCTAGCCACTTGGCTTGGCGTGGGTTCGCCCGAGGCGACCGTTCTCCTTTTTCCTTTCAGTGCCCTTGGTTTGGGCACAGGAGCTCCAGGAGCTGCCTCCGGCAGCTCCCCGGTCCCCTTTCTCGGTGAAGACTTGGGCGGCGGCCTTACGTCTGGGGAGTCCTTTGTGGGACTGTCGCCCAGACTCCGGCTCCGTCTCGCCTTCGTCTTCTTTCTCGTGGCACTCTCTGGTGCCACGCCCGGCGTTGCCACGTCTGGCTCCGCCGGCCTCTTTCTCCCTTTGGAGCTTCCTCTCGGAGGCTCCTGTGTGGCGGCTGCCCCGGAGGGCAGCCTTTCCACCTCTGTCTCTGGTTTGTCCACTTGCGTGGACGCTGGTGTGGCAGCTTCCCCGAGGGGCAGCACATCCACCTCCATCTCATGGACCCCTTGCGAGGTCGGGACGGTTACTACCGACAAACTCTCTTTTATATGCATGGATAGTTTGTGTTTTCATCCCGCAACGCTGCCCGGCCCCCATGGATCCTCATAAATGGAACCCGACAGTAGCCCTCACACAACGACGTGTGCCGCGAGAGGGGGTGCCGGGTTAGGCACTACGCACGGGATATAGTCCGCGAGCAGCGGCCGACTGGGTCTCCCCAGACTCCGCTGTCCACTTCCTCGCCCGATTGGAATCCACCCGCACTCTTTCGAGTACGGGTGTTCTCATTCCGAGCCGGTTGGTCAACTATAGGGCTGATCAGAAGACCTCTCGTTTAGTCGAAGCACGGGCCAAAGGTACGTGTTGGGGGGTTGCTCCCGTAGGAGGCCCACCCTCAGATCCCAGGATCCCCTTTTCCGACGACACGGGTTGCAACGCACGGCAAACACGCAGGGGGTTGACAGCCATCTCCCCACGGCTGGTCTCGTTAACTCTACGCCGGTGGGAGTTTTGGAAAAATCCGCCGGCGGGCCAGAGCTCTGATCCGAGGTGGCCTTTTTGATTATTCTTTCTCAGCCATTGGTTGTTTAGCGGGCCTCTGCCGAGAGCGCGGTCCTTCACGAGGACTCCGGCAGTACTCTCGGGCAGGCTGACCTCGCTACCGCCTTGTCCTGTTCCCGTCGAGTGGTCGAGGGAGTCTCTGGTTAAGAAACACAAGAGATTTCCACCGTCCTTATTGTGTTCAATAGGGCCACCACAGACAGGCTGGTTGCTCGGACATACCAGCCTATCCACCGGCTGAGTGATCGCTCAGCGACATTTCTCCGTTTGCCTCGACCAACTGTTCGCACAGAGGGCCGAGTTTCCGGCAGGAACCACGTGGAGGTGGAGCATGTCTTGAACGTGAGAGGCTCAAAAACCTTTGAGAGGACTATGTGGCGCATCACGAACCTGTAACGAGTCTTTCCGTCCGAGGTGGCCTTCCACCTTCGACACTTCGACGACGTCTCGGTTTCGTCCGCCGGAAACCTGCAACCCGTCCAGCGCTTCACCAGCTGGTCCAAATTTCCTTAAAGGAAAAATGGCCACCGCGCCCTTAGAGCGTCCAGTGGCCTTCGACCCATAGGAGAGAGCAAGTTACTTCCGCCCACTCGATTCGACATTGAATGTATTCTGGCGCGGAGGCCAGCCTGTACCGAGGCTTTCGCCTATAACAGGAGCGGAAGAGGTGAGTGCAGACTCACACACTCCCAAAACGAGCGACTATCCCCGCTCTACCAGCTAAGGAAGGCTAGCACCCGAGTTGGTGGTACGCAACTCACACGCCGGGACCCATACAGGTCCCTTCCCCAGCATACGGGGCTAACCTCTGCCACCACGATGGTCCTACCCATGTCGGGCTCGATCCGAGACCGAGGGGCCCCGACCTCGTGGTACCAGTATTCGCGGCCAACTGGTCTGACCGTTCGCGGACGCAAGCGCGATAGCTTGTACGTTACCGCTCCCAATTTCGGCCCTACAGCCTAGCGGACTGGTATGCTTACCACACTCGGTTATCCCGTGGTGACGTGAAACACCATAAGCACTAGTAGGAATCAGTCGTCTTAAAAACGACAGGCCTTTCCGCCTACGATGCCCCCCTGCGGGGTACTCGCTTCGACATATATTTTGAGACACCTCGCCTCGGAGAGGCGAGCGCTGTTCCTAAGCCAGAGGCCATACCAGCTTCTGCTCGTAGTGTCATCCACCATCTTCTGCTAGGGGCCTCCCTAAAGGGAGGCCGAAACCACATACCTCCTCGAGTCCAACCCTTACACGGATCTCACCCTTGCGGGTGGGGCGTATTCATGATCCGTCCCGAGGTACCAGTTAAGGATGTGCCGGGCACTACACTGGTGAGCCAACTCGGGTCCGCGGTGTAGTCACTCACCGGAAACTAAGAAGAGAGCCGTAACTCTCCATGCATTAGCCCCCCTTCGGTTTTTGTATCTCGCTCCGTCTATCGGGTCAGTTGATCACCATGCTCTCTAGTCGGGCGGACTACGTAGCGCAGCCCGTTCCTCCCTTCGCAAATCCTCTTTGGCCTTAAGCACTTTCGTGACAAAGCTTCTGAATGCCTTGAACATTTGTTCAGACACAAGTTGCCTTTCCGTCAGAGGCCAATCAAGCCCTCCTTCGGCGGCATCCCGTGTCAGGCATCTCCGCAATGCGTCGTACTGAGGACAGTCGTACAGCACGTAGCTTGACGTTTCCGTCGCGCCACAGCCGCACTTGTCGTCCCTAGCCAGGGCAAACTGATACAGTTTGGCCTGGTAATCTCTATGGCCGCTGAGGAACTGAGTTACGTATTAATCAGTTCTGACCCATCGCGCTTGGAGTCTGTTGGAGACGTTCTGAAAGAAGTCGTACGTGGTACGACCCTTCACTGACGCCTCCCATCTCAATTGCCACATGTCTAGAACCGCTCTTCGGACGCTGTTTCGTACAGCGCCCTTCGAGATTCGGTTCGCGACCATTTCGACATGGCTCAGGCGAAAATCGCCGATCTCAATGTCTTTGAGCGAGCGAACTTTATACATTGCTACTCTTTCGAGTATCGCCAGGTCTATTGGGATCTCACCAGCAATCACACAGACTGCATCGGTGCAGATCGTCCTATAGGCCTTGGTGACACGGAGGAGCGCCTGCCTCTGCACGCTAGCCAGGGCTCGCCTGGTGTGTGTGTTCAGCAGGTCAGCCCACCCCGCGGCGCCGTACGTGGCGACCGGGAGGAACACGCCTTTGTACAATGTACTCATGGCGCGATGCCCCAGTCCCGAGTTCGCTCTTGCTATGCCTGCCAACTTATTAAAAGTTTCGAGGCATTTCGCACGAATTCTCTTGATGTGGGAGGCTATGCCTACACCAGCATCTATATCTACTCCGAGGTACCGGATGGTGTTCTGCAGGGGCAGTCGTCGACCATCCACCTTAACCACTGGGGGTCTAGTCCTATCAAGCTTACCCTTGAGCAGGATCATCTCAGTTTTGGTGGCAGATAGGGTTAATTTCTGGGTTTTACATCATCCAAAAACCCCGTCTACCACCCTCTGTGCTTTTTGCTCGATTTCCACCCGCGAGTTCCCGTAGGTAATCACGAGCAGATCATCGGCATAGACAATGGGTTCGCAGTGGAACCCCTCTCCTTCCAGCAGCTTTAGAACTCCGTCGAAGACGAGGTTCCAGCAACTGGGTTCAAGTATTGACCCCTGTGGGCAGCCCTTAGTGACTTGCTTGCTCACTATTCCGTGGTTGGACACTATGGACACAACCCGTTTCGTGAAGTAGCTCGTCACAAGGCTGTACAGGTTTTTGGGGCAGCCACGCGTCTTGAGGTTACTCATTACGCTCGGCCACCAGACGTTGTCAAACGCCCCTGAGATGTCAAAGGCAAGACCTAGCACGTACTTCTCCTGCCTTCCAGCCACCGCTTCGCGGAAGTCAACCAAAGCGTGTTCGGTCGAGCGTCCGCAGCGGAAGCCGTACTGACGTTCGGATGCGTACGGTGCTTTGAGGAAAACGGGCTCCATCCTCTTGAGAATTAACTTCTCGAGGATTTTGCCCAGTACCGACAGCAAGCAGATCGGTCGGTATGATTTGGGGTCGGCAAGCGGTTTCGTTTTTGCCTTTAACAGGGCTCGTATCGAGCCCTGTTTCCAGCGGGACGGGAACACTCCATACTGAAGGCACGCGTTATAGAGAGCGAGCAGGGCGACTTTTGCCGGTAAGGGCAGTCGCTTGACTACTTCGAATTCTATGCGATCCAACCCGGGGCACTTCCTATTCTTGAGGGTCTTAATCGCCGCTACAAGTTCCCTACCTGTGAATGACGGTGTGTCATCCACTAAGGGCAAAGCGGCGACTTCCTCCCTCAGGAGTGCTTGTTCGGGTGTCTCGGCCGTAGACTCCCAAGTCAACGTGTTGCCGTCTGCGGTACTGAGGTTGGTCATTGCAGCCTCGGTACGGAGCCTGCCCATCGTTATACGATAAGGGAGGCCCCATGGCCCTTTGTTTCCCTCTTTCGTTACAAAGTCGTTTCAACTTTGTAACTTTGCTTTTCTAATTGCAGCCTTGTACGACTTTCTCTGCTCAAGATATTCGTCGTACTTGGCCTCTCTTAGATCAGCCTCTTGCGCGGTCTGAAAGGCGCGCCTAAGCTTGTAGACGCGCTTCTTTCTCCTCGTGAGCTCAGCAGTCCACCAAGGGACTTGCTTTCCGTGCTTGTTTCTCGAGGGCATTGCGGCGCGGCACGCTACTATGATCGATTGCTCGATCTGTAGCGCACGTGCCTCCGTTTCGACTGGTCCCGACAGGGCCAGAGGCGGGAGGTTCCGCAATTGTTCCTCAAGGGTTCTCTCGAATTTCGGCCAGTTGGCCTTATTCGGGAGGAAGCGCCCCTCACGGGGTTCATCCTCCTTGGTGCGTTGAATGCAGATCTCAAAGACTAATGCGCGGTGGTCGCTGGACGTGAGGTCGTCTCTGACCTCCCAGCTTCGAACCAATCCGGCCGCATTAATTGTTGCCATGGTGACATCAATATGAGACTCTCCACGCGTACTGGAGTATGTTGCCATACTCTCAGTCTCGTTCAGAACTGTTAGGTTGTGCATTGAGAGGAGCTCTTCGAGCGCCTCTCCGCGGGCATCTGCTGCTGCCGCTCCCCAGAGGGGAGACTTGGCATTTGCATCGGCCCCCAGCACAACCCGGCCTGTTCCGAGCTCGTGCAGGACTCGATCTAGTCTCACCAAACTACCCTCTATCTCCTCTGAGAATTGAAAGTACTGGCTAACCAGGTACAAGTCCTTGTCCTCGAACTTCGTGTGCACACAGACTATGTGCCCGTCACTTAGGTGCGAGAGACCCACAACTGTGAGACTCGGATTCCGGACCGCCACTGCAGCCTTAACCTCCGTCCCACCGCCTGTGTAAAGGTGTGTCCTGAGTTCCAAGCCCGTAATAACGCCGTTGACGTTATACGGTTCCTGGACGAGCACGATGTCCGTGTCAAATTACTCGCTTCGACAGTCAGCACAAGAGTACCGAATTCCGCGCGCTATTTCCTAACGCTCGTCTAGCCGCCTTTGTCCCCGAAATCGATTTCTATTGGTCGCCGGGTCCTGCCGCGCGCGCAGGGCTCGCTGTGCCCTCCTTGGATGGACGACGCCAGGGCCGTGGGCCCAACTGTGCGCCAACCCTGCCTCGTCGAGACGACAAACGGTCAAGCCTCGCACGTTGCAGGGTGCCTCGGGGTCGCCTGCCTCACCGCCCGGTTCCTCCCACGATGACCAGTCATCGTCGGATACCATCGGAGACTGCTGACCCCTTAATGCCCATCCTGGTCGGGCCGAGTTCCTCTGCGCTGGTAGATTTGGTGATTCCGCGTGTTGTGGGTCAATGGTCGCCCCTAAGTTGCTTCTTCCTTATTGGCTTGGACGAATTTGTAGGCGTTAATATTGCGCCTAGATCGCTAGTATTTCCCTTATTGGAGACGCTATTTCTTTTATATTGCGCGGCGCTAGTTTCAAACGGGTGAAGATTGCTTTTTGTAACTTACGTCCAAAACGTAACGTCACACCGCATACGATCTCTGACAATTCAACTGTAACATACACACTTCTATCACAGTCATTGCTAATTCTTGCCCTCATTCTGTCTCGCATTCTCTTATATTCAGGACATTCATCTGACATTATGGAATGATTCGCCGGTAAACCTTTCATTCTACAGTTTCTGCATGCATACTCTTTTTTGCACTCTTTCACAACATGATCACTCTCACAACACTTCTGGCATAACTTTTCTTTCTCAGGACATTCACGCATCATATGACCATAAGCAAAACATCCATAACAACGAGGCACAAACATAAAATCTCTCACCTTAAAGGCATTCCAATTCATATAAATACGTTCATTCATTAAAATAACTTCTCTTCCTTTCATACTTAATTCAATTAGTACGCTACCACACTTTGACTCTGTCTTGCTGCTTCTACTCACTATTCTCACTCTCTGATTGAACTCGCTTTCATTCATACACACATTTAGATTTCTCATGTACAACTCACACATAAACTCATCATTCGTTGTTTCATTCGGCACATCGTACACTATTAATTTTGGTCCAATCTTTCTCGGTAATTCCACTTTCAAACCTACCTCAGTAAACTTCTTGCACTCCCTAATCTTTTTCAACTCATTCTTACTCACAGTCTCAATCGCTACCGCATTCTTTGTTTTCCGCACAGCTTTCACTTTTACATCAAGTGTCTTACTCACTTCAGTTAGTACTTTTTGCTTCACACTATCACTCGATTCTTTTGCACTCTCATTCTCCGATCGCACAATCACTGCATACGTCCTCAAATCAGCCTTCAACTAATTTGACTTACGCTTATCACCTTACGCACTGTCACTCGAAACTTTTGCACAGACAGACATTCAGACTGCACTGCAGTCACTCCAGCATAATTCATATACCTCTCATCAGATTCACGCTTCACCAACTCACCTATTCTTCCTTCCAGACGCTCATTTTTACATATCAATCCCATCATACATTCTTCATATTCCCTCACGCTATTCAAAATCACTTCACTCGCTGCTTTCGAAATCTTATTTGCATCATTCATCAGGAATGTTCTTAGTTGTGCTCCAATATTTCTCATTCTCCTTAATTCTCTCGCACATTCACTACTGCTTCCATACTCACTACTTTTCTCATCCCTCAATTTTCTCTTTTTCAGACTTCTTACATTTTTCCCACTACATACCGACCACTTTTTGAGACACTTGGTCCCGCAGCCACATCCTCTCTCTCGCTCAACCGTTCACTCACACTCACATCTTCAGTTTCCATACTCTCACTGCTATTCTCACATTTACTCTCACCCTTATCTTTTTTAATTTTATCCCCCTTCTTCCTCGGTTTTCTGAGCATATCTATTGTTATTCCCACGAGAAAGGACGAGTAAATGTCACCCTGGAGCTTACGCCCTAACTCCGCGGAAAGCTTCGTACAACAGGGGCGCGATTCTGGTTCTGGCGCTATCGGTAGCGCCGGTCGCTATCTCCGAGTTAGCGCTAGTAGGCGCTAAGGTAGCGCTTCGAGCGAGTCTGGATCGCTAGCCATGGGCGCTAAGTAGCGCCGGGTCGCTAAGTTGGGGCGCTATCTGCGGCTGGAGTTAGCGCCGATACCGAGGCCCGCGCTACCGAGTTAGCGACCCATTCAGCCATGTGGAGGGGGAAATCGGACAAGAAATTACGGCGGGAAACTGCTGTGAGAGAGCTGTGGCGGCCATTTTTAAAGCATCGCCACTCAGTCTTTCGCTGCACTATCGAGCTGTCCATAAAGAAATCTTTGCCCCCTTCCTTTTCCTATTCGAATTTTAGTTTTATCCTGCAATATTGTCACAATTAGCACAATAGTCAGGAAGACCTAAAAAAACTCTTTTTCCTGAATAGTTTTCGATTGACCAAAACTTCTTTTTACGGTCTTTCTGACTTTTCTATGCTACGTGAAATGTTTTTCAACAAATATTAGAATCTTCAAAAACGATGACAGCTGAAAAGTTTATATCACCGTTGAAAAGTAACATAGAATATCCCCGTTTTGCGCTTGCACAGTATTAACATATGTATGTTAATTATTTAAACATCTACTTGGCGCTTCTGAACAATTTCGAAATTTCATAAGGCCACTGAGGTTCGCATTGGTAAATACTATTCCTCACTGTCTTTCATTTTCGAACGCGCCTGCCATTGAATCCAACCTTGTTCTCTTATATCAAAATGGGCGCGATTAAATAGCCGGCTTATATGATCTGAAGGTGTCTTCAGTGAGCACCTTCAGGCTGAACCCAAGACACATACTATAGTTCTTAGCGACCGTCACTAAATCCGCCGCTGTAGCGACCGTCGCAAAGTAGCGCCCAAACCAGAATCGCTCTGAGCGATAGCGCCAGCGCTATCAAGCGACCTTAGGCGCTAACTTAGCGACCGGCGCTATCGATAGCGACAGAACCAGAATCGCGCCCCAGGGGTCTCCAGGTACCTGAGGTTGGTCGCTCGCTGCTGGACTACCCCCCAGCCATGCATCCCGTCGCCGCGTACCATAGCTTGGGATTAGGGGGCGTTTTTTATAGAGCTAATTAAAGCAGGGCTCCCGCTCTCCGATACCTGCAACATACCGTCGCCACGCCCTACGACGGTTGCTGAAGCAGACTTGGAGGTTACGGTATTAGGAGACGGATGGCGCTCATCCGCCCCCAGCTCAGGCACCTCGGGTTCGTCAGACCCGTACTGCAGGTGCCACAAGGACACCCACAGCCCGGGGGGAAGGTAGATAGGGATATTTCATTTTTTTTCTCCATTTAATATGCTGGCTACTGCGGCACTCGAGTCGTTTCGTATTTCGCGCAGTGGAAGATAATGTAGAGGCTTGTTTCTTCCTCATCCCAGCAGAAGGGGCAGGTGATTAGCTTTGCTTTATCTTGAAAAGGTTGGCATTTAAAGAGCCTTTGCCGGTTATTAAGAATGTTGTTTTTAGCCCGGGTTGGAACCAAGTACGATGGTCTTCTGCGAATTGTACCTTCGGGAGGAAGTTGTACGTTTGGCGTCCCTTGGTGCCCTCTTGCCACCGGATCTGCCATACTTCCATTAAAGCACTGCGAACTCTGCGTTTCTCATTGTTTTTATATATTTTATCCGCGTTGCTGATGCCGGCTGGTGTTTCGTAGCATTCTTTGTATGTTGCGTGTCTCCCCGCTCTTATGTTGGAGTGTAGTCCCCTCATGATTATCAACAAATCTATCGGCATTTTTCCCGCTAAAACTTGGAGAGCCGGGGTGGCCACCGTCCTGCAGACTTTCGTGATGCAAAGTAGAGCCTTCCGCTGAGCTGATTCGAGGCTTCTTTTAACATTAACCTTCGTTGCATTTTCGTACCAAACTCCAGCCCCATACGTGAGTAATGGACATATCACACAGTCACACATCAGACTCAGTGTTTTGGCGTTGAGCCCTCATTCTTTTCTTGTCAGTCTCACAAACTTCCCACATACATTCTTAGCCTTTTCGGCGACATACTTTGCATGCGGCAGGAAGTTAAGTTTCTCGTCAATCTGGAGACCCAGATATTTAAAGGTATCCGTAAAACTAGTGCGCGCAGACTTGTACGATTATGTCGGCATCCTTTATTTGTCCAGCCTTCCTTTACGGAGCATCGCCTTCATCTTATTTGCTGCAATCTCTAACCCTTGTTCATCACACCATCTTTCAACTTTTCCTAAGCTCCTTCGAGCATTCCCCTCCACTTTGCATCTCGAGTTGCCGCGGTCCAATATCAGTAAATCGTCAGCGTAAGCTATCATTTCAGAGCCCTCACTTGCCTCGGTCAGCAGTATATCCATTACTATATTCCAGGCGATTGGTCCTATTATGGACCCTTGCGGGCAACCTTTCTCTAAACATCGTCTAATGTAATTAAACTTGGTTGTCATGCGGGCATGTCTGTCTTTGAAATAGCTTTGCAGCACTCGATAGAGTGATGTGGAGCAGTTAGCTTTCGAAATTCTATGTAATATTGGTGTCCAGCTAAGGTTGTCAAAGGCTCCTTTTATATCTATAAAGATACCTAATACGTATTTTTGTGTGGTAGATCTTATAAAGTCTAGGGCTCGGCAGATGGCATCCTCCGTGGACCTGTTTTTCTTAAATCCGTACTGGTTCTCGCTCTCTAACCCCTCATTTTGATATGACGTGTAAAACCTATTAAGCAATATTCTCTTGAACAATTTACCAGTGGCAGATAAAAGCGAAACTGGCCTGTAAGCTGATGGGTCCTCTGGTGATCTGTCTGCATTTTTGAGGAATATTTTGATCTCTGCTTCTTTCCATTGTTTCTGGAATACTGCGTTTGCGAGATAGTTATTAAACAATGTAGTGTGACGGGGCTACAAGGTCCGTCACAAAGCGCCCTGCCCGAGGGGGGGGGGTATGCTCGCTCTTGCTGCCGACACGCTCGCGCTCCAAGGAAGGCCAATAATCGGGGACTCGTACTAATGAACTTGTTCGACATCGCTGCCGAGGGGCACTTAGGGTAACAGGGCGACGCACGAGGCGTAGAGGAAAGACGGGCAGCCGGAAGGAGCGCCCGAAGGGAGATCGAGGAGTTCTTGGGGACGTGCCGCTGACGATCAGGAAGGCCACCTGAGTGTCCAGCGAGGTCAAGGAGGAGAGCCGAGGGAGGCGAGGCGACCCGCCTTCAGTACGGCCGCTGAGCGAACGGGGGGCTGCAACAACACCGCGTCTAATCATTCCCATTACCCGCAAGGACCCCCCGCAGGGGGTGTACGTAGGTGGAAAGTTCTGGGTATCAGGCTGATTCCTACGGACACTATGGTGAGTAGCGTCACCACTGGTATTGGCATACCGGAAAGCCTGGCTGTACGACTGGCTGTACGTGGCTGGCACGAACGGTCATACCAGTCGACCGCGAATACTGGTACCACGGGGTCGGGAACCCCACGGCCTCGGGCCGTGCCTGACATGGGATGGATCATCGTGGTGGCAGTGGTTAACTCCGTATGCTGGAGTAGGGACCCCATTGGGTCCCGGCGTGTGAGTTGCGTACCACCAACTCGGGCGCCAGTCGTACTTCAGCGGACGATGTACGCCGCAAATCTCTAAAGGAACGCACGCCCGTTCGAGTGGGCTATCGAACGTGAATCCCGGCAGCAAGTGGCAAGATGGCGGCCACTTTGTTCGACGAACGCAGTCGAATTATGCTATCACGCGACTCAGATGCGATCTGCGAAATCGCACCAAGGAAGGCAGGGCATAGACAGGCTTTTCAGATTCTACTGGCAGACACAACAATCGCGACGAACCCGACTACTGGGCTCGGAACTTTACGCAAAGATTACAAAGGATAGGGAAAGAGGGTGTGAGGCTTAGCGCAATCGGATATCGGCCGGTTTTGGTGACGATATTATCTTCAGGCCTCCTGGAAGCTTAATTAATTAATAACTAGCGAAAGCTAGTGGTCGCTGGGACAGCCGCAATCTGAGTGACGAGAGAGAGTCCCTAATTCGCTAAGCGGCCTCACACCCTCAGCGCCGCTACCCCCGAATCCTCCCGTGGCTCCATCCGTTAGACGATGTTGAAATCGATCCCGCGCGATAGGATCGACTTCGACCTCATGTATCGCCTTTGGCGATCCGTCAAGCTGAGCAGGTCGACCATCAGGAGTGATGGGCATCCAACGACGATGGTAGGTTAGCCCGCGCGTACGAGTGTGAGAGAGAGGGAGAGAGAGACACGACGGGCGTTCGCCCGGCCTCCCTTGCTGGAGTAAGGAGTATCTTGTGGCGAGGCAAACTAGCCCCGTCACATTACTTAGTCCGAGTCGAACCCGAACAGCTCCAGTAGGAGCTTTGTCCTGTTGCGATACCAGTCTGAACGAGGATTGCACCGCGGTAAATCGGCTGGAAATTCCTTCGCCAGGTTCGCCAACTTCCTGGGGCTCTCCAGTGGAACTAGGGCCCACGCTTTTTCTGGTCTTGGGTGTGGGACCACGCGTGTAATTGGTCTAATTGCGGATAAAATAATTCATGGAAGCGAAATGTTTTCATTAGAAATCGGTGTAAATGAATTGTTGAGATTACATCTGTACCCAAGCACGAAAATCCGCTTCGAAGTTTGCAAATTAAAAAAATCACTCCATGGGCAAGACAAAATTTGTCGTCTCCGAATGGTATGTTCTTTGCCAATATTCTGACAAAGTTTTATAAAAAAATATCCGTAATCGTTGGAGAAATTATTATCGATTAGAACCTCGGTTGTTTTAAAATAAATTTTGTGGTAGAGTTGAAAAAGAATTGTGAAAGGATGTCCTTAGTGACACTGTCTGAATTTTTTGGAATCATACAAAACGAAGATTGGAGCTTTAAAGTGTAGGCACGCCAATGAGTGGCTAACGTGTTCAGAGAGTATACTGTGTAATAATATTGGAGTAATGCTGTCTCCAATGATTGCGGATATTTCGTTATAAAAATTTATGAAAGTATTGTGAAAAAACGTACCTTTTGGTGGCGGAAAGTTTCACCTCATCTCCAGTCACGAAGCAATTCTTCTTAATTCCTAAACTTCTAAGTTGTTTTCGAGCTTGGGTACGGATGAAACCTCCTGACGTGTAGACGGGGAGAGCTCTGGCACTTTTCTTACCGTTTCTCGAGGAGCGGCCAGTCGCACTTTGCTCCCGTTCCCGTTGGCGACGGTGCCGGTGCCGGTGCCGCCCGTATCACTGCTGCTGCAGCAGCCTCGCCGACGGAATGAGGAGCGCTGAGACGAAGCATGAATAATGACAGGCGTGAAATTAAATGAACGTACGTTAATCAACAAATCGGAAAATAATCAGTTGATATGCATTGCTTCTCTTACCTTTTCGGCGGAACGACTGTCAATTTGACCGCTGTTGGCACGCTAGCCGTCGCGTGCGGGAGCACCGGTATCCCGAGGTACAGGTGGGCGCGTGCCGGCTAGTAGAGGGACCTGAGCAGACACTGTATCTGCCATTTGCGGCAAGCGCGACGCACTCTTGCCATCCTGGTTTTTTGCGTTGATCAATGAAATTGAAAATTACAATTCTTATCAAATACCGGATGCCACTTGGCTTTTAGCAGAAGCAGACGCTGCCGTCGCGTCTGGATTCAACGGCTAAACGAATGAATCATCACGTCGTTTAAGACACGCCACGTGTTCCCATGAAACTCATATATCAACGAAATCCTTGACATGTCCTGTAAGCAGGTTTCTCCGGGCCCCTGTCCGCGTCGGTCCGGGTCGACGCGCTCCAACTTCGCCTAAGTCCGTCCGGGGTTCCTGGAAGGTGGAAAGGGGAAATGCTGGGCGCCAGGCCCCGATAAGGGCTGAATTTCTAGGAGGTCCTCCCTCGTCCTTGTTGGTGCCTCCCGCTTGACCCCGGGCTGGACTCGGCGGCACTCGCCGGTGTCGGCCGAGCTAACTCGTGGACGGTAGAGTGGCGAAGGTATTCGGGGTGGGAAAGGAGGCTGAATAAACCGACGCGGATGGGTGGCAACGGTGTTTATTACTGGCCGGGAAACTGGCCGGAAAATCCTAGCGCTCGCGTCCGAACGTCGGCGTTCGGACCCTCGGCTTTCCCGTAGCCGCTACACAATATATTATCCCGGCCGGTCGCGCTTGCCGGGCGCTCGCCTGCTGGAAGGCTCGGACACGCCAATGAGTCGGACAGAAGTCTCGAAATAGTGCAGTCGCTCTGCACTCACAAAAGATAGGCGGCCGATCTACGAGCCTCGAAGCCGGAAAACCCAAAAACGTTCGCATGCAAGGTACAAAACTGGATGGTGGCGGCCGGGCCGCTCCTGGCTTTCGTACGCCTCCCAATCTAATGACTCGCGGTGTTCTTCACGAACCGGGGACTTTGTGGCGACTTGAAGAGTCGCCCCAAGGGGTAGCCGCCTAGTGACCGGTGGTCACTCGCACCAGGGTAGCCTCTTGTCGGAGCGTGAACGGCCGGCACCGAGATCTCTACATGCAATAGGCAGGCGGCAATTCGCTGGGCTTACCGGTATTAACTCGCTCGGATGTCTCGCTCTCTACTCCTTGAATCGTCTGGTAGTAGCTTGCACTCGCACTCGCGTCACACTCGCTGCGAAGGTCGCTCACAAAGTGAGGAGCTTCCGGTCCTACGTAAAATTCGTTTCGCGTTACGTTGCCGCCTTACGCTATCGATCTCTCGATGCCGCCGCGCCGATCGGTCTCGATCGGTATCGAGGACTCGCGTATCGATCCCGCGCGCTGGAATCGATCGTTTCGCTTCGCTGCGCTCTCCGCCGCTGCCTTCAGCCAGCGAGAGCTAGGAGCCCCTGGTACGTCCGTCGGTCTGTCGCCGTTGCGTCGTCCGTCGTCTGTCCAGGGTCAGAGCGGCCTGATCGGCACGTCAATCGGCGTATCTGCACCCTCTGTATGGCTCGCAGGTACGACTCGTCGGGTCCATTCTCCTGGAGCTTAACTCCCGCTCCTCGATCGACTCGCTGGTATCGTCGCTATATCGGGCTCGAAACAAGATAAAGGCGCATTAGTAATCATTCACTGGTTTTGGCGGTCCCCCTTGGAGCAACGGTTGTTGAGGGTAAGCGGCGAGTGCGAGGCGGCTTCGCGTGAGAGCGGGAGTTTTGGGACGGGCTACGCTGCCCCGTCACAGTCCCAAATTACGCGATGCACGGCCCAATGATAATATATATTATCACGAAAATAAATGAATTATTCTCGAGTCTCGCTCGAAAGCAAGGCTCGAGAATAATGATAAGTGATTTATTTAATAATCAATAGACTTGAACTGGACACGCTAGTTTTAATAGGGGAAACTGAATTTCCCAACTCTTATATTACTCTCACAGAACGATACTTTTCCCGATACTTCGGCCCGGGAGATTCGAAGCCTACTATTCTCTAGTATCGCAAAAATGGTCGCCAGGCATCGAAGATGCCACACAAAATCTCAAAAATCACAAAGAGAACGGCAACATTGAATCTCCCGAGACAGCAGAACATGTGCTTCGGCTAGATCAGACCAACAAGGAGAGCACGTGGGTTAGACACGATTGAACAAGCCAGGATTGAGCTAATATGGATGATTTTATTTTCGACAATGAGGCAGAAAAAGAGTTCTTCGCTCGAGATGTTCATTAGCAACCTCGGGCGAAGCACGTGGCTGCGAGTTAGAATAGTCGAAGTTACATTTAGATGTTCGCTAGCTCGTCGCAGATGACCGGCGCTAACAGGTTTCCCGAATTCCTGATGTTCAGAATTCTACAGATTCTCTACAATTGACTCTTGGCTGACTTCGTCAGCCCGCAGGAAGATCTCAGTTTACATAATCACTAATACCGGAAAGAAATTGAAGCTCAGAATAAGATCTAGACAACAGATCGGAAATGGAAACTTACAGTCGAAAAGAGCGAAATGGCCTGAAGGGCCGAGAAACAGCGAATCTCTAGCTGGGATGTCACAAAGAAGTCCCTCACAGAAGCTAGAGTGGAAGGTGTTCGCTTACCGCTAATAATCTGCTAAGAGGGCACGCCGCTAGTAAAGGATCTGGGAATCGCTAATGCTCCTTCCTTCCTTCCTTCCTTCGTCCGTACGTTAATGCGTCGTTAGTAGATCGCTAGTCGGCAGGCGGTAGTCGCTCTGCTAGTTTTCTTTCGCTCGCTCGCTTCGACGGTCAGCACAAGAGTGCCGAATTCTGCGCGCTATTCCCTAACGTTCGTCTAGCCGCCTTTGTCCCCGAAATCGATTATTATTGGTCGCTGGATCCTACCGCGCGCAGGGCTCGCTATGCCCTCGGGTGGACGACGCCAGGGCTGTAGGCCCAACTGTGCGCCAACCCTGCCTCGTCGAGACGACAATTGGTCAAGCCTCTCACGATGCAGGGTGCCTCGGGATCGCCTGCCTCATCGCTCGGCTCCTCCAACGATGACCAGTCGTCTTCAGATGTCATCGGAGACTGCTGATCCCCTTAATGTCCACCCTGGTCGGGCCGAGTTCCGCTGGGCTGGCAGATTTGGCGATTCCGGGTGCTGTGGGTCGGTGGTCGCCCCTGATTTGCTTCTTCCTTATTGGCTCAGACGAATTGGCAGACTTTAATATTATGTCACTGGATCGTTAGTATTTCCTTATTGGAGGCCCTCTTCTCTAATATCGCGCGGCGCTAGTTTTAAACTGGTGGAGATAACCTTTTGTGACTTACGTCCAAAACGTAACGTCATAATATATATATTCCTGCTTATTGAAAAATAAATCCGTACTTTGGTTCTTATATGTCGCTTCTGGTCCGTTCGTCTGGTGTCGTCGTGCCGACCTGACTGAGTGAACTGTCTGAAGGAAAAAGCAGTGGTCGGGACTCGATCGGAAGATAACGACAACCCTGTCTTTCATCTTTCTTCCCTAACGCAGAAACTCCAACATACATGCAGCGGACGCATACACATTGTAGCAATTTAATGCGTACGGATAATCGTAGTACGTTTCTTACACTTGGAAGTAAGTTTGGAAGAAGCAAGGCGGCTTGTTTGATTAACAGAGACGGAAGCTGATGCCGCTAAGGGGTGAGCGATGCTTACGTCAGGGTGCAGGACACGTACCGACTTGTTCGAGGAAGAGAGAGCCTTTTGTCATGCCGCAGTGGTCATACTTGGGGTATGAGTAAGAGGCGACGAGGCGGTACGCTTTGCTGGAGAGAAAGAAAGAAATCGCCGCATTTGTCGGTGTTACGGCGACGGCAGCGGGGCGAGTAACCACATGCTTCCGGGTGCGAGGAGGCTTCCTTTTCGTTAAGATTGAAAGAGAGAGTCGGCGATTTGTCTCAGATTAAGAGAGACGCAGTGAGCAGCGAATGAGGAGTGAGAGCGAACCATGAACCGGGAACTGGGCATAACACTCCCCGTTAAGCAATTGTTGAGATGCTTATTATCAACTAATGTCTAGTAAAAGGAAAACGAATCCGTATGGACGAATTTAAGTTTTCTCTCCATTTACTATTTTCGTATAGGAAAGGAGGAGCAACGTATAACAAAACTAAGACACACATTTGTTATTGAAAGTTAACAGTGGAAAAGGGTTTATTCAAAAACATTTCTCATGAAATACATATAAAACGAAACAGAAATAATAAAATAAAAATAAACAGAAATTAAAAAAGTAAAATGATAAGATTATAAAATTTGCCGATTCGCAGTGAGTAGGGTACATTTTTCGAATGTCGCGTCTCCGAGGCAGCTCCGTCTCGGGCTGAGTACAATTCCGGCGAAACTGAAAAGACGCTCGACGGGCGCCGACGACGGGATCGCCGTGTTATATCGCATAAACGCCTCGCGCATGCACCGGTATTTTCTTAAACTTGTCAGGCGCAGATCTGGATCATTAAGATATTGGTAGAACCCCAGTTCCACCGCTGTATCGTTGCTCCCGGCAGACGTCTGATCTTCGTTAGGTGCCTCGTCCATGAAGGCGAAAAAATCTACCTCCTTTTCGTTTCGTAGACTTGTTTGCTGGACTGGGCATGGTCTGGGGCGCGCGGGTTGTGCTGCGGCGGCAAGGCATTTTAATGCTGCGAGGGTGCACTCCCGCACTCTCTCCTTCCCGGCGGTGGCCCACTCCTGAGACACCCATCTTAATTTCCAGCGCGGGTGGGAGGCTGTCGCCACAATATAGTCCTCCTCCGTGTTTCCTGCTGGTATGTCGAAGAGGTAGTGGAAGCGCTGTTTCAACGCTGCCAGTATATGGTTCCGCAAAGGGCCGCAATACTTGAGGCTGGGTCCCCCGCCGTCCTCCATCCTCATCAGTTTGTCCTGGATTGCCAAGATGCAGGGATAAATATCTCCCATATGAACGTTATCGCCCTGCAACTTCTCGAGGGCGAACGCCACTGGCTTCAGGCAACCTGTAAATTCCCTCAGGAATTCGAGGTCTGTTGCGGTGAACACCGGAACGCCTGAAACGATAAAACGAAACGAAATGTTTAAGAAAATTAATCGGTAGTATTATCGCAATTGCGATAATTTTCATGAAAAGACCGCAACTTGCAACGAAATAATGCAAAATAAGTACCTAAGGCGTTGCAAACTTGGCCCAACTTGTCCTCGATGCCCACTAGTTCGAGGATCGCCTCGTACGTCGAGTTCCATCTCGTGGGGCACAGTGTCTTCGGAGCCCGGCCGACAATTTCGAGATAGGTTTCTGCCGCCTTGGAACTCGAGCAGTTCGTCCTGCTCCAAAGCCCGGAGCATTTCGTCATCGCCGCCTGGTGGAATTTTCCGTACACCGGATTTACTCGGGCCAGCTTGAGACAATCGGTGGGGGCAATTAACCGGTGTTTCAGCCAGACGGTGCGAGTAGTTGGTTCGTCGTCTTGGCGCAGCAAAGCGTCAACGTCCGAGAATTGAACGCTTCTCTGGTCTTCAGGGAAATCCGTGTCTTCCGCTTCCGGATGACTTGGTGTTGCACAGTTTCGTAGTTGGCCAGCCCCTTGAGGGTTTTTACAAAATTGGACGCGTTGCCGGTGACCATACATTCGGGTAGCCATATGACCATTTCCGGCTTGATATTAAATCGCTCATAAAGGTCGAGAATGAGCGCGGTGATTCGCTCGTATGTGTGAGGGCTGTCAAATCGAGTGCACGCTAATGCACGTGAATTTCTTTCCAACTTATCGTCCACCCAGTGCACTGTCATGCCGAAGAAGCGTCGTCTGTAGGACGACCAAATGTCTGCACTGGTGCAGACATATTTAACGTTCCTCAGGCTCTCCCTGGTGTCCTGCAGCATCTCCTGATATATGACCGCCAGTCGCTTTCCCAATGTCTGCCTGGTCATGCACTTGAAAGTTCCCTTCACCCTTGCCAACCCGGTGATGGGAGCCTGGAACTCCGGCTCCTCCACTGTCCGCAGCGACTTTCCCGTGGCGCATATATGTTTTAGAATCATTGATTGTATGTAAAGCGCACGGGGCCCAAGGCCGGCTTTTCTGTACCGAGGCTAACCGCCTATAACAGAGATGGTGAGTAGCTACTTTCGCTATCAAGGCAGGAAGCGTAGGTGTTAGACTTCCCCGGGCTCGGAAAAACCCTCCCTACCTGTTGCCTGGCTTCCAGGGAGGTAGACTGTTCTCTAAGGAAAGCAACCCACTTAGCCGCCCCATCTGAGATTCGAAGATGGGACGTTGACAGCGGGGGCCACGTGGAGGCGGGGTTGCCAGCGCTAGGCTCAGTCTCATGCGGGCTGTGTTTGCTTGGTCGACACAGATAGGTCTACATCAGATGTTCGGATGGAGTAAGCTGAACCTGTTTACATGCAGATGCATGCCCGCGAGTGGGTACAGCTTGTAGGTTAGGTAGTTGCTAATATTACTGAATTGTATTCAGTCTCCTGAGTGCCTCGCCCTCCCTGTGGGCTAGCACTCTCTTACAGTATTCTGCGAAGTGTGTGTACATTTTCTCAGTAACAAGTTCCTGGAGCCCACAGGGCCAAGATACATTGTTAGCTTGAGCTCTACTTTTTAGGACTTCTCTGAAGTCTCTTAATATATCGCAGTGAAATATAATGTGCCTGACTGAGTCAGGTGATCCGCAGCTGCAGTTAGGACTGCCTGCGAGCTTAAATTGAATGAGCTTATTTTCAAGATCGCCATGGCCAGATAAGATCTGGGTGATGAAATAATTCGGTTTGACCCAAGTAGCTTGGAGTCTTTCCTTAATGTCGCTGAAGAAGCCAAAAGTGTGGCGACCTTTTTCTGATGACGACCACCGGTCTTGCCAGGTGAGTATCGTCTCTTTCGTAATCTTATCCCTCAGGAATTTTATTTCGTCCTTGCTTAAGCCTGAGTTGCTAGGCTTGTAGTGTACGTTGCCGTACTTAAATTCTGCGTTTTTTCTGAGGAGCGACTTTGTCCTCCGTTCTAGTAATAAGAGGTCTAGAGGGACCTGCCCTGCTATGACCGCGACGGCATCAGTAGAAACAGTTCTGTAGGCCTTTGTAAGGCGTAGCAGAGCCTGCCTCTGGGCTTGAAGCAGTCGCTTGGCGTGCCACTTGTTAGTTTTATCTGCCCAGGCCGCAGCTCCATACGTGACGATCGCCAGGAATACGCCTTTGTATGTTGTCTCCAGGGCTTGATTGCTCAACCCCCAGTGAGCCTTGGCCAGCTGGGCTATGTTTTGGTAACTCTTTTTCGCCCTCTCGTAGATGTACTGGACATGCGGCGAGAGGTTGAACCTGGTGCCTATGCGTAGAACTAGATAGTTGACGGAAGCTGTCATTCTGAGATTTCTCTCTAACAGGTGAATTGCCGGTGGTCGCTTAATGCCCAGAAAGTCCTTTAGCAGGAGCATTTCGGACTTGCTTTCACAGAGTTGCAGTTTGTGCCTGAGACACCAAGCCGTGGTAAGCCGGGTCAGCTGGTTTGCTTTGCTCTCTATCTCGGTTCTGCTATTGCCAGCAATAGTAACCGCAAGATCGTCCGCATAGGCTATCGGTTCGAATCCTGCTTCGCAGATTGCCATCAGTTGGTCATCGAAGACAAGGTTCCAAAGATTGGGACCTAGTATCGAGCCCTGTGGACAGCCTCTGTTTATCTCGCGTTCAAGTGCATCGGCAGGCGTTGAGATAACGACACTTCTGCCTGACAGGTAGCTACGGATAAGTTTGTAGAAGTTGGCTGGGCACTCTCGCTGTCTGAGGAACAGTAGTATACTGGGCCACCAGACATTGTCGAAAGCACCCTTTATGTCAAAGAAGAGGGCTATGACATATTTAAGATTGCTCTGTTCGACTTGCTTGCGAAGTTGCACACGTGCATCTTCAGTCGATTTTTGCGGCTTGAAACCAAACTGCCGTTTGGAGGAGTTTGGGTGATTGTGAAAGAGATCCGAGAGCCGGACGGCTATTAGCTTCTCCAGTACTTTTCCAAGTACCGGAAGAAGACAAATAGGGCGATACGACCTCGGATTCGTAGGATCTTTATCCTCTGATTTTAGCAGCACACGTATTACGCCTTTCTTCCACTGAGTAGGGAAGATACCTTCGGCTAGGCACTGGTTCATTAGATGTACCAGGCCTTTGCCTATACTGCCCCAGCTGTGCTTAATTATTTCTCCTTCGATCATATCATGACCCGGAGCCTTGTTATTTTTCAGGGATTTTATCACTCTCTCCACCTCCTCTTCGGAAAATGGTGGTGACATTTCCCCAGTGCGGCAAGGTCCGCCCTGAGCTCTGGTTTCTCGCTGCCAGTCGGTCTCGTTCTCCGTGGAGTCTAAAGGTATAAAACAGTCCAGGAGTTTTGCCGCTGTTTCTTTCCAGGAGGACGTTTGTCCTCCACCAACTTTAATGCTTTCTAAGACTCTTTGAGTCCGAACCTTCTTTGCCTGTATTTTGTAGACGACCCCCCAGGGGTGTCTGTTGCCCTCGTTATTTGCAAACTTTCTCCAGCTTTCCTGTTTTGCCATGCGTAGCTCCGTGATGTACTGGTTTCGTATCTTACGATACTTATCAGCGAGTTTCTTTCTTTTAACCTCATTTCTTTCAGACTGGAGCGAGCGGCGTGCACTACGTACCGCCGTCCTCAACCAGCTGAGTTCTTCGTTCCACCAGCGAACTGATCTTCGGAACTGAGACTTGAGTGGTATAGAAGCTTTGGAAGCTTGGGTAATTGCATGTTGAATAACCTCGCAGGACCTCTGAGCATCCGGTTGCCGTGAGATCAGGACTCTCGAGAGTCTATCCATCCCACTAAGGAGTGCCATAGCAAATTTCTGCCAATTCGCTCTCTTTAAGTTAAATCTGCCAACACAACACTGGTCTGATTGGTTGGGACTGTGTGAGATATTAAAAGTGATCAGGTTATGATCACTAACTGTTTGGTCTGTATGTATATGCCAGTTACTGATGTTATTAAAGCAGCTGGCGCCTGTTAGGGTGATATCTATATTAGATTTCCCTCGGCCATTGTCGAAGGAGTAAAATGCAGATGGACGGTTTAAGACGAAGAGGTTGTGCTGGGCAATGAATTGCTCCAGCGCCTCGCGTCTATCGTCAGTCACATCGCTTTGTCATAGATGTGATTTGGCATTAGAGTCAGCGCATATAATGATATTCTGCCCCTTCAGGCAGCGCAGCACTTTATCTAGGTGAACGAGATAGGGATCGATCTTATCGCAATACTGGAAGTATGCGTTTATAATGTATGCTTTAAAGGTTTCTGTCGAAAGTTCTATACAGACACAGTGTGTGTTGCAGAATTGCTCTAGTTTTAAAGTCGAGAGCTTGGTGTTGAAGACGGCGATTGCCGTTTTGATAGAGCTACAGCTCTTTACATTGAAGAAGGGTTTGCCATCGGACACAACCCTCGTGGAAAGGCCCAGCCCTCGGATTTTGCCTTGAGAGCTGTACAGGGTGAGTCAGTTGCCTTTGAATCAGGTATTACCGACCGCGCCAGCGTCTATCCCTCTATCCCATAGGCGCGGTCGATAATACCTAATTCAAAGGCAACTGACTCACCCTGTACGGTTCTTGGAGTGCCAGAATATCGAGCTCGTTATCAACGGCCACTTGTTTTATCTCATCCATGACCACCTAAGCGCCTTGGGCATTCAGTTGGCCGATCCTGGGGTAATTGTGGCTAGCTTATTGGGAGTTATGTCTCGCCATAATTGATTCTTTGTTGTGTTGCCATTTAAGGCCAGCGTAAATGCTGGGCAGTTTTTCGACCTCGAGTCGTGATTGTGGGGTTTGCCAGCCTTCTTACAGTTGCTGCAAGTAGGTGGCTTTTTGGAGTCAGGGCAGTTTTTAATATTATGCCCATTGAGGGCACAGTGCCCACACACTTCGTGCTGGGACTTGCAGTGTTTGGATATGTGTCCAAACATTTGGCATTTGAAGCACCTGGAGACATGCAGGTGGTCGCGAATATAGCATGAGCTCCACCCGATGAATATTCGCTTGTTTTTAATTAGGCGCAGCCTAATTTCTGGGGATACCTCCATAACCCTTGGTCCTTACCCTTGGGACCGGTTTTGTAGCAGACTTGCTCAGCAAAGTCAGCTTTTGCTATGCCCTCTGTATTCTGTTGCCTGATTGCATTTATTATTTCTTTTTCGGACATCTCCGACGGGATGTCGTGTACGAGGAGGCAAGGACGCCTCTTTGTGGGGAGGCCTACTTTAAGGCCAGCCTTTTTGAGCTTCTCGTTGTTCAAAAGTGTCATCAGGTCAGCTTTGGTCTCTGTCTCTATGAGCAGGCCATTATTGCTGATGTTTTGACGGATTTTATCCGTAGTTTCTCCTTAGTTGGAGCTACGTTGGTAGTCACCAACTTTTTAGTATCATTACTGCAGGTGACTTTGGAGTCCTCTGCAGGGTGTACGAAAACGATATTCCGTGGCTTACTATTTTGCGGAGTGATAATTTTGGGTGTCTGCTTCACCTTATTAGCATAGGAAGCCTGAGGACTGATTTTGCCCTTGAGGGCAGACATCTGTCCTACAGCTCCCGCGATTGTTGCGTCCAGTGCCTTCAACTGGTTTTGCAGGTTTTCTTTAATGTTCAGCTGTGCCTTCAGCTGAGCATTTTCCGCCTGAGAGGCCAGAAGTTGCTTCTGGAGACTCTCAAAAGCTAGGATGATTGCCTGTTTGCTGTCCTTGGTCAGCACAGTGCCAAGAGAATTGCAGAAGGCTATAACTGTCTGGTTTATCTGGCTTGATTGAAATTGTTGCTGGGACTTTATTCTTAGGTTTGCGGATGAGATCCGATTCTGTGCCAGAATCGGACTTTACTTTTTTGCCCTTCTTAAGGGGCTTCTTAATTACTTTTGGCTTTTTGATGACAGGGAAGTCAGAATCCGAGTCGGACGATTCCTCGGTCGTTCTCCTTGATTTTCGCTTAACCGTTTGGAACGGCTCCGCCTCCATTTCCTCTTCTTTTTTTGGGGGGGCGGGGGTCTACGTCTTCTTCTAGGTGTTTTTTTTAGGGGGGGGGTTTGTAAAATCGCTCATTGTTGTTCCCACAAGACGGGGCGTGTGTAGGTCACCCCGGAGCTTACGCCCTATCTCCGAGGAAGGCTAAGTACTCAGGAGGTCGCCAGGTATCCTGTGGGGATCGCTAGGAGCTGTGCTTCCCTCAGCTATGCATCCCATCGCCACGCATCATAGCTTAGGATTAGGGGACGATTTTTACAGAGGTCGCCGACCTCGTGGTCAAGCCAGTTAAGGCAAGACCCCCGCTCTCTTCAGTCTACAACGTACCAGCGCTATGCCCTGCGTTGGTTGTTGAAGTAGTTTCGGAGGCTACGGTATTAGGAGACGGATGGCGCTCATCCGCCCCCAGCTCGGGAAACCCCGGGTGTGCAAGACCTGTACTGCGGTTAACACAAATCAATTTCGCAGCCCGTAGGGCGACATAACTCCGTTAGCCCCGACCAACAGTAGCCATAAAAGGCTATCCGTTAGATCGGGTTTTGCGGCAGGAACCACGTGGAGGTGGAGAATGTCTTGGAAAGTGAGAGGCTAATGGTCCGAGCCTAGAAGACTATATGGCGCATCACAATCCCGTAACTCATGTCTCTTAACACCACCGAGGTGGCCTGGTGCGATGTCTCGGATACTAGGCTTACGCCCGACACCTCAAGCAACCGGCCGAGTCCGCCTAGCAGAGCATGACACTACCAACTTAGACTCAAGAGCCTAAGTGGAGGCACTCCTTGCATCGGCCTCTTCGACCCGCACCGTTAAGAGAGTCATAGTTACTCCCGCCATATTTTAGAATCAATCTCTCCACCCGCTCTTGATCGGTGGATCTCGTACGTATTCCCGGACTCTCCGCGCCTTGGACTCGCGCAAGATTTTCCGGATCGTCTTCGATTTCGACCACGAGCTGCCTCTTTCGAAAATTGCCTCTTCTGGGCGAGCTCTGGTTCATTTTGTACTGCTTGTACTCCCTGTACTTGTCTCTGTGGCAGCAGCGTAAATGCTGCAGGAAGTTTGATGTCGCCTGGAAGCTGCCCTTAAGTACGCGTCCGCAGGTTGCGCACTTGGCTGAAACATGGACACCATCCGTTTGTTGCTCCTCCACACGGAAAAATGTCCCGTCCAGCAGAAGCTGGAAGGGAGCTTCTCCACACTCGCTGTTCTTCCACTTCCAGCCTCATTGGACGACTCCATTCCTCCTGTTTCTACTTGCGAAGCCTGCGGAGCAAGAATCATTCTCCGTTAAATTCTGTGAGGTATTTCACGCGGAATCGAAATGCATATTGAATACGATTAATGTCATTAATTGATGAACTATCTGTTAGTGCTGTGCCGTGCTTGCCTTCACCAATGCACCGAGTTCAAATTCGAAGGAGGGATGGAAATTGTAGTAGGCGCGTGAATTGGGATTATTCTACTTCTAATTGTCCATCAATGCTGTGCCGGGCTTGCATTCACCAGTGCACTAACTTCAAATTCGTAGATACCAATATCAAGCAGGATAACGGAATCTTGGAGGCACTCCATTTTAATATCGTTTTGGAAAATCCTAAGTACCCAATTGGTAAAGGGCATCCACGAAGCCGTCTCTTCAATGATTGTTGTTTCTCTACTGTATAGATTTACACTCTGTCTCGCCTCTTAGCTGCTCTTGGAGTCTCGATCGATGATCACTCGAGATCGATGCCGAGTCAAGTCTGATTGCAGTCTGGATCTGCCCCTCTTTTTATACACATTCGATGAACCACCGGCTCGCTCGCTAGCACCTTACTGCGGGGTGCGGGGGAGGGATATCGACCAACACCGTACGCGAGTCCTCAAGCTGATCTGCTGGAGTGAGGGGGTCTCTACGGTTCTCGGAATCAAGGCGCCTAAGTGAGAGGGCTATCCACCTCGAACACTACAAATCCTACGCTGTTTGATAGCAACTTGTAAGGATAGGCATATATGTATTGCCACGAAATTCTTTACTCCCAACGACTAGCGAAGGGCGCGGGGTAGGATGGAGGTTCCCCTGGGGTGGTTAAATTTCGTGGGCATAGAAAACTTAGGTATCAAAAAAAAGAAACGGGAACACGGGAATGTAGCCGCTATGGTTTCCGACGGCGGACGATGGTTCACGCTATCTTACGCCGTCCAGGCCATATCCACATCTAGGCGTGGTCCTCTAATTATCAATCGGCGACTTTGGCCCACCCAACTCAGCCCGACCCGGAAGTTGTTGGTGCAGACTGCTAGGAGTCTCCCGTATTGGGTCCTGATTGCATTCAGACGGATACGGCGATAGTGGATGGTGGCCACCGCCGAGACAACTTATCCCAACGCGTAGCGGTTTCCGATCGATATATAACTTTCACCTCGATTTCCGAAAAAGTTACAGCCTGCAGGCATATCTTATGATTCAAGCACAGCCCAATTTATTTTTCTGAATCCATGTGTTCAAGAAATATGAATTTCTCCTGTTATTTTCTCAAGCGTAAACGGGTTCAGAAGAAGATTAAGTCCAAAAATATCCACCACATGTTTTCCACGCTAGATGTCAGAACGTGATGAAGCTGTGATGATGTTAGAGAGAGAAAGCGGACGTCAGATGATGTTAAAGAGAGAAGATAGACATATAGAAAGAGACTACCTAACACGAGATGGGTAGATGTCTTCTTTCCTTGACGTTCGAGTGCTTAGTTATGTAGGCTATTTTATGACAGTATCATGCGAGGATATCTGACAAATTTAACAGTTCTATTCTCTTGTTGGTACAGCTTTATGAAAATAATTAAACTCATTCCTACTAAAATTCTAACACTAATAAATTATTTTTGCGCCGTCTTCCAAAAGTTGCAGAATATTTAGGCTTAAGGTAGTTGTATAAAAAAAAACAGTTTTCTATAGATTTTGTTTGAACTTTGTCAGAAGAATGTTTATAAGGTTCTGCAACTGCTGGCTAAATTTTATTGGACTTGACCACGCCGTTTCTAAGATAATGGACTTCGAATTTGGTACTTTTCATACGTGCGACATAGCCAAAACCAGTCAGTTAGTCACAGGAATTTTAACGGCTTAACTTTTCTATAGAATTTTATAAAATGCCACCGCTTTCCCGATTTCGCCGTTCTCGTTAGCTTGTCAGGAAAGCGGGGAAACTTCGACCGAGCTTCCTCTCTGAATCCCGAGTCCTCTGGGCGCTTAGAAAGGCGCCAGGCCCCGTGACCGAGACCAAAATTTATAAGAATATGCTACCCAGAGGAGATGGAAAACTCGAGCGAGAGAGAAAGCTCGGTGGGAAACGCGAATGGTGGCCCGGCTGGCCAGATGTAATGAACAGATAGCTAAAGAACGTTATTCAAAAGTTGAGTTAAATAACAGCGCCCTGTTTATTTATGTCGGGCGGACCGACGGTGTTACAACTAATTATCCTACTGCAAATCGAGCTAACGCGCTCTCGATCCTAGGCCACAAGGGCCCTTGTACAATTTAACCACGCGGTAGGAAAACGCGTCGCGAGCGATCGACAGATGGTCGGTCGATTACCGGACTGCAATAATTAATGAAGCCGAACTTCAGCGGACGGCCCGTTCGAACGGGCTATCGATCGCGAATCCCGGCAACAAGTGGCAAGATGGCGGCCACTTTGTTCGGCGAACACAGTCTAATATGCTATCACGCGACTCAGATGCGAAGTGCGAAGTCGCACCAAGGAAGGCAGGGCACAAACAGGCTTATTCGATTCTACTAGCAAATGCAACAAATACGAGGAACCCGACTACCGGGCTCGAAACTTTACGCAAAGATCCCAAAGGATAGGGGAACAGGGTGCGAGGCTTACCGCAATCTAATTCGGCCGGTTGATCTGCCGATTAATCTCCAGGCCTTCTGGATCCTCGATCAGTCCAGTCGTCTGGCTTCGATCGTCCTTTATCTAATCTCTGCACTGTCTCTCTCTCTTCTCTCGTCACTCACTGGGTCACCAACAACGCAAAAAGCTCGAACGCAAGTTGTCTCAAAGACGGTCGCAATCTGAGTGACGAGAGAGAGTTCCTAATTCGCTAAGCGGCCTCACACCCTCAGCGCCGCTACCCCCGAATCCTCCCGTGGCTCCATCAGTTAAACGGTGTCGAAATCGATCCCGCGGGTTAGGACCGACTTCGACCTCATGTATCGACCGCCTTGGGCGATCCGCCGAGCTGAGCAGGTCGAACATCAAGAGCGACGGGCATCCAACGTCGTCACCTCGTCGTCGCTCGGTTGGTTGCCCGTCCTCAGGGGCGTCTCCAGCGTCGGCTGGACGGGCCTCAGCTTATCCGGCCTGGCAGGTTGCGCCGCACCCCTGTGAGCCGGACTCTCCTCCTCGCCTACACGGATAGCCATTCCACTAGGTGGCTCAGTCCGTCGCGCCTACCTAGGTGCCTCTCTGCGTTCCAATTTGCATTAATGCCTGTTCTTTTTTTGCCTGTGCCTGCCTTGGAGCGACGATGTCGGATTAGCCCGCGCGTACGAGTGTGAGAGACAGAGAGACACGGCGGGCGTTCGCCCGGCCTCCCTTGCTGGAGCGAGGAGTACTTGTGGCGAGGCAAACTAGCCCCGTCACAAAAAGAAACTAACCCGTGTTTCATCGATATTCTACGAATACGTACAAATTTTTGCTGAATTTTTCCCCATCCCGTTTTTGCGAAATAAAGTTAATAGAATTCAAGTTTCCGAGAAATTGAAGGCACCCGTTGACTAAAGAAGCTATGTGACGTTGTCGCTATCGCCTTCAAGTGCGTGTGTATGGGTCTACAATCTATTGGTATATTCAAGCTTGTGTGTAATGAGTACAGGCGCTGACAAAAGTCTAGCCCACCAGCAGTATGCAAAGCGAAGTTAACAGTTCCTTGACTTTTGGATGATACAGTACTGATACAACTACCTTAATGGGGGAATGTTGCCAAAATCGCATATTATGTCTGCAAATTTCTGTATCCATGAGAACAACAAAGTATTTTTTACTGTTTTTTTTATTTTAATTATAATTATTATATATATATAATTATTCAGAAAGACGGCTCACCACCGATTTTAATGATTTTGATATATGTTATAGAGTACGCTCTCCTGATCTTAAATCGCTCTATAACATATATCAACATCATTGAAATCGGTGATGAGCCGTCTTTCTGAATAATTACCATTTTACTTTTTAGGGCACTTTTTGCGCTGCTTGTTTTTTAGTTTTCAGCTCTCTGGAACTCTGTCAGTTTTCGAAGTCGGTCACATTTTTTTAAAAAATATATTTTTTGATTGAATGCTTTTTAGTATAGGAAATCAATAAATCGATGGTTCGCGGTCGATTTCATTTTGAATTTCATGGTTGTACTGGTGTTCCAGTTATAGACAAAGAAATGTAGTCGAATTTGTTGAAGAAAGAAAAGCTTGTACATTGCGAAATTTATGCAAGAGGGTGTACCGTGAGAAGTTCCCTTATAAGTTACTCAAAGTTTCATCCCTATCGAAGAAGCCGTCCCAAAGCTATCGCTGGATAATCGAAAGTGCGGTATTTATGCAATAACAGTTGTTAATGTTAAAGAATTTCGGAAACATTTATAATGGGACCAAGCTGTGAGCATCCTCTTTTTTTTTTTACGTGGGGAAATCCTCATGGACGCCCCGCCGCGTGGTGGGAGCGACGGGGTAGTGCCGGACTCTTACCGGCTAAACCCCCACGGTGGCCATCCTCCGCGCTTAGTGGGGTGGCACCGGCAACTCTTGTCGAACACGACCGGTGCCGCCCCGCGCCCGCTCCACTCGGGGGGCTCATCTCATGGTGGGGGAGAAAGCCATCACCGCTCTCGCTTACGCGAGAGAGGGAGGCGTCCCCCACCCCTGCGAGGAGGCACGGCTCGACCCACTCCTTCGCTATCAGCGAAGGAGGAGGGAAACCGTGTCTCCCGCTGTTCCAAGAAGAACTGGATACCTATTTCAAATATTGGGAATGGCGGCATTTTATTATTGTTCGCGAGCGAACGTGAGAGTCTGGTGGAGGGAGGGAACACAATGCTCTAACGCAGTCGTAGGTAGAATTCGAGATTAATTTACAGTACACTGAGGCTATACAAATGTACAATATGTACAGGGAGCTTCCCTGAAGCTCTTGAGAGTATCCGCTATGAGAACACACGAGAATAGTCCGAGAAAATCCGTCTAGAATTCCGCACACAACAACACGAGAACCGTTGCGATCGAGAATCAATGAGACTAAATGGCTGCCGGAAGAGAAGCAACCGGCAAGCCAGCGCTGATGGCGCTTGAGCTGCCCTTAGGCCCGAGAGGTGCTGCTGCCGTCCGGCAGCGTCATGAGATCAAGTTAACCGAACCTAGGGTAGTGCTAGATCTTTGAGGCGCTCGAGGGTGCACGCGGATTGGCCGCTGTGCGTTCCGGTCGAGCGCCCTACTGGCGCGACGACCGAACAGGTACAATTTAAATAACGAGAGGACGCTTATTTTATTATTACTTGGAGAAAAATTTATGGCGATTCAAAGACGAGAGAATGATCACCCTGAACACAACTTGCAGATACCTTTTGTGATGCTTCTGATAAAGACTTAAAAATTTCGATGTTTGTATTTTCATTAATTCCTTTGTGGCAGTTGAAGTCTTTAATTGTTACTCTTTCGATTTCCCCAGCTCGTCGCCTGTTGAAAATCTGCACTAAAATTAACGATGCTTTCGCCAAGCGCAACCACTGCTCGGTAGAAAATTGGATTTGCAATGCAGCATATGGATCTGCGCGGGTTTCACTCAAATGTGTGTGTAATTTCGTAATATCTTCAGTTGAAGGTAAAGTTGTTGTTTTTTGCCTTTCTTTCTCGGCCTGTGTCACTCCTGCAGCCTCGTTAATTGTAATTCCATAGTCTTCATCCAGTATTTTCATAAAATTTTCAGCTTGTGTTTTAACTACGTCATTTGATTTTTTTATGCACTCTGTTACATAGAATTTTCCAATTTGTTTTGCCAAAGTTCCAAGTCGAGTAGCCACTGAAGGTGTGCCATACGTCATCGTAGCTTCATCGAAGTTTGCAGTAATATTTACTGCTTTTATAAATGCGTCATAATATTCAGGGTGGTATAGATCTTTGAATTCATACATTTTACTGTGCTGCTTTCGCAATTGCACGAGCAGGCGCCCTAGCAATCTTAACCGAGACCGAATCATGTCATGTTGATGCTGTTGGGCTCCATATTTGACACACAGTTTATTCCCGTGTATAATCAACAATTCATCGTATCGAATAGCTCGAGTTATTCCGTCTTCCCTTAATATAGGGAATACGCGTTTGCGCAGAGTATCATTACCATTTTTATGAATAAGTCCTGCAACTTTACGGCCCATGACTTTTACCTTCCGACAACCTTTTTTTCCGGTACATTTTTGGACATGATGGCGAAGATTATTTTTAGTAAAATATCCTTTGCATTTGGCACAAATATGGAAGTTTGTTGCCAAGCGTCGTTTTGTTGCTTGCGGCCTTCTGCACACTATTAATTTACCAGAATTATAGTGAGCATTAGTATCGTGTATAAAAAAATGTGACCGACTTCGAAAACTGACAAAGTTCCAGAGAGCTGAAAACTAAAAGAGCTGAAAAGTACAAAATAAGCAACACAAACATGCTCTGAAAAGTAAAAAATAACTTCTTGTTGTCATGGATACAGAAATTTGCATCAAGCCTAAATATTTTGCAACTTTTCGGAGGCGGCGCAAATATAAGTAAAATATTACTGGCAAATACTGGTGTGTCTTACCCGCGCTTATCCGTATTTTCTTTCTTACCCGTACTTTCTCACTCTTGCTTTCGTACTCTTCCTCCCGCCTCTCAATCTCTCTCTCTCTTTCGATCTATCTCTATCCCTATATATCTACCAGTCCAACCACAGGACGAATTTAATGATTGACGAAAACAAAGTGGTACACAGGAGAGTAACGATAGTTCTATTGACTGCAGTCTGTTATACGTATATGCGTATTTGCTAGATTAACCTACACCTATGAGATGTCGGAATTATTCGGAATTGTCGAATACCAGACTAGTTAATGTTAACAATATTTGCATATTCGATAGGGTATACTTCGCCCCTTCAATTTGTACATATATATGTACATAGAGACCACGAGTATTTCCAGATTTGAGTGTGAGGATTTCGTGACTTTTGTAATATTTTACTTATATTTGCGCCGCCTCCGAAAAGTTGCAAAATATTTAGGCTTGATGCAAATTTCTGTATCCATGACAACAAGAAGTTATTTTTTACTTTTCAGAGCATTTTTTGTGTTGCTTATTTTGTACTTTTCAGCTCTTTTAGTTTTCAGCTCTCTGGAACTTTGTCAGTTTTCGAAGTCGGTCACATTTTTTTTTATTTAATGCTTTTTAGTATAGGAAATCAATAAATTGATGGTTCGCGGTCGATTTCATTTTGAACTTCATCGTTGCACTGGTGTAACAGTTATAGACGAAGAAATGTAGCCGAATTTGTTGAAGAAAGAAAAGCTTGTACATTCCGAAATTTATGCAAGAGGGTGTACCGCGAGAACTTCCCTTATGAGTTACTCAAAGTTTCATCCTTATCGCACAAGCGATCCCAAAGCTATCGCCGGACAATCGAAAGTTCGGTTTTTATGCAATAACAATTGTTAGCGCTAAACAATTTAGGGAGAATTTACATTGGGACCAAGCCGTGAGCATCCTCTATAAGATAGGCAAGGTTTCATCAAGATCGGTCCATCCATCTCGGAAATATCGCCGGACAAACGAAATTTGTAATAGAAATGTGAAATTAGCGCGAAATTCGAATTTTAAGCAATAACAATGGTTAATGTTAAACAATTTCCACAAAATTTATATTGGGACCAAGCCGTGAGCATCCTCTATAAGATAGGTATGGTTTCATCCCGATCGGTCCACCCATCTCAGAGTTCTCGCCGGACAAACATTTAAAAAGAAAAAAAATATATATATATATATATATATATAGCGGTCGAATTGAGTACCTCCTCCTTTTCGAAGTCGGTAATTACCATTTCGTCGTATGGTATCAATAATTTTCCTTCTTTCTGTGCTACCTAAAACAATACATATATTAGTGTGTATGCAGGAAGACAGTTTCTATCTCAATTATATTTATACAGTCTACCGAAACGCAATATATGTATCAATCTTTTACTCTCATTATATTTCATTCGAACTTATAATTTAACGCAATTAAATCAATTTTATTCAATGTTTGAATTGAATCGAATCGAATGCAATTGAATTTAACCAGTGTGTTATCGATTTTGGCATAGACGTACACTGTGTAACACTGTGTTGGACACAGAGTGTTATATCTACGACACATCAGAATATAAAAAGAAATAGTGTTGGGCTGAAATTCATATAAGGTGCGCTCTTTATGTTCCACGTGTGTCAGTTGGCACTGTAGCGCAACCACAATGGCGGAAGCACAGTAGTACACAAGTAGTATGGGAACAACTGCAGTAATTGTATGTACGGTATGTACTGTGACGTGGCAAATTTCTGCCCGTCCCAAAGACACAGCGTCTTGCACGTCTTCGGCGCGCTCGGAGCTCGGGGTGGGGATGGGAGGCTCGCGGGCTCGCTTGAGCGCGCATTGTTTACTTGGTGTCACCTATTTTGACTATTCTTCGCGATAATATTCTGCTAGGTTACAGCTACCACCTTTTCCAAGGATGAGGAAAAGAACAGCAACATTGGGATCAGCGGGCTACGCATCGCCGCGTAGCCAGGGCCGCACCACACAGACGTTGCTTTTATTTTAGACATTTTCGTTATAGGAACTTCTTGGCCGCTGCTGCGGTTAGCCGTCGGAATCCGCCGATTTTTCGGTCGGTAGGGTCAGAGGGACACCCACTTGCCTGCTCCGGACAGGGCTTGGGGGTGCGGAAGAGCCGGCTCCACTTTCCTTCTGCCCTCGCCGTTGATCCACCGTTGTGGCAACGTGCGGGATTCCCGACGTTTTGTGTATCACCCATTCGCGCAGTACACTTTAGTACGCGCTGTAAGAATGGGCATTAGTGTTATGGGCTGGCAGAGGAATTGCCAGCCCGAAGGATTCCTCCCTTCATCTTAGGGCAGGGTAACCTGTGGGTTACCTGCGGCCCTGCAAGAGTTTTCGCGCGAGCGAGGACTCTATTTCGTTCGATTCTGGGAAACGGCGGTTTTGGCCGAGCCGCCGAATTCCCGCGAACTTACGCCGCGCGGATTAGCGAGTACCAAGAAGTTTCACATAAGGTTTGTAAAGTGTCCCTGAGCCAATCAGGGGTAGTCTGTCGTACCAAGGAGCCAATCCTCGCGTCCTCGGAGCACCAAAATTCGAGTATAAAGTAAGCACTTTTCGATGGGAAAATTCATTCTTCCGCCGACATCAGCTATCACCAGTGCGTGCTTCGAGTGACCAGTCTACAAGAGCTTCTTCATTCTCCGCTACGACTCCGAGGGTGCCGAGGATCACGCTGCCTCCTCTCCTTGCTGCGGGACTTGGTAAGCTGTAACCTCCCAGGCTCATTATAATCGCGATCATTATTGTTCTTTGTGTCACGGGTTTTATGGTTAACCCCCTCTGTTAGTGATTATCGTTAAGCTTTGTGATTATCGTACCGAATATTATGGGATCATCGTGGTGAATATCGCATCCATTATCGCTGTGACTATCGCTATCTTACGCGTTCACCATCCACGGGCAATAGGGTTACGTTCGAATACCGCGGCGGCCCGCGGCCGCCATTTCGTGAACGCTTGGTGGCGAGCAAGCAGCGGCGACTTCAGCCTACACTTTTCGTTGGTGAGATTATCGTTCAAATATTAGCGAATATCGTTTTCTCCACTGAGTCGTGAACCTCCCCCTCTCTGCTGAGTTTAGCCAGCCATCGCGTTTGGATCCTTTGGGGATCGACTGTGATTCTTATGGTTGAGTTATGCTATCTTTGAGATTATCGTTCGAGTGAATATCGCATCGCGTATCGTTTGAGTGAATATCGCATCGCGTATCGTCCGTGTGAGTATCGCTCGCGTTTACCGCTCGTGAGATTATCGCTCGGTCTTCGTCTACCGCTCGTGTGATTATCGTTCGGTCTTCGTCTACCGCTCGTGTGATTATCGCTCGGTCTTCGTTTACCGCTCGTGTGACTCTCGTTCGGTTTTCCTCTATCGCTCGCGTTTACGGATTGAGTGTCTAGCGTTCTTTTCGCGTTTATTAAATAATTGCGTTTAGTTAATCACAGCCGATCTCCCAGGGCTATCGAGAAATTCGTCCCGTTTCTTATGTGACCCCCGAATTCTCTCCACTCACGGGGACCCACCGCCTCACCCCGACCCCTTCACGCGAGATTGCCTAGAGGTGATTTGCGTGGCGAAGAATTTGGCTCCCTAGGGGAGTCCAGGAAGGGAGCGCCCGGGAATTTGGGTCTCTGTGTCACAGTACCTTTTGGCAGTTGTATAAACTTTAGAACATCTTGTTCTTTAGTGTGCATAGCTTCCAGATGCCTGCCGATTCTTGTCTGAAGTGTCTTGCAATAAACGCAGAAGTTCTTTTTGCATCTTCCTTTTGATTGAGATACAGCAACTGTTAATTTTGCGTCATCACACACAGTGACATCCTTATTACAAATATTTGACGTGTCTATACTTTTAGACGAAATCTGCGTTTCATTATTACTATCTCGTCTTGTGCTTGCATCCTGTTTTGCTTCCTCTGGAAACGTATCAAAATCGCTATCTTCTGAGTCAGTATCTTGCGGTATGTAATTTGAATCATTGTCCGTTCCTCTACTTTCAGAGTCACTTTCATTTGCAGACAAGTTAGGAATCTCGGATATATGTAGATTACAAGTAGCGTCTCTGCAATGATTGTCTACTTCATCATTGTTTAGCATAGTTATTTCAGACTGACTGTTACTTTTAGAGATATCCATGGTGAAAGTCTCATTGTTATTATACTTGTCTATTTGATTACTGGCTAATATACTACTACAATCATTGCTATTATTTTTATTAGCAGAAGAACTTACATTATAGGTATTATTGTTATTACTATTACTTTCTGCTGCACAAGAGTTAAGTTTATTCACAGCATAGTTATTCTCATTGTTCCGTTCGCAATTACGTAAATAGCATGCTTTGTCATCAAGAACATTATATGTTTTATGGAAGCAGGTCATCTCGACGTTGTCATTTCGCCGCCGTCATTTCGACGCTGTCATTTCGACGTCGGCACTTCAACGCTGTGTCAATTCGACGCCGTGTCATTTCGACGCCTTCATACAACTTTATTAACTGCCGACTTGCGATATAGAATTTAGCCTACGATTGAATCCACAATCGATTTCTTCAAGTATTTGTTTGTTTTGATTTGATTTGCTTGTTGTCGCGAGCGAGTGAATGCGAACGTGCTGGAGTGTATTGGATGGATTGAGTAGCGGGCGAACGCATTAGTCGAGTGTCTACCGTTAACGGAGTGTCAGTATCTTGTACAGTTTAAAAATGATTCGCTCAATTCGAGGTAAAGAAAAGTATGAGCATGAGGGATATTTGTATTGTTTTGACAAGTTTGTAGCACAAGGGACTAAGAAGTCGTGGCGGTGTGATGTGGAATTAGGGAAAAATAATAGGTGTAAAGGGAGAATTTACACTAATACGGTCACAGGTGAGTTTTTACAAGTAATTAGCATTCATGCTCATGCAGCAAATGCAGCACGTGTTGAGGTCGCCCGAGTATCTACCGTTATCGGAGTGTCAGTATCTTGTACAGCTTAATGGGTGATGGCCACGCCTCCAAGGAGCAAGGATGTGATTATAGAAGTCGCGAGCGAGCCTGCCGATTAATAAATGGGTTAGATCTGGGATTGGGTTAGGTTGCGTGTGTTGCACCGGCAGTATAAAAGCGAAGTTAACGGTTTCTTCGGCCAGCGGTTGACTTTTGGATGTTAAAGTACTGATACAACTACCTTAAGCTAATTGTAAGGTGATCCTATATCACAAGTCGGCAGTTAATAGAATTAAGTGAAGACGTCGAAATGACACGGTGTCGAATTGACACGGCGTTGAAGTGACGACGTCGAAGTGATGGCGTCGAAGTAATCACGTCGAAATGATGGCGTCGAAGTGACCTGTACGCAAGGATTATTAGCTTTATGCTTGTCTATAAGACTGTGAGCCAAAACGTCCGAGCAATCAGTGCTATTAGTTTCACCCAACACAGTAGTATCCTTCTTAGTACGTATATCAGATTCAATACATGCTTCATTATTGGCAATGCTTTGAGTTGTATTGATTTTATGCCCCTCCTTATCTAAATTCTTGTCTTTTTCACAGGTACTTAAATTGGCAGTGTTAATATCATCATAATTTATAACTTCATTTATGGTGAATGTATTCTCATTGAGAACAATATCAGGCAAGTGTTGGTTGTTGTTGGTTTCCATAGTTTTACTGTTAGTTTCATAATTATCCAGATTGCATGTGTTATCAGGCGGTAAGCTATCTAGTAATCAGTATTTGCTCAGAAAACTTTAGATCTTTCACTTCTGTAGTTTTGAATTATGTATCTGTTCAGCAAGTTTGAAATCTATAACTGAACTGGTTCTTCGGTACGCCCTTGTCAAATTTGACATTACGAATGTGTTGAATAAGAGCATTAATAGAACTTATTAAGTGTTGAGCCTAATCGTAATATTAATTTAGGGGCATACTAGTTGTGGAAATTTAGTACTGCTCATCAAGTTTCAAGTCTGTCGCTTAAGTCGTTCTTAGCCTACACATTTGACAAGTTCCAAACTTTTCACATGTGTCGAATGAGGAGAGGATGTATAACGTAAGCGAAGGACTCCAAATTTGTTGGACGACTATGAATTGCCAGTGGATAGCGTGGCTTTGAATTCCATATAATGAAGTCCAATGCTTCGTATGTTACATTTGTTACGTCCTTACCTCCTGAACGTAACACATTATACAGATAAGCTGCATCCCCCTCTTATTCGTCATATTGTTGAAGTATTAAACATGTCAAACGTGTAGCTTGAGAATTACTTAAATCAAAGACCTGAAATGTACTGAGCAAATACTGATTGGTAATGGCGGCCTGTTTCTAAGTTGTATTGTATCAGTATCTGCTCACATGAGGAAAAAGGAGGGATGGGATTTCATTATTTAGCTGTTTATTAAGTTAACAATACATGTGAATTGTGGCCTAGCGTTCGCGCCACGACCACTAACTACCACCTCCGCCGCCTCCTCGGCGTCCGCCGCCGCGGTGGTAACCTCCTCCGCCACCATATCCACGTGGACGCCGCCACCATGTGGCGCGGGAGCGTCCGCCTGGGTGGAACTTGTGCTGTAATATAATTTAATTACAGCACAAGAGCTCCTTTTCTCCTCTTTTAAATAAACAACAAGCCCCATCCCTTTTCCCGTGTGACATGCTGAAAGATTCAGCAGCACAAACATCACCTCCACAGTCCGGGATCGAACTCGGGTCCCGCATATTGCGGTTCACGTGTTTGCCTCACTGAGCCACTGAACGGGTACTATTCTAATGCTTAATTTTGTAATACTTACGTCTTCCTGCTCTCCCAGCCTCTGCTGGCGGCGCAGCAGCACGAGCTGCAGCAGCTTCAAGCCGCCGGTGCAGCTCGTGCTCGAATTCGCGGCGCATATTGTTGACGCGCCGTTGCACCTCCCCGTCTTGCTGATGTTGTTCTAAAAACAAAATATAATTAATAAGGAAAAGAGAAATAATGAAGGATAGAGAAAAGCTGAGAAGAATACAATTATACTCACGCGTATTGTTTGGTCCTGCCACCTCCATGGCGGCGGCCGCTGGCTTCTCATCTTGATCTCCCATTCTAATATAAAAAAGATAAAAGTCAATATTAATTATTCACAGTTGTATAAAAATAAGGCTCGTAGTCGAATTAGATGCTACGATGATCTAATTATATAAAACGAGAGCAAAGTATATCTCTTTGAATACTTACGATGTTCTCGCTTCTTAGGTTCGGGCGATAATGGACGATATCGAGCACCTACAGAAAGCCGTGTTGGATAATAATTGACGATCGCTCGATCATCCCGGTAACGGGTGTAGGGGCTGTGTTCAGATGCATCATGCATATCCCTTGAAATCAGTTCTTCACAGTCGAAATATCGGTAATACCGACCATTGCGTAATTGTTTTGTTAGCCGTATAATGTCGCCTGTGTCATGTGTCGTTCGAGCATTACATGGAGTGAATTATGACAGATACCGATGTGGTACATTAGTTACCGAAAGTGTTCCTACAGGGTGAGTCAGTTGCCTTTGAATCAGGTATTTCTGACCGATGCAGCTCGGTCGGTAATACCTGAGCGCCGGCTTGTCAGTAACGCCATTACCGACCGAGCTATCCTATTGTGGAGGGACGAGGCTGAGCTGGCGACAGGACCAGGCGGCCAGTGCCTACCCGCGCGGAGCGAGCCGAGCCGAGCCAGCCGAGATGTCAGCTGGCCGCTACCCGCTATGGCTTTGCCATACCATATTTACGACTGCATGGGTTGCCAACATCGGTTTTGCAGTAAATGGAGAGATTGCCGGCATTGCATATTCAATTCTCATTAGACACACGCATATATATAATATTCGTACATATATATATGTTTGATTATTTATATTTTTTTATTACTATCCAATCAGGAAATTATATAACAGGAATGTTATAAGGAGCTCTTGGGGAAATACCGCTATAATGCATATATAATAATAAGTCGGATTTAGACTCTCAATCGTTATCTAATAAATCGCGGAAAATAATAATGCAAAAAATAGACAATGTGATTCCCTGGTCGTTCGCACCTCGTAATACGCCCCGTATGAAACTTATTGTTTATCCGTCGTCAGCACTTGGTTCCCCTGACTTATGTGCTATTTATTGCTTGCCAAGTTAACTCCTGTCAAGCGTCTTGTCTGCACTACCCGCATATTTTAATATCTCAATGTTATCGTTCTTGCGATCACAAGGACACCAGGGTTTGTTTCCTATCGGCGCACCCAGTTTCTCAAGGGGTCGTATAAACATTTATGAATGGGCGCCCGCGTTTGAGTTAGGATAGCAGTTCTTCTCAGTCAGTAATAGTTCAGAACGTCAAAGTGCTCGGAAGTATTATCATGGTATTCTACAGTAATCATGAACTAACAGACATGATTGGCATTTACGCCATCTGTCAAAAAAATCAAAGAGCCGCGGCCGCTGTCTATGCGCAGCGCTATCCGGCGAGAAGGCACCCTCCACCAGCTTTTTTTTCGTGGTGGACAGGCGCTTGAGACGGACAGGGGTTTTTCACGCCCGTCCGAATAATAGGAATAGGCGACACTGACCAGCGAATGACGTTCGCAGGGTGCAGGATGCCGTTACCGCGGATCCGCACACCTCGACGAGAGTTATTGCGCGCGGATTAAATCTCAGTCAATCCAAGGTGACTCGCATCATCCGGCTTAATCTTGGCATGCACCCATACAAGCCACTGCCAGTGCAAAGATTAAATCCCGGTGATCTCGAGCGAAGGATCGAATTTTGCCAGTGGTTCAGAGACGAGGTAAATCACATTAATTAACTGTTATTAAAAAGACGGTATCGAATTTTAAATGGTGTATTTAAAGAGATCTAATTATATTTGGGATTCTATAGGTCAATGTATTTGATGCCGCCGATGATCCATTGCTGCAATCGATCCTGTGGACAGACGAGTCGTCATTCTCCAGTTCGGGAATGCCGAATCGGCATAATATGCACCACTATGCTGAGGAGAATCAACGTTACACTGTGGTTTGCAGAGTGCAGGGTCGATTCACCGTCAACGTGTGGGCTGGCATCATTGCCAATAATCTTATCGGGCCTTTTTTTTAGGGAAATCTCAATACCGCGCGGTATTGCGAATTTTTGACTCAACACCTGGACCCACTTTTGAAAAATGTGCCATTGCAGATTCGCCGCAGATTCATTTTCCAACAAGATGGGCATCCCGCACACACCTCACTCGCGGCCAGGGCAGTTTTAAATAAAGAATTCCCAAACTGGTGGATCGGAAGCCGCGGTTCAATAGAATGGCCCCCGCGGAGTCCAGATCTTACCCCAATGGATTTTTTTTTGTGGGGTCATTAAGAATTTGGTGTACCAAGGTGTGTCGAGAAATCCTGACTATCTTCGGCACAAAATTCGTATCGCATCTAGGCCGATTACGCCCGATATGTTACGAGCTACTCGTAACAATTTTCGTCGGCGGATGACCTTATGCGTCAACAATCGGGGTGGCATTGTAGAGCACCACCGAATTTAAATTATTTTTTTCTATTTATTATTTATTTACTTATTGCCATCGTTGCAAGTATTATGTTAATTTTTTTATTTTTCCTTTTCGATGATTTCCGACCTTGACGCGGTGAAAAGGCTTAAGTGCCTCGCTGAACCCTGCTTTTGCATTATTATTTTGCGCAATTTATTAGATAACCATTGAGAGTCTAGAATCCGACTTATTATTATATATGCATTATAGTGGTATTTTCCCAAGAGCTCCTTATAACATTCAAGTTAAAAATAATAATTAACTGATTGGATAGTAATAAAAAAATATAAATAATCAAACATATATATGCGTGTGTCTAATGAGAATTGAATATGCAATGCCGGCAATCTCTCCATTTACTGCAAAACCGATGTCGGTAACCCATGCAGTCGTAAATATGGTATGGCAAAGCCATAGCGGGTAGCGGCCAGCTGGCATCTCGGCTGGCTCGGCTCGCTCCGCGCGGCTAGGCACTGGCCACCAGGGTTGCCAGATTAGGAGGGGGAAATAACGCATGCGCATGTCAACTTTCGGAACTAAAGATCAGGTTCCGCTACACTCCTACAAAACGGTGGTGCCCTTGTCGCCCCTTTCACCTGTTGCAGCTTCTAACTACAAAATTTTTTCCTAAATTTCTAAATGAAGGTTTATTGTTGGAATTGGACATTATAATAATTGTATACACTTTATATATTATAAAATACCCATTTTATTATATTATTATTGTACAGTTGACCTAAAATGGAATAATATATATAAATTAATTCAATTATATCTGACAAGGGGAGGCCGCGGCCCGGAACTCTTTGATTTAAAAGTATTGTGGCTTAAAATATAAGCAATGTCGTTACTAGTTGGATCCTAGAATACTAGGTGTTTATAGCCAATCCTTTTTTTTAAATAGTGTTAAATATTTAAGTTTCGCCATCGTCCAATGCAAGTAATTTTCTTAAATCACAAAAATTCAATACAAAATAATACATGATACTTATTATTCAATCTAGTATTCTAGCATTTAATTACTGACCCTATTCCTTACAGTTTAAGCTACAATATATTGGAATCCAAGAGTTCCGGGTCGTAACTTCCCCTTGTGAGAAAGATTAAATTACAAATATCGGGCGTAAACTTTCGGTTAACGAAATGGACATTTTACTTAGTGAGATTTCACTTTAGTGGGAAACGAAAGTTTACACCCGATATTAAATGGTATAAAATACAAAATATTATATATAAATAAAAAAAATGCACTGCTTCCCCATGAAGATTGCAAACAGTAACGCTGTCCAATATGCGACCTAAAAATAAAAAGATTTATTGATTACTAATATAATAATTTTAAACTAGTTACATAATTGTATTCAAAACTTTCACCTGTTGTAAGAAATTTTCTAATCTCTGCCCTGGGCTGGTTGCTGCTGACACTGGAAAACAGAAATTTATATTTGATTATTAATAGAGTCATGTAATAGTCGTTGTACCACTGCATTCAAAACTCTCACCTCAGGCATCCTCTGCCCTGGGCTGGGATTGCTGGCACCTAAAATAAAAATCATGATATTATTAAAATTGACAACTGAGTATTCTGATGCAATTGAATACTCTTACCTCATGATAACAGCTGTTGATGTCTTCTACAGTCATCTGCTTCTTACACTCCTTAAATCTAATTACATTTAAATATAAAATAAATAAATATACATACAATGGGTGTGCCTTCTACCAAAATTTCTAAAAAAAACAAATAAAAAAATACATGAAATAAACAAAAAAACAAAATAAGTAAGAATGAAAGAAACAAAACAAAAAATAAAATTAATTAAATTTCGTCAGAAATTAACTTAATGCATAAAATAAACAATAAAAAGAAAAGAAAAATCAAAAATATAATTCAAATATATACATTAACTGACATCTTAAACTAAACGAAGTAGCGCGTCAAAGTGGTAGAATAATAATAGTAAAAAAATAATAAAAAAAACAAAAATGAAAGAAATTCAATTTGGTCATCGGATAAAAAAAAATAATTATATAAATTAGCTGAATTATGCAGCTCTAAATGTCGCGGTGATGGCTCGAAATTGTGGCAATTTTTGCCCTGAAAATTACTTCTAACGACACACAACGCATTCAATGTTTCATGGCGAAGTTTATTTCTATTCTCAACTTTAATATTGTTGACAATAGAAAAAACTCGCTCTGCTTCGGCATTTGAATGGGGAAATGACATCACCGCGAAAACGAGTTTCGATAAATTTGGATACTCGAGCGCGCCAAAAATATTCTTTTTGGTGACAATGTCAGACCACATTGTCACCAAATTATTATTACTAATTTCGGTTTCCGACCGCGGAAAAAGCATCGGGATATCTTTCCATTCAGATGCCAAAGCATTTACATCAAGACGAAGGAAACTAAAATGCGTTGTGATGTCTGAAAGATTAAAAGTGCCTTCACTCTGACGTGCTAGTACAGGGTCTATAAAATGTAAAATATTAAAAAACTAAGCATATGCTTTGTTTCTGTCATCAAAAATTAAATCATATAAATTACGGACGGTCTGATTTTTATCCTCAACTACAGCTAACTGAAAGTACTGTCGCAGAACCTCCCAATTATCAAGGAGGCGAGCCACGCAAGCATGCAAAGCGAGCCACCGCGTAAAAGATGGTTTCAGCAATTTTCGAGATTCGACCTCGAAATATTCCTGAAACTCTGTAAGAATCGCGACGCGTTTCGGACTATTTGCGATGTACGAAGTAACACCGCGAACTAATTGTTCTATGCACTGCGGAATTTTGAGAAAAGCCTTATGGGCAATTAAGTGCATAGGATGGCAAAAACAAGCAAAAACTTTCAAATGGGGCACGTCTTCCTTCAAGCGGGTCATGAAGGAGTTGTTACACCCCACATGACTGACGCATTGTCAGAAGCCATGCCCACAATGTTTTTTAAAGGAATCTGTTTTGATTTGAAACTACTTTTAAATAAATTATATAAATTTCCTGACCCAGAATCGCGAGCATCTACTTTTAAAAGTTCTAGTAAATTTGTTTTAATTATTTTATCTTTACTACACAGATACCGCACGAACACGCATAACGACTTAGAGTCGGTGTTATCCGTGCTCCCATCAATAAAAATAGAAAAGTAACTATTTTGTAGAACTGAAACAAGTTGCTCCAATTCTACTTTATGTAAAATGTTTTTAATGATCGCGGTGCACTTCGTACGCGCAACCGACATATCTCGAGCTATGTCGGAATCAGGGCAAATTGATTTGATTAATGGAAGAAGCTGGTCTACCAAATGAATTGAAACATTCGTTGTCGCGAAAAATGTAGCCAGCTTTAATTCGCTCACTTTGACACGCATTGCGAGGCTCTCTGTACCAACAATGTTGCTGGTGGAAGCAATTGGCCTATCATCACTACTAGTAGAAGGCGTAGAAGCGGAAGTACTAGCTGGACGGCGAACAGCTGCAACGTGAGACGGTATAATTGAATGCCGTATTAAATCTATTATACCAGCATTAAAAGACAATGTCTTGTTGCATGGTCTACACCAGTGCTGTCCAAGAGCTGCTCCTAGGAGCACAGAGCTCCCCCCACTCCTGGCGCTCTCGGCAGCAGCGCTCGTCTTGGCGCCTGCTACAGCGTGAAGCAGGTAGAGCGGTCACGCTGCCGGTTGGGCCGGGCAGCGCGGTGGGTGGAGTCAGGTAGCGCGGCTGCTCGGCACGAGTAGCATGGAACGGGAACTCAGCTCGGTAGGGGCCCCTCCGCTGGACAGCACTGGTCTACACAAAGCGGTCCGGCGGTCCGGCGCCAACCACCCCTTTAAAGTATCGTGGTTTTACCACGATGGTAAAAAACACCTTCCTTTCCTTCGATTCTTCCTAATACTTCCTTCCTTCATACACGTAATCCTCTTCAGCAATTCACTCAACTTCACTCCACTTCACTGCACATCACACCGAACCGTGCACTGTCGCGAGCAAGAAAGATTTGGCGCGAATTTGCCACAACAGTCGTGAAACGTGAAACAACGAAACGGTGATGCGCGCGATCTCAATATCCCACCCACCACCCACCCTGTTGAGCACATCGCGTCGACGCGAAAGCTCAGGCGCTTCCGTGATTCGATGTTCCGTTACGATGCCCCCCTCAGTCCGTGGGACACCTCATCCACTTACCCTTACAGATTTCGTGTAGATACAGTAATCCGTCCAAAAACATTAAACTGTAAAAAATTGCGCCAAGTAGCAGTTTGATTTTCCCACAAAATTGAAACATTAATAAATAATTAGAAATTTGATTGTCTTTATTGTAAAGCATTAACTATCAAAAAGACATGAAATCCGTCTAAAAACATTAAAATGTAAGAAAATGCGCCAAGTAGCAGTTGGATTTCCCCCGAAATTGAAATATAACAAAAAAGATAATAGATATCATACAAGAAAGCCAAGTTTTCATTCAAAGATACCTCGATTTAATTCGCATTAGCAATTAATAAGAAATTAACAATAATTTAGCGATTAACAATAAAAAAAACTTGGCGTGTGCGCGCTTCATTGCGAGGTAAAAAGACAATGGGAAACTGATTCAAACCCAAAACTGACTTTACTAGAATTTAATTTCTTTAAAAGTTTTTTTAGCAATATTACCAGAGCAAGTGCCTCGAATGAAGGGCGCACACGCCAAGTTTTTTTATTGTTAATCGCTAAATTATTGTTAATTTATTATTAATTGCTAATGCGAATTAAATCGAGGTATCTTTGAATGAAAACTTGGCTTTCTTGTATGATATCTATTATCTTTTTTGTTATATTTCAATTTTGGGGGAAATCCAACTGCTACTTGGCGCATTTTCTTACATTTTAATGTTTTTGGACGGATTCATGTCTTTTTGATAGTTAATGCTTTACAATAAAGACAATCAAAATGCTACCCGGTAGCGGCGCCGAGGGTGTGAGGCCACTTAGCGAATTAGGGGCTCTCTCTCGTCACTCAGATTGCGACTGTCCAAGCGACAACTAGCGTTCGAGCCTTTCCCGTGATTTTCGGAAATTATACAGTGACAAGGAGAGAGAGTGTTTGAAAATGACCGTCGGTCATTTGATGAGGAATCTGGTGGTCTGGGATAGTCAAGTAGGCGTGTGTTTAGTTAACTAAATGGATTTATTCATTACCTAAATGAGTGTGGAGTATATGAGCTGAAATGTGCTAGAGCGAAGTATGAGTGACTTCGTGGTCACGAACGCTAAATGAAAGGATGAGCGTACAATAAATACATGAGCACTATTTACATTAATGCGCACTTAAAGACTAAATGAGCTCGCTACCTACCACTGCAGTGGAATTTTAGCCGATGAGCAACAGTGAACTTAATTTATTGTGAGACTTTGTACACACGCGTGTGGATCGCTGAACAAGAAAACTAATAATTGCGATCGACTAGACGGACAGGGGCGTCCAGGGAAAACCCTGGCGCCCCCAGGGATGAATACATGATGCGTAGAGCCCTGATTAAAACTACGTGCGACTTCGCACATCGCATCTGAGTCGCGCGGTAATACATTAGACTGCGTTCGCCGAACAAAGTGGCCGCCATCTTGCTACTTGTTCCCGCTCGAACGGGCGTGCGTCCCTTTATAGATTTGCGGCGTACATCGTCCGCTGAAGTTCGGCATAATTAATGATCGCAGTCCGGGAATCGACCGACCATCCGTCGATCGCTCGCGACGCGTTTCCCTACCGCGTGGTTAAATTGTACAGGAGCCCTTGTGGCCTAGGATCGAGAGCGCGTTAGCTCGATTTGCAGTAGGTTAATTAGTTGTAACACCGTCGGTCCACCCGACATAAACAAACAGGGCGCTGTTATTTAACTCAATTTTTGGATAACTTTCTTCTAGCTATTTGTTCGCCCAGTGTGTCGTCTCTGGCCTCCCTTGCTCCCCGCCCCTCTCCTATTACATCTGGCCAGCCGGGCCAACATTCGCGCTTCCCGCCGAGCTTTCTCTCTCGCTCGAGTTTTCCATCTCCTCTGGGTAGCCTATTCTTATAAATTTTGGTCTCGGTCATGGGGCCTGGCGCCCTTTCAAGCGCCCAGAGGTCTCGGGATTCAGAGAGGAGGCTCGGTCGAAGTTTCCCCGCCTTCCTGACAAGCCAACGAGAACGGCGAACTCGGGAAAGCGGTGGCAAAGAATAAGAGTAGATCCGGTTGTTACATAATGTGCGGTAATCTTTCCCGGCCCTTGTAATTTTTTAAACAAGAGAGTGATTCTTTCTTCTCGCTTTATGAAAGTTAAGTATAGCTGGGATATTCGTGATCATAAGAGCTGCCTGTCAGTGCAGCTTCTGAAGTTATGGGCTTGCGAGCGACCAAGCCCTGCAAGGGGAAATATCCCGGATTGGTGATAAGCAGTAAAGCAGTAAAAGAAGGTTCGTGGCAAGGTTACGTCGGTTTACGCCGGTGCAGCTGCAGTAGGCAAACTAAACCTTTTTTGACGCAATGTAGGCCTCGGCAATTAAGCTGTATATTTCTCAGGTTAAGATGCGCCTTGTAGAAGATTTATTAGTTCGTACGGCTTATTTATGGTACACATTTTTACCATCGCGGATAGCATGAATGTTTCGACCGGTTCGGTACCGTTTGACAAAATTCTGACCTCAGGGTCAATCAATTCTGATTCTCTGGGTCCGCCCTCCGGAGTTTCCAAAGTGTCCAGCCAAGAGGGGAAAATGGAAAAACTACCCCCAAAACGCGTTTGTAGGAGGTTCCAAGTTCGACTGCACAGTATATATACTTCGCTTCTTAATACGTTGAAGTCAAAGTCTCTAAGCATCCGTCGTAGTACGCATACCATTTTTTCAAGTTTACCAATTGTGGAAGCGTGTTTGTGGTCAGATAAAATGGCTCCAAAAGACATGGGAAAGCAAGGAAAAGACATCGTCTTTAAGGTTCTCAGCTTCTTTGAGGATCTCTCAATCCGGGATAATCATGACATCTTAAATAATCCGCGAAGAGCTGCGCCCGAAGCATGCGGAGTATCTCTTCGCACTGTGGAGAGAATTTGTGCCGAAGCAAAGGCAACAGACGAGAGTGCAGGACCGTTCTTTGAATCGCCAAAAAAGCGAGTCGATCACAAGAAGAGGGTGACTGGGCTGACCGACCGGCAGAAAGAAGACGTGAAGAGGACCATTTCCGGATTCTACGACCGCCGGGAGTATCCGACAGTCGCCAGAGTTCTTGATACTCTGAGGGTATCTGGGGCGTTCGAAGGCTCGGAAACATCCATGCTAAGGATCTTAAAACGTTTGGGATACAAATACCGGAAGGGCAACGACGGGCGCAAACTTCTTATGGAAAGAATGGATGTCGTGGCAGCAAGATTAAAATTCCTGCGAACTATGCACAATTTAAGAAGATCAAAGGACAGTCGCCCAATTGTGTATTTGGACGAAACGTGGGTTAACCAGAGCCACACGCTCCAGTATATCTGGCAGGCCAGCGATAATTCGGGAGGACTGAAAGTCCCAACTGGCAAGGGTCAACGCCTAATTATCGTGCATGCAGGATGTGCTAAATATGGCTTCATCAAAGAAGCGAAGCTGGTCTTCCAATCGAAGAAGACAAAGGATTGCCACAAGGAGATGAATGGGAGCCTATTCCGCGAATGGTTCTCCGCCCTGCTGGACAGCCTCGAGGAAGGATGTGTCATAATAATGGGCAATGCGAGCTATCATTCAATGAAAATAGAAAATATTCCGTCAACAAAAACCAGGAAGCCGGAAATCATCCGATGGTTGCAGGAGAAGAACATTGAATTTAGTCCGCTCCACAGCAAACCCGAATTATTAGAAACAGTAGGGCGTCATGCGCACATGTATAAAAAATTTGAATTGGACGAATTGGCCCTTGAAAAGGACCACGAAGTAGTGCGGCTGCCGCCTTACCACTGCCAGTACAATCCAATTGAGTTGATCTGAGCACAAGTTAAGCATGAAGTGGCGGAAGGCAATAAGACCTTTAAGATTAAAGATTTGGAGGAGCTGTTCCACCGGGCACTTGACAATGTGACGGTGGAGAATTGGAGGAAAGCCGTGAAGCACGCAGAACAACTACAGGAGGATGATTTCCATAAAGAAGGGATTCGAGAGGAATTTATTGAGGAGCTACTTGATGGCTCCCAATCTGACGACGAAGGGGACAACGAAGAAGATATCGAGGAAGATATCGTGGAAGATATTGGAGAAGAGAGCGAGTGATTAAAATTAGATTATGTTTGCGGCATATATGGGCGTGTGTGTGTGTGTGTGTATGGATGCGTGCGTGCGTATGATTTTGTGCGTTTCTTATTTGTATAAATACTTGTAAATATGTGCTGTAAATATATTCATTTCATATATCTTAAAATGACCAGCCGAATTACTTGAGAATCCCGTAATGAAACCGACCAACGTCTTGAAAAAGCTTACCCAGTGTGCAAGGATATGTAACTGCTTTGATAAGTCCATTTCTTATTCGCTGATAACTATAAAAAGTAACCGTGGTAATATGGAAGCAATATTAAACGCCAAAAATTTAAATAAAAATATACGGCATGCATTCGGAACTGAACCTGGGTCATAAGATTGGAAATGTCACTACCTTACCGCGGAGTGCTATTGTCACATATACTTAAAGCTGGGCATACACAGTCAGTTTTTCGTCAGGTTTCCATCATGCCCGGGCTGACAGTTTTGAAAACTGACAGAAAAGTGAAAACTGAAGGTTCTTGAGTCGGGAACTGACGCTCGGGGGATCACTGTTTTCCATACTGTTAGCTGACCCTGCTGACCACATTTATTCAGTGTCTCAGCGAGGTCTCGTATGATCCCGCCCACCCCCATATAATTATCCCAAACTGGCCAAAGTAGGTAGCAAACTCAGTTGATGCACTCGTCAGAAGGGTACTTCAGTCGGGGACTGACCGATCAAGCGCGCTTGATATTTTGTGCCTGGGCCACCGCCTGAACGACGAAGGCAGGTAGCAGCAGAGGGCAATAAAATTTTACAACTGGGAAACACGTGCAAATCCGTCTTCCAACCGCTATATAGTCAGTCTTCTTTCAGAGACACATTTTGTCTGTTGAATATTGGTAGCTTATCACTGTGGCCAGCAGTTCCTTTTTACAGACATTTTATAGTTATATTACAGTTATTTTATAGTCATTTTTATAGACATTTTATAGTTATTTTATAGTCATTTCATAGTCATTTTTATAGACATTTTATAGTTATTTTATAGTCAATTCATAGTCATTTTTATAGACATTTTATAGTTATTTTACAGTCGTTTTATAGTCATTTTTATAGATATTTTATAGTTATTTTACAGTTATTTTATAGTCAGTTTTATAGACATTTTATAGTTATTTTATAGTCATTTCATAGTCATTTTTATAGACATTTTGTAGTTATTTTATAGCCATTTCATAGTCATTTTTATAGATATTTTATAGTTATTTTACAGTTATTTTATAGTCATTTTTATAGACATTTTATAGTTATTTTATAGTCATTTTTATAGACATTTTATAGTTATTTTATAGTCATTTCATAGTCATTTTTATAGACATTTTGTAGTTATTTTATAGTCATTTCATAGTCATTTTTGTAGACATTTTGTAGTTATTTTGCAGTTATTTTATAGTCATTTTTATAGACATTTTATAATTATGTTATAGATATTTCATAGTCATTTTTATAGACATTTGATAGTTATTTTATAGTCATTTGATAGTCATTTTCATAGAAATTTTCAAAACTGTCAGTCCGGGCATGATGGAAAACTGACGAAAAACTGACTGTGTATGCCCAGCTATAGCCTCGCAAGCATTCCTTAAGCTGGGCATAGACAGTCAGTTTTTCGTCAGTTCCGGACTGTCAGATCATCAGTTCTGCCATCAGTTCACCGACGACCTGACCCTTCACGACCGTCTGTTTCTCCAACCACCTCTACCTACTATTCCCTGCAAACCGTGTATACATACTTTGAAGAAGCTGACAGAAAATGAAATTACCAATAATCGAAAACCGATTCGACGTATATATTTTTGAGCTACTAGAGTAACTAGTACAATCAAACGAAAAATATGCGTTAATGCTTTTAATAAATGTAATACTGTAGTGAGCCAGAAGTTTCCGACGCTTGAGAGGAGTGTGTGTATGCGTGTGCGTTTGATTGTATGTATGCGATGATCCGAATTTTGCGACAAAAGATTGTCGGACGCGGGCAAGAGCCGGCAAGCGCGGACAGTCAACGGCAGTCGCAGATCGAAATCGATGCAGATCGGACGTCAAGTTGCCAAGCCGGGCAACTTCGGACAGCCGTCAGCGAAACGTGGCAAAAGCCGTTGCAAATGTTAAACAGTATCCGACACGAAGCATAAATATACATATATAGTTATTTTATAGTCATTTCATAGTCATTTTTGTAGACATTTTATAGTTATTTTGCAGTTATTTTATAGTCAGTTTTATAGACATTTTATAGTTATTTTGCAGTTATTTTATAGTCATTTTTATAGACATTTTATAGTTATTTTACAGTCGTTTTATAGTCATTTTTATAGATATTTTATAGTTATTTTACAGTTATTTTATAGTCATTTTTATAGACATTTTATAGTTATTTTATAGTCATTTTTATAGACATTTTATAGTTATTTTATAGTCAATTCATAGTCATTTTTATAGACATTTTATAGTTATTTTACAGTTGTTTTATAGTCATTTTTATAGATATTTTATAGTTATTTTACAGTTATTTTATAGTCATTTTTATAGACATTTTATAGTTATTTTATAGTCATTTTTATAGACATTTTATAGTTATTTTATAGTCATTTCATAGTCATTTTTATAGACATTTTGTAGTTATTTTACAGTCGTTTTATAGTCATTTTTATAGATATTTTATAGTTATTTTACAGTTATTTTATAGTCATTTTTATAGATATTTTATAGTTATTTTACAGTTATTTTATAGTCATTTTTATAGACATTTTATAGTTATTTTATAGTCATTTTTATAGACATTTTATAGTTATTTTATAGTCATTTCATAGTCATTTTTATAGACATTTTGTAGTTATTTTATAGTCATTTCATAGTCATTTTTACAGATATTTTATAGTTACTTTACAGTTATTTTATAGTCATTTTTATAGACATTTTATAGTTATTTTATAGTCATTTTTATAGACATTTTATAGTTATTTTATAGTCATTTCATAGTCATTTTTATAGACATTTTGTAGTTATTTTATAGTCATTTCATAGTCATTTTTGTAGACATTTTGTAGTTATTTTGCAGTTATTTTATAGTCATTTTTATAGACATTTTATAATTATGTTATAGATATTTCATAGTCATTTTTATAGACATTTGATAGTTATTTTATAGTGATTTGATAGTCATTTTCATAGAAATTTTATAGTTATTTTACAGTCGTTTTATAGTCATTTTTATAGACATTTTATAGTTATTTCACAGTTATTTTATAGTCATTTTTATAGACATTTTATAGTTATTTTATAGTCATTTCATAGTCATTTTTATAGACATTTTGTAGTTATTTTATAGTCATTTCATAGTCATTTTTGTAGACATTTTGTAGTTATTTTGCAGTTATTTTATAGTCATTTTTATAGACATTTTATAATTATGTTATAGATATTTCATAGTCATTTTTATAGACATTTGATAGTTATTTTATAGTGATTTGATAGTCATTTTCATAGAAATTTTCAAAACTGTCAGTCCGGGCATGATGGAAAACTGACGAAAAACTGACTGTTTATGCCCAGCTATAGCCTCGCAAGCGTTCCTTAAGCTGGGCATAGACAGTCAGTTTTTCGTCAGTTCCGGACTGTCAGATCATCAGTTCTGCCATCAGTTCACCGACGGCCTGACCCTTCACGACCGTCTGTTTCTCCAACCACCTCTACCTACTATTCCCTGCAAACCGTGTATACATACTTTGAAGAAGCTGACAGAAAATGAAATTACCAATAATCGAAAACCGATTCGACGTATATATTTTTGAGCTACTAGAGTAACTATAGTCGGGCCGCTGAGAGAATGAATCCGGTGAGGGAGGGTAGCCAGGCGGACTCGGCCGAAATTTTACCCTCTCCAGTTACGTTTCGGGAGTTCCGTAGCCTGGCTTCCCCTCACGCGCTTTCTACTCACACATGCTAAGCGCATTGTAGCCACGCTATGCGTCTGTATTTGAGATTTGAAGTGAGACGGGGACCCGCCTCCGTTCACTTTCTTAACATAGAGAGTGAGTCTAATTCTCATTATACATATTTTGCCACCCTGAACGAAACAGTATTCGGTAATGGAAAGTCCACGTTATATTTTGAAATCAGTCTTAGAGTGGCCAATCTATCCCAACATTACTTTATTCACAAACTAAAAGTTTATTTAAATACCTTATACTAAATGGAAAATCTACGGGTCCTGAAAAAATAATAGCTATAAAGTTTGTTTCTGCCCGAACAAAACAAGAAAAGAACAACGTCGATTCGACCAGCGGTTTTCGCAACAAAAATTCTTCCGTAATAGTCGCATTTAACGAAAAGGATAAAATACCCTACTTTGACAGTCTCTATTTCTTACACAATTACGAATCACGGAAAATGAGAATATGACCTATATCTATTTTCTTATGGGGAACAACGTGTGAATTTCAGGAAAATCTGAAATGCCAGTTAGATTTCTCAGCGATCAGTTAATCCTGATCGCTGAGAAATCATAATGTTAAATCACGGTAATCTCGTGTACTGAATATAGTATCTCATGTTAGTCTAAATTGGTGTTTTGATGCAAAAGAACTGATCCGTTTTAAGAAAAATGGCAGCTAACCCTGGCTTGCGAGTCGCTCAATGTGTCAAACGGAGACAGGCGCAGCTTGTCTTTATCTAAGTTAGGCTGACCCTATTGGGTCGGGCAACCAATACCGAGGTCGTGTAGATGCATAGCGCTAGGACCGCGACGCACCCACGTGTCAAGGGAAGTGGCAGTGACTGCACTTGGGTGAGGGAAATCTCACGTTCATTCTCTCAGCGGCCCGACTATAGTACAATCAAACGAAAAATATGCGTTAATGCTTTTAATAAATGTAATACTGTAGTGAGCCAGAAGTTTCCGACGCTTGAGAGGAGTGTATGCGTGTGCGTTTGATTGTATGTATGCGATGATCCGAATTTTGCGACAAAAGATTGTCGGACGCGGGCAAGAGCCGGCAAGCGCGGACAGTCAACGGCAGTCGCAGATCGAAATCGATGCAGATCGGACGTTAAGTTGCCAAGCCGGGCAACTTCGGACAGCCGTCAGCGAAACGTGGCAAAAGCCGTTGCCAATGTTAAACAGTATCGGACACGAAGCATAAATATACATATATAGCTATTTTATAGTCATTTCATAGTCATTTTTGTAGACATTTTATAGTTATTTTGCAGTTATTTTATAGTCATTTTTATAGACATTTTATAGTTATTTTGCAGTTATTTTATAGTCATTTTTATAGACATTTTATAGTTATTTTATAGTCATTTCATAGTCATTTTTATAGACATTTTATAGTTATTTTATAGTCAATTCATAGTCATTTTTATAGACATTTTATAGTTATTTTGCAGTTATTTTATAGTCATTTTTATAGACATTTTATAGTTATTTTATAGTCATTTCATAGTCATTTTTATAGACATTTTGTAGTTATTTTATAGTCATTTCATAGTCATTTTTGTAGACATTTTATAGTTATTTTGCAGTTATTTTATAGTCATTTTTATAGACATTTTATAGTTATTTTGCAGTTATTTTATAGTCATTTTATAGTTATTTTATAGTCATTTCATAGTCATTTTTGTAGACATTTTATAGTTATTTTATAGTCATTTCATAGTCATTTTTGTAGACATTTTATAGTTATTTTGCAGTTATTTTATAGTCATTTTTATAGACATTTTATAGTTATTTTGCAGTTATTTTATAGTCATTTTTATAGACATTTTATAGTTATTTTATAGTCATTTCATAGTCATTTTTGTAGACATTTTATAGTTATTTTGCAGTTATTTTATAGTCATTTTTATAGACATTTTATAGTTATTTTGCAGTTATTTTATAGTCATTTTTATAGACATTTTATAGTTATTTTATAGTCATTTCATAGTCATTTTTATAGACATTTTATAGTTATTTTATAGTCAATTCATAGTCATTTTTATAGACATTTTATAGTTATTTTACAGTCGTTTTATAGTCATTTTTATAGATATTTTATAGTTATTTTACAGTTATTTTATAGTCAGTTTTATAGACATTTTATAGTTATTTTATAGTCATTTCATAGTCATTTTTATAGACATTTTGTAGTTATTTTATAGCCATTTCATAGTCATTTTTATAGATATTTTATAGTTATTTTACAGTTATTTTATAGTCATTTCATAGTCATTTTTATAGACATTTTATAGTTATTTTACAGTCGTTTTATAGTCATTTTTATAGATATTTTATAGTTATTTTACAGTTATTTTATAGTCATTTTTATAGATATTTTATAGTTATTTTACAGTTATTTTATAGTCATTTTTATAGACATTTTATAGTTATTTTATAGTCATTTTTATAGACATTTTATAGTTATTTTATAGTCATTTCATAGTCATTTTTATAGACATTTTGTAGTTATTTTATAGTCATTTCATAGTCATTTTTACAGATATTTTATAGTTACTTTACAGTTATTTTATAGTCATTTTTATAGACATTTTATAGTTATTTTATAGTCATTTCATAGTCATTTTTATAGACATTTTATAGTTATTTTATAGTCAATTCATAGTCATTTTTATAGACATTTTATAGTTATTTTACAGTCGTTTTATAGTCATTTTTATAGATATTTTATAGTTATTTTACAGTTATTTTATAGTCATTTCATAGTCATTTTTATAGACATTTTGTAGTTATTTTATAGTCATTTCATAGTCATTTTTGTAGACATTTTGTAGTTATTTTATAGTCATTTCATAGTCATTTTTGTAGACATTTTGTAGTTATTTTGCAGTTATTTTATAGTCATTTTTATAGACATTTTATAATTATGTTATAGATATTTCATAGTCATTTTTATAGACATTTGATAGTTATTTTATAGTCATTTGATAGTCATTTTCATAGAAATTTTCAAAACTGTCAGTCCGGGCATGATGGAAAACTGACGAAAAACTGACTGTGTATGCCCAGCTATAGCCTCGCAAGCGTTCCTTAAGCTGGGCATAGACAGTCAGTTTTTCGTCAGTTCCGGACTGTCAGATCATCAGTTCTGCCATCAGTTCACCGACGGCCTGACCCTTCACGACCGTCTGTTTCTCCAACCACCTCTACCTACTATTCCCTGCAAACCGTGTATACATACTTTGAAGAAGCTGACAGAAAATGAAATTACCAATAATCGAAAACCGATTCGACGTATATATTTTTGAGCTACTAGAGTAACTGTAGTCGGGCCGCTGAGAGAATGAATCCGGTGAGGGAGGGTAGCCAGGCGGACTCGGCCGAAATTTTACCCTCTCCAGTTACGTTTCGGGAGTTCCGTAGCCTGGCTTCCCCTCACGCGCTTTCTACTCACACATGCTAAGCGCATTGTAGCCACGCTATGCGTCTGTATTTGAGATTTGAAGTGAGACGGGGACCCGCCTCCGTTCACTTTCTTAACATAGAGAGTGAGTCTAATTCTCATTATACATATTTTGCCACCCTGAACGAAACAGTATTCGGTAATGGAAAGTCCACGTTATATTTTGAAATCAGTCTTAGAGTGGCCAATCTATCCCAACATTACTTTATTCACAAGCTAAAAGTTTATTTAAATACCTTATACTAAATGGAAAATCTACGGGTCCTGAAAAAATAATAGCTATAAAGTTTGTTTCTGCCCGAACAAAACAAGAAAAGAACAACGTCGATTCGACCAGCGGTTTTCGCAACAAAAATTCTTCCGTAATAGTCGCATTTAACGAAAAGGATAAAATACCCTACTTTGACAGTCTCTATTTCTTACACAATTACGAATCACGGAAAATGAGAATATGACCTATATCTATTTTCTTATGGGGAACAACGTGTGAATTTCAGGAAAATCTGAAATGCCAGTTAGATTTCTCAGCGATCAGTTAATCCTGATCGCTGAGAAATCATAATGTTAAATCACGGTAATCTCGTGTACTGAATATAGTATCTCATGTTAGTCTAAATTGGTGTTTTGATGCAAAAGAACTGATCCGTTTTAAGAAAAATGGCAGCTAACCCTGGCTTGCGAGTCGCTCAATGTGTCAAACGGGGACAGGCGCAGCTTGTCTTTATCTAAGTTAGGCTGACCCTATTGGGTCGGGCAACCAATACCGAGGTCGTGTAGATGCATAGCGCTAGGACCGCGACGCACCCACGTGTCAAGGGAAGTGGCAGTGACTGCACTTGGGTGAGGGAAATCTCACGTTCATTCTCTCAGCGGCCCGACTATAGTACAATCAAACGAAAAATATGCGTTAATGCTTTTAATAAATGTAATACTGTAGTGAGCCAGAAGTTTCCGACGCTTGAGAGGAGTGTATGCGTGTGCGTTTGATTGTATGTATGCGATGATCCGAATTTTGCGACAAAAGATTGTCGGACGCGGGCAAGAGCCGGCAAGCGCGGACAGTCAACGGCAGTCGCAGATCGAAATCGATGCAGATCGGACGTTAAGTTGCCAAGCCGGGCAACTTCGGACAGCCGTCAGCGAAACGTGGCAAAAGCCGTTGCCAATGTTAAACAGTATCGGACACGAAGCATAAATATACATATATAGTTATTTTATAGTCATTTCATAGTCATTTTTGTAGACATTTTATAGTTATTTTGCAGTTATTTTATAGTCATTTTTATAGACATTTTATAGTTATTTTGCAGTTATTTTATAGTCATTTTTATAGACATTTTATAGTTATTTTATAGTCATTTCATAGTCATTTTTATAGACATTTTATAGTTATTTTATGAATATTTCATAGTCATTTTTATGTCTATAAAATGACTATAAAATGACTAGTATATCCCTACATACATGACATGATTGGTAATTAATGCTTGCTCACTCTCTTGGCTGTTCGAACGAGCAGCGAGCCATATTCATAAATTATATTAGTACTAATAATAATGTTGAAATTCAAAATTATCAATTGCATAGTACAAAAATCATGTAAGGTAAAAACATGAATTTTACTAAGTAGATGCTGGCTGCCAATAGCTAGCACGCCCTTAAATTCCAACTAATCAGGTCCAATGTTCTATAAGGTACATCAGATGCACAAGTTCTTGCCTCATTTGTTCCAATTTTAAAGTATAAGACTTGCCACGAGCGCCCCGTAGGACACCACCTAAGCAGAAGATCTGAAATTTCCTGACTAATAAATACTTCAATGCTTCATAAGATACATAAGATATATAAGATAGATAAACTGTTTCCTCACTTGATTGAATTTAAAATTATGAAAATTGTTCAGTGCATAGCACAGCAATCATTTAAGCATTTTAGCTCTTTAGCTGAAGCGTTCCTTGAGCAACAAACTTGACAGTTAAGATATAAGTACACTAAATTAGACTATGTATGAGCATATCGCTTGGTTAATATTATAACTGTAACGCGTTAAATCAAGCAATGATTCAGATTAGCAAAAGAGAGATTACCAATGGCTAGAATATATTGAAATTGTAAATGATTTGACTTAACACTTTACAAGTTATATTTGATAAGCTATATATGCAGGCTCTCCCATTCGCAGTCTAGTTTTCACGTACCCTGACTGTCAAGTGCCTGTCTGGCGAAGCACAAACCTAAACTGCTGAAATTAGTTTGAGCAAGTACTGATTACTAATCAGCTAGCATTCTCTTAAATTGTAAATAATTGCTAATTATTGCTTAAAAGATTCATATGCTACACAGTTGACAATTTAACTATTGGGTACTCAACACTCTTTTACCAAATACAGTGGTTTGTGAGCTACGCACTTAATACTTTTGACATTTCATAATTCTTAATAATGACAAGATCACAGAAACAGGGGCAAGGACAGTATGCTCTTTTATTAACTAAATAAAGCATGGAACCTGGAATAAAAGAATAAAATCGGACTGTGTAACAAAGAGTAAAATCGCATAACCGTTATGACACATAACCAACCGCGGTATAACTGGTTTAACCAATGTGTCGGTAACGTAAACGCGACACAACCATTATTATCTTTGCAGCCCGCAGCATTTCCGAGTGCTGCCCACTCGAGTGAGGAATGTGAAAGCCACATTTTTAGAAATTCTATAATTCCATAATGAAGACTCGCTTTTACCACGAGAAAAATAAGCAGGAGAAATTCATATCTTTTGAACGACTGAACCAATTCGCTTGATTCTTGGCTCATTGCCCATGGATTCAGAAAAATCAGCGAAGAAATTAAAATTCAGAAATAAATCCTTGGAGCTGTAACTTTTTCATAAATCGAGGTAAAAGTTTTATGGCAGGCGACAACTGCTACACTTCGAGATAAGTATCTTCGGTAGTCGCGCGCTGTATATAATATATAACGACTACTTGGCGCGAGACTTTATCGAATCTCCTGATTTCTCCTGCTTATTTTACTCGTGGAAAAGGCAACGCGGATTAAGATATGATGTTCAAGAAATCCTAAAAACGTGACTTTAACTTTTCTCACACCAGTTGGCACCACTCCGAAATGCTATGTATTAGTAATTAGTAGTTGCTCAAACTAATTTCAGCACTTTAGGTTTGTACTCGGTCAGCTAGGCACTTGACAGTCTGGAATAACTTGTAACGTATTAAATCAAATTATTTCCAATTTCATTACATTCTAGGTATTGGGAATCTCTCTTTTGCTAATCTGAATCATTGTTTGATTTAACGCTTTACAATTATAATATATAAATCAAGCAAAATGCTCGTACGCAGTCTAATTTAGTTGTATCTTGACTGTCAAGTTCATCATTCAAGGAATACTTTAGCTATAGAACTAAGATGATGTAAGCAAGCACTAATTACCAATCATATGTCACTTAAGGATATAATAGTTATTGGTAATCAGTACTTGTTTAGCAGGTTTCATTACTTTAGATTCTGTGCTCCGTGAACTATGCATTTGGCAGTCAAGATATACCACAGTTAAAGTGCGTATGAGGGTATAGCTTATCTAATCTGCAATTTAAATGCATCCTAGCTATTGGGAATCAGTAACTAGGCGTTAATTATTACCAATAGCTATCATGCTTCTAACTTCCAACAGACTAAAGTTAAAATTTTAAATTATATTTGACAAGATGTAAATCTCATACTATTTAATTTTGGAATATTGAATTTCTCAAATGCAAGCTATATTATGTAGGGAATCGATATTCTCAGACTCAGTTCAATTTCTTAGATCTCCTCCTATGTGCAAGAAAAGTTATAAATACATTGTAACATTAAAGTTACATTATAACATAACCCTCATAGCCAAATCCGCCACCGCAGATTCTCCCGAAACCTGCTGTAGGTCAGACAGACAGCAGATTCAATGCAGGATCTGTTATGTTGGCTGGCTGACATCAGGCTGCCAGCAGATCCTGCCGAAGCAGATTGGAGGCAGGCTCTGTCTGCAAACTGGTGGCAGAAGTTGGGCAGATCTGCCCTGGCGGCAGGCTCGTGGCAGAAAGTGGCAAATCTGCCCTGGCGGCAGATTCGTGGCAGAAAGCGGCAAATCTGCCCTGGCAGGTTAGTGTCAGAAAATGGCAGATTCTGCACGCAAAATGAAAATGTATTAAATTGCATGCTGTATGAGTCGAATAAAGTCTGGAACAATAAATAAACGAGAATAGTGCTTACAGTTCATGACTATATTTATATACCCATATAGCAGATAAGTCGGAAAGTCCTCAAACATAACATTAATACTTTTTAACATCCGTTTCTCAAAAGATTTATTGCATTGAACTCAATGCAAAATATATAGTCTAGACTTTTCTCCGAGGTCTTTCTATATGAAGTCTTTCCAGATTTGTGCTATCTATATATCTTGATCCATATATTCGCGATGACCGCAATTTTATATAGGATCTCACAGCCTTTTAAAAGCCTTTTTTAAAATCTTACTCGGCGCTCGCTCTTAATGCATCACGATGCAAGACGGCCTATAAAATTTATATTGTATAGGATTGGGATTAATCCCAATTTAATATTCAATGAGCGTCTCGGCAAAACAATGAACAATATTAGTATTATTTATAAAATAACTTAAATAATTAAAACATTGCACATTTACATATATATTTTTACAAATTTATATACGCATATATTGCACGCAATCTTATCTATAGAAATAATTACATACATTGCATACATAAATGTATTTTTTGTTCCCCACCTTCCACCCACAACAGATTTTCCACATCTGCACGGACTCTGGTCCACGCCCGTTAAGCATTTCCCTACATCCAGCTCGGGAAGGCTGCAGGCCGTCCCGAGTCCTGGTTCAGGGCTCTTTCAGTAAATACAGCGCCTGTGTGCACAGCGGCGCGAAGGAGAATTGGGCAACCTACAAGGAAATCGGAGTTAGTGAATCTGTACTCTCCCGCCTCTGTTGCACTCCATTAATGTACAACATACATACCTTTTTAGATACCTTCATCCTGCCAAAAATCATTCTCATCCCCCGGATCATTAGGGAGATCCTCGGCAGCGGGAGGTCGTGGAGGGCCTTCCTCACATTTTGTGAGGAGGTCCTCCTCCAAAAGGAGGAGGCGGAGCGGCGGCGAGAGAGGACGGACCCCTTCCGTTTGGCGAGGGCCCGTCCTCGCCGCCGCCCCGCGCGGGGGGATGCAGCCCCCCGCAGTAGCCAGAGTACCCGGCCCCATTCACGGGCCGGTTACGCACCAAGGGGTCCTGAGGCGGCAGAGTGGTGGCTCTGTCGCCCGCATAAACGACCCCGAGGTGGGGCGGGACATGTCGTGATCGCACATCCCGTCAAGGAGGTTCCTTGGAACAGCGGGAGACACGGTTTTGCTCCTCCTTCGCTGATAGCGAAGGAGTGGGTCGAGCCGTGCCTCCCCGCAGGGGTGGGGGACGCCTCCCTCTCTCGCTTACGCGAGAGCGGTGATAGCTTTCTCCCCCACCATGAGATGTGCCCCCGAGAGGGGCGGGCGCGGGGCGGCACCGGTCGCGTTCGACAAGAGTTCCCGGTGCCGCCCCACTAAGCGGGGAGGATGGCCACCGTGGGGTTTTAGCCGGTAAGAGTCCGGAATTTCCCCACGTAAAAAAAAAGCACTGATACGGGGTACAAATACATGATAGTAATAGTCACTACAGGAATAATTCGTACCGTGAATGCCTCTCAACATGCAGGAGTCCTTGAGGCATCTTTTGTTGCCGCCAAACCAGGAATACGAGGTTAACACCTCATCAGCAAACGCCGCTTTAAAATACAAATTGATGGCTTCTTTTAACGAGAAGTCACCACGGTATGTAAAGTACCGCGCCTAAACACAAGAAATAATAATTAATATAATTACTAGACATATATATCGCACAATGAAATAAAAGCTTGAATTGATTGCGCTTACTGTTTCCTCGAATGCAGCATCTTCTACTTGCTCAAACTCCTCCTCCATCGCTGCCTCAGTGCGGATGGGAAGATGAGTTGGCTTCTCCAGAAGTCCATGGTGCAACTGCTACCGCTGTTCTTCTAAGGCCACGAATCGGTCCATCCGGCTTAATATGTCAGTCTGGATCTTGTTCGACGTTCTACAAACACAGATGCAATTGGATTTCATGCTAGTAAGAACGCAATGAAAACTCACATTAACATTGCCTCCAGCTCATTGATACGGGCGTGCAGCGCTCGACAAACAACCATAAATATTTATTAAAAAATGTTTTTACAGTGAATATGTATGTGAATGCAAACACCGTACCTGATGTCGGGATTGTCCGACTGCGTACTGTATCCCGAACTCCGTGGCCTTTCCTCGTTCCTGTTGGAATCTGGGAACAGAAGAATCGGTGGTGAGTTTCCTCGGCTACAGTTGTTTTGCCGTGTGCGTGAATGTGTGGCTGCAAAGGACGAGTGTGAATGAATGTGTGAATACATGGTGTGTGTCTGACAATAGAGGGGGTGAATGTGTAGCCTGAGCATTTGTGTTTGTATAACTGGAGTGTGGATGAGTGGGTAGTGGTGAGAGTGTGTTTGGGAAAAGAGAGTGTGAAAGTGTAAAGGGTGCCTGTGTATGTGTAGATGAAGCGCGCGTGACTGCAAAGGACGAGTGTGAATGTGTGACTGGAGGGTCTGTGGCTGCAAAGAACAAGTGTGAATGTGTGACTGGAGGGTGTGTGGCTGCAAAGGACGAGTGTGAATGTGTGACTGGAGGGTGTGTGGCTGCAAAGGACGAGTGTGAATGTGTGAATGCATGGTGTGAATGCCTAAGCGGTGCCTGTGTCTGTGTGTGTGATGTTGGGGTATGTGTGGCTGTTGTTATAAAGCACAAATTCCTGGAGTTGCCCTCCAGCATGGCCCTTATTTCGGTAATTCCCTCGTCGAGATGCTTCTTGGTTCTCTTCTTTCTCGGCGCGGGCTCCTCGTCCGATGCCGAATTGTAGCGGGCCGGCTTTGAGACCGTCCGCTTAATTCGTTTCACCTGCTTCTAAAATTGCAAAGAATGCGGATCAGATAATTAGAAACTGGCTTCCGCGATTTATTAATTAAAACTCATAAAACTGATAATTACTTTATTTGTACTCATCACGATACTGATGCGGTGCAATGCTCCTCTTCGTCCGCAATCTAAAGAAGTTGTAACCGTCGCGATTTTTGCACACGCGCGGTGTCTTAAAACAAAGGAGACCAAAATGATTTTTAGCGGAAGGTAGAAATATACTTTGCTGTAAATTATAATAGATTACATTAATGGTACGTATTTGTAGCCTATAAATTCTATTTTTTAACTAGATTAGTAGTAATAATATGGGTCGATATATAATTTGTCGACGGTAAGAAATCCGCCTCCAATAGAAAGCTTTCCCGCGAAAATGAAATCACGTAAGTGGCCAGTGAGTCTACCAATCCAGTGCAATATCTGTCGGTAAGAGTAGGTGTTGTACATATATCGCCTTCAGTTTAGCGATAGGCATACAGGCCGCGTAATAATAAAACATAGATTAGCGACAACGTGGAATATTTCACCCTAGCGGCAAGTTCGAATCGAGAATCGCGAGTAGAATAGAAAGACAATTGACGAGCGGATTTTCCCAGCGAACATTAAGAATAGGATTCAACCCGTGAGTTCTGGCACGCATTTGTTAAGCAGTATGTAGAGAAAAGAACGTCGAAGAGAGTACCCGGAAAGGCAATTTCAAAGAATAAATGACCGAGGAAGTCACCTATTTATTTAATTATAACCACTCGCTAAAATCCGAGTACACCAGCCAAGCTTTTCCCTTAAGCCTCTATTGTTAAAGTAAAGTTCTTCGAACGTGATGGTCAACAGATATGGCCTAATAAATCGGTACCCTTGACTTTGTCCGAAATAGCAATAAAACAGGGTCCGAGCCGCGGCCGATGCGTCCACTGTGCCTCTCTCTCTTCGACCCTTACTTTACCTCTCGCTCTACCTGAGGAAAACCCTCCCGCAAGGATGTCCATGAAGTTAGCGGTGCCTTTTTTTGATAGCTCCAAAGTAATAAATGTGCTGAATGTGCTTGGTTTGTGCTGCTTTGTGCCGCAAACAAAATTTAAATATTTTGAAACCATGAGATTTTATGAGCAATTTTAAAATTTGACCGCGAAGTTAGCGGTGCCTTTTTTTCGGAGCGCGAAAGCAATTTGCGTGCTGAATGTGCTCGGTTTGTGCTGCTTTGTGCCGCAAACAAAATTTAAATATTTTGAAAACATGAGATTTTATGAGCAATTTTAAAATTTGACTGCGAAGTTAGCGGTGCCTTTTTTTCGGAGCGCGAAAGCAATTTGTGTGCTGAATGTGCTCGGTTTGTGCTGCTTTGTGCCGCAAACAAAATTTAAATATTTTGAAACCATGAGATTTTATGAGCAATTTTAAAATTTGACCGCGAAGTTAGCATTTCCTTTTTTTCGCAGCACAGAAGAAATTGGTGTGCTGAATGTGCTCAGTACTAGTACTACTAAGTAGTACTTTTTGGGAATTCAGTTAAAAACAACAATTATCGATAAACTTCTTTATTTGTGATTAATAACATAAATGCACATATGTGCATGAATAGCTTGGTCATCCCTCATAACACGGCTGGAACCTTTTCTGGAGCCACCATCAATACACATCCATTTGGTGTTAAATTTTATGTAAGCTGTATAGTGCCCAATCGAATTTATGGTAAAGGCTCCTTGATAAGCAACTATACCTGCAAGTGAATAACATATTTTACCCTCATTGGAACAGAATGAGAGCTCCGTTGGTATGTCCATCAGACTTGTCTGCCTCTGATCCCCTATATCTGTTTCTATCAAAATGTGCGGCCCGTAGGTTTTTTAACCGACGCTAAGGCTTTGCAGCATCTACTTTGATTAGAAAAATTTTCTTCTGTTGCCTGGAGCAAATACGGAAGTCCATATTTCTGTATTATGTCATGCCGTACCCCTAATATTGCATAATTGGTGGTGCTTTTTTCTTTGCAAATGGAGCATTCCGTATCGACTACGCAACTCGGGCTGTCTCGAAATAACGCCATTGATAGATTGCCTATATTAATGTTAGCATTAATTTTTACGACATTCTGTCGACAGTTTTCCGGTTCGTACAAAGGCAACATTTGTACTGTCGTTGCTCTTTTTATATAAAAGACTTTACTCGACCCGGTCTCTATTACAAGTTGACAGCAAGCAAATATTGATGCATCAGTATTTAAAATGTTCGCAATGGCAGATTTATAATGTTCTCGCATTTGCATTCCGGATGCAAAAATTTGACATAAAGTGTCAAATGCACACGTATTTCTTAAAATTATACTCCTGCCATTAACAGTCACAGTAGGACAGTGATTGCCATTAATTATAATGGCTAATTTTCCACAGTTGTTTAGGCTGGAATCAAACTGTGGCTCTGGATCTATATATTTTGGCATCTTGACTTTGGAGTTCTTATTCCGCCAGTTTTGCTCTTGGCAGAGCTCGTGTAACTCCTCGAACTCTTCTTCTTCTTCGCCTTCTTCACTATCGGTATGTACTCTTTTCCGAGTACCTTCTGTTACTTGTGTCCGGATGACGTCAAGAGTTTGATTAACACAAGCCAATTTTATTTTACCGGGGAACGAAGTAATGTGATGGCTCAAAAACTTATCGATCCGCATAGGTCTGGAGTGATGTTTCAGAACTCGCGATTTTAAATCGTTAAACTCTGATTCGACCGTCGCTGATGTGGGGCGAATGGAGCCGTATCCCAACATGGTTGGCAATACGTCCGAAAAGAGCGGAAAATACGGCAATAATAATTTTAGCTTTTTTGCTACGGACGGGCAATAAAAAGCGTTCAAATCCTCGCTTTCTTCTTCGTCTGCAATAGTCTTCTGTACATTTGCGTACAGATTGTTTGACCATTTAAATATGTCACTGTCTTCCAAGTCTACGCTGTCGAGTTCAATCTCGGGTTCAGTCGAATCTTCCATTAAGACTTCTAGGACGGTCCCTCTGATAGATTGAGTTAGATAGTCTTTTGCTCTCGAACTAGAATTCCCTGATGACTGGTTCGAATTCATGGACAGTGTCATTAAAGCTTTCGTGTGTTTCTCAATACCCTCAAACGTAGTTTGCTCCCGAAGGGCAGCCAAGCTTTTAATATAAAATGTTTTCAATTTGGTTGGTCCATCAGCCCAACACTTCCATCTACATATCATTTTTATAAAATGACATATATCCAGTCGCAATAGACACAATGGAACTGCCGAATCTTTCTTAGTAATTACATTAAAACATTGCGCCAAATAATCCGCAAGTTTGTTTTTTTGGCAAACGCCCTGACAACTCCCCCAATTAACGCTCGGTCGAAGTCTGTAATAACTTCACGTGGTAAGGGGAATGTCGACTTACATGTTGAGCCATGTCTTAAAAACTCAAAGAGCCAATACGTAATTGCGTTTGTATTCTGAACCGAAGAAATCATTTGGCAGATTGGTGCATGCAAATCATTCACTTTCGTCACAGCCTGATATAAATATAAATGAGGTGACAACTCGCCATTTGGGAGTTTTACCTTCTTCATGAGAGATCCGGTAGCATCAATGCATACAACTTGATGATGCCTCTCATAAATTGCAGTCTGCTCGTCTGACCAATAATGGACATAAATCGGATCCGTCCCTATGGCACGAATTGCACCTTCATATTTCGAGCTATATTTTAGTAGTTGTGAATTTTCGAAAACGTTTGTGCCTTTAACTCCCGACTCTTTATTCAAGCGCTCTTCTTTTGCTTTCCGCAGCACGGGCTGTGAAAATAAATGTGGAGGTTCTGGGTCTCCGAAATTCATAACCTCCTTTGCCTTATTTCTACGCCAGATTGATGGTAGAATTTTTCCCTCTGTCAATTCTGTTGCCACTGTTACTCGTTTTGAGCCCTTTAGCTGACGTTTTTTCGTATGCTTTATTGACGGGTCAAAATTTGTTAAAAAGCATTCCATTTTAACAGGCTCATTTTCTATTGGCTCGTTTATAACGTAGCCTTCAAATATAGTACTGCATTCAGTACAGGAACCTTGTACAGTTACTGCATACCCAGTCTTCGACATTTGCACATATTTGAAAGATAGGGGGCATTGAAGCTTTGTGTTTTCGAAAATTTCGTCGAATAATAAATTGGTCCAACTTTTACGCGCAAGTTTTTCAATTCTTCGTGGCCCACGGTTTGTGCAATCAAATATTATTTCCTGTGGCTTAATTTCTGACCATATATTGCTTATGTCAATAGTAAAGGCCGTTCTGTTTTCAAAGGACTCATCCATACTTATATCCCTCTTTGAAATTGGATTGTAATTTATATTATAGTATTATAACATTTCTGTATGCACCTGGTATCTATCTAATAGTAAGATTGTATAAATATTCTTTGGTTTCAATCGCTGTTTATGTGGCATCGCTTTGGATAACGCCGCAAATACATCTGAACTCGGTACTGCTACAGACCCGTCGTCATTCAAAACATTTTTAAACTCTTTAAGTTTTAATAACTCTTTTAATACAACAGTACTCGGATTGTCAGACATAATTGATCAACTAAATCTATTATGGGTTTCAGCACTGAAAGAATGCATTCATTTACTCATCAGAGCTTAAGCTATTGAAATTAATTTACTCTTGAGACTTTATTTACCAAAAGTCAACTCACACCTTGTTTAACAATGTCACCTAGTCGAATATCGAACGACTTCCAAGATCCTACTATTGCTAATTGCCTGATCACCACAACTACCGACTCTTTAAAAATTTACAGTAAAAAAATCTATATCAATCACAGCCGAGAAATTTTTTACTCGAGCCCTTCTGAGTTCGAACTGACTTTCTCGAGTCGTTCGGCAATGGGCACCGTGTCGAAACAGTTGGAAGCTACAAGACTGTGGCTACTCAAAACAATTGCTTCGCGATTGCTTCGCGATTGCTTCTCGAATTCTCGCCTCATTTATGTAGGGATTTGAGGATTCGTGGGAGCTTGAGTGACATACACCAATCCTTTCTTTTTCAATAGGTATGCTTTATTCAATTTCTGACTCCTGACCACTCACTGACACCTGGCTTACTGGCTTACTGCCTTACTGACTCTTGTCCTACTGCTGCTCAGCCCGTTGTTTCGGGGCTTATATCTCACGCACACTTCTTTCTTTCTCACCACCATCCGCGCATCACACGTATTCGGTTCGCAATCGTTCTTAGAATCAGTCACCCCACTTTCGTTCGATACTCTTTGTCGCAATTTCCACCTGATACCGCACGCGCTCGTTCTAACGGTCATTCTTCTCTTCCATGCTGATCACTCGCCATCCTTACTTTCGTATCTACACACAAGCTCACGCATACACTCATCAGTCGCTCCACGTGCATTCTCAGAAATCATACAGCAGTCACTCGGCTCTTTCTCTCGCACATTCTCTCTTAACGGTCTTTTGCCCCTACATTTATATCTGTACTAGGCTGCCACCAAAGCAAAAGATTCACATGCACCAGTATTTCAAATAATTTCATCGGTTTAAAATACAAACGCAATTGCCTATTGGCTTCTTGAATGTTTACGCCATGGCTCAACATGTAAGCCGACATTCCCCGTATCGCTTGAGGTTATTACAGACTTCGACCGAGCCGTGATTGGGGGAGTTGTGGGGGCATTTACCATAAAATATAATCGCGGGTGACTTGACGTAATGTTTTAATATAATTTAAAAAAATTGACAGTTCCATTGTGCCTGTGACGGCTGAATATATACCATTTTGTAAACATGATGTGCAGGTGGAAATGTTGGGCTGATGTACCCAGTACGGTAAAAGCCTTATATATTACAAGTTTGGCTGCTCTTCGAGAGTAAACAACATTTGAAGGGCATTGAAAAGCATACAAAAGTTTTTTACATTGTCCATGAACTCGAGTCAGGCAATAGGAAATTCTAGTCCCGCAAGTCTGTACAATTAACCATTATAATTAATGGCAATTATCCTCCTACTGTGACAGGTAATAGCAGGAGCTTTTGACAGTTTGTGTCAAATTATTGTCTATAAAAATCACTGCTAATGTTAGTATAGGCATTTTAATAATGGCGCTTTTTCGAAACAGCCCGATTTTCCTAGTAATCATCGAATACTACATTTGTAAGCAAAAAAGTACCACCAGTTATGCAGTGTTAAGAGTACGGTATGCCATTATTAAAAAATATGAACTTCCTCATTTGCCCAAGCAACAGAAGAAAATTTTTGTAATCAAAGTAGATGCTGCAAAGCCTTAGCGTCGATTAAAAAAAACCTACGGGCCGCACATTTTAATAGAAACAGATATAGGGGATCAGATGCAGACAAGTCTGATGGTCATTCCAATCCAACTCTCATTTTTTTCTAATGAGGGTTAGATAAGCACAAGTTACTCACTTGCAGGCGTAGTTGCTTATCATGGACTCGATTGGGTAGCGAACATAAAATGCGATAAGAAATGAATGTACTATTGATGGTGGTTCAAGAAAAGGTTCCAGCCGTGTTGTCAGAGATGAACAAGCCATTCACGCGCACATGTGCATTTATAATATTAAGCATAAATAAAGGAGTTTATCGATAATTGTTGTTTTTAACTGAATTCCCAAAAAGTACTACTTAGTAGTACTAGTAGTGAGCACATTCAGCACACCAATTTCTTCCGTACTGCGAAAAAAAGGAAATGCTAACTTCGCGGTCAAATTTTAAAATTGCTCATAAAATCTCATGTTTTCAAAATATTTAAATTTTGTTTGCGGCACAAAGCAGCACAAACCGAGCACATTCAGCACACAAATTGCTTTCGCGCTCCGAAAAAAAGGCACCGCTAACTTCGCGGTCAAATTTTAAAATTGCTCATAAAATCTCATATTTTTCAAATATTTAAATTTTGTTTGCGGCACAAAGCAGCACAAACTGAGCACATTCAGCACATTTATTACTTTGGAGCTATCAAAAAAAGGCTCCGCTAACCGCCGCCTCCGAAAAGTTGCAGAATATTTAGGCTTAATGCAAATTTCTGTATCCATGACAACAAGAAGTTATTTTTTACTTTTCAGGGCGTTTTTTGTGTTGCTTGTTTTTTACTTTTCAGCTCTTTTAGTTTTCAGCTCTCTGGAACTCTGTCAGTTTTCGAAGTCGGTCACAATTTTTTTAAAATATTTTTTTTATTTAATGCTTTTTAGTATAGGAAATCAATAAATTGATGGTTCGTGGTCGATTTCATTTTGAATTTCATCGTTGCACTGGTGTAACAGTTATAGACGAAGAAATGTAGCCGAATTTGTTGAAGAAAGAAAAGTTTGAACATTCCGAAATTTATGCAAGAGGGTTTACCGCGAGAACTATCCTTATAAGTTACCAATCGACAATGGAAAGTTCGGTGTTTATGCAATAACAGTTGTTAATGTTAAAAAATTTCGGACACATTTATATTGGGACCAAGCTGTGAGCATCCTCTATAAGATAGGTATGGTTTCATCAAGATCGGTCCATCCATCTCGGAAATATCGCCGGATAAACGAAATTTGTAGTAGAAACGCGAAATCAGCGAAAAGTTCGGTTTTTATGCAATAACAATGGTTAGCGTTAAACAATTTCGAAAAAATTTACAATGGGACCAAACTGTGAGCATCCTCTATAAGATAAGCAAACTTTCATCCCGATCGGTCCACCCATCTCGGAGTTCTCGTCGGACAAACATTAAAAAAAAAAAAAAAAAAAAAAAAAAATAGTGATCGAATTGAGTACCTCCTCCTTTTCGAAGTCGGTAAAAAAGGGCGAACAAGCATTGTTCTATGTGCCAGATGGATTAGAAAACAGCATTATGCACCAGTACCATAACGAAATGTAGGAGAATTATAAAATAATATAAGAGACTAGTATGATAAAGTGAGAGAGAATGTGTGTGTGTATGTGAGAGAAAGATAGAAAGAGTGAGAGTGAAGGATGGTGCTATAGTTATCTAAGACTACATTTGTATGTTTTAAAAAAGAAACAACCGTGTGCAAGGAGGGCTCACTTATTGATTTGTGAATTCATTCCTTTAAGAGCCTTAAAAGAGACAAGACATGTAATAAAATCGTTTAATCACTCGCGTTCCTGTTTATTTACTACGAATTGGGGATCGCTCCGGGATTTACGCACGGAACGCCGAGAGTGATCTGTTTCGTGAAATACGTTTTGAGATCGGTGTGAAACGGGAATTTGAGAAACAGCTTCGAAGTCGAAAATATTTCAGAGTCACAGAGTTTCAGAGTCACAGAGTTTCAGAGTTTCAGAGTTTAAAACTGAAAGAGTGAGAAAGAAAGAGGATGAAGTGACAGGTGACGTGACAGAATGGCGTCCTCGAATGAAGACGTTGCAAGGAGAGTCACGGTGACAACATTAAGACAAAGACTGAAAGTGTTAGGCCAGTCTATAAGTGGCACGAAAAACGAATTGTTGGCCCGTTTGTGTCAAGCAGATCCTACAGGAGTTTGGACGGAAGAAGCTTTAGATCGGCAGTGGAATGACGAAAGTTCGGATGAACCGTCGGTTTCATATAATGAGGTGAGAAGAAATGGAATTGATGTATCTTATAAGAGACAAGCAGAATTGGCCGAGAGAGAAAGGGATATTCTTCAGCAAGAAAGAGATGTCATTCAGCGTGAGCTTGCACTTGCTCGGCAAGAAATTGAACTGTTAAAGCAGGCGCGGTCTGAAAACCGGAGAATAGAAATCCCCGAAAACAATCATAATCCGTCCAGTTTGAATACTCAAATTGCCGAATTGCTAGCGCAGTATACTGGAGAGACAAGCGAGTATGACAACTGGAAAAAACAGTTTAATTTGCTGAGGCGCACGTATCATCTTAGTGAGGAACAAGCGAAGCTTTTATTCAGTATGAGACTTAAGGGAAAAGCTCTCGAGTGGCTACATTCGAAGCCAGAACATATTACTAGGACAATAGATGACCTCCTTATTGAATTTAAGGGAATGTCCGGCATGAACAAAATATTCTAACGTTACGCACACAGTTTAAGGAAAGAACGTGGAAAAAAGGAGAAACATTCCACAATTATGTACATGATAAAGTAATCATGGCAAACAAAGTGCCTGTGAATGATAATGAAATAATACCATATCTCATTCAAGGCATTCCAGACGTCCGGCTTAGAGATCAAGCTCATTTGTTAAAATTTAAAACAAAAAGAGATCTTCTTAAAGCATTTGAGAACATAGAATTGCGAGGTCCATCCTTTCCAAGAATCTCCGAAAATTATGGAGAACAACCCAGTCGAAAATCGAGGGATAAGGAAGTAGAAAATGAACTAGAAGAAAGAAGAGCGAAGCGGCAGAAGATTGAAACTAGAAGATTCTGCCATAATTGTGGCAGCGCAGATCATCTGGCTCATAATTGTCCAACGAAGGCAAGCGGACCGAAATGTTTTAAATGCAATCAGCGCGGACATATTGCCAACAGGTGCACCGGCGTAAGAGCTCCATCATGCACCACTACACAGTTAGTAGCCAAAAAATACTTGAAGGAAGTAAAATTGAATGATACGATAATTACTGCATTGATAGATACTGGGAGTGATATTTCATTAATACGAGCAGAACAGTATAAATACCTGGGTTCCCCTAGCTTAAACTCGCCAGAATTAGTATTACGTGGTATAGGCTCTGTAAATAATGTTGCACTCGGTGCATTTGACGCAAAACTAAATGTAGATAATCATACATACACTACGCGAATTCATGTGGTTCCTGATAACTTGACTGGACACAAAGTATTATTGGGAACAAATTTTCTAGATAATGTCGAAATTCGCATAGCACGCGGGAATATTTCTATTCAACCTTTGAATATTGAAAAACAAATAGAACCTCAAATTCCGGAAATTTTAAAAATTGATGTAATTCAGAATGATGAGATTGATTTAATTCACATTCCTTCAATCTTCCGAGAAAAAGTACGAAAACTGATCTTAGAGTATAAACCACAAAAAGATAAAAATGTTCCTGTGAAAATGACAATTGTAACAAAAGACGATGAGCCGGTATATCAGACTCCGAGACGTTTGGCCCCTGTTGACAGAGAAACTGTAAATAAGCAAATAAGCGAATGGGTGAATGAGGGAATAATCAGACCCTCCTTGTCAGAATATGCAAGTCCGATAGTGTTAGTTAAAAAGAAAAATGGATCCTTGAGATTATGTGTAGATTACCGTAAGGTAAACGCTAAAATTGTAAAAGACAGATGCCCTTTACCACTCATAGAAGATCAGCTAGATATGTTACAAGATGCAAAATTGTACAGTACTTTAGATCTTAGGAATGGGTTTTTTCATGTGCCAATAGCAGAGGACAGGTGTAGGTACACAGCTTTTATGCAACGCATGGTGCGAAAGTTCATTTTTCGAGGCCTGCGTATTGTGCAGAAAGTGGCTGATTTCCGCACTCTAATCTATATTCACTCTATTAATGCATGCGTGCTGAAAGTAGCATTTTATTTCATTTTATCGATCGCTTTACCGCACTAGTGCGGAAAGTAAATTACCCCAAAAACATTAAAATGAAAAAAAAACGCCAAGTAGCCCCCCCCCGCCTCCAAACAGCCCAAACCACCGACTCACCAACCCACCAATCTTGCAAAAGTCATTTAAAAATTATCAAAAATAGAAATGGATATCATTGGCAAACGAAAGCCAAGTTATAATTCAGATATATAATTAATAACATACAAGATGTAACCAGCGCAAAACATACTATAATAAGGCGTTTCGTCAATACTACATATATGCTTAAATTAACAGAGTTAATGATTGGCAATACTCTCAACAAATCTTCCAGACAATTTTGACACATAAAAAAAATATGTGACCACTTAACAATAACGAAAAACATTAATCATTAACAAACAGTTTATGATTTGACATTAGTAATTCAAAAGCTATACAACAAGTACAATGGATAAATTACTATAAATTATCCAATTCAGCTATAGTTAACTCATTTGTAATTAACTGAAAAATAGTTGTTAAACATCTGTTAAACAATTGCCATCCGTTAAGTTCTGTAAACATTATCAACCAATGCTATATACCTAAAGGCAGGTTTTCATACAATTTCAATCCTTAATGTTATTCATAGTTTAAACAATTCGTAAATCATTACAAATACGTATTAATAATGTACAATAAGGATTGAAACTTATTTTATTGGCAAGCCTGCAACAGGCTCAACACCTGACAAACCTAGTCTCATCTTAACGTCAACTAATTAACAAATTTATTATTTAAGAGGGGCGAACTATTCGGAGGTATAAATAGGGGTCGTACAGCCCGCAGTTTTCAGTTTGGATTCAACCACGAACTAGCAAGGCTAGAGGAACCCTTTGTGAGTCACAAGTGCTTAGTTGACGTTAAGCTGGAAGGTTTCCGCGTACAGTATTTCGCATCTATTCACAACCCTATCCAGCTCTGCGATCGGCGTGTTATCAGGAGACTCGGTAGAGTCTCGCGCCAAGTAGTAGTTATATATACAGGGTGTCCCAAAAATGTTGGATAATATTATAGCCATCTTGTTGGGAAGGGGGCGGGGATGATGATGTCGTTTTTAAAAATTTGCGTTAGGCCTCCAATTCCGAGTTATTCAACAACAAAGTTAGGTACCGCCCACCGAGCTCTTGGCGAGTCCTGACCCATTATCCCTTACTTCTAGAAAAAGGGAGGTGACAGAAAACATCTTGCTGGTCGGCCTACGACAATTGCTATGGAGGACCGGCGGGTGCTCAACCGCTCGGTTCCTTCGAAACCGAGCGGTCAGCAGCCCCTTGCATGTGCCGTTTTGAAGACCCGAGCATGGCACGGTATGCAATAGCCCGATGGACACACTTTACTTTTCCTCTTGCTTTCCTTCTTTCTTAAAACACGCTTGCGATAACTGATATCTCTGATTAGTTGTTTCGCGACTCCCGACTAAATCCAATTAAATCCGTCCAAATCCAGTGAATCAAATTTATCAGGAGTCTATAATACTTTTTTTTTAAAAGAGTCTAAGTGGCGCCGTGGCAAAACGTTGGAGCGGTACTCGTGATGATCCGAGTTCGATTCCTCGCCGTCGCGGTTATTTTTTTGGTTTTCTCTTGCTCTGTCTCGATCCATCTTCAATACCCAGCAGTGGTAATGCTTTTTCTTTTACAGTTTTACGTCTTTTCTCCGACATTTTCATTTTCCTTGTATAGTATGCTTACGATAAGTATGGCCCCTGATTAGTCGTCTCGCGACTCCCGAATAAATTAGAATAAATGTTAACCTTTTGAACCACGATTGAGCAAACTTTATTGAAATTGGATTATCTTGTTAAATTTTGTTAAGCATCAATTACTCCCGGTACACATTTCTTGATATGGTACGAAATGTAGTCAGTAGTTTAAAGCGATAGTGTCTAATCTTGAGAACATGGCTTTGTTTCTCTTTTTCTCAATGAGTACTTTACGCTTCCAGTTGCATTATACTTTATCAGGATCCTGTAAATTTTTTTACAAGTACCGAAGTGGCACCGTATTAAAGCTTTAGAACAGTGATCGTGATGATCCGAGTTCGGCTTCCCGTCGGCGCGAGATTACCTTTTTGCGTTTCTCCGCATTTTCTTCGTTAACTCTTCAATACCCAGTAGTAACGGTAATATTTTATTTTTACGACTGTTTACCTGTTACGAGCCAGGCTTCGCGAGTCCTAAAATATGCTCTAAGATCGTTAAACCTTACTATGGCTCGCCGGATACACCTCGAGCGGTAAAGATGTATCCTCGTGGGATCTTTTGTTATTCTTTTCCTTGTTATGCTTATTTGAAACAAGGTTGACCAAACAGGAATTCAGTAATGATGACACAAATGGTTTCTTAATGAAAACTAGAATAATGTAATATATTCTGAATGAACAAATAATACAAACACAAAATATACAATGAGAGTTTCTGTGGTTTTGAGATGTTGTTACAAAATTATATGAGTTCGTTTTACGTTACGATTTGAACGGGGGAAAACTAACGAAAGAACTGTGACTTGCCTAACGATCGCGATGAGACACGATGTACGTACGGTAATTGTGACTGCTTCGAAGGAGACTAGTGCTCGATCTACTACGGTGTTCTTCGCTGGTCCGATTGACAGAGCTTCGCCGTCGATGAGAGTTTGGAACTGATTCCCCCTTTGCTCCAGAAATTAAGGGTTTATATACCCGAAAAATCCAGTGAAAAGGGGCATAGGTAGGGATAGAGACGCCAGAAGTCTGAGACTACGCTGGAGTTCTAAGAATTTATGAGATGCACTAAGTGCACAGCTGCAGAGTTCGTTAAGAGCACGCTGTGATGATCCCTAACGAAGGATTGTGTTTTTGAGATAAGACGGAACGAAAGAGTCGAAGTCACAGTTTTAAGGCTCGAAAAATACGCATGGGAAAACTATGTAGGAGACTAGCGAGTTAAAATTATTGAATCTACGTGTGACATAAGGCTAAGAAAAGTAGTCCGATGAGGATGAATATGTAACACCTCCCCCCTTAGATTGAACATCGCGCAAATCGTGATGCTTCATAAAAGAAATCGGACGAATTTTCTTTTAACAGTAGGTGAGAATATGTGGCGCATGTTTGAAACGCAATGTAGTGTGTAGTGAAGTGTACTTAATTGCTAAAATACAAGATATTACAATGGTTTTACAGATTATGATGGCTCGGATAGGTATATTTTCGCAAACTTAAATCTACGGCTGTCTTACCTATGGTTTATGCAGATAATCATCTAGTCGAATGTGGCAGAGAAAATGCAGGATGCTATTTAGTTTCTATCAATCTCCAATTTTGTATATTATTGTTACCTGTTTAAAACGAGTGATCCTTTTCTTTCTACACGCGAGCTGCTTTCAACTTGTCAGCATGTTTTGTTAATATTTTATTTTCTGACGTTTGCAAAACTATATTGTTCAAATCTGTTACGTTAATTATTTTGAATGATCCAACGTAATGAGGATCAAATTTGTTAAGACGACGTTCCTTCAGAGCATAAACAAAATCTCCAGGTTTGAAATTGACAGGATTTGCACATCTATCATAATACTGTTTTCAACGACATTTGTTTTTAATTAAAGTATCTGTAGCTTCATTTCTCATAGTTTCCATTCGTTTAATCAGATTTATCAGATAGGAATCATATGTTCGTAAACTCTCTCCTTTCGGAAATGCTGATGGTAGTCTTGGCAATCTTCCAAAAATTAACTCGTATGGGGTGAAACCGGTAGCTTCGTGAACTGACGTGTTGTATGAAAACATTGCAAATGGTAATAAACTTTCCCATTCTTCGTACGAATCCATGTAATGCTTTAAATATTCTGTTAAGACAATATGACTTCTTTCTAGTGAACCATTAGTTTGTGGTCTGTAACCTGACGTTGTTACCTTTTTAATTTTGAATATTTCTGCTAATTGAGTAAGGATTTTTCCAATAAAACTACTTCCTCTATCAGTAAGAATTGCTTTAGGCGCTCCATATATGGCGATGAAATTACGAGCAAAGGCATCTGCTATTGTTGTTGCACGGATATCAGGAATTGGTACCGCCAGGCAATATTTAGTCAAATTATCTTGCATAGTAAGAATATGTTTATTTCCATTGTGTGATATCGGCAAAGGCCCAACTGTATCTAAAGAAATCTTTTCAAAGGGTTCAGATGGTGTGTCAGTAATAAGCATTGGTTGGCAGGTTTTCAATCTAACTAACTTCTGTTCTTGGCAACTAGTACAAGTACGAATAAAATTTTGTATATCAGTTTTCATTTCAGGCCAAGAATAGTGTGGTCGCAAACGATTATAAGTTTTAGTGACACCTTTGTGTCCTCCTAACAAACTACTATGAGCTTCTTCAATTATTAATTGTCTATTTTCAGTGGGTGGAACAATAACATTAGACGTACAAATAACGATGTTAACATTGGAGTGTTGGAACACTTTCCTCACAAGTTCTCCAAATTCTTTATGTGGGATATGATCATGACCATCTCCTACTGCGGAGATCCTAAACGAATAAATTTTCGACCTTTTGAGAGTACTACGTAAAACTTCTAAACCTTTCAGTAATTTCTCTTTACTTAATTGATCATAAAAATGTTTGGTGGCGATCACACTCACAATCCTCCTATTATTCCTGTCAGAGATCAAGACCTGATTCTTAGAAGGGGACTGACTCCTAATGGATTCGATATCTAAATAGTCCATTTCTTCTAAGGATTTAGTGATTGGAGTGTTCGAATTACAGTCGGCTGAGATAAAGTGAACAAAGTTTGCTTTGCGGGACAAGAGAGGAGTTGGGGAAAAGGTCATCTGAAAACCTTCCGTGTCCTCACTATCGCTATTTCTATCGGTTGAGAGGGTATGTTCTTTAAAGTCAAGGAGAGTATCCGAAATTCTGGGGGATGCAATTTGAGGGTTTAAGTTATGTGAGGCAGCCTGCATTGGTACAAGGGGTTCAGGTAAAAGAACAGTCTGGTCTGTGTCATCTAAGGGTAAAGAAGTGGATCGTGAAGTGTTGGCGGAACGATTGTAAATCTCTGTGTCGTCTAGACTCTGTGCAGGAATGGGCGTAGAATTACTGGGCGCTTCATTGAAGGACATCAGGTCGCCGGGAAGGATATTACTACCAGATGGATGTATAGGATCTGAAAGACGAGTGTTTGGGCGGAAATTCTCCGTGCTGGGAAGAAAACTTGGCTTAAAAGGGTATCTACGAGGACGGTCGTTGTCTGAATTGCTTCCATCTGATTCACTTTCTGAGTGTCTGACTAAAGGTCTCTTTTGCCTGTCACGTGTTAACTGTTTAATACGACTACCAATACCTTCAGGGTTTGCTGGAGCTTTAGGAATTTGTATCTTGAAATCTGGATCATCATCTTTAGGGATCAACGGCAAACAATGAACTGGGTTTCTAGACAAAGCATCTGCATTTTGATTGATCTTTCCTGCTTTATAAACTACATCATATTCAAATTCTAGAAGTCTTAATCTCCATTTCATTAAACGAGAGGTAGGATCTTTAACTGAGTGTAACCAAACTAACGGTCTATGATCGGTGACCAAAGTAAATTTAGTGCCATATACGTAAGGTCGAAAATGTTGTACTGCATATACCATAGCGAGACATTCTTTTTCAACAGCTGAATAATTTTTCTCAGCTTTATTTAGCGTACGTGAAGCATATGCAATTGGTAAATCTTTTCCTATTTCGCCTTGACTAAGAATTGCTCCTACTGCGAATTCGGATGCATCAGTGGTAATAACGAAAGGTTTTGAAAAGTCAGGATATTGTAAAATTGGTTGTTGACAAAGCTCTTTGCGCAATTGATCAAAACTCAATTGTTGTTCTTCATTCCAAACAAATCTAATTCCTTTTCCTAATAAACCTACTAATGGTTTAGCTTTTGTAGTAAAATTTTCAATAAAACGTCGGTAATAACCTGCTAATCCAAGAAATTGACGAATACATTTTTGATTAGTTGGTACTGGGAATTTTTCGACAGATTCTAACTTTTTCGGATCTGGTCTAACGCCTTGTTCAGAAATAATGTGTCCTAAATAACCAACTTCCTTACGGAGAAATTGACATTTACTGGTTTGTAAAGTTAATCCATTTTCACGCAATCTATTCATTAATTTTCGAATTTTAATTTCATGTTCTCTCAAAGATGAAGAATAAACAACAATATCATCAAGGTATACAAACAATTCAGTTCCTTGTAATCCGGTTAAAACTTGATTCATAAGACGTTGGAAAGTAGGTGGTGCATTTTTCAAACCAAAAGGCATGCGAGCAAATTCATAATGACCAGTGGGAGTAGTAAATGCTGTTTTTGAACGATCTTGCGGATTCATTTCTATTTGATGAAAACCATTAGCTAAGTCGAACACTGAAAAATATTTAGCTCCTCCTAATCTATCTAAAATTTCGGTTATTTGTGGTAACGGGAATTTATCGCTAACTGTTTTGTTATTAAGAGCTCTGAAATCTATAACCATACGCCAACGCTTGTTACCTTGGGCATCTGGTTTCTTTGGTACTATCCATAAAGGTGAATTGTAAGGAGAACTGGAAGGTTTAATTATTCCTTCTTTAAGCAAAGCCTTTACCTGATCGTCGATCTCTTTTTGATGCACTGGCGGATACCTGTACTGCCGGGTATTTATGGGTATATTGTCCGTAGTGTGAATGGAGTGTTGGAAGTTGGGTGCCTTTCCCAAATTGTCTCCAGGTAGAAAGAACCTGTCCGAGTATTCTTGCACGAGTTGTAGCACATGTTGCCTTTCTTCACTATTCATGTGGTCCATATCAAGGGTCTTTTTAATTTCCTTGACTCGTTCTTGAGGTGATATAAACTTATGTCCAGAATTCTTCATGTAATAATCTTCTTCGGATGAACTAATAAAATCGTACGGATAAATTTCTTGAGGTGGTAAATCAAATCGAACATCTTGGTCACTTGTGTTAGTTGCCATTACGTGACAAGTGCCATTGTTGTTGGAAACTGCTGCTTCTCCGATATAAACGTCGTCTTGAGTTTTTATTCGTGGTAAATAACCTTCGCGGAGAGTTGTGTTCGCTAACCGAACTGTAATGCACTGACTGCTTCGTGCCGGTATCAAATGTTGCTTCTTCGTAGATTGATTTTCTTGTTCCTCTGGGCTTCGATAATTTATGAACCCTATGGGTTTTGTCGGTCTATCTCTAATTACGAGGGTTTTATGGAAATACGAAATTTCAGCCTCTTCTTGTAATAGATAGGCGCTACCGAGTAAACCACTGGCTGGCAATTGAAGATTCTTTATCACATAGAATAGACAAGGTGTCTCATTGATGTGAAGAGTTACGGTTCCCGTTGTGAGAATTGGAATAGATGCAACTCCAGTTACTTCAATTTCTTCTTTATGAATCTTTACTTCTTGTAAATTCAAAGCTTCAAACGTTATTAAATTTACGGACGCTCCTCCGTCTACTAAAAATTCTCCAAGCCCTCCTTTTAATTCCGGTACTTTTACACGAATTTTTGGAATCGGGGCTTCCTTAATTACTGCTTTCTTTGGGGATTCTCTTGGAATCGTACATGTTGCTGGCGAGTTTGTTCGCTTCCGTTCACCTGATCGCCAACACGGTGAACGCGATCGAAGTTTAAATGCTGCGCATTTTTTGACTTAATATCGTTGCTCGGCTGAGCGTACGAACTACCAGGCTGAGCATAGTTATTACTCATCTGGGCAAAATTTGGTTGGTTCTTAAAATTATGATAATTACCATCGCAGCTTTTGTGCATGCAATTGCAGCACTTACAGCTCTCGTGGTTCTGATACCTTCCGACCCTTTCTGGTTGCCTTGGATGCTGTTGTTGAAACTGCTGATGGGGGAAATTTATGACACCCGGGGTCCTTGGTCTGCCACGCTCTACAGCGAAGGCGGTCGGTTTGCCGTAACCCCGTGGGTTTTCCTCCACACCAGATGTAGTCTCCGTTTGGGATCCATGGTGTCGGCTCCAGTTCGGATTGAATGGTCGCTGGTTGTTAAAGTGTCGGGGCCCGTCGTTATTTCGATAACGGTAACCATTCGAGCTCCGATTATGCTCACTCCATCCTCGAGTGATCTCCATGACCTCTTCAAACGCTTCTTCTATCTTCTTATAATTCTTCGGGTTCACTCGCGACAAGTACCGTTCCGGTAACCCGTATATAAATTTATCAATTACACCGCGTTCCAAAAACTTTAATGCAGCTGCTCTATGTTCCTCTTCATACTCTTGATTCACTGCCGCGCGAGCATTATGTGTTACGTGACGCGTTCTGTCTATGTAATCTTGTACATTTTCATCCCGGTAGATCCGTAATCGCGTAATTTCGTCTTGAAAAGACCACAGACTTCTACCCGGGGCAAAACATTTCTTTAAATGGTGTAACAAAGCATTCATGCTTGTGAACGTCTCACCATCCACGCTCTCTCTAGCGGTACCTTTTAACTTTTTAATTACAGCGCTTAAATATTTTGTTTCTAAAGCCGACGGCAAACCATCTGCACCGTCCTCAACACATTGAACAAAATATTTAAGTTCATTTCTTTTTCCATCGAAATTAGGAATATCTTGAACAAATTTCTGAATGGTTGACTTGAGTTTCAACTCTTGCATAAGAACATTAATATCAGACTCCTGTTTAGCCATTGTAATAATGTAATTCAACTAAGCGGAAGGAGAAAAATAACTTTACTAGGCAGTTTGTGAACTGATAAAATCTGAGTATCCCACCGCTGTCACCAATTTGTTACGAGCCAGGCTTCGCGAGTCCTAAAATATGCTCTAAGATCGTTAAACCTTACTATGGCTCGCCGGATACACCTCGAGCGGTAAAGATGTATCCTCGTGGGATCTTTTGTTATTCTTTTCCTTGTTATGCTTATTTGAAACAAGGTTGACCAAACAGGAATTCAGTAATGATGACACAAATGGTTTCTTAATGAAAACTAGAATAATGTAATATATTCTGAATGAACAAATAATACAAACACAAAATATACAATGAGAGTTTCTGTGGTTTTGAGATGTTGTTACAAAATTATATGAGTTCGTTTTACGTTACGATTTGAACGGGGGAAAACTAACGAAAGAACTGTGACTTGCCTAACGATCGCGATGAGACACGATGTACGTACGGTAATTGTGACTGCTTCGAAGGAGACTAGTGCTCGATCTACTACGGTGTTCTTCGCTGGTCCGATTGACAGAGCTTCGCCGTCGATGAGAGTTTGGAACTGATTCCCCCTTTGCTCCAGAAATTAAGGGTTTATATACCCGAAAAATCCAGTGAAAAGGGGCATAGGTAGGGATAGAGACGCCAGAAGTCTGAGACTACGCTGGAGTTCTAAGAATTTATGAGATGCACTAAGTGCACAGCTGCAGAGTTCGTTAAGAGCACGCTGTGATGATCCCTAACGAAGGATTGTGTTTTTGAGATAAGACGGAACGAAAGAGTCGAAGTCACAGTTTTAAGGCTCGAAAAATACGCATGGGAAAACTATGTAGGAGACTAGCGAGTTAAAATTATTGAATCTACGTGTGACATAAGGCTAAGAAAAGTAGTCCGATGAGGATGAATATGTAACATACCATCCACCTACTTTTTTATTATTGTAGCATTCATTTCCGATAAGCAACCTTCACTCTGAAATTTGTTTTTCCCATTGAGATGACAAGAAAATACATGTTCTTCCGGATTTTTGTCTAGCAAACCTATCAGAACTATCAATATGAAACTTGATACCAAGTTTCATATTGATAGTTTATACTTGTAAGAAGAGCTTTATACTTGTAAGAAAACGTATCACAGGTCCCTAATAAAGTCGATTTGCTGGGTTTGAACGAATTTAATCGGGAATCGCGATACAACTAGTTCGGGACCACTTTCGGCAAGCGTGCAACGAAAATGAGGAAATAGGAGGAAAGGCGGGGAACCGTCAAAGAAAAAGTATCACCACTGCCGGGTATTGAACATGATGATATTTGAAGAAAATGCAAAAAAAACAATTGCGACAACGGGGAACCGAACACGGGTCACCACGGTCGCTATTCCAACGCTTTGCCACGGCGCCACTTCGATATTTGTAAGAAAAAGTATCACAGACCCCTGATAAATTTGATTCACTGGATATGGTCGGATTCAATTGGATCTAATCGGACGTCGCGAAACAACTAATGAGGGGTATTGGTTATTGCAAGCGCATATTAAGAAAGTGGGAAAGCAAGAGGAAAGCCAAAGAAGCGGGCGATGCCGTGCCGTATTCGAGCGTCGAGAACGACACACGGAGCGGGCCGCCGGCTGGGCCATCGGTGCGAGCACAACAAGACAGCAATTACCACGTTTCGGGAAAACCGAACGGTTGAGCACCGGTTGGTCCTCCATCGCAATTCTCGCAGGCCGACCGGCAAGATGTTTTTCGTCACCTCCCTTTTTCTAGGAGCAAGGGATAACCGGCTGGGACTCGCCAAGAGCTCGGTGGGCGTTACCTAACTTTGTTGTTGAATAACTCGGAATTGGAGGCCTAACGCAAATTTTTAAAAACGGCATCATCATCCCCGCCCCCTTCCCAACAAGATGGCTATAATATTATCCAACATTTTTGGGACACCCTGTATAGTACAGCGCGCGACTACCGAGGATACTTCTCCCGAAGTGTAGCGGTTATCGTCTGCTATAAAACTTTCACCTCAATTTATGTAAAAGTTACAGCTCCAAGGATTTATTTCTGAATTTTGTATTTTTTCGTTGATTTTTCTGAATCGAATGAGCCAAGAATCAAGCGAATCGGTTCAGTCATTCAGGAGATATGAATTTCACCTCGTTATTATTCTCGTAGTAAAGGCAAGGCGGATTAATAGTCATGGGATCCATGCAGAATTCCTAAAAATGTAACTTTCACTTTTTTCATACGAGATGGCAGCAATCAGAAATGCTGCGGGCTGCGCAGATAATATGGCTGTGTTGTGTTTACGTTACCGACACATTGGTTAAGCCGGTTATGCCATGGCTGGTTATGTGACACAGTCCGATTATTCCGATTTTATTTTTATTATTTGCTTTTCAGGTTCAATTCTTTATTTAGTTAATAAAAGAGCATACTATCCTTGCCCCTGTTCCTGTTATCTTGTGACTATTGAGAATTATGAAATGTCAAAAGTGTTAAGTGCGTAATTCACAAATGACTGTTCACTGTATTTGGTAAATAAGTGCTCATTATCAATAGCTAAAATTCTCAAGTGTCTAGCATATGAATCTTTTAACCAATAATTAGTTAGCAATTATTTACAATTTAAGGGAATGCTAGCTATTGGTAATCAGTAGTTGCTTACGTAGACTAATTTCAGCACTTTAGGTTTGCACTCTGTCAGCTAGGCACTTGATAGTCAGGATACATAAAAAAACTAGACTGAGAATGAGAGAGCTTGCATATATTGCTTATCAAATATAACTTGTACAGTATTAAGTCAAATCATTTACAATTTCAGTAGATTCTGGCTATTGATAATCGCTCCTTTGCTAATCTGAATCATTGTTTGATTTTATGTTTTAGTGTTATACTATTAACCAAGCGATATGCTAATACGCAGCCTAATTTAGTGTGGTTGTATCGAGACTGTCAAGTTTGTTGCTCAAGGCACGCTTCAGCTAAAGAGCTAAAATGATTAAGTGATTGTTGTGCTACGCACTGAACAATTTTCAGACCTTTAAATCAAACTAATTTCAGCACTTTAGGTTTGCGCTCCATCAGCTAGGCACTTGACAGTCAGGAATAACTTGTAAAGTATTAAATCAAATTATTTCTAATTTCATTACATTCTAGCTATTAGGAATCTCTCTTTTGCTAATCTGAATCATTGTTTGATTTAATGCTTTACAATTAAAATATATAAACCAAGCCAAATGCTCATACGCAGTCTAATTTGTATCTTGACTGTCAAGTTCATTGTTCAAGGAACGCTTCAGCTAAAGAACTAAAATGATGTAAGCAAGTACTAATAACCAATCACATGTCGTTTAGGGATATAATAGCTATTGGTAATCAGTACTTGTTTAGTAAATTTCATTACTTTAGATTGTGTGCCCTGTGACCTATGCATTTGGTACTGATATTTGGTATATACAGATATACCAAAGTTAAAGTGTGTATGAGGGTGTAGCTTATCTAATCTGCAATTTAAATGTACCCTAGCTATTGAGAATCAGTAAACAGGTGCTAATTATTACCAATTACTAGCATGCTTCTAACTTCCAACAGACTAAAGTTAAAATTTTAAATTTTATTAGGCAAGCTGTAAATCTCATATTGTTTAACTTCGGAATATTGAATTTGTTAAGTGCAAGCTATATATTATGTAGGGAATCTATATTCTCACATTCAGCTCAATTTCTTAGATCTCCTCCTATGTGCATGATTAAGTTATAAATACATTGTAACATTAAACTTACATTATAACATAAACATGCACATAGGTGATGGTGCAACCAGACAGTGGGCTCCCGATGGCCAGTTGGTTTCTTCTGAGCCGCTGGGTTGTAGAAGTACTCCCGTCCTGCTGCTGCGTACCCAAGAGGTTGGTTCGTACCGGTCGCCACCCAATTAATACGTTTGGGAACGTTGAATGATTTTGATAGCCAGTGCGTGCCCCGGGCTGCTGCGGCGCAATGCCTTTTTAATTTAATATTATTTTTGGTCAGCACGCCTGGTGTGATCCTCGGATCCTTGATGACCGTGATGCCGTAGGATATTAAGACACTTTTGTATCGAACTAAGAAACGATTTATTAAGCAAACACTCTGCTCGTGAGATACAGGAATGGCCGCGTATACACTTTATGATTAGCAGACACTTTGCTTGTGAGATACTCTCACCTTCGTCAACGCAGTGACGGCTATGGGTAATCCGCAAAAACCCTTGATTGTGAAATACTCTCACCTTCGCCAACGCAATGGCGGCTATAATTACGCGTACAATATTCGCTACCGTTAGGTAGGTGAACCGCGATAGGTTCCGGGCTAACGAGCCGGTTCCGGAGCCCGTACAATTCCGGTATAATTACCACACACCGCCTGTGGTTGATCCGTATTTTATACGCCCGAACCGCACCTTACATTAATCGGCGTAGGTGTGGGGTGGGTACACTCGCGAACCGCCACTATAACGTAATCGACGCAAGGAACACTTCGGAACACTTGTTCGACCGCGAGAACTTCGGACTGCAACACTGGTGATAGACGATGGCTCGTACAAGACTGAAGACTGAGCCGCTCGGCGCGCTTTATATACTAGTTTTTCGGCCCCCACTCTAGTTTTGGCCAGGTGACGCGTGGTCGGCTCAATCATCAGTAATAGTCGGATCACCGATGGTATGGACAAGTAGTCAAATTTGGATTTCGCATTTGTTCATCCACCCGTAGGCTATGTTTTTGTATGTGCTGGCTTCACTCGTCGACTCGGTTATTTTAAAAACTACCTGGTATTGTCCAATTAGTGTTATTGTACTTGACCTAGAAATATGCGTTGAGCCGACCCTGTTTATAAAAGTATGTTAAAAGTATATAGTTTGAAAAATGTGTCGGCTCGACTGGCTTGATTACTCTCTTTGTAAAACTTGGTCAATTTCGTTACATTTGCGAGAGTGTAACAGTTTGAGCCGACCTTGTTTATAAATCCATGTCTTTGTAATTTTAAGAAAACTTAACCGTTGTTTAAAGATTTCGGCTCGCTTGATTTGTGTGTTCTTAATTGTGTTAATCCTTTTGTCTGTACAATATATATATTTAAGTAGTCGAGCCGAACGTTTTTGGAGATACCAGTTGATTTTGAAGTATTGGCTCGCCTGGGTTGGTATAGTGGTATGATTGGTCTGACTGTTTGGACTGTAACGAATATGTTCGAGTAGTCGAGCCGATCTTTTTTGGAAAAGAGAACTAACCGTTAATTTCAAAGTGTCGGCTCGCATGATTTGATATAGTTATCTGATTGGTCTGATTGTTTGGACTGTAACGAATATGTTCGAGTAGTCGAGCCGATCTTTTTTGGAAAAGAGAACTAACCGTTAATTTCGAAGTGTCGGCTCGCATGATTTGATATAGTTATCTGATTGGTCTGATTGTTTTAGATTGTAACAAATATATTCGGGTAGTCGAGCCGAACGTTCGTGTTAGAGATAGAAGCGGTATTTGATTTTACTGTGTCGGCTCGCATGAGTTACCCCCTATTTCCATGTACTGCACCCATATGGCATGAGATAAACCTATCTTAGGTTGTCGAGCCGACCTATCTGAGAATTTAGTGTACTATAACTGTCGATTCTGCAGCCAGCATCCTATATATCGATTATTTTGGCGCCTTGTCTTTTGACAAACCTATTACGATCCTTGAGCCAATGTTTCCGGAGGGAAATGTCGAAGTAGGCGATTTCTCGGGCATCGGCTCGGAGGAAATCGCTTCACGTTTGGCTTAGTATACCATCATGTGTTGCAGTGGATCCCTTAAATTAGTTTAGCCGAAGTTCCGCAGAGCCAAGAGTGGATAAAAAGTGTCGGCTCGGTGATAAAAATACTACCATTCGACTGATTTGTCGCATTGATCTATAGTTATAGCATTGGTATGAACGAGCTCAACCTTTTATGAAAAATTAACTAAATTTTTGGCGGATCTTCGTCCGTGCGTACTGATATGCATGCGGTGTTTGTTAAAACTAAGATTTTGCCAAGCGATGGTTATTGTGAACCATAATCTTAATCTAGAGTTTAACCAATATTCATAAACCAAACATTTTCTGTTATCAAATACTTTATTATAACCAAACAAGTAGGCCAGACTGAGGGTAAAGGACCAGGTCTGGTCGCATCTCCCCCTCCATTTGTTTCCAATAAGATTGGGGACAAATGTCACAAGTCAACCTGTTTGGTTTGCTATTTAAGCTGATTTTTTGTTGTCTTTTGTTGTTATGTGTTTTTTTTTCTTTTTTAAAAATGTTTGGTATGTAGCTAAGTGCTTGGCTTAATCCTTATTTTATTCTTTTTGTTTGTTTGTTTGTTTTTTTTAGTCTAATGAAAACAACTTATTCTACCAAAAATAACCCGTCACCCTTAATTCTATATGAACAATAATATATAAAGTATTACAATCTAATCTAAAATTAATTGGTCGTCTGGCGAAAGAGCCAGAGCGGGCGGCGGCTGCATTAATTCCTCCTCCGTCGGCATCTGCACCGCTGGTGGAGCTGATTCTGACCTCGGAATTCTGAGTGAGTTTTCGAACTCCGGGTCATCTCCCAAATCCCGGGTCGGCTGGTACTTCTTGTCATCGTCGGATCCCTTGATTGGTGATGAGCTTTCGCTAGCCAGTATCCCGTAAAGCGACTCGTCCAGGTTCACCGGGTGGTCGGGCGACGGCAGAGTTGCATACGACCCGTCCTTCTCCATGATTTGGGCGAGAGCCCTTTCGACCGAGTCGTCAGGACTCTTTTGGGTCGAGCACACTGCCGGATGTAACTCCACAGTGTTGTTGGAGTTCACGGACGTCGCCGAACTGTCCTCCGAGGCGTTGGTCGTCGAGTCGCATCGATGGAGTTGGACTCTCAGCCGCATCATGCCTAACCGGCATATCGTTTTTTGGTAGGCCGTTCGCCTCGGTCTGTTGGGGGACTCTGGCTCTGGCCGAACTTCCAGACGTCCCCTTTTATATTTTTTCTGGTCCTTTGCCAGTGGTGGTCCCGGTCGCTTCGGTGTGCTCACTGCCACCGGCATGATGTTCGCTGGGGGCGACGGTGGCATCCATGTTGATGTGGAGGGCTGCGGGTCTTGCGGTGTGACTGCAACCGTAGCCTCGTCTGTCTTTGGTTCCGGCGATGCTGGCTCCCCGCACAGACTCGGCATGCTTCTCGCCCTGATGCCGGATGATCCCTGCTGCATCGCTGGTTGGTGGCTTGGCCCAGCGATCTCGCCCAGCTCTTGATTGACCTGGGCAACCAGCCCGGCGGTGGCTTGTGGACCTTCCATCTGGATGAGCCCTTGGAGGGCTTGCCTCGCCTCCGCGGTCTTCTGTCGAACCATCTCTTCCATCAAGTTCGACCGCTCCAGCTGGAGCCGCTGTTTTTCCTCCTCGATGCGCCTTAGTATATCCTCGAGGCGATCCAGCTTCTCCTTCAGCGGGTCCATCGATGCAAGTTTTAGTTGATGCGGAATAACTTTACGATAGCTGTCTTCAAACTCCTGCACTTGCCCCTTTCTTTTAACTCCTGACCCTTCCTTACCAAAGCTTGGAAGTTTACTGCCTGAGCCGCGGACCTACTTCACCATAACACCTCGGTATGGTATCGGCTCAGGGCTTTGGTTATCGGTTATGATCTTTTTGTTGAGTTGTTCGTTTGTTCTATCTTCTGTTGTTGCCCAGCCGCCATTTTTTTTTCGCTATATATATATTTTTTTTTTCGGCTGGATGTTTTTAGGACCTTATCTCATCTATGTTTGCTTCGTTTTTGACATTTACATGCTTTTTTCTTCCGACCCGACTTTTTTTATTTTTTTTTTTCGATTCATGTTGTTAACTTTTACGGAAAAATCTTAGAAAAATTCATCTAATCTATAGCCAGCCTTCAAATTACTGAGCCGATATTTCGCGACTTTGTTATTTATTTGTTATTAATTTTTATGGAAAATTCATAGAAAAATTTTTCCAATCCATAGCCAGCCTTCAATTTACTGAGCCGATATATATTTTTTTTTTAAAACAAAATTTTTTGTACACATATCTATTTACTTGTCGGCTCGAGGTAATAAATTACAGATCTATGTTTTAACTGCTATTTGAAGTCATCTTACGGCTTTGTTTTTAATGAGCCGGCGTTTTATAAACTGGATGACTCGGCTGAACTACGTTATCGTCTAAATTTTGACTATGCATCATTACTGCGTCCTATTAGTCTAATATTTTCTTTGATCCGTTAAGTTAAAAATATGAATCCCTTTTTTACAGTGTTAATGGGTGATTGTGAGCTTAATCCGACTGCTGTCGACTTGATCCCGACCGATTTTGGTCTTGCCTATTCGGTGCGGGGAGGACTACCACGTTATCCTCACTATCTGGATCGTCAGCTGCTGGAGTGTCTAGCTCTATAATATTATCCTGATCCCTGCCATAATCTAAATATTCAGGCAATCGACATGGTCTTAACATACGTTGATTATAAACCCCTAGGTCGACGCCGTTTCCGTCTTTTAATGCATACACGTTATCCCTGACGACAGTTTTTATCACATATGGGCCATCATACATTAAATGGAATTTCTTTATCTGATTTTTAGCCTTATGCGAATGTTTCTGGATCCTGACCCACATCATGTCTCCCTCCTTGTATTGTTTATGCCAACCCCTTTTTTCGGCTAATTTTTTCCGCTTTTCCCCGGCTTTTCGGAGCTGTTCGCGCGTTTCTTTAATTATATTTCGCCTATTGATTTCCGGAGGATTGACAGGGCATAGCGGGTCCGGTAATTTTAATTCATCGGCCATCCCATAGAAGTCAATGGGTCTTTCTCCCGTACTGCTGTGTGCTGTGCAGTTGATGACCCTTTGGGCTAGCGGTATGAATTTATCCCATTCCTGATGTTTTTCATGGCTGTAGGTTCTGATAATACGGCCTAAATCTCTCATAACACGTTCCACAGGATTTGATTGTGGATTGTACGGAGAAGTTAACCTTGATTGAACCCTATGTTTGTCTGTGAACTTTATCCAGTTTTGTGACACGAATTGTCCCCCTCTATCCGAGACTATAACCTGTGGTACTCCTAATTTTGGGAAATAGTCCCCCTCAAGATGTCCTTTTATCTCATCTACTGTTGTGTCCTTAAGATAATACAATGATACTAATTTCGAAAAGTGGTCCATACAAACTGCCTTAAACCCTGCTCTAGTTGTTGGTAGAGGACCGAAAATATCGATTGAGACCGTGTCTCCTGGTTTTTCGGGCAATCTGTAGTATGGTTCGCCCTCAGGCACCCGGTTGAAAGGCTTAGCCTGTTGACAGGTCCTGCAGGACGCCTGGTCGAGGTGAAGGGGTACTTTAAGTACCTCGGAGTTCACCTCGACCACCGCTGGCGCTTCAAGGAGCACTTCGAGAGGATCCTCCCCAGGGCGGAGAAAACAGCCGGCGCGTTATGCCGGCTTCTTCCAAACCTGGGAGGTCCTCTCGAAAAAGTCGGTCGGCTGTACGGTGGAGTCGTTAGGGCGCAAGTCCTGTATGGCTCCCCGGTATGGTCCGAGGCCTTATGCGGCGCTGGCAACGCCGCTACCCGAGCTCGGGTGGGCCGGCTACACAGACGTGTAGCCATAAGGACCTGCCGGGGGTACAGAACTGTATCCCACCGTGCAGCCAGTGTGGTGGCCAGATCTCCCCCGTGGGAGATCGTAGCCCGCTCGCAGGGTCTCTATTACAGAGACCTTGTAGATGCGCGGCAGAGGGGTGTGGTCACCACACAGATGAAGGCCGACTTCAAGCGCCAGTCCCGGCAGTACCTGTTGGACTCGTGGGCCAGCTGGCTGGACGAGCCTGGCATCGAGCCCAGCAGGGCAGTCCGGGCTATCCGCCCGCATCTCCAGCGCTGGGCGGATAGGGGTTTCGGGGGTGTCACGTACCGCCTGTGCCAGGTGCTCACCGGGCATGGCTGTTTCGGTGAGTACCTGGCCAGGATCGGCAGGGAGGCCACGGCCCGCTGCCACCATTGTGGGGCCGACCGGGACGACGCGCAGCATACGCTGGAGCACTGTCCAGCGTGGGCGGACGAGCGCGCCATCCTGGTCGGCATTATCGGAGATGATCTCGCGCTGTCGAGCATCGTTAGCATGATGCTCGACAGCGCGGAGAAGTGGGACTCGGTCGTCTCCTTCTGCGACCAGGTAATGCTCGCGAAGGAGACGGCCGAGAGGGCTCGGGAGCGGCAGCGCCATCCCGAGCGGCGTGGGTCCCCCGGGCGGAGGGGCAGGGGGAGGAGGAGGAGGCCGGACTTCCAGGCGCCACCGTGACGGTGTCGCCCACTCCTCTTCCCTCCCCTCTTGCCCGGAACATCAACGGGGGACGGCCGCGGGAGAGAGCCACAGCTCTCCCGTGGCACAAAAAACGTCCGCGCGGTCGGCGGGGGGCTCAGCTGGGGGGCTGGGTCCTTCCATTGCACTCCGGCCGCGTGAAGGGGTGATCGGCGTGTGGCCCGTCCGTCACCCAATCTCCAGGTGGAGCTCAACGGGGGGAGAGCAATCCTCCCCCGGGTATGTGGCACAACCCGTGCCAAGACAGTGGCGGGTCCTGGTAGCATCCTCTGGTCTTCCCAGGGCCCGCCCCGTCATGTCTCCGAGGTCACCGCAGTGTTTTTAGTGGGTGCAAGTCCCACATAACCCCGCCTCTCCCCCCAGAGAGACGGGGTATCCGTTCAGGGATTTTCACTGCGTCAAAAAAAAAAAAAAAAAAAAAAAAAAGGTCCTGCAGGACGCGGCCACGTCTCTGGCAATTCTATATAAATTGTCGGTTTCGAAATATCTTTGCATAAAAGCTACTAACTTTTCTGTGCCAAAATGCGCAAGATATTGGTGTACTTCGCTAATTAAGTCATAGCTAATGCTTCCCGGGATAACTACCCTTTCCCCCTCAGGACCCCTATAGCGGATTAACCCCTGAGTTTCCGTATAATCTTGCGGATTTAGGTTTAACTCTTCCTGGATTAGACTACTCTTTTTCTGAGCCTCCACTATCTTTGGTATCCAGGGCAGGAAATGTGCAGTAGTAATAGGTTTTGGCTGGATTGCCGCTAGTCGAACTTTATCAACCGAAGCCACAACAGTATCTTTGTTTACACAATACCGTGACAGTGTATCGGCTATTTTATTCTCGATCCCGGGGATGTGTTCTATTTTGAGGTTAAACTCCTGCAAAAATTCTAGCCAACGCGCCATTCTAGTACTGTTATTTGCACAGCTACTCAGGAATTTTAATGACTTATGATCAGTCCTTACAAGTACTTCCTGACCTAACAGGAAAACTCTCCATTTTTTAAGAGCCCAGACTAACGCTAGCCCTTCTAACTCGGTAATGGTATACCTACTTTCTGCCCCCTTTACTGACCTACTCGCGTATGCTATCGTGTATGTTTTTCTTCTGGATTCACTGTTTATTTTACCTGCCAGACCTGCTTTTATTTCCTTACCTTTTAATTCGGAAAATTGGAAAAGTCTCGCGCCTAACCCTTTCGTTGACGCGTCAATTTCTATTCCGTATGGGAGACCTGGTCGCGCTAAGTACAGCTCGTTAGCTTGATGGAATGCCTTTTTAATGGCAAGAAAACTGCTCTCAGCAGTTGCTGTCCATTTGAATTTGACATCCTTCTTCAATAGAGCTTCTAGTGCGCCGGTCAAGTTTGAAAGGCATGGTATGAAGCGTCGGTCCCAGTTTACCAGGCCCAGAAACATTTGCACGGCACGTCGAGATTTTGGTTGGGGAAAAGCTCCTATGGCCTTTTTTGTGTCGTCAAGAATTACAGCTTTAACTTCCGTAAATTTATGCCCCAGAAACTCTATCTGCTTGCGGTGTAGCCTGCATTTATCTTTATTCAGCTTCATGCCAGCTGCCTGAAGTTTAGTTAAGACTTTTGCTAATATGGCATCGTGTTGTTGCCTTGACTCTGCAGCAATGAGGATATCGTCCAGATAGGCTATCACGTAGCGACTTAATTCTGACCCTAATACATGTTCGATTGCCCTCGTGAACACGCTACCGGCCGTTTTAAGACCGAAAGGCATACGTTTGAATACATACGATTTATTGTCAAACAGGAAACCCGTGTATTTTTGACTTTGCTCCGTTAATGGTATTTGCCAGAAAGCGTTTGAAATGTCTAATGATGAAAAAACTTTATTCCCTCCTATACGATTTATGACTTCATCGATGGTCGGAGGTTGCGCGTGTTCCCCCTTAATTATCTCATTGAGTTTACGCGCGTCTAGACATATTCGAATTTTTCCGTCTTTCTTGGGTACTACCACCAACGAAGAGATGAAAGGCGTCGGTGCCTTCGCGATGACGCCCTGTTTTTCGAGCTCGTCTAGGTACAATTCTACCGCCGCAAAGTATTTTCGCGCGACAGGGTATGGTTTACACTTAAGAGGTTGTTCGCTGGTTACCTTGATATCGTAGTCAAAGCCCTTAACGCATCCTATGCCGGGCTGACTGAGCTGCTGATATTTGGTCCAGATGTCCTCAGGTTGTGCGGATGTCTGGGCGATGCGGGCGGCGTTGTCCTTCGTCTCGGAGCCTTCGTCTAGCTGGGTTGTTATGCTCAGCTTCCCATCCTTGTTCGCCTGGATCCGCATTTGATGATCAATGATGAAGTCGATCCCCAGCAGGATCGGTGTGATGAGCCGTTTGACGATACACATTGGCTATGTATATGTTTCGCCTCTCCATTGAAACACCACGTAGGCGCGTCTATCAGCTACTGATATGGTTTCGCCTGACGCGCCTGAAAACACTTTCTTCCTCACAGGAATTTGCCGGAACTCTATGGCCCCTTTTCGAGCTTCGTCGACCATGTCTGCTGAGATTGCAGATGCTTGAGCCCCGGTATCGAGTAAGGCAAATGTTTCCTTTGATCCTATTTTCACTGGCAGCTTCACCTGATCATTGTTCATTTGTGGGTCCAGGTCACAATCGTTTGGTTGTTCATCCTCTAGTTCCATTGCCATTTCTTCAATGCGAACTATGTGTAGGGGAACTGTGACGTCGTCTTCGGCGTCACTCAGTTCACCTGTTTCCGCTTGTGCAGCTTGTTCGTCAGTTATTTCCGTAACTGCAGCAATGCGGGCGTTGGGGGGTGGTCGTTGCTCCCTTGGTTGCCAAGGACGGTTCTCCGGAGACCTGGCCCTCACTTCCGGAGGATTTCGTGGCTGCCAGGCGCGAAATTCCGGCGACCGTGCCCTCATTTGGCCTTGATACCTTGGGTATGCCACGGCATTGGCAGGCGGTGTCGTGACGATTTGTTTCTTCACAGGATACTGCTCCGGCCTGGCTTGAACTGGCCGTTTGGTTGGTTTTTGCTGGAAGGTAACGGATTTCTCTCGTTTGGCCCAGCCATCCCTGCCCTCTTCATCCCAATCGATGTCCTTGAGAATTCGGATCATTCCTTGCACCGTCCGTGCGTATTGCGGCCTCAGCTCGCGAGAGACTTCCTCGCTAAAATGCTTGCGCATGATCCTTATGATCTCCAAGTCGTCCATCTGGGAATCCACTAATTTAGCCTGCCTGGCTAAATCGAGAGCATAGGTGCCCTGGGGCGCGATTCTGGTTCTGGCGCTATCGATAGCGCCGGTCGCTATCTCCGAGTTAGCGCTAGTAGGCGGTAAGGTAGCGCTTCGAGCGAGTCTGGATCGCTAGCGATGGGCGCTAAGTAGCGCCGGGTCGCTAAGTTGGGGCGCTATCTGCGGCTGGAGTTAGCGCCGGTACCGAGGCCCGCGCTACCGAGTTAGCGACCCATTCAGCCGTGTGGAGGGGGAAATCGGACAAGAAATTGCGGCGGGAAACTGCTATGAGAGAGCTGTGGCGGCTATTTTTAAAGCATCGCCACTCAGTCTTTTACTGCACTATCGAGCTGTCTATAAAGAAATCTTTGCCCCCTTCCTTTTCCTTTGCAAATTTTTAGTTTTATCCTGCAATATTGTCACAATTAGCACAATAGCCAGGAAGACCTAAAAAGCTCTTTTTCCTGAATAGTTTTCGATCGACCAAAACTTCTTTTTACGGTCTTTCTAACTTTTCTATGCTACGCGAGATGTTTTTCAACAATATTAGAATCTTCAAAAACGATGACAGCTGAAAAGTTTATATCACCGTTGAAAAGTAACATATAATATCCCCGTTTTGCGCTTGCACAGTATTAACATATGTATGTTAATTATTTAAACATCTACTTGGCGCTTCTCAACAATTTCAAAATTTCATAAGGCCACTGAGATTCACATTGGTAAATACTATTCCTCACTATCTTTCATTTTCGACCGCGCCTGCCATTGAACCCAACCTTGTTCTCTTATATCAAAATTGGCGCGCTTAAATAGCCGGCTTATATGATCTGAAGGTGTCTTCAGTAAGCACCTTCAGGCTGAACCCAAGGCACATACTATAGTTCTTAGCGACCGTCGCTAAACCCACCGCTGTAGCGACCGTCGCAAAGTAGCGCCCGAACCAGAATCGCTCTGAGCGATAGCGCCGCGCTACCAAGCGACCTTAGGCGCTAACTTAGCGACCGGCGCTATCGATAGCGCCAGAACCAGAATCGCGCCCCTGGACACTCCCTTTCCTTTTTTGTATTTCCCGTAGAAGAGTTTGTCACGGAACCTGCCTTGGGCCTCATGCCCCCAGTATTCCTCCAAGAAACCTTTCTTGGCTTCCTCCCATGTGGAAAACGCGCACATTTGAAACCAGGCCTGTGCACGGCCTCGTAGACACAACCGGAACTGATAGAGTTTTTCTTTGTCCGAATATCCCTCATGATCACACACTACCGTAAACTCGTGCCAGAAATACATCGGATGACAGGCGTCTTCGCTGTCATCGAATTCTATCCGTTTAAATGGAGAAGACATTCTGCATTTTCTTTCTTCGGGTAGATGATGTATCGGCTGGTCCGGCTGAGGGTTTGCAAGCCTACGCAAACCTGATAGTCGATTTTCCTCTTCTTGGCGTTGACTTGCACCTCGGTCCGAGGTGCTCGGCTGTGAATCCCTCATGGGGTTGTGTCCACATAGCCGACGGTTCTCCTCTGACAGGATACGCCGAGGGGATGGTGACCGTTGGCCGGTTACATCCTGGCCATTGGTTAAATTATCCATTTTCGAACTTATCATATGGAGGGCAGCTTGCTGTGTTCGGAACATCTCCATCATGGAGGCTATCAGCTGTTCCGTTGTGTCGGTTCGTTGAATCACTTTGTCCAGATCTCTTTGAATCGACGGCTGAGAGGTTGCCGTCGAAGGAACATCCATGTCCCTGTCACGTATAGTTGACGCGTTGTCTGGATCAAGTGAATCGCCTTCCTGTGCGGTTTTGTCCTGGTCATGGGTGGTGTTCTCCTCATCCTTTCTTCCTTCACACACGTCTGTCGCCGCAACAGAGTCCTGTCACGGTCGCCAATTCTCTTGTATATTAAGTATGCAACCAGACAGTGGGCTCCCGATGGCCAGTTGGTTTCTTCTGAGCCGCTGGGTTGTAGAAGTACTCCCGTCCTGCTGCTGCGTACCCAAGAGGTTGGTTCGTACCGGTCGCCACCCAATTAATACGTTTGGGAACGTTGAATGATTTTGATAGCCAGTGCGTGCCCCGGGCTGCTGCGGCGCAATGCCTTTTTAATTTAATATTATTTTTGGTCAGCACGCCTGGTGTGATCCTCGGATCCTTGATGACCGTGATGCCGTAGGATATTAAGACACTTTTGTATCGAACTAAGAAACGATTTATTAAGCAAACACTCTGCTCGTGAGATACAGGAATGGCCGCGTATACACTTTATGATTAGCAGACACTTTGCTTGTGAGATACTCTCACCTTCGCCAACGCAATGACGGCTATAATTACGCGTACAATATTCGCTACCGTTAGGTAGGTGAACCGCGATAGGTTCCGGGCTAACGAGCCGGTTCCGGAGCCCGTACAATTCCGGTATAATTACCACACACCGCCTGTGGTTGATCCGTATTTTATACGCCCAAACCGCACCTTACACTAATCGGCGTAGGTGTGGGGTGGGTACACTCGCGAACCGCCACTATAACGTAATCGACGCAAGGAACACTTGTGAACACTTGTTCGACCGCGAGAACTTCGGACTGCAAGACTGGTGATAGACGATGGCTCGTACAAGACTGAAGACTGAGCCGCTCGGCCCGCTTTATATACTAGTTTTTCGGCCCCCACTCTAGTTTTGGCCAGGTGACGCGTGGTCGGCTCAATCATCAGTAATAGTCGGATCACCGATGGTATGGACAAGTAGTCAAATTTGGATTTCGCATTTGTTCATCCACCCGTAGGCTATGTTTTTGTATGTGCTGGCTTCACTCGTCGACTCGGTTATTTTAAAAACTACCTGGTATTGTCCAATTAGTGTTATTGTACTTGACCTAGAAATATGCGTTGAGCCGACCCTGTTTATAAAAGTATGTTAAAAGTATATAGTTTGAAAAATGTGTCGGCTCGACTGGCTTGATTACTCTCTTTGTAAAACTTGGTCAATTTCGTTACATTTGCGAGAGTGTAACAGTTTGAGCTGACCTTGTTTATAAATCCATGTCTTTGTAATTTTAAGAAAACTTAACCGTTGTTTAAAGATTTCGGCTCGCTTGATTTGTGTGTTCTTAATTGTGTTAATCCTTTTGTCTGTACAATATATATATTTAAGTAGTCGAGCCGAACGTTTTTGGAGATACCAGTTGATTTTGAAGTATTGGCTCGCCTGGGTTGGTATAGTGGTATGATTGGTCTGATTGTTTGGACTGTAACGAATATGTTCGAGTAGTCGAGCCGATCTTTTTTGGAAAAGAGAACTAACCGTTAATTTCAAAGTGTCGGCTCGCATGATTTGATATAGTTATCTGATTGGTCTGATTGTTTGGACTGTAACGAATATGTTCGAGTAGTCGAGCCGATCTTTTTTGGAAAAGAGAACTAACCGTTAATTTCGAAGTGTCGGCTCGCATGATTTGATATAGTTATCTGATTGGTCTGATTGTTTTAGATTGTAACAAATATATTCGGGTAGTCGAGCCGAACGTTCGTGTTAGAGATAGAAGCGGTATTTGATTTTTACCGACTTCGAAAAGGAGGAGGTACTCAATTCGACCGCTATATTTTTTTTTTTTTTTTTTTTTTTTTTTTTTAATGTTTGTCCGGCGAGAACTCTGAGATGGGTGGACCGATCGGGATGAAACCGAACCTATCTTATAGAGGATGCTCACAGTTTGGTCCCATTATAAATTTTTTCGAAATTGTTTAACGCTAACCATTGTTATTGCATAAAAACCGAATTTTTCGCTGATTTCGCGTTTCTACTACAAATTTCGTTTGTCCGGCGATATTTCCGAGATGGATGGACCGATCTTTATGAAACCATACCTATCTTATAGAGGATGCTCACAGCTTGGTCCCAATATAAATTTTGTCGAAATTGTTTAACATTAACCATTGTTATTGCTTAAAAACCGAATTTCGCGCTGATTTCACGTTTCTACTACAAATTTCGTTTGTCCGGCGATATTTCCGAGATGGATGGACCGATCTTGATGAAACCATACCTATCTTATAGAGGATGCTCACAGCATGGTCCCAATATAAATTTTGTCGAAATTGTTTAACATTTACCATTGTTATTGCTTAAAAACCGAATTTTGCGCTGATTTCACGTTTCTACTACAAATTTCGTTTGTCCGGCGATATTTCCGAGATGGATGGACCGATCTTGATGAAACCTTGCCTATCTTATAGAGGATGCTCACGGCTTGGTCCCAATGTAAATTTTGTTGAAATTGTTTAACATTAACCATTGTTATTGCTTAAAAACCGAATTTCGCGCTGATTTCACGTTTCTACTACAAATTTCGTTTGTCCGGCGATATTTCCGAGATGGATGGACCGATCTTGATGAAACCATACCTATCTTATAGAGGATGCTCACAGCATGGTCCCAATATAAATTTTGTCGAAATTGTTTAACATTTACCATTGTTATTGCTTAAAAACCGAATTTTGCGCTGATTTCACGTTTCTACTACAAATTTCGTTTGTCCGGCGATATTTCCGAGATGGATGGACCGATCTTGATGAAACCTTGCCTATCTTATAGAGGATGCTCACGGCTTGGTCCCAATGTAAATTTTGTTGAAATTGTTTAACAGTAACCATTGTTATTGCTTAAAAACCAAATTTCGCGCTGATTTCACGTTTCTACTACAAATTTCGTTTGTCCGGCGATATTTCCGAGATAGATGGACCGATCTTAATGAAACCTTGCCTATCTTATAGAGGATGCTCACAACTTGGTCCGAATATAAATTTTGTCGAAATTGTTTAACATTAACCATTGTTATTGCTTAAAATTCGAATTTCGCGCTAATTTCACATTTCTATTACAAATTTCGTTTGTCCGGCTATATTTCCGAGATGGATGGACCGATCTTGATGAAACCTTGCCTATCTTATAGAGGATGCTCACGGCTTGGTTCCAATGTAAATTCTCCCTAAATTGTTTAACGCTAACAATTGTTATTGCATAAAAACCGAACTTTCGATTGTCCGGCGATAGCTTTGGGATCGCTTGTGCGATAAGGATGAAACTTTGAGTAACTCATAAGGGAAGTTCTCGCGGTACACCCTCTTGCATAAATTTCGGAATGTACAAGCTTTTCTTTCGTCAACAAATTCTGCTACATTTCTTCGTCTATAACTGTTACACCAGTGCAACGATGAAGTTCAAAATGAAATCGACCGCGAACCATCAATTTATTGATTTCCTATACTAAAAAGCATTAAATAAAAAAAAAATATTTTAAAAAAAAATGTGACCGACTTCGAAAACTGACAAAGTTCCAGAGAGCTGAAAACTAAAAGAGCTGAAAAGTACAAAATAAGCAACACAAAAAATGCTCTGAAAAGTAAAAAATAACTTCTTGTTGTCATGGATACAGAAATTTGCATCAAGCCTAAATATTCTGCAACTTTTCGGAGGCGGCGCAAATATAAGTAAAATATTACAAACGTCACGAAATCCTCACACTCAAATCTGAAAATACTCGTAGGCTCTATGTACATATATATCTACAAATTGAAGCGGCGAAGTATACCCTATCGAATATGCTAATATTGTTAACATTAACTGGTCTGGTATTCCACAATTCCGAACAATTCCGACATCTCATAACTGTAGGTTAATCTAGCAAATACGCAAATACATATAACAGACTGCAGGCAATAGAACTATCGTTACTCTCCTGTGTACCATTTTGTCTTCGTCAATCATTAAAGTCATCCTGTGGTTGGACAGGTAGAGAGATATAAGGATAGAGATAGATCGAAAGAGAGAGATTGAGAGGCGGGAGGAAGAGTACGAAAGCAAGAGTGAGTAAGCACGAAAGATAGATTTTCTAAGAAAGAAAATGCGGATAAGCGCGGGTAAGACACACGATTGCCAGTAATATTTTACTTATATTTGCGCCGCCTCCGAAAAGTTGCAGAATATTTAGGCTTGATGCAAATTTCTGTATCCATGACAACAAGAAGTTATTTTTTACTTTTCAGAGCATTTTTTGTGTTGCTTATTTTGTACTTTTCAGCTCTTTTAGTTTTCAGCTCTCTGGAACTTTGTCAGTTTTCGAAGTCGGTCACATTTTTACTGTGTCGGCTCGCATGAGTTACCCCCTATTTCCATGTACTGCACCCATATGGCATGAGATAAACCTATCTTAGGTTGTCGAGCCGACCTATCTGAGAATTTAGTGTACTATAACTGTCGATTCTGCAGCCAGCATCCTATATATCGATTATTTTGGCGCCTTGTCTTTTGACAAACCTATTACGATCCTTGAGCCAATGTTTCCGGAGGGAAATGTCGAAGTAGGCGATTTCTCGGGCATCGGCTCGGAGGAAATCGCTTCACGTTTGGCTTAGTATACCATCATGTGTTGCAGTGGATCTCTTAAATTAGTTTAGCCGAAGTTCCGCAGAGCCAAGAGTGGATAAAAAGTGTCGGCTCGGTGATAAAAATACTACCATTCGACTGATTTGTCGCATTGATCTATAGTTATAGCATTGGTATGAACGAGCTCAACCTTTTATGAAAAATTAACTAAATTTTTGGCGGATCTTCGTCCGTGCGTACTGATATGCATGCGGTGTTTGTTAAAACTAAGATTTTGCCAAGCGATGGTTATTGTGAACCATAATCTTAATCTAGAGTTTAACCAATATTCATAAACCAAACATTTTCTGTTATCAAATACTTTATTATAACCAAACAAGTAGGCCAGACTGAGGGTAAAGGACCAGGTCTGGTCGCAATGGTGCATATTTGAACATTTTAATAAAAGTTTACTTTTAAATGTATTAATTAAACCATTGATAAATACTTTGAATTTTTATTGTCTTTATTGTAAAGCATTAACTAACAAAAAGACGTGAAATCCGTCCAAAAACATTAAACTGTAAAAAAATGCGCCAAGTAGCAGTTTGATTTTCCCACAAAATTGAAACATTAATAAATAATTAGAAATTTGATTGTCTTTATTGTAAAGCATTAACTAACAAAAAGACATGAAATCCGTCCAAAAACATTAAAATGTAAGAAAATGCGCCAAGTAGCAGTTGGATTTCCCCCAAAATTGAAATATAACAAAAAAGATAATAGATATCATACAAGAAAGCCAAGTTTTCATTCAAAGATACCTCGATTTAATTCGCATTAGCAATTAATAATAAATTAACAATAATTTAGCGATTAACAATAAAAAAACTTGGCGTGTGCGCCCTTCATTTGTTACGAGCCAGGCTTCGCGAGTCCTAAAATATGCTCTAAGATCGTTAAACCTTACTATGGCTCGCCGGATACACTTCGAGCGGTAAAGATGTATCCTCGTGGGATCTTTTGTTATTCTTTTCCTTGTTATGCTTATTTGAAACAAGGTTGACCAAACAGGAATTCAGTAATGATGACACAAATGGTTTCTTAATGAAAACTAGAATAATGTAATATATTCTGAATGAACAAATAATACAAACACAAAATATACAATGAGAGTTTCTGTGGTTTTGAGATGTTGTTACAAAATTATATGAGTTCGTTTTACGTTACGATTTGAACGGGGGAAAACTAACGAAAGAACTGTGACTTGCCTAACGATCGCGATGAGACACGATGTACGTACGGTAATTGTGACTGCTTCGAAGGAGACTAGTGCTCGATCTACTACGGTGTTCTTCGCTGGTCCGATTGACAGAGCTTCGCCGTCGATGAGAGTTCGGAACTGATTCCCCCTTTGCTCCAGAAATTAAGGCTTTATATACCCGAAAAATCCAGTGAAAAGGGGCATAGGTAGGGATAGAGACGCCGGAAGTCTGAGACTACGCTGGAGTTCTAAGAATTTATGAGATGCACTAAGTGTACAGCTGCAGAGTTCGTTAAGGGCACGCTTGTGATGATCCCTAACTAGGTATTGTGTTTTTAAGGGCTTGAGATAAGACGGAACGAAAGAGTCGAAGTCACATTTTTAAGTCTCGAAAAATACGCATGGGAAAACTTTGTGGGAGATTAGCGAGTTAAAATTATTGAATCCACGTGTAAAAAGGCTAAGGAAAGTAGTCCGATGAGGATGAATATGTAACACCTCCCCCCTTAGATTGAACATCGCGCAAATCGTGATGCTTCATAAAAGAAATCGGACGAATTTTCTTAAACAGGCCCATGAGGCTGTTTAGTGCAAACAAAATGAAGGTAAACGCGAAGCTTACAAGGTATCGGTCGGTTTGAATTGCAGTTGATGTGGTTGACGGTGATGGTTGTATACGGTGGTGGTTCAGGATTGATGTGAGTACCACGTTGAAATGTCCAACGGAAGTTGAGTGAGGGGTCCCGAAACGGGCACGTTCCTCAGGACCAGGCGACTGGGGTGGAAGAAGGCGTCCAGGGTGGTGCTTTCCCTCTTTAATTTGAAGTGCAGCCTCTTGATGCTCTCCCTGCACAGGCAGCATTGCTGAGCTGGCCGGGTGTCCAGGAAAGCGTAAAGACCGCAGGCATCGCAGTCGAAGAAATCGCTCTGCTTGTAAAACCAAGCGTGGGTGTCACAATCCACGTAGTTGGTCGGAAAGCCCCTCTCGGCGTAGCAGTCTTTGCAGAGACCGTCGTCGTCCTCATTGATAAAGACGACGCCGCGAACACAGGTGGAGGTCAGATAATACAACTCCAGCGCGCATCGGTCTTCGTATGCGAGGTTGGAGAGTGACATGGTTTGTCTGAGTGAATTCGTAAACGAAAGTCACAAGACTGGTCTAGGAAGCTGCTTTTGTAGCTACCCTGAACTAGTGGGGTAGGTTAGTGGAGAGAGAGAGAGGGGAATTGGGAAGGTCAGGGGGACCAATTAGGAGTACTTTCTTCTTTTCCAGCCCTCTCCAGGCATGAAGGTCTTAACGGAAAGGTCGTCAAGATGGACCAGGTCGAGGTTTGCCGGTGGGGGTGGAGGGTTCGTGGTTGGAGTAGTGGCGGTGGATTTGTTGAAACCACGCTGCTTTCTGGTGTCGGTGCCCCTCCCTTTTCGGGGCGCCCTTGGTTGTGAAGGAAACGGGATGCTGAGGGAAGGAGTGTCCTCCACTGGGATGGTTGATCCTCCCATTTTCCTTCCGCTTAAACGATGCCAATTGAAGGTTTGACAGATACTCCTTCCTTAGATTGTGTAGCCAAAGGTTCTGCTTCGTCTTTCGTGAATGCGACTGTTAAGTTGGTGGTTGGAGTAGCAATTTTTCTCCTATGTCTCAGTTTAAAGTAAATGTAGAGACTATAAACTATTATGGATGACAGGATGATGAGTCCAATCACCGACCATGAAGAATAGATATGGTAGCTTAGCCGATGATGTCCTTGTAGAATCTTCGCTTGATGCTCAATTTCTCGCAGTGGTATGGAAAATGTATCCATTTTCCAGGATGTTAAATTTACTTTTGTCGCATTTAAAATGTCTAACGCAGTCTCATGATGTGTATTAATCTTAGGACTAAGTAACGTTAAATTCAAGGAGGATGAAGGTTTATAAGAGTGACTTATCTCGGAGTCGAAAGTTCGAGTAGATATTAACTGTGTAGAATCAGTTATTATGGAGCAACCTTTTGCTAATTGAATAATTCCAGTACCGAGGATATAATCCATATCGGTGGCATGTCCTTGGCAAAGGATTCTAATTCTTTCTTTGCTTTGTGAGTAATATAACCAGGTTGCTGGTTTTAAAAGAGGTTGCCAGAAAATACCAGGTGAAGAAAGTAGTTTGATATTACAATGATTCCAGGCTTCAATTGTTGGCTCCACTAACAATTGAATTACACAGATAGGTTGTGATTCTACGCGAATTAATGGTAAATTAGCTTCGGCTATTAACAGATTATGTAAAAGATAGGCCTTTCGGAGGTAGTCTTCGTTCGGGATAAAATAATTTCTACGATCTAAAGATATTGCTATGTAGGTGCTCTCGGGATCAACATAAGCTGCAACACGCCTATTGCCGAACGCTTGAAGAGAAGGAGCTGGATAAATCCTGAAAAGGTTGTACGTGGTGCGATCTAATAATGGAAAACTAATTTCAAGAATAATTCTTCCATTCAAAAAACTTAGATTGAGGGTCGAAATCTTTTCTATATGCTGAGCTAATAATTCTTGATTTGATAAAGGGAATTCAAAAGACGTCGAATCCCGTAAGTCTTGGGCTGCTTTGACTAACTGTTTTGGTGCTAGGAAAACGGGATGAAGCATTCCCTGTTTCGCAAAAAGGATAGCATCAGTGATTAAAATGAGATCGCGTTGGTATTCTTCAAAAGAATTATAGAGATGATAGGCCCATTGACTCATGGAAAACTGGAACGAATCTTGAATATCTTTATTTTTCTGCTTTTTATATTCATTTGAGAATTTAATAGTAAAATTAATTGCTTGATCAATTTGTTTTTCAATTTCAAGAAATTGTTGTTGGTTGTTTTTGAATTCTGAACGCATGACAAAGGTCTGTTTTTCCAATAGCTTAGCCATCTCCTTCTGATCTGCGTACATTTTATCTATTTCACCATTGTAATAATCTGCATCTTCGTCGGTTAGAACGCCAAATAATGATTTTTGAATGCTGCCTATAATACCTAACGGGGCATTTCGCCTGGTGCGATTTCTCTTAAAAGTAGTAGCTTTTAAAGTAGCTTCAATCATCTCGCTATAACGCCTAGTGGTATCAAGACGATTGTACCATTCTTCTCCACGCATATATACTTGACAGTCTTTACTGCTGACGCCTGCTTCGTCGCATAGATTTTGTGCGAGACTCATATAGCTCCTTACATTGGGCCGATGTGAAAGAAAATCTTCTAAATCGATTGAAGTTACTAATTTCCATTGCAAGGAAAAGATTTTTATATCTTGCATTTGTTCGTAGAATAAACCCGTGTTGTGTTTGAACTGGGTAATATTGTACTCGGTGTTTGCGCTTGACTGGAAAGGTGCGAGTAAGAGTACACACAATAGTACTATGGAACTCATGGCGAAAACCTATAATAAAAATATACTATTATAAGTTTCTTGTTGTGTGAGCTATTTTTAATTTATCCGCGTGTTTGGTCAAAATTTTATTTTCAGACGTTTGTAAAACTATATTGTTCAAATCTGTTACGTTAATTATTGTATAAGGTCCCACATAGTGTGGATCAAATTTACTAAGACGAGGTTCTTTGAGTACATATACAGAATCACCGGGTTTGAAAGTGACAGGATTCGCATGTCTATCGTAGTAATGTTTGGAACGACGTTTGGCTTCAATTAGTTTGTTTGCTGCTATGAATCTCATATCCTCTAGTCGGGTAACTAGATCTATCATATATGAGCTGTAGGTTTTTAATTTCTCTTCTGATGGAAAAGCTGATGGTAATCTTGCGAGTTTTCCGAATATTAATTCGTATGGAGTGAAACCAGTTGCTTCATGAACTGATGTGTTGCAGGACAACATTGCAAATGGTAAAAGATGATCCCAATCTTGGTAAGATTCCATTTAATGCTTTAAATATTCTGTGAGTACGATATGACTTCTCTCGAGGGCTCCATTCGTTTGTGGGCGGTGACCAGAAGTGGTCACTTGCTTGATTTTGAAGGTCTCTGCTAACTGGCTCAGAACCTTTCCAATGAAACTGCTTCCTCTATCAGTAAGAATTGCTTTAGGCGCTCCATATATGGCGATGAAATTACGAGCAAAGGCATCTGCTATTGTTGTTGCACGGATATCAGGAATTGGTACCGCCAGGCAATATTTAGTTAAATTATCTTGCATAGTAAGAATATGTTTATTTCCATTGTGTGATATCGGCAAAGGCCCAACTGTATCTAAAGAAATCTTTTCAAAGGGTTCAGATGGTGTGTCAGTAATAAGCATTGGTTGGCAGGTTTTCAATCTAACTAACTTCTGTTCTTGGCAACTAGTACAAGTACGAATAAAATTTTGTATATCAGTTTTCATTTTAGGCCAAGAATAATGTGGTCGCAAACGATTATAAGTTTTAGTGACACCTTTGTGTCCTCCTAACAAACTACTATGAGCTTCTTCAATTATTAATTGTCTATTTTCAGTGGGTGGAACAATAACATTAGACGTACAAATAACGATGTTAACATTGGAGTGTTGGAACACTTTCCTCACAAGTTCTCCAAATTCTTTATGTGGGATATGATCATGATCATCTCCTACTGCGGAGATTCTAAACGAATAAATCTTCGACTTTTTGAGAGTACTACGTAAAACTTCTAAACCTTTCAGTAATTTCTCTTTACTTAATTGATCATAAAAATTTTTGGTGGCGATCACACTCACAATCCTCCTATTATTCCTGTCAGAGATCAAGACCTGATTCTTAGAAGGGGACTGACTCCTAATGGATTCGATATCTAAATAGTCCATTTCTTCTAAGGATTTAGTGATTGGAGTGTTCGAATTACAGTCGGCTGAGATAAAGTGAACAAAGTTTGCTTTGCGGGACAAAAGAGGAGTTGGGGAAAAGGTCATCTGAAAACCTTCCGTGTCCTCACTATCGCTATTTCTATCGGTTGAGAGGGTATGTTCTTTAAAATCAAGGAGAGTATCCGAAATTCTAGGGGATGCAATTTGAGGGTTTAAGTTATGTGAGGCAGCCTGCATGGGTACAAGGGGTTCAGGTAAAAGAACAGTCTGGTCTGTGTCATCTAAGGGTAAAGAAGTGGATCGTGAAGTGTTGGCGGAACGATTGTAAATCTCTGTGTCGTCTAGACTCTGTGCAGGAATGGGCGTAGAATTACTGGGCGCTTCATTGAAGGACATCAGGTCGCCGGGAAGGATATTATTACCAGATGGATGTATATGATCTGAAAGACGAGGATTTGGGCGGAAATTCTCCGTGCTGGGAAGAAAACTTGGCTTAAAAGGGTATCTACGAGGACGGTCGTTGTCTGAATTGCTTCCATCTGATTCACTTTCTGAGTGTCTGACTAAAGGTCTCTTTTGCCTGTCACGTGTTAACTGTTTAATACGACTACCAATACCTTCAGGGTTTGCTGGAGCTTTAGGAATTTGTATCTTGAAATCTGGATCATCGTCTTTAGGGATCAACGGCAAACAATGAACTGGGTTTCTAGACAAAGCATCTGCATTTTGATTGATCTTTCCTGCTTTATAAACTACATCATATTCAAATTCTAGAAGTCTTAATCTCCATTTCATTAAACGAGAGGTAGGATCTTTAACTGAGTGTAACCAAACTAACGGTCTATGATCGGTGACCATGTTACATATTCATCCTCATCGGACTACTTTTCTTAGCCTTATGTCACACGTAGATTCCATAATTTTAACTCGCTAGTCTCCTACATAGTTTTCCCATGCGTATTTTTCGAGCCTTAAAACTGTGACTTCGACTCTTTCGTTCCGTCTTATCTCAAAAACACAATCCTTCGTTAGGGATCATCACAGCGTGCTCTTAACGAACTCTGCAGCTGTGCACTTAGTGCATCTCATAAATTCTTAGAACTCCAGCGTAGTCTCAGACTTCTGGCGTCTCTATCCCTACCTATGCCCCTTTTCACTGGATTTTTCGGGTATATAAACCCTTAATTTCTGGAGCAAAGGGGGAATCAGTTCCGAACTCTCATCGACGGCGAAGCTCTGTCAATCGGACCAGCGAAGAACACCGTAGTAGATCGAGCACTAGTCTCCTTCGAAGCAGTTACAATTACCGTACGTACATCGTGTCTCATCGCGATCGTTAGGCAAGTCACAGTTCTTTCGTTAGTTTTCCCCCGTTCAAATCGTAACGTAAAACGAACTCATATAATTTTGTAACAACATCTCAAAACCGCAGAAACTCTCATTGTATATTTTGTGTTTGTATTATTTACTATTCAGAATATATTACATTATTCTAGTTTTCATTAAGAAACCATTTGTGTCATCATTACTGAATTCCTGTTTGGTCAACCTTGTTTCAAATAAGCATAACAAGGAAAAGAATAACAAAAGATCCCACGAGGATACATCTTTACCGCTCGAGATGTATCCGGCGAGCCATAGTAAGGTTTAACGATCTTAGAGCATATTTTAGGACTCGCGAAGCCTGGCTCGTAACAACCAAAGTAAATTTAGTGCCATATACGTAAGGTCGAAAATGTTGTACTGCATATACCATAGCGAGACATTCTTTTTCAACAGCTGAATAATTTTTCTCAGCTTTATTTAGCGTACGTGAAGCATATGCAATTGGTAAATCTTTTCCTATTTCGCCTTGACTAAGAATTGCTCCTACTGCGAATTCGGATGCATCAGTGGTAATAACGAAAGGTTTTGAAAAGTCAGGATATTGTAAAATTGGTTGTTGACAAAGCTCTTTGCGCAATTGATCAAAACTCAGTTGTTGTTCTTCATTCCAAACAAATCTAATTCCTTTTCCTAATAAACCTACTAATGGTTTAGCTTTTGTAGTAAAATTTTCAATAAAACGTCGGTAATAACCTGCTAATCCAAGAAATTGACGAATACATTTTTGATTAGTTGGTACTGGGAATTTTTCAACAGATTCTAACTTTTTCGGATCTGGTCTAACGCCTTGTTCAGAAATAATGTGTCCTAAATAACCAACTTCCTCACGGAGAAATTGACATTTACTGGTTTGTAAAGTTAATCCATTTTCACGCAATCTATTCATTAATTTTCGAATTTTAATTTCATGTTCTCTCAAAGATGAAGAATAAACAACAATATCATCAAGGTATACAAACAATTCAGTTCCTTGTAATCCGGTTAAAACTTGATTCATAAGACGTTGGAAAGTAGGTGGTGCATTTTTCAAACCAAAAGGCATGCGAGCAAATTCATAATGACCAGTGGGAGTAGTAAATGCTGTTTTTGAACGATCTTGCGGATTCATTTCTATTTGATGAAAACCATTAGCTAAGTCGAACACTGAAAAATATTTAGCTCCTCCTAATCTATCTAAAATTTCGGTTATTTGTGGTAACGGGAATTTATCGCTAACTGTTTTGTTATTAAGAGCTCTGAAATCTATAACCATACGCCAACGCTTGTTACCTTGGGCATCTGGTTTCTTTGGTACTATCCATAAAGGTGAATTGTAAGGAGAACTGGAAGGTTTAATTATTCCTTCTTTAAGCAAAGCCTTTACCTGATCGTCGATCTCTTTTTGATGCACTGGCGGATACCTGTACTGCCGGGTATTTATGGGTATATTGTCCGTAGTGTGAATGGAGTGTTGGAAGTTGGGTGCCTTTCCCAAATTGTCTCCAGGTAGAAAGAACCTGTCCGAGTATTATTGCACGAGTTGTAGCACATGTTGCCTTTGTTCACTATTCATGTGGTCCATATCATGGGTCTTTTTAATTTCCTTGACTCGTTCTTGAGGTGATATAAACTTATGTCCGGAATTGTTCATGTAATAATCTTCTTCGGATGAACTAATAATATCGTACGGATAAATTTCTTGAGGTGGTAAATCAAATCGAACATCTTGGTCACTTGTGTTAGTTGCCATTACGTGGCAAGTGCCATTGTTGTTGGAAACTGCTGCTTCTCCGATATAAACGTCGTCTTGATTTTTTATTCGTGGTAAATAACCTTCGCGGAGAGTTGTGTTCGCTAACCGAACTGTAATGCACTGACTGCTTCGTGCCGGTATCAAATGTTGCTTCTTCGTAGATTGATTTTCTTCTTCCTCTGGGCTTCGATAATTTATGAACCTTATGAGTTTTGTCGGTCTACCTCTAATTACGAGGGTTTTATGGAAATACGAAATTTCAGCCTCTTCTTGTAATAGATAAGCGCTACCGAGTAAACCACTGGCTGGCAATTGAAGATTCTTTATCACATAGAATAGACAAGGTGTCTCATTGATGTGAAGAGCTACGGTTCCCGTTGTGAGAATTGGAATAGATGCAACTCCAGTTACTTCAATTTCTTCTTTATGAATCCTTACTTCTTGTAAATTCAAAGCTTCAAACGTTAGTAAATTTATGGACGCTCCTCCGTCTACTAAAAATTCTCCAAGCCCTCCTTTTAATTCTGGTACTTTTACACGAATTTTTGGAATCGGGGCTTCCTTAATTACTGATTTCTTTGGGGATTCTCTTGGAATCGTACATGTTGCTGGCGATTTTGTTCGCTTCTGTTCACCTGATCGCCAACACGGTGAACGCGATCGAAGTTTACATGCTGCGCATTTTTTGACTTAATATCGTTGCTCGGCTGAGCGTACGAACTACCAGGCTGAGCATAGTTATTACTCATCTGGGCAAAATTTGGTTGGTTCTTAAAATTATGACAATTGCCATCGCAGCTTTTGTGCATGCAATTGCAGCACTTACAGCTCTCGTGGTTCTGATACCTTTCGACCCTTTCTGGTTGCCTTGGATGCTGTTGTTGAAACTGCTGATGGGGGAAATTTATGACACCCGCGGTCCTTGGTCTGCCACGCTCTACAGCGAAGGCGGTCGGTTTGCCGTAACCCCGTGGGTTTTCCTCCACACCAGATGTAGTCTCCGTTTGGGATCCATGGTGTCGGCTCCAGTTCGGATTGAATGGTCGGTGGTTGATAAAGTGTCGGGGCCCGTCGTTATTTCGATAACGGTAACCATTCGAGGTCCGATTATGCTCACTCCATCCTCGAGTGATCTCCATGACCTCTTCAAACGCTTCTTCTATCTTCTTATAATTCTTCGGGTTCACTCGCGACAAGTACCGTTCCGGTAACCCGTATATAAATTTATCAATTACACCGCGTTCCAAAAACTTTAATGCAGCTGCTCTATGTTCCTCTTCATACTCTTGATTCACTGCCGCGCGAGCATTATGCGTTACGTGACGCGTTCTGTCTATGTAATCTTGTACACTTTCATCCCGGTAGATCCGTAATCGCGTAATTTCGTCTTGAAAAGACCACAGAGTTCTACCCGGGGCAAAACATTTCTTTAAATGGTGTAACAAAGCATTCATGCTTGTGAACGTCTCACCATCCACGCTCTCTCTAGCGGTACCTTTTAACCTTTTAATTACAGCGCTTAAATATTTTGTTTCTAAAGCCGACGGCAAACCATCTGCACCGTCCTCAACACATTGAACAAAATATTTAAGTTTGTAAGGTAGGTTTTGTTGAGTTTGGAGTAATGGCTCAGGTAACACAGGATACTAGGAATGAACAAGAATGGGATTTATTGAGGAGTGGAAATGGTACAGGTTTCGGGTTTCTTTACAAAACGGTTTCAACATAAGGAATGAATTAGGTTGTGATAGGCTTATTTGATTTATTTGAACGGCAACCTAGTAACGGTTTGACAACGCGAGGGCGTCCGGCCTTCTTGGCTGAACTCTCCCATCACCTACGATCAGGCGTCCGGCTTTCATAGCCGAACTCTCCTTTTCGTAGGGTAATATGAAATATCGCGGTACGACACGGGGCATCCGAGTAGTCCTCCAGTACTCTCCTTTTCGGTCAGGCGACCGGCTTCATAGCCGATCTCTCCCTTCCTCGAGGCGTCCCGGAGTAACTATCGTACTCTCCCGTGGATGACCGGCGTCCAGGTAGACCCCTGTTCACTCCTGTGGAGGGCGACCGGCTTTAATAGCCGATCTCTCCTCTCCAAGAGGCGACCAGACGATAGTCCCCTGTACTCTCCGGGTAGCCCACAGGCGTCCAGGAAGCTGCCCTGTACTCTCCTCCGGAAGGCGACCGGCTTTAATAGCCGATCTCTCCATTCCAAGAGGCGTCCAGGAGCTAACTCCTGTACTCTCCTGCGCTGTCAGGCGGCCGATAGCAAAGCTTCGTCCTCTCCTCATTCTTTTGGGCGGCCGTGGTCTTACCTCGTCCTCTCCCAAGAGAATCCAGCGAAAAAGGGGCGAGCGCGTCCGCGATCGCGATTCTTATACACGATCGTTACTAGGTAAGCCGAGCCGCTGTCGCCGCAATCAACAACGCGATATCCAAGCATGCGGCTGCTCGGATCGGAGCGGAATCGTTGCTCCCCGCCGCCTCCCGAATCTTCTAGACTTAATGTCAGGGGCGGCCCAAGGTGTTGTTCCTTCACAAGTTCATTACTTTTTCCATCGAAATTAGGAATATCTTGAACAAATTTCTGAATAGTTGACTTGAGTTTCAACTCTTGCATAAGAACATTAATATCAGACTCCTGTTTAGCCATTGTAATAATGTAATTCAACTAAGCGCAAGGAGAAAAATAACTTTACTAGGCAGTTTGTGAACTGATAAAATCTGAGTATCCCACCGCTGTCACCAATTTGTTACGAGCCAGGCTTCGCGAGTCCTAAAATATGCTCTAAGATCGTTAAACCTTACTATGGCTCGCCGGATACACCTCGAGCGGTAAAGATGTATCCTCGTGGGATCTTTTGTTATTCTTTTCCTTGTTATGCTTATTTGAAACAAGGTTGACCAAACAGGAATTCAGTAATGATGACACAAATGGTTTCTTAATGAAAACTAGAATAATGTAATATATTCTGAATGAACAAATAATACAAACACAAAATATACAATGAGAGTTTCTGTGGTTTTGAGATGTTGTTACAAAATTATATGAGTTCGTTTTACGTTACGATTTGAACGGGGGAAAACTAACGAAAGAACTGTGACTTGCCTAACGATCGCGATGAGACACGATGTACGTACGGTAATTGTGACTGCTTCGAAGGAGACTAGTGCTCGATCTACTACGGTGTTCTTCGCTGGTCCGATTGACAGAGCTTCGCCGTCGATGAGAGTTCGGAACTGATTCCCCCTTTGCTCCAGAAATTAAGGGTTTATATACCCGAAAAATCCAGTGAAAAGGGGCATAGGTAGGGATAGAGACGCCGGAAGTCTGAGACTACGCTAGAGTTCTAAGAATTTATGAGATGCACTAAGTGTACAGCTGCAGAGTTCGTTAAGGGCACGCTTGTGATGATCCCTAACTAGGTATTGTGTTTTTAAGGGCTTGAGATAAGACGGAACGAAAGAGTCGAAGTCACATTTTTAAGTCTCGAAAAACACGCATGGGAAAACTATGTGGGAGATTAGCGAGTTAAAATTATTGAATCCACGTGTAAAAAGGCTAAGGAAAGTAGTCCGATGAGGATGAATATGTAAAACATTCGAGGCACTTGCTCTGGTAATATTGCTAAAAAAACTTTTAAAGAAATTAAATTCTAGTAAAGTCAGTTTTGGGTTTGAATCAGTTTCCCATTGTGTTTTTACCTCGCAATGAAGCGCGCACACGCCAAGTTTTTTTATTGTTAATCTCTAAATTATTGTTAATTTATTATTAAATGCTAATGCGAATTAAATCGAGGTATCTTTGAATGAAAACTTGGCTTTCTTGTATGATATCTATTATCTTTTTTGTTATATTTCAATTTTGGGGGAAATCCAACTGCTACTTGGCGCATTTTCTTACATTTTAATGTTTTTGGACGGATAAAGGTGTTGGCATTGTGAGCCATCGCCAGTTCACAACGTGCAACGACAACTGGTTTAAACACCAGGGCGAAGACAGTGTACCGTTTATAGAAAATAAAGCTAGTGTGGATCTAGTCATCAACAGAAATAATTGTTGACCAATTTTGCTAAAAACGCCTATCCATCATCCGGCAGCAAGTATTCCTACGAATCAGCCGGGTATGAAGATAGGAACACGGTCAAACAGATCTAAAGGGAAATAAGGAATTTCCTGATCTGCAGCTGACGGTCACGGACCAAAGAAAATAGAAATAAAATAAACTCTGTGTCGCATTTCCCCGACGTACCGTCAGCAACCTATAAACTCCTTTCTGGAGATTCTTCTAACGTTCTTGGACGTACTAACCAAGTGGCGACCGGGTCGAGCTTGCGAATGACCGCGATCCCGAACTCAACGTGCTACGACTAGACGAAGAGCGGTGACTGAGACGGAAGTCCAGTACTAACATCCACTGCCTCGTAAGGTAGCGGCTGAGCGGTCACAAAGAAACCCAAGTTTTCATTCAAAGATACCTCGATTTAACTCGCATCAGCAATTAACAATAAATTCACAATAAATTAGCGATTAACAATAATAATAAAAAAAAAACTTGGCGTGTGCGCGCTTCATTCCGAGGTAAGAAAGCAATGAGAAATTAATTTAAATGTAACATTGACTTTACTATAATATAAAATCCTAAGAAATATGACATTTATATTTCAATCATATATACTGTATACTACATCGAAAAGAACGTTCTCAATTCGTCGTGTATCTATTTCTTTCAAAGTTTTCTAGCAATATTACCAGAGTAAGTGCCTCGATATACTACATCAGTTTACTACAGTATACTACAGTTTTTTTTCATTTTAATGTTTTTGGGGGGATCTCAGTTCTTTTTGTTAGTTAATCGGTAAAATAAAAATATAATCTTTGATTTAAGTAATTCCCAAGGTACACATTTGACAAGTTTAATACTTCAACAATGTAGCGAATAAGAGATTATACAGCTTGTCTGTATAATGTAAAAATTCTTTTTCCTTTTTTATTCTGTAGCTAATATTACATTGCGAAAGCGTATTTGCTCACCAAAATTTCACAAATGTGAAGCTAAGAACCACTTAAGCGAGAGGCTTGAAATTTGATGAGCAGATACTGATACTGACACAACTTAGGAACAGGCCACCATTACCAATCAGTATTTGTTCAGTACATTTCAGGTTTTTGGCTTATGTAACTCTCAAGCTACATATTTGACATGGATGCAGCTTATCTGTACAATGTGTTACGTTCAGGAGGTAAGGACATAACAAATGTAACATATGAAGCGTTGGACTTCATTTTTTTAAATTCAAAGCCATGCTATCTAGTGGCAATTCACATTCGTCCAACAAATTTGGAGTCCTTCGCTTAGGTTTGTGAAGTGTGGAACTTGTCAAATGTGGAACTAAGAACCACTCAAGCGACAGGTTTGCAATTGGATGAGTAGATACTAATACTGATACAACTTAGGAACAGGCCGCCATTACCAACCAGTATTTGCTCAGTACATTTCAGGTCTTTGATTTAAGTAATTCTCAAGCTACACGTTTGACATGTTTAATACTTCAACAATATGATGAATAAGAGGGGGATGCAGCTTATCTGTATAATGTGTTACGTTCAGGAGGTAAGGACGTAACAAACGTAACATACGAAGCATTGGACTTCATTATATGGAACTCAAAGGCATGCAATCTACTGGCAATTCATATTCGACCAACAAATTTGGAGTCCTTCGCTTACGTTATACATCCTCTCCTCATTCAACACATGTGAAATGTGTGGAACTTGTCAAATGTGTAGGCTAAGAACGACTTAAGCGACATGCTTCAAACTTGATGAGCACTACTAATTTTCCACGCCTAGTATGCCCCTAAATTAATATTACGATTAGGCTCAACACTTAATAAGTTCTATTAATTCTCTTATTCAACACATTTGTAATGTCAAATTTCAGAAGGGCGTACCCAAGAACCAGTTCAATTATAGTTTTCAAACTTGCTGAACAGATACACAATTAAAAACTACAGAAGTCAAAGATCTAAAGTTTACTGAGCAAATACTGATTACTAGTAAGGTTCGTAGTTCAGAAATCATTTACATGAAAGACCTGAAGTATCACTTGGTGAACAAATTGTTGCTTTTTCATTTAAGTGGGTCCTGGTTATGCACGTGGCAACTTTGGTAGTCTATAATTGTATTGAATAAGAGGATATTGCTTATCAGTGTTAGATTGAGTAGGGTCATAAAGCTGTACCAATAAGAGAATAAAACTGTTAAATTTGTCAGATATCCTCGCGTAAGATATTCCTGTCATAAAATAGCCCACATAACCAAGCACTCGAACGTCAAGGAAATAAGACATCTACCCATCTCGTGTTAGTTAGTCTCTTTCTACATGTCTAGCATCTCTCTCTAACATCAGCTCACATCTGCCTTCTCTCTCTACCATAACATCATCTTGCAGCTAGAAATATAGAAATATATGAACATTCTGCCACCTAGCGTGGAAAATATGTGACCTACATTTTTGGTCTGAATCTTCTTCTGAATCGTTTTCGCACGAGAAAATAAGAGGAGGAAATTCATATCTCTTGAACGCATGGACCAATTTCCTTGCTCTTTAGCTTATTGGATTCAGAAAAATAAATTAGGCTTTAACTTTTTCGGAAATCGAGGTGAAAGTCTTATATCGATCGAAAACCGCTACGCGTCGGGATAAGTAGCCTCGGCTTCTCGCGCTGTATAGCTATAGCTAACTACTTGGCGCGAGACTCTACCCAGTCTCCTGATACGTCCAAATTGTGTGATTTCAGCATGGAGATAACTGGTGAAAGCCTGACTGGATACCACTGCCCAAGGGAGGAGTAATACGTTTGATTGTGCACAGGCAGACTGTAGCTGGCCCATAGCTGCTTCGCAGCCAGATTGAAAATTCTCCAAAACACGAAAGGTTATTTGAAATATGTATATCATTCCCTATCATTCTGTTTCATATATGATATGTTCAAATTGTATGATTTCAGGATTTTTTAAAAGGGCAGAGAGTACTGCGGTAACGACTCACCGATAATATGGGAACAGCACAAATACTGCTTTTGGTCAATAAATTCACAAAAGGTGAATATATATATAGTTAAATCAAAAACATCTCTAATTCGAGCAATGTGTGATTTTTTTCTAATGTATTTTGTTATAATTATAATTACAGCAACACCCGTACATCGGTTGTGGAAGGGAAACCAGTATTGAAGATGCTGATGACAGAACCCACCAAGAGAGGAAATAGATGACAGCAAGTATACACTATGTGCAAAGAAGAGCTAACAACTCGCTAAAATATTGTACTGTTAAATAAAATAAAGAACACTATATTGTAAATAAGTTATTTTATTTTGTTTTAATGTAAATATTCAAAATGGCTTTGAGCAGACTCTGCCACATTTCTGCTGCATTTCTGTCGCCAGGGCAGACTCTGCCAGGAATCGGTTCTCTTTCTGCCGCTAGGTGCGCAAACCAGACTGTGCCGCCAGCCTGCCATCCGTCTACAGCCAGGCCTGCGCGGCAGGCTCGGACGGCAACACGCCGTCCATATGCGGACGCAGATGGATATGTATCTGCCGGCAGAGTCTGCCAAGCTTGCTGACAGACTGACGGCAGACTGCCGGCAGATGGCTATGAGGGTATGCACTGCCACGAAATTATTTATTTTTCCCCAATGACTGGCGAGGGGTTAGGGATAGAATGGAGGTTCCCCTTTGGTGATTAAATTTCGTGGGCAGAGAAAACTTAAACGAAATAAATCGAAAAAAAAGAGGAAAACGGGGGAATCTAACCGCTCGAACGGTTTCACCAAAAGAAAACGAACTATGGTTCCCGACGGCGGACGATGGTTCACGCTACCTTACGCCGTCCAGGCCATATTCATATCTAGACGTGGTCCTCTAATTATTAATCGACGACGTTGGCCCACGGAACTTAACCCGACTTGGAAGTTATTAGTGCAGACGGCTAGGAGTCTCCCGTATTGGGTCCTGATTGCATTCAGGCGAAACCGGCGATAGTGGATTGTGGCCACTTGGTCCAGTCGCAGGCGGCCAAACTCAAATCGAGCCCCGTTCAGCAGGACAATAATGCCGCGGCGGGTGATTTGAATCCGGACGTGCACTCGTCGCCAACGTACTACCAGGACCCTTCGTTGGCGCACCGTCAAGGGTTCCATTGGTTTGGGCCCCGGGCCCGAACCCTCTTGGTTTTCCGGAAGGGCCGACTCGTCAAGGTTTCAAAATTCCGTCAATCAACTGGCTAGCTAGACTCAGAAGGAGAGGGGGAGGTTCGCGACTCAGAACAGAGAACGGAAATTCTTACACTGGTCTTCACCAATATGAGTTACTGGGGTGGATACGCTCTCTTAAGTGTAACTATTAGCTCGGGATAGACACAATTATAGATTCCCGAAGGAATCCCGATAGCCACACTATAGACTCCCGAAGGAATCTCGCTAGACGCTGAGTAGATTCCAGAAGGAATCTCGATAGCCACAAGGTCAGACTCCAAAAGGAATCTCGATAGTCACAAAGTAGACTCCAAAAGGAATCTCGATAGCCACAATATTAGACTCCAAAGGAATCTCGATAGCCACAATAGTAGACTCCAAAAGGAATCTCGATAGCCACAATATTAGACTCCAAAGGAATCTCGATAGCCACAATAGGGTCATTCCGCGTCAACTGTCGAGGTTTATTCATACATGTTCGATGATTTTGACGAAAATTTCTGTATCTATAGTTCGCAAAGAGCCGATCCAAATGCAAAAACCCGTTGCTCGCTAACTCAATTTTTTATTGAGTTACAAGGATTCAAAGTTTTGGGTAAATTTTTTTTCAATAATTTATATCTCGGTAAATATTACAGATAGCCATATCGTTCAGACGCCAAAATGAAGAAAAGGAATTGAAGTTTGATAAAAAAAATACTCCACCGAGAAATACTCGTTTGGAACAAATGTTAATGATAAAAGTTTATAACAAATGCTTGCCGTTTCCAAAGGGGATCATCGATTTTGATAAAAAAAATTGCTAACCGTTGCTCTAAGTCTCTTGCAGATGTCCTCCAAAGGGTTTTCGGAAACACGACTTGGGGACCAAGTTATAAATTTTTATTGCCGGGCGCACCCGGTCAATCTGCCGGCGGTGCGCGCTACGCTTGACTGGCGCGCGGATGTTAGACTCGGCGCTCGGGGTACGTACATTCAAAATGGCCATACCTGTTCAGTTCCTTACAGCATATCTGCCAAAAGACAATATGTGAACGCGTGGTACGCATCCGCATCCAGTTTATGCGATTAGAAGGTGCCATAAAGCAATAAACACAGTTTCCTCTCTGTGTTACCCGGGCTTGAAACTGGCAACTGGCCGCATGAAATAGATTTGTATATTTAGATTCTTACTGCATACCATACTTAAATATTTCCACATGATGACAAACCGTAATAACCGATAATAAACGTAGTTTATTATCGAGTCAATAACACTTTGCACCATAAAAGTTTCGTAATAATTTCGGAAATTTTGCACCATAATACAATCGCAGTATATTTGTTTCAACAAAAACTTTTTCAATTTCTAGTAGACCATTTTTCTGCATCTGGTATAAGTAAGATTTATTACTTCTCGGATGGGGCTGCGTCTCAATATAAAAACCGGAAGAATATTGTTAATTTATGTCACCATCGGATAGATTTTGGTTGCACTGCTGAATGGCATTTTTATGCTACATCTCACAGTAAAAGTCCAGGTGCTGGCTTAGGTGGAACCATAAAGAGAACTGCTGCTCGCGTTAGTCTGCAAAGGCCTCTCAACAATCAAATAACGTCACCCTGTGAATTTTATGATTGGGCAACATCCAATTTTGAAACAATTTCATTTAACTTTTGTACCAACAAGGAATATAACACTGCTGACAAATTTCTTAAGGACCATTTTTCTCAAGCAAACCCGAATCGCGGAACCCAAAAACACCACGCGGTTATACCATTAAATGAATAGTCACTTTTAATAAAACGGTATTCGCATTTAGATAATCAACACGTTCAGGTAATTAGATTAACACGTAACTAAAATTCTGTTATATATCGGTATTTCTAAATAATTCAATTGCATTTGGGTCCTGCAAAACACGTTTTTAATGCGGCCAGTTGACAGTCTCAAGCCTGGGTAACACAGAGAGGAAACGGTGTTTATTGCTTTATGGCACCTTCTAATCGCATAATCTGGATGCGGATGCGTACCACGGGTTCACATATTGTCTTTTGGCAGGTATGCTGTAAGGAACTGAACAGGTATGGCCATTTTGAATGTACGTACCCCGAGCGCCGAGTCTAACATCCGCGCGCCAGTCAAGCGTAGCGCGCACCGCCGGCAGATTGACCGGGTGCGCCCAGCAATAAAAATTTATAACTTGGTCCCCAAGTCGTGTTTCCGAAAACCCTTTGGAGGACATCTGTAAGAGACTTAGAGCAACGGTTAGCAATTTTTTTTATCAAAATCGATGATCCCCTTTAGAAACGGCAAGCATTTGTTATAAACTTTTATCATTAACATTTGTTCCAAACGAGTATTTCTCGGTGGAGTATTTTTTTTATCAAACTTCAATTCCTTTTCTTCATTTTGGCGTCTGAACGATATGGCTATCTGTAATATTTACCGAGATATAAATTATTATATATATAGAATATTAAGATACAGAAATTTTCGTCAAAATCATCGAACATGTGTGAATAAACCTCGACAGTTGACGCGGAATGACCCTAATATAAAAATAAAAAGAACTTTCTTAATTTATGTTTGCATTCCGAGGACTTCAACTGTCCAGCAGAATGACACTTTTTCGCGAAATCTCATGGAGAAGGTCCATGTGATGGATTAGGGGGATCGTTAAAAAGAGCAGCAGCAGGAGCTAGCTTGCAAAGAGTAACAGAAGGTCAAATAACAACACCCTTACAATTGTATGATTGGGCCAGAATTCACTTTCCTAATGTTTCGTTCAGCTAATCCACTAATGTGGATTATAATAATCACGAGGAAATGCTTTCCAAAAGATATGCAAAAGCCAAAACATTGTCCGGTACTCTTAAATTTCACGCATTTATTCCAGTTAGTAGAAATCGAATAAACGCGAAACGCTTCTCATTGGCTGACAAATTCCAAAGTTTCAATATCGAGTCGAATTAATTTTTTTGGCTAATCCTACGCGAGTAAATAATTTTTTTTCTATCTGTCTACCGTTTTTCTCCTTGATGTAAATAATGTACAGGGTGAGTCACTTGCCTTTTAATCATCCCCTTCACACTCGAGTTCCAATTATTTCCATTATTGGTACAATTTGATATTACAAATAAATATCAGTGCGTGGAAAAGACTGGGTAAATACTCCTTTATATTAAAATTACTCAACACCGTATAATTTGTGACGTTACGTTTTCAACGTAAGTCACAAAAAGGCTATCTCCACCCGTTTAAAACTAGCGCCGCGCGATATTAGAGAAGAGCGTCTCCAATCAGGGAAATCCTATCGATCTGACGTCAATACTAACGACTGCGAATTCGTCTGAGCCAACAAGGGAGAAGCAAACCAGGGACGACCATCAACCCACAGCACCCCCAAATCGCTAAATCTGCCAGCCCAGAGGAACTCGGCCCGACCAGGGTGAACATTAAGGGGATCAGCAGTCTCCGATGGCATCCGAAGACGACCGGTCACCGTTGGAGGAGCCGGGTGGTGAGGCAAGCGACCCCGAGTTGCCCTTGCATCGTGGGAGGCTTGACCAATTGTCGTCTCGACGAGGCAGGGTTGGCGCTCAGAGGGCCTACGGCCCTGGCGTCGTTCACCCGAGGGCACAGCGAGCCCTGCGCGCGCGGTAGGATCCAGCGACCAATAGAAATCGATTTCGGGGACAAAGGCGGCTAGGCGAGCGTTAGGGAATAGCGCGCAGAATTCGGCACTCTTGTGCTGACTGTCGAGGCGAGCGAAAACTAGCGAAGTACTACCGTATCGAGGCTACCGAACTAACGCACAACGGAAGGAAGGAAGGAAGGAAGGACATTAGCGTCCCCCAAAATCCTCCTTACTAGCGGCGTGCTCTCATCAGCGACTAATAACTAGCGGTAAGCGAACACCTTCCTCTCTAGCTTTTGTGAGGGACTGACTTCTTGGTGAGATCCCAGCTAGAGATTCGCTGTTTCTCGGCCCTTAAGGCCTTCTCGCTTTCGACTGTAAGTTTCCATTTTTGATCTGTTGTCTAGATCTTATTCGTAGCTTCAATTCTTTTGGTATTATCGATTTTATAAACTGAGATCTTCCTGCGGGCTGACGGAGTCAGCCAAGAGTCACTTGTAGAAAATCTGTAGAATTCTGAACATCGAGAATTCGGGAAATCTATTAGCGCCGACCATCCGCGTTGAGCTAGCGAACATCCAACTGTAACTTCGACTATTCTAACTCGCAGCCACGTGCTTCGCCCGAGGTTGCTAATGAACACCTCGAGCGAAAGCCTCTTTCTCTGCCTCATTGTCGAAATAAAACATCAGTATTAGCTCAATCTTGGCTTGTTCACTCGTGTCGAACCCACGTGCTCTCCTTGTTGTCTGATCTAGCCGAAGCGCCTGTTTGGCCGTCTCGGGAGATTCAATGTGGCCGTTCTCTTTGCGATTCTTGTGAGTTTTGAGTGGCATCTTCGATGCCTGGCGCCCATTTTTGTGGTACTAGGGAATAGTTGGCTTCGAATCTCCCGGGCCGAAGTATCGGGAAAAGTATCGTCCTGAGAGAAATATAAGAGATGGGAAATTCAGTTCCCCCCACACACTAACGTCTCGATCTAACCAGAAAGTAATAATCTTTCTCATATTCTCGAGTCTAGCTCAAAAGCCAGACTCGAGAATATTTCGTTTATTTTCCTGATAAATTGGCGCCCAACTGCCAAAGACGAGCTGAGCAAGCCAGGTAGTTGACGACACAGTTGAACAAAGGGTCGGGGAAAGCCGAGCCCCAGAGAGGGCAATTGAAAGTCGAGACCGAGGGTCTCGCAAGAAAATATTGTGCACGGCTACTCGCGCTCTTAACATTCTGTAGTTTTTCTCCCGAAAGTATATTTCGTGGTAACATGTAGAGACACGAAAGACGATACAGAATTCACATTGACTAACTATCGAAATAACTCTGGCATGGGTCACAGACCATATTATCGTTAAAGGATGTTATGAAAAATGGAATTATTGATATTGACGAACTATTGATATTACGAAATTGCAATATTTATGATATGTGAATGTGTGATTAATGGCATTTCATTGAAAAATTTATGGTGTGCGAGTTCGCTGAGCGAATCTGGACAAAATATAAAACAGAACCAAATTATTAAGAATTACGAAATTCTCTAGCAAACCAAAGTCATATTTGTAGAGTGCTTAACTGTTAAAAATTGTATATAATAAAGAGGATAACTTACGCGGCCAATTAACCACGTAAGAGATCCAACAATTGTAAATAGAATATTAGTTAATGTTAAATGTCGAAAAATTCAAAAAATTAATTTATAAATTGTCTTCGTCACTAAATTATTAATTGTCATTGTCCTATACAAGAGAACAAAGTAGAGGAAAATCCAGATTCAATTTGCTTAGCACTCTCGTCAAAATAATATTGTGAATTTATATTGTGTAAAACATACGAATTATTAGCGAACATTTACAAGTTGGAAAATAATACGTATTACGAAATTGGCAAAATTTGGAGAATATACGAGGAAGTTGAGTTGAAATAATATTTCGATAACGCACGGAATAAGAAACTATCGAGAACGGTTAGCCTGAGTCAGAACGTAGCACGGGTCGGACGGAACACAAAGCGCGTAACGTAAACATACGGCACGCGACGCCTCACACTAGCTAATTCTCACAACAAGGAACGCGCTCAATATAGGGTGACCCGGAAATAACATCAGAATAAATCGGAAATAAACGAGAAAGGCAATACTATCACGAACATAAACTAGCGAACAGAAGAGTAAGCTTAATTAACGGAACCAAAGCTCAATTATCGATCGAATTAACGCATAAAATACAAAACCACATTAACGTCGGAACGTGAAGTACAACTAGCGAATATGGAAGAGTGGCTAAATGATATCCCAATCGAGACACTGCGTGGGGAAATAGCGAGAAGACTTTCGTTGGACAGCGGAAATGTCTTCAATCGATTAATGCACCCGAATGAGTCACCGAGAACGCTTAGAGGTAGCGACAGAGAAAATACACTCGCGGACGCGACGAGACGACAAGGTTCGGTAGAAACACAAACACCTACCACACAAATACAAGCACCGCCGCGACCACCGCTGCCGACTCAAGAACAATTAGATAACGCGTTACCGGGACCATCGCGAATAACTAACGCACCACCCGCAACTCCACCGAGAAGGTCACCACCATTGGTGAGCTTACCAAGGATATTAGAGGACGAAACACACTCGTCCCCAACCTACTTTCCACTACCGCCAATAACGCATCACCGACCAGATAATTCAATCGATCACGTATTTAAAATCATAAAAAGAGCCGGACTTAAATTCGCGGGCACAGAAAAAGAAGATATCAATCGATTTGTTACCAAACTTCGACGCTTGCGAATCCAGCACAGCTTACCAGATCAATCGGTACTAGTTTGCATGCCAAATTTCCTTCAAGGGCACGCGGCCGACTGGTTCGAAACGAACCAGGACTCATGGAATACGATGGAACAATTCGAACGAACAATATTAACGTATTTTGAGAATCCAGAAGATCAATTCAGCTTGAGGAAAGCCGCTTATTACCGTCATCAAGAAACTAATGAAAGTGTACGAGAATTCATTACCGGGATGCAAAACATATTCATCCGTTTTCAACCACCACTGTCGGAACGCGCCCAAATCGAGCACATTTACCATAATATGCGCGCACCGATTCGTCAAGGAATCCCACTAACGAACATCACAACGATTCTTGAGCTTGTACAAGCTGCAGTACGAGCAGAGCTCAATTGTATTCCGATACCCAAGACCCCATCAGAATTTCAGTTACCGTATACTGCGTATGGCGCAGTCACACCACAAGGCAGAAGAAACTCACGACGTAACGAGAACATGTGTGCAACTATCGCGGCACCAAAACCCAACAAAAGAACACAGAATTTAAGCCCATCTAGTAACTCCTCTTCTAACTCCTCGACCGTCTCGGAGAAGATCGAAGAAAAGAAAAAACAAGTATGTTGGAACTGCCGTAAAGAAGGGCATCACGCCAGAGCGTGTAAAGCACCAAAAACAACGTATTGCTATCGTTGCGGAGAACCGAATGTCACCATACGGAAATGTAAAAACTGTAAAGAGACTACGGGAAATGGGAACAGGAGCCGATAACCGGGACCAAATCGACTCCCAGACTAACGCCAACGGTCCATACAGGGGGACAAATAATAGCAATGTCGGATAGCTCTCCCACAACTACACTGTTACGACTCAACGTAAGACTCGCGAAACGACAGACAGTACCAGCTCTCATTGACTCGGGTGCATCATGTAGTTTCATTAGCGAAGCGGTAATAAGAAAAGCTAGCTCGAAGGCAATTATCGAAAAGTTACAAGTTCCACCAATATTCATACTAGCGTCAGGACAAATTTGTCCAGCAAAGGCAATAGCGGAAATCAAACTAACGATTCGAAACAAGTCACAAACAACTCGATTATTTGTACTGGACACTCTAGCAGCACCTATTATTATCGGTGTAGATTTAATAGCGACCTTTGGACTAATGGTGAATTATAGAGATAGAAGTTGGCACTTTCTCGACAAGCCACAAGAATCCTATCCATTTGAAATCACGGATAGATCCCATGAGATACTCACCATCAGTGGATTAGAAACATTAACGCCCGACCAAAAAACTCAACTATCGGACTTTATGAAGAGAACTCTGCCTCCACTAGCGAATGCTAAGGGGGTGACCAAGTTAACCAAACACAAAATTGACGTAGGAGACCATCCACCAATTAAGCAAAGATACTATCCTGTCTCACCGCCAGTAAAGAAAGCGATCTATGAAGAAGTAGACCGTCTACTAGCGGAGGATATTATCGAACCATCTTCGAGCGAATGGTCCACACCTATAGTTATGGTTAAAAAGTCCAACGGAAAATATAGATTTTGCTTAGATTTCCGAAAGGTCAACAAAGTTTCGAAAAAGGACGCATATCCACTTCCAATAATGATGAGTATCCTAGACAAACTACGAGGAGCACGATTTATAACAACTCTCGACCTGAGCCAAGCCTACCATCAAATACCGATGGAAGAAAAAAGCAAAGAAATAACAGCATTTACGGTACCAGGACGAGGACTGTTTCACTTCAAAAGAATGCCGTATGGACTCACTGGCGCACCGGCAACGTTTCAACGACTGCTAGACCAGCTGATCGGACCAGAAATGGAACCTTATGCTTTCGCGTATTTGGACGACATTATTATCGTCAACTCAAACTTTAAGGAACATTTAGAATGGATCGAAAAAGTATTAATAAAAATCCACGCTGCCGGATTATCGATCAACCCGGAAAAATGCGAATTCTGCAAATCAGAAGTAAGATACTTAGGCTTTCGAGTATCGAAAGACGGACTTAGAGTAGATCCTGAGAAAATTACACCTATTATCGAGTACCCGGCACCAAAGAATCTCAAACAGCTACGACGATTTTTAGGAATGGCGTCATGGTATAGACGTTTTATTCCACAATTCGCGCCCACAGCCGCCCCTCTTAACTTACTACTCAAGAAGGAGCAACCATGGCAATGGGAATTAAACCAACAATTAGCTTTTGAGAAGTTGCGCGATGCTATCGCCACAGCACCAACATTAGCGTGTCCGGATTTTAATGTTCCTTTTACAATACAAACTGACGCGAGCGGAACTGGTCTAGGAGCGGTATTAACGCAAATGCACGAGGGAAAGGAACGAGTAATAGCGTTTGCAAGTCGCGCTCTAATTCCCGCCGAGAAAAATTACACCACAACAGAGCAAGAATGTTTAGCTATCGTTTGGGCAATTAGAAAATTCCGACCATACGTTGAAGGATATAAATTCACGGTGATAACGGATCATAGTAGTCTACGCTGGCTTAGAGAACTCAAAAATCCTACGGGGAGATTAGCGAGATGGGCACTAGAACTTTTAGAGTATGATTTCGATATCGTCCACCGAAAAGGTGCACTACACCGAGTGCCTGATGCGTTATCGAGAATGTACGACCCAATCAATATGATCGCTTCAGCTAAAGCGAAAGATGGGTGGTATAATCAGAAAGTATTGGACGTTACCAAAAGCCCGGAAAAATTCCCTGCCTGGAAAATGGAGAATGCTCAATTATATTATCGTCGACCAAATATACTGTTCCAAGAAGTCCTAGGAAAAGATCTCCAGGAATGGAAACTAGCGCTACCAAAACGAGAAAGACTAGCGGTTTTAAAAGAAGCCCACGAAGAACCCCAAGCTGGACACTCGGGCATCCAGAAAACATACCACCGACTACGGTTACGTTACTATTGGCCAGGAATGTTTTCGACGGTAACCAACTTCATCAAGAGATGCCAGACCTGTCAATTTACCAAAGTTGAACAGGTAACACCAACAGGCCTCATGGGACATCGGCAAGTCGATCAACCATGGATCATGATTGCCGCAGACATGATGGGACCATTCCCGAAGAGCTTAACAGGCAACCAATATCTCCTAGTCGTCCAAGATCTGTTCACGAAATGGGTAGAATGCGGTCCATTACCAGCCGCCACAGGAAAATCTATATCGGAATCTCTGGAAGATATAGTCTTCTCACGTTGGGGAGCACCGAAAACATTATTAACGGACAACGGAACAGAATTCATGAACAAAGTATTTGAGGATTTAGCGAAGCAATATGGGTTTCTGCACACTACGACTCCGCCGTACCACCCGCAGGCTAACCCTGTCGAACGCGTGAATAGGATACTAAAGACTATGATCGTGGCATTCATAGGCACCGATCATAGGAACTGGGATTTAAGATTACCGCACTTTCGTTTCGCGTATAACACCTCGTATCATACTTCTCTCCAAACTTCGCCAGCTTTTTTGAATTTTGGTCGAGACCCATTGCCATTGAACTGTAAAAGGGAACTACACACTAGCGTTGGTCCAACCTCAATTAAAAATACTACCGAATGGAAAAGGCGAGTTTCCGATATGAACCTTATTAGAGAATGGGTCACGGAAAACCTTGAATTAGCGTACGAACAACAGAGCAAATATTATAATAAGAATCGCCAGGTATCAAACTTCCATGTAGGTGATCTGGTAGTAAAACGCCAGCGTGTATTATCGTCTGCTGCACAACATAGGGCAGCAAAACTAGTTCCAAAATTTCATGGGCCTTTTCGTCTATCTAAAAAGCTTTCTCCTACTGTCTTCGAACTGTCTACTCTTCAGGGCAAATTAGTTGGCAAATCTCATGTACAATACCTAAAACATTACAAGCCAGTAACTAACTCCTGTTCCACTTAACCCTACCAGAACAACTAACGACCAGTACCGTATCATCGCCATGGACAACCGCATTACCGCCTACCAACCAGAGACACTGTGGGCAAGAAGGATGAGTCAGACATTCTGGCAAGTACTAGCGACTACCATTCGCCAGTACCAAGACATCACCTTCACGAGGAGTGGGGCAATAATACTTCCCTGGAGCAAACACCTACCGACTCCGGAGGAAACAAAACCGCTACCGAACCACCAAGGTCCCACCACAATTACCGCCTCACTAACGCCGACTTTCGATGACCGAGCGTTCATCCGGAAAGCTCCAAAGGCATCCCAGCGGAAGCCTCAGGGAAAGGACCCAGAGCAACAGCTGCCACATGCCCTCAGGATATCCCACTGCTATCACTGTCTCAGCGAGATAATCCCAGCCGCACGACCGGACGCAGAGGCACGCAGGCCAAAGCTAGCGTTGGGTCCCCGGCGCCCAGAATGCACGTTTCGAGAATGTGCGTACTTGCGACCAACGTCACAACAACTGAAACCAAAGCAGCCAGGGGGCTCGAACCCGGTGCCTGCCACCTCCCGGTGGGAACAAATCCGGCAATTAGCGTCCAGAGAATTCCGTCAACCACCAAAGCCACCAACGGCACACATACGGCACACCTCACCAATTAGCGACCTCGGAGGAAGACGCCCACGAGAAATCCAGCCCTGGTATACGGCGGAAAAGTGCTGGAACTGCCTAGATGTCAGCCACCGCTACTCTGATTGCCCCAAGCCGAAGCGGATATTTTGCCGCCACTGTGGGGAACCAGGGTGGACGATGAAGACGTGCCCAAATTGCCGGGAAGAATGGCGCGAAAAGAGGGACAAATATGAAAGTCGCCAACGGCACTATCGTGAGGCCAATTAACGTACACCACGCCCTGACCCCGCACTACTAACGTCCTGGCAAGATAACCACTAACGCATACCATGGATCAAGTTTCTTTTATTTTCCTTAACTAGCCACTATCGATCCGCACAGGCAATTTAGATTAAGTAACATTACTAGCGATCCCAATAAAATAAAAGAGTTATTTTGTTCACGTACACAGGCCAACTAATTTAACCCTGAAGCACCTAGTCCCGAATTTATAAGCTTTTCAGGTGTGCACAAGCACAGATAATAAAAGACAGTCCAGAGGAGACAGGCCCCAAAAACTGTCGATGCAGAATAATACTATCAAAGGAAACTCAGTATAGCGAAACTACCACTTCAGTATTAAGAGGGAACTACCGATATAGGAAAGCCAACAGGAAGATCTAGAATTGGTTTCAATAATAAGAAGGGACTTACAGTCGACAATTATTATCGATAAATGCAATGCCTTGCACTAAACACCGGTAGGTTATCAGTTTTTTGAGTTATTTATGTTTGTTTTGTGGCTATTGAAATACCTTATTGGAGACGCAGCGAATTAAGGAATGGTTTTGTTCGCGAGCGGACCTTCGGTCCTTTTTGGTGTGTGGGGAGAGTTGTGACGTTACTCGTGTCTGCAGGCACGGGCCAACTCTCGCCCCTATTAGAGTCGCGGACAAACCAGTACGCTTAGAGTAAATTCGCGGGCGGACCTTCGGTCCTTTTTGGTGTGTGGGGAGTGTTGTGACGTTACGTTTTCAACGTAAGTCACAAAAAGGCTATCTCCACCCGTTTAAAACTAGCGCCGCGCGATATTAGAGAAGAGCGTCTCCAATCAGGGAAATCCTATCGATCTGACGTCAATACTAACGACTGCGAATTCGTCTGAGCCAACAAGGGAGAAGCAAACCAGGGACGACCATCAACCCACAGCACCCCCAAATCGCTAAATCTGCCAGCCCAGAGGAACTCGGCCCGACCAGGGTGAACATTAAGGGGATCAGCAGTCTCCGATGGCATCCGAAGACGACCGGTCACCGTTGGAGGAGCCGGGTGGTGAGGCAAGCGACCCCGAGTTGCCCTTGCATCGTGGGAGGCTTGACCAATTGTCGTCTCGACGAGGCAGGGTTGGCGCTCAGAGGGCCTACGGCCCTGGCGTCGTTCACCCGAGGGCACAGCGAGCCCTGCGCGCGCGGTAGGATCCAGCGACCAATAGAAATCGATTTCGGGGACAAAGGCGGCTAGGCGAGCGTTAGGGAATAGCGCGCAGAATTCGGCACTCTTGTGCTGACTGTCGAGGCGAGCGAAAACTAGCGAAGTACTACCGTATCGAGGCTACCGAACTAACGCACAACGGAAGGAAGGAAGGAAGGAAGGACATTAGCGTCCCCCAAAATCCTCCTTACTAGCGGCGTGCTCTCATCAGCGACTAATAACTAGCGGTAAGCGAACACCTTCCTCTCTAGCTTTTGTGAGGGACTGACTTCTTGGTGAGATCCCAGCTAGAGATTCGCTGTTTCTCGGCCCTTAAGGCCTTCTCGCTTTCGACTGTAAGTTTCCATTTTTGATCTGTTGTCTAGATCTTATTCGTAGCTTCAATTCTTTTGGTATTATCGATTTTATAAACTGAGATCTTCCTGCGGGCTGACGGAGTCAGCCAAGAGTCACTTGTAGAAAATCTGTAGAATTCTGAACATCGAGAATTCGGGAAATCTATTAGCGCCGACCATCCGCGTTGAGCTAGCGAACATCCAACTGTAACTTCGACTATTCTAACTCGCAGCCACGTGCTTCGCCCGAGGTTGCTAATGAACACCTCGAGCGAAAGCCTCTTTCTCTGCCTCATTGTCGAAATAAAACATCAGTATTAGCTCAATCTTGGCTTGTTCACTCGTGTCGAACCCACGTGCTCTCCTTGTTGTCTGATCTAGCCGAAGCACCTGTTTGGCCGTCTCGGGAGATTCAATGTGGCCGTTCTCTTTGCGATTCTTGTGAGTTTTGAGTGGCATCTTCGATGCCTGGCGCCCATTTTTGTGGTACTAGGGAATAGTTGGCTTCGAATCTCCCGGGCCGAAGTATCGGGAAAAGTATCGTCCTGAGAGAAATATAAGAGATGGGAAATTCAGTTCCCCCCACACACTAACGTCTCGATCTAACCAGAAAGTAATAATCTTTCTCATATTCTCGAGTCTAGCTCAAAAGCCAGACTCGAGAATATTTCGTTTATTTTCCTGATAAATTGGCGCCCAACGTGGGGCCAGAAAAGCTATTCTCTTTTCTCATATTCTCGAGTCTAGCTCAAAAGCCAGACTCGAGAATATTTCGTTTATTTTCCTGATAAATTATACCATTTTTAACGGCCTATATCCACCATTGGCGATTCAAAGGCAAGTGAATCACCCTGTACATATATGCTTCTGAATTTCGAAATGTTCAGAATGAGTTTGTTTGATCACTTAAAGTTTACAAACTTGCAAATACGACGCCAGAAACATTACTCGTGTGAACAGATAAGTATTTCACTCAGTTACCAATAATGACGATATTTAAATTATGACATCTACACTGAAACATTACTAATAATTACATATTGTTTCTTGTTTTGTATTCGCAGGTATTTTTGTTTCTTAAATGAGTAATAAGTATGTGTAACCTCAGCTGTCAAACCTGTCAAGGGCTACTATAATTTTTTTTGGATTTTACACGTTTTTCACACGATTCAAGCACACGTGTTCAAAGGAGAATAAAGGCACATGGAGGGTTGAATTTTCTATTTTTATATCCCTATTCTTCTTGATCAATTTTTCAAACTCTGTTACTAATACATGAATATAATTTTGTTTTGGATTTACACTTACAGTGTTTTGCAAACTTTTTGTGTTGCTTACGAGTTCTCCGTTTAGGTTCTTGACGTAATCTGCCTTGCACCGCTATTGTTATATACCTTATAGTATGTCAGGTATAATTCGATGGCGATCGATTGCCACGGAGGTTCTGGAGGGAGTGCTGTGTTCTTTTGCCACAGTCGGCTTGCCCGGAAAGCATATAGCTTTCCCCACCCTGTGGCCAGATCCTTTATGCAATCGGTGATGAAAAACAATGTATCGGAGTCCTTTCATTCCGACTCGCCACGGGATCAAAGCGCATCCGCGGCCAGTGATCGCCTTACCTTGTCCTTCTTATAAGTGGCCGTCGATGCTGCTTTCTTATAAAACTGAAGAGACGGCCTTACTGCCTCGGCACCCTGACTCTTCAAAGTCTCGAATAGTTCGTCACCACGTATAAGGTGGTCCTAAAGGCCCGTTTCCACTACAACATTGCGCCGAACATCCGACCATCCGAACGTTTTGCCCAACATCGCGCCGAACATCGACTCTATGGTGGACGATGCCTACCGGGGAAAATCTCGACCTTTGTCACTTAACAAGTGGCCCCCGACCCTTCCTTCCAGCACCGTCTCCTACTATATTTCCATACCTTTTTTTCAACGCGGTGAAATACCTTCTGATTGAAATACTAAAATTTAATCGCAAGGTACAAAGGAATAAAACTATCCCCCCAAAAACATTAAAATAAAAAAAAACGCCAAGTAGTCCCCCCCCCCCAAGATCATCAAAGATACCAAAGATACCTCGATTTAACTCGCATCAGCAAATAATAATAAATTTGTAATAAGACCAATATCTAGTGCCGCCCCTGATATTAATTTTGTAGCGTCGGGAGGCGGCGGGGAGGTGTGAAAACACTCTGATCGGAGTGTTTTCACTACATCACGACCGCCTTGTTGATTGCGGCGACGGCGGCTCGATAACCCTAGCAACCGCGAAATATAAATTCACGATCGCGTACGCGCTCGTCCTATTCCTGCACCGCATTCTCAACGGAGAGGACGAGGTAAGAAACCACGGCCGCCTGCGAGAATTCGCGAAGCACCGGAGTACAGGGGTTAGCACCTGGACGCCTCCTGGAATGGAGAGTTCGGCTGAGAAAGCCGGACGCCTTCCAGAAGGAGAGTACAGGGCGGCTTCCTGAACTCCTGGGGAATACAGGGAGAGACCGGGGAACTATCGTCTGGTCGCCTCCTGGGATGGAGAGTTCGGCTGAGAAAGCCGGACGCCTCCCAGAGAGGAGAGCACAGGGAGTTCCCCGGACGCCCACCTTCGCTAGGAGAGTTCGGGAGGTACTCCTGGACGCCCTGAGGTGAGGAGAGAACGGCCATGAAGGCCGGTCGCCAAACCAACTGGGAGAGTACAGGAGGCTGTACCCGGACGCCTATGCGACGTCGTCTAGCAAAGATACCCTACGATGGGGAGAGTTCGGCTGAGAAAGCCGGACGCCCGATCGTAGGTGATGGGAGAGTTCGGCTGAGAAAGCCGGACGCCCAAGAATCGTGATATGTATAAAGTAAGGGAGAGTTCGGCTGAGAAAGCCGGACGCCCGAAACTTGAACAAAAGGATATTGCTAGGATTGTCACTCGATAATCCTAAATTATATGTCAATCCTAAGACGCCTGTACCTTACTCCAAGACCTCTCCTTAATAAAATTCCCTTTTCCCTTATCCAGAATACTGTACACCAATTCCAAACAATCCTCTCTCACAAATTCATAATAAATTAGCGATTAACAATAATAAAAAAAAAACTTGGCGTGTGCGCGCTTCATTGCGAGGTAAGAAACCAATGAGAAACTAATTTCAACCTAACATTGATTTACTATAATATAAAATCCTAAGAAATCTGACATTTAAATTTCAATCATATATACTATATACTACATCGAAAAAAAGGTTCTCAATTCGGCGTGTATCTATTTCTTTCAAAGTTTTCTAGCAATATTACCAAAGCAAGTGCCTCGATATACTACATCGAAAAGGATGAGGTTCTCAATTCGTCGCGTGTATATTTCTTTCAAAGTTTTCCAGCAATATTAGCAGAGCAAGTGTCTCGAATAAAGCGCGCACACGCCAAGTTTTTTTTAATTATTATTGTTAATCGCTGGGTCATTCCACGCCAACTGAGAAACTGGATTTTGGTGATGTCAGGGATTTTGCTGAAAATTCAGTATGTTGTTCTTGAGATGACATAGGGGGGGGGGGTCCACTTCATCGTTTTCCCAGATTCGTCTTTGATACAGACCGCCAAAGTCGACGTTTTTGCGCATCGGCGAAAATAGACCATTGCGGGAAAATTTTTTCTGAAGAAACTATTGGTCGTATCAATATGATTCAAATTTTGTTTTACTTGGAAAGGCTGTTCTATTTAACTATATTTTTTGAATGGTTCGTAGATTAATTATTCAATGCAATAAACTTGCATAAACTTTTTACTTTTAAATAAAATATCGAAGGCAACGATCGCCGAATCTGAAATATATTTCAATATGTACCTTGGACCTTTGTCTATCGAAAACTGTTTGCTTTGGAATGGCAAAAATGGTCCAGGTATCGGATAAAAATAATTAACCAGGAACCCGACCGGCCGGGCGCGTCACTGCTTGGCCAGCCAAAGAGCGCCGTCACTCCCGCAGTACCTGCTCACCTATTCAAGACAGAGTCTCTTAGGGATTACTTGCACTAATCATTGACCACGCGGATGGTAAAGTTAATCCTGAACCTCGGACTGTCTATAAAGTCATAAACACTCTTTCCTCTCTGTGTTTCCCGGGCTTGAGACCGGCAACAGGCCACATTAAAAAAATGTTTATGTGACTTGTAAATCAGATGGGATATCCCAATGGGATATCCTAGATGTCGGGTAAAATGAAGGGGGTGAGGTGAAGGGAGTGGTTGTACTTACAAATTCTTAGGAAATATTAACTGTGGTACTGTGACTGTCGAATGAAAATCTTTTCACTCGTAATTTATTGTCCCCGTCTGGATAAAAGCTATGAAATTGTTGCGTACCCTTAATTTGCATTGCTATAGAAAAACGAGGTTGTAAAGAACATGCGCGAAGCTCATGTTCTGACCGTGAAACGAATGCTACGTTTATATGTCTTAACGAAGACCGCGCCCAATCGAATAATTGGAGAGGAGTGGTTATTTGATTTTGTGGAGAACGTTGTAAACTGCCAATCTTTTGATTGTCCCTCCTAAACCATCACAGGGACTTTTCCCATGTGCCGTGGCGAAGAAATGCCACTCGGCTGGGATACCAAAATCCTCATGGTGGTGCGTCAAATTAATAAAATTCTTTTTATTTTTGTATTGGGAAGTGGCATCATCACTAAAATAGATTAGTTTTCGTATTTCTTCCCGTGACTGCTGTCTGAGGAATTCGATTAATTTCGATTGAAATAAATGCACTGCCGCGGTATCGTGTTTCGGTTCTTCCGAAATTACAACAAAATTGAATGACTTTAGCTCACCGTTTTCTCTAGAATACAAAACAAAGGGATGAATGGTAGCCTGATCAGAAGACCAATGATAACTCTCAATCTCATCCTGAATTACAAAGGTGTAATTCTCATAGAAATCAGCGAGAATAATGAATTCTCCAGGCTGAAGACAATCCTTTATTTCATTCAAAAAAGCGCTCTACATTTTTGCGATGAAATCATGAGTGCGAAGGAGGGGCATTTTTTCTTCGAGACTATCAAGAAATTCATCTGTGGAAGTTGTGAGAGTTTTCAATAATGATCGATCAGTATAAAGCCAAACCAAATATGTTACGGAGTCAATAAACCTATCGTCAAATACTTCTTGTATCGCGTGTCTAACATGTGTAAAGCCTGGGCAATTAGAACATTGATTTAAATAGCAAAAACGAGTAGAATTATCGCAAACTGTACTTTCTATGATATCTCTATACTTATTTAAATATAACTGTGTCCTATCCGGTTGAATTTGAGTTAAAGACGCTAACATTGGGTCTGTTCGGAGTGGCAGTTTGCTCAGTTTCCAACCAGTTTCCAATCGTCAAACGCAGCAGCACCTTACGAGAAAGCAAATCGCAAACTGGTTGGAAACCCCGAGCAAACCGCCACTCCGAACAAACCCATTAATTTAAAATTTTCATGGATCACAGACGCAAACCGTGCGTGTGCCACTCGTACCTGCTAATACGCATTGTCGCGGTCTAAGATGCGCAAACAAACTGAATCCGATTTTTGTCGTAGGATTACTCTCTTTAAACGCTTCGAATATTTCTGTCAAATTCCCTAACACTAAACGTTTTTCAATATGTACGCGCTGTCCATTTTGTACTACGGATACAAAATCTTTCTTCCCTGGCATTAACCGACTAATTTCATCGTTGTTATAAAATTCCGATACGCTTGACTTCACGCTATCGGACAAAGCTTGACCTTTCTTAAGATTGGGTGAAGATAGAACCCCTTTAGATGTTTGAAGAGGTTTTCCTGCAGCTACCATATGATATGAAACGCCGAATATGTTTTGTATTTGCCTAGTGCTAAACGATCGCGGAAGAATAGTTAGGATTTGAATCTTTTCGCTATGACTTCTAGTTGTATCGAATTTATGTTTTAACTGGGCTATAATCTCCGAATCACCCGCCTTAACAATGTCTTGGTTAGCCATATCCCTATAATCCCTATCAAGCAATTTACCTGTACACGCTTCTATAAAGCCTGGAATGCCCTTATGTAATAAAATAGATGATAACTCTCCCGGACAAAAGATGGATTTCCCGAAGAAGCTCATTATCTCGTTAATATGATTTAGCACTGAATCTACAATGTTGGGATCAGAATCGGAATTGGAGGAACTGGACGACTGACCTTCCATCAACGCTGATGGTCCTGGCATAGAGTCTTCAATTTCCTCCAAGTACACAATTTCTGCTAACTGCTGGCGGCATGAACTACAAACGTAACTTCCTAACGGCAGAAACGATTTTGCACACATATCTTCAGGGACTCTCCTCAGATATTTCTTACCCAAAACCATTAAAATGAAAAAAAAACGCCAAGTAGTCCGCCCCCCCCCCCCTCCGCCATCCCGGCTCACCAACCCACCAACCTTGTCAAAATTATTTAAAAAATTACCAAAAATAGAAATGGATATCATTGGTAAACGAAAGCCAAGTTATAATTCAGATATAACTAATAACATACAAGAAAGCCAAGTTTTCATTCAAAGATATCTCGAGTTAACTCGCATTAGCAATTAACAATAAATTCACAATAAATTAGCGATTAACAATAATAAAAAAAACTTGGCGTGTGCGCGCTTCATTGCGAGGTAAGAAACCAATGAGAAACTAATTTAAATCTAACATTCAGTTTACTACAATATAAAATCCTAAGAAATCTTACATTGACAGTTCAATCACATATACTATATACTACACAGAAAAGCAGGTTCTCAATTCGTCTCGAATATATTTCTTTCACAGTTTTCCAGCAATATTACCAGAGCAAGTGCCTTGAATGAAGCGCTCACACGCCAAGTTTTTTTTATTATTGTTAATCGCTAATTTATTGTGAATTTATTGTTAATTGCTAATGCGAGTTAACTCGAGATATCTTTGAATGAAAACTTGGCTTTCATTTACCAATGATATCCATTTCTATTTTTGGTAATTTTTTAAATGATTTTGACAAGGTTGGTGGGTTGGGGAGCCGGGATGGCGGAGGGGGTGGGGGACGGACTACTTGGCGTTTTTTTTCATTTTAATGGTTTTGGGGGGATTTCAATTCTTTTTGTTAGTTAATCGGTAAAATAAAAATATAATTTGTTATTGTTACATATTCATCCTCATCGGACTACTTTTCTTAGCCTTATTTCACACGTAGATTCAATAATTTTAACTCGCTAGTCTCCCACATAGTTTTCCCATGCGTATTTTTCGAGCCTTAAAACTGTGACTTCGACTCTTTCGTTCCGTCTTATCTCAAAAACACAATCCTTCGTTAGGGATCATCACAGCGTGCCCTTAACGAACTCTGCAGCTGTGCACTTAGTGCATCTCATAAATTCTTAGAACTCCAGCGTAGTCTCAGACTTCTGGCGTCTCAATCCCTACCTATGCCCCTTTTCACTGGATTTTTCGGGTATATAAACCCTTAATTTCTGGAGCAAAGGGGGAATCAGTTCCGAACTCTCATCGACGGCGAAGCTCTGTCAATCGGACCAGCGAAGAACACCGTAGTAGATCGAGCACTAGTCTCCTTCGAAGCAGTCACAATTACCGTACGTACATCGTGTCTCATCGCGATCGTTAGGCAAGTCACAGTTCTTTCGTTAGTTTCCCCCCGTTCAAATCGTAACGTAAAACGAACTCATATAATTTTGTAACAACATCTCAAAACCACAGAAACTCTCATTGTATATTTTGTGTTTGTATTATTTGTTCATTCGGAATATATTACATTATTCTAGTTTTCATTAAGAAACCATTTGTGTCATCATTACTGAATTCCTGTTTGGTCAACCTTGTTTCAAATAAGCATAACAAGGAAAAGAATAACAAAAGATCCCACGAGGATACATCTTTACCGCTCGAGGTGTATCCGGCGAGCCATAGTAAGGTTTAACGATCTTAGAGCATATTTTAGGACTCGCGAAGCCTGGCTCGTAACATTATTACCCATTTGACAAGTTTAATACTTCAACAATGTGACAAATAGGAGAGGAAGATACAACTTATCTGTATAATGTAACATACGAAGTGTTGGTCTTAATTAGATGCAATTCAAGGGCATGCTATCTATCTATTTGTAGTGTCAAATTTGACAAGGGCGTACCCAAGAACCACGTCAGTAACAGATTTCAAACTTACTGAACAGATACATAATTCAAATACTACAAAAGTGAAAGATTTAATTAATACTTCAACAATGTGACAAGGACACATTTTGGCTGTATAATGTAACATACAAAGCATTGGACTTAATTATATGGAATTCAAAGGCATGCAATCTACTGGCAATTCATATTCGCCTAACAAATTTGGAGTCCTTCGCTTAAATTATACATCCTCTCCTCATTCGACACATGTGAAAAGTGTGGAACTTGTCAAATGTGTAGGCTAAGAGCGACTTAAGCGACATGCTTCAAACTTGATGAGCACTACTAATTTTCCACGCCTAGTATGCCCCTAAATTAATATTACGATTAGGCTCAACACTTAATAAGTTCTATTAATTCTCTTATTCAACACATTTGTAATGTCAAATTTCACAAGGGCGTACCCAAGAACCAGTTCAATTATAGTTTTCAAACTTGCTGAACAGATACACAATTAAAAACTACAGAAGTCAAAGATCTAAAGTTTACTGAGCAAATACTGATTACTAGTAAGGTTCGTAGTTCAGAAATCATTTACATGAAAGACCTGAAGTATCACTTGGTGAACAAATTGTTGCTTTTTCATTTAAGTGGATCCTGGTTATGCACTTGGCAACTTTGGTAGTCTATAATTGTATTGAATAAGAGGATATTGCTCAACAGTGTTAGATTGAGTAGGTTCATAAAGCTGTACCAATAAGAGAATAAAACTGTTAAATTTGTCAGATATCCTCGCGTAAGATATTCCTGTCATAAAATAGCCTACATAACCGAGCACTCGAACGTCAAGGAAATAAGACATCTATCCATCTCGTATTAGTTAGTCTCTTTCTACATGTCTAGCATCTCTCTCTAACATCAGCTCACATCTGCCTTCTCTCTCTACCATAACATCATTTCGCAGCTACAAAGCTAGAAATATATGAACATTCTGCCACCTAGCGTGAAAAATATGTGACCTACATTTTTGGTCTGAATCTTCTTCTGAATCGTTTTCGCACGAGAAAATAAGAGGAGGAAATTCATATCTCTTGAACGCATGGACCAATTTCCTTGCTCTTTAGCTTATTGGATTCAGAAAAATAAATTAGGCTGTGCTTGATTTATAAGTTATGCCTGGAAGTTGTAACTTTTTGGGAAATCGAGGTGAAAGTCTTATATCGATCGAAAACTGCTACGCGTCGGGATAAGTAGCCTCGGCTTCTCGCGCTGTATAGCTATAGCTAACTACTTGACGCGAGACTCTACCGAGTCTCCTGATGAGGCTGTGAAAAAAAAATTTAAAGCCATCGACTATTTTTCTATCACGGAGGACCTCTGGACAGATGTGCATAATACTCCCAGTTATTTAGGGATTACTGTGCATTACGCATTTGAAAACCAATTACTGTCAACAGCAATTGGCGTATCCCAAATTTCCGGACGACACACTGCTGATGTTATTGGTAAGTGGTTACGATCTGTGCTAGAGGAATTGCCATTCGTCACTGATAATGGGGCGAACATTAAAAAAGCGATAAGAGATACCTTTGGGGCTGATAAGCATATTTCGTACTTTGTTCGCATAATAAACTCTGTCGCGAATGACACAATGAATTTCGACGAAGCTAAAAATTTGAGTTCAAAGATAAAAAAAATTGTCACTTTTTTCAAACATTCAGTCGTTGCTGCCGACGCGTTCAGAAAAGTGAGTGAACTAAAATTGATCCAGAGTGTTGATACAAGGGTCATTCTGCGTCAACACGACAAGGTGTAGTACCTATGGTTGACGATTTTTATGACAATGTCAGTATGTGTAGTTCCCGAAGCATCATTTAAAATGCAATTTTGCGTTGTTCGCTAACTTTTTTTTTAGTTAGAAGCAAGCAACGTTTTGGGTCAAAGGGCATAGCCGGATAAGAACGGCAAAAGTGCCCCGGCCCAAAAATAATTCTCTCTTGCTCCACAGTTTCCTCTTCAAAACAAACAATTTTTCTCAAAATATCAGCCTTGTAACCCTTCCCGTTTAAAAGTTCTAAGCAAAAATGTGTTTTTCTGTTTTTATATGATTTCCTTAATAATATCGCATGTAGAATTTTCTCAATTTTTTTTTACGATCTTACTAATAAAATGTATCACATGTAATTTTTCTAGAATTTTTCATTAATCCGTAAAAAGTTACAATTTTTTAAAAACAAAATTCGGGTGGAAGTTCGGGTTTTTGGTGTGATTCTTTTGGGTGTCAATCACGAAAAAATTACACAATGTGTATTTTTTGCATACAATTACACTCTATTTTTTCCGATTTGGTGCTTCAATGTTAACAAAAAATAAAAACTAGTTTTAGTTGTAATTTTAGTATATTTGCTCGATCAACTGAAAAAAGTAACTAATTTAAGAGTAAAGAATAAATAGTAAGGAAGTAAAGAATAGACAGAACAATATAAAGAGCAAAGCAGTTTCATGGTGAGCGCGCTGAAAATGCTCACGCCTGTGCCGATTTATGTGGCTCCCATATTAGCCATATCGAACGGTCTGAACATCAGTCATGAGTATTTCCGAGCGATAAAAGATTCGTTAAAAGACGAATCTTCTTTTAACGAATACTTGCACACGTCCTTCAAATGGCACCACAGTGAGGTCTCTTGCACATCCACAAATGCAACAATATTTATGAGTGGTAATGACTTTTGGGAACGCTATTTCAACATGCTCGATTTCGATATTCGATTTTTCAGCAATTTCAGTAAAAAAACTTCGATCTTCTGTCGACGATTGCAAAGCAGTCGTAATAGATGAAAAAGATATCTGGGATGATGTTAAAGGAAGAACATCCGTTGGGTCTTCAGGTGGTTGACGTATGATATTTTATTTCGGTGGTCGGTTTACAGCAAAACGACTATTGTTACACAGTACATCGTTAATCGCTACCGGTATGCCAATTTTTAAAGCTACGTATTGTGCCTCATCATCAGTACGTATAACTTTTTTAAATCCTGCTACTTTTCGCAATAATACATTGCATTTAATACATATAGTATTTTTGAATGACATACTAAAACAAAAAAATAAAGTATATAATATGAATGGTTATGTTGCCAATTAACTATATTTAAAACAAAATAGTTATGCGTATGTAACTGTTACACACCTTACTTTTGTAAGGATGAATATAGATGTTGTCTAATAGGATGGTGTTCAATAATCATACTGGTGTTAATCATTGGAGCCCTGGTGAACTTGATCACCACTCGCTCCTACCATAACCCCTCCTGTCATCTAGCGCCCAACTCATAGTGTCCCAACCTGACCTGGTGGTCGAATCGATAGAGATTGATGTCTGCTCAGCCTAGGTGTGCGCTACATGCACACCCTGGCGACCATCTCCTGAACTGTTCCACCTGCTCGTCATCTCTTAGGCGCTGATATCTCTCTCGCCTCGGAGACGTCGAACAGTAAGCAACTCAGAGCTAATCACCTGTCCTGATCACCTTAAAATTCTCTCCCGAATGGCACACGTGGGTCAATATCATGATCCACTCTTCTTATGAAGTCGACTCATCAGATAGTTTTCATTCATGAGGATTTGTAGCCGGGCCACGCAAGTGGCCCTTTGTGCATCAACGGCGCAAAACTCAACTCATGTAGGAGCTAACCCCTCCTACGATCTCAATGAACCTTACTCAGTCCTGTTTCATTATGTGTGCCAAGTTCCCTTCGGGAACTTTCAGTGCATCACCAAGCACACTATGTCCAGTTCAGTCCACCTCATCGTATGACCATGCTCACAATTAATTGTATATTTGACTCACCTATCGATCGCATACATCGATCGATAGGTGCCTGTAAAATACTCATGTACATAACTGTAAATATCACACGGCAACGCGGGTGTCACCGGACATCCCCATGTTAATAAACCAGAACACCTATTTATTATAAATACAGTCCACTATTATTATTTGACGAATCCCACCTTACTCATCCTTTATCAGACAGATGGAATGGACGTATTCAAGGTTATAATTTAAACTGCTGGGTATATACAATATATCAGGAGACTCGGTAGAGTCTCGCGCCAAGTAGTTAGCTATAGCTATACAGCGCGAGAAGCCGAGGCTACTTATCCCGACGCGTAGCGGTTTTCGATCGATATAAAACTTTCACCTCGATTTCCGAAAAAGTTACAGCTTGCAGGCATAACTTATGAATCAAGCACAGCCTAATTTATTTTTCTGAATCCAATAAGCTGAAGAGCAAGGAAATTGGTCCATGCGTTCAAGAGATATGAATTTCCTCCTCTTATTTTCTCGTACGAAAACGATTCAGAAGAAGATTCAGATCATGTTGCGAGATGATGTTATGGTAGAGAGAGAAGGCAGATGTGAGCTGATATTAGAGAGAGATACTAGACATGTAGAAAGAGACTAACTAACACGAGATGGGTAGATATCTTATTTCCTGGACGTTCGAGTGCTTGGTTATGTACTTAGGCTATTTTATGACAGCAATATCTTACGCGAGGATATCTGACAAATTTAACAGTTTTATCCTCTTATTGGTACAGCTTTATGACCCTACTCAATCTAACACTGTTAAGCAATATCCTCTTATTCAATACAATTATAGACTACCAAAGTTGCCAAGTGCATAACCAGGACCCACTCAAATCAAAAAGCAACAATTTGTTCACCAAGTGGTACTTCAGGACTTTCATGTAAATGATTTCTGAACTACGAACCTTACTAGTAAAACTACTAATCAGTATGTGCTCAGTAAACTTTAGATCTTTGACTTCTGTAGTTTTTAATTATGTATCTGTTCAGCAAGTTTGAAATCTATAATTGAACTGGTTCTTGGGTACGCCCTTGTCAAATTTGACATTACAAATGTGTTGAATAAGAGAATGAATAGAACTTATTAAGTGTTGAGCCTAATTGTAATATTAATTTAGGGGCATACTAGTCGTGGAAAATTAATAGCGCTCATCAAGTTTGAAGCATGTCGCTTAAGTCGTTCTTAGCCTACACATTTGACAAGTTCCACACTTTTCACATGTGTTGAATGAGGAGAGGATGTATAATTTAAGCGAAGGACACCAAATTTGTTAGACGAATATGAATTGCCAGTAGATAGCGTGGCTTTAAACTCCATATAATGAAGTCCAACGCTTCATATATTATATTTGTTACGTCCTTCGCTCCTAAACGTAACACATCATACAGATAAGCTGCATCCTCCTCTTATTCGTCATATTGTTGAAATATTAAACATGTCAAATGTGTAGCTTGAGAATTACTCAAGCCAAAGATCTGAAATGTATTCAGAAAATACTGATTGGTAATGGCGGCATGTTCCTAAGTTGTGTCAGTATCAGTATCTACTCATCAAATTGTAAACCTGTCGCTTAAGTGGTTCTTAGCTCCACATTTAACAAGTTTCACACTTCACAAACTTAAGCGAAGGACTCCAAATTTGTTGGACGAATATGAATTGCCAGTAGATAGCATGCCTTTGAATTGCATATAATTAAGTCCAATGCTTTGTATGTTACATTATACAGCCAAGATGTGTCCTTGTCACATTGTTGAAGTATTAATTAAATCTTTCACTTTTGTAGTATTTGAATTATGTATCTGTTCAGTAAGTTTGAAATTTGTCACTGACGTGGTTCTTGGGTAAGCCCTTGTCAAACTTGACACTACAAATGTATCGAACAAGAGAATTAATAGAACTTATTAAGTGCTGAGCCTCATCGTAACATTATTAATTTAGGGGTATACTAGTCGTGGGAAATCAGTATTTGCTCATCAAATTTTAAACCTGTCGCTTAAGTGGTTCTTAGCCTACACATTTGACAAGTTGTACACTTTTCACATGTGTTGAATGAAGAGAGAATGTATAATTTAAGCAAAGGACTCCAAATTTGTTGGGCAAATACATATGAGTTGCCAATAGATAGCATGCCCTTGAATTGCATCTAATTAAGACCACGCTGCGTATGTTACATTATACAGATAAGTTGTACCTTCCTCCTATTTGTCACATTGTAGAAGTATTAAACTTGTCAAACGGGTAACAACAAATTATATTTTTATTTTACCGATTAACTAACAAAAAGAATTGAAATCCCCCCAAAACCATTAAAATGAAAAAAAAACGCCAAGTAGTCCCCCCCCCCCCCCCCCCGCCATCCCGGCTCCCAACCCACCAACCTTGTCAAAATTATTTAAAAAATTACCAAAAATAGAAATGGATATCATTGGTAAACGAAAGCCAAGTTATAATTCAGATTTAACTAATAATATATAAGAAAGCCAAGTTTTCATTCAAAGATATCTCGAGTTAACTCGCATTAGCAATTAACAACAAATTCACAATAAATTAGCGATTAACAATAATAAAAAAAATTGGCGTGTGCGCGCTTCATTCAAGGCACTTGCTCTGGTAATATTGCTGGAAAACTTTGAAAGAAATATATTCGAGACGAATTGAGAACCTACTTTTCTGTGTAGTATATAATATGTGATTGAACTGTAAATGTAAGATTTCTTAGGATTTTATATTGTAGTAAACTGAATGTTAGATTTAAATTAGTTTCTCATTGGTTTCTTACCTCGCAATGAAGCGCGCACACGCCAAGTTTTTTTTATTATTGCGAATCGCTAATTTATTGTGAATTTATTGTTAATTGCTAATGCGAGTTAACTCGAGATATCTTTGAATGAAAACTTGGCTTTCTTGTATGTTATTAGTTATATCTGAATTATAACTTGGCTTTTGTTTACCAATGATATCCATTTCTATTTTTGGTAATTTTTTAAATAATTTTGACAAGGCTGGTGGTTTGGGAGCCGTGATGGCGGGGGGGGGGGGGGGAGGCTACTTGGCGTTTTTTTTCATTTTAATGGTTTTGGGGTTAAGTTATTCATTCGTATTTTATGAACTACGGTGAGTGACCGCACTTTGGCAGCGCAATCACGAATTCGATCTTTCGCTGGCACGTGTTTTGTTTTCCGACGGTGTGAATATCGCTCGGAAATACTCATGATTGATGTTCAGTCCGTTCAATCCGTCCAAAAACATTAAACTGTAAAAAAATGCGCCAAGTAGCAGTTTGATTTTCCCACAAAATTGAAACATTGATAAATAATTAGAAATTTGATTGTCTTTATTGTAAAGCATTAACTAACAAAAAGACATGAAATCCGTCCAAAAATATTAAAATGTAAGAAAATGCGCCAAGTAGCAGTTGGATTTCCCCCAAAATTGAAATATAACAAAAAAGATAATAGATATCAAACAAGAAAGCCAAGTTTTCATTCAAAGATACCTCGATTTAATTCGCATTAGCAATTAATAATAAATTAACAATAATTTAGTGATTAACAATAAAAAAAACTTGGCGTGTGCGCGCTTCATTGCGAGGTACAAAGACAATGGGAAACTGATTCAAACCCAAAACTGACTTTACTAGAATTTAATTTCTTTAAAAGTTTTTTTAGCAATATTAACAGAGCAAGTGCCTCGAATGAAGGGCGCACACGCCAAGTTTTTTTATTGTTAATCGCTAAATTATTGTTAATTTATTATTAATTGCTAATGCGAATTAAATCGAGGTATCTTTGAATGAAAACTTGGCTTTCTTGTATGATATCTATTATCTTTTTTGTTATATTTCAATTTTGGGGGAAATCCAACTGCTGCTTGGCGCATTTTCTTACATTTTAATGTTTTTGGACGGATTTCATGTCTTTTTGTTAGTTAATGCTTTACAATAAAGACAATCAAATTTCTAATTATTTATCAATGTTTCAATTTTGTGGGGAAACCAAACTGCTACTTGGCGCATTTTTTTTACAGTTTAATGTTTTTGGACGGATTTCATGCCTTTTTGTTAGTTAATGCTTAACAATAAAGACAATAAAAATTCAAAGTATTTATCAATGGTTTAATTAATAAATTTAAAAGTAAAATTTTATTAAAATGTTCAAATATGCACCATCACCTATGTGCATGTTTATGTTATAATGTAAGTTTAATGTTACAATGTATTTATAACTTAATCATGCACATAGGAGGAGATCTAAGAAATTCAGCTGAATGTGAGAATATAGATTCCCTACATAATATATAGCTTGCACTTAACAAATTCAATATTCCGAAGTTAAACAATATGAGATTTACAGCTTGCCTAATATAATTTAAAATTTTAACTTTAGTCTGTTGGAAGTTAGAAGCATGCTAGTAATTGGTAATAATTAGCACCTGTTTACTGATTCTCAATAGCTAGGGTGCATTTAAATTGCAGATTAGATAAGCTACACCCTCATACACACTTTAACTTTGGTATATCTGTATATACCAAATATCAGTACCAAATGCATAGGTCACGGGGCACACAATCTAAAGTAATGAAATTTACTAAACAAGTACTGATTACCAATAGCTATTATATCCCTAAACGACATGTGATTGGTAATTAGTACTTGCTTACATCATTTTAGTTCTTTAGCTGAAGCGTTCCTTGAACAATGAACTTGACAGTCAAGATACAAATTAGACTGCGTATGAGCATTTGGCTTGGTTTATATATTTTAATTGTAAAGCATTAAATCAAACAATGATTCAGATTAGCAAAAGAGAGATTCCTAATAGCTAGAATGTAATGAAATTAGAAATAATTTGATTTAATACTTTACAAGTTATTCCTGACTGTCAAGTGCCTAGCTGATGGAGCGCAAACCTAAAGTGCTGAAATTAGTTTGATTTAAAGGTCTGAAAATTGTTCAGTGCGTAGCACAACAATCACTTAATCATTTTAGCTCTTTAGCTGAAGCGTGCCTTGAGCAACAAACTTGACAGTCTCAATACAACCACACTAAATTAGGCTGCGTATGAGCATATCGCTTGGTTAATAGTATAACACTAAAACATAAAATCAAACAATGATTCAGATTAGCAAAGGAGCGATTATCAATAACCAGAATCTACTGAAATTGTAAATGATTTGACTTAATACTTTACAAGTTATATTTGATAAGCTATATATGCAAGCTCTCTCATTCTCAGTCTAGTTTTTTTATGTATCCTGACTATCAAGTGCCTAGCTGACAGAGTGCAAACCTAAAGTGCTGAAATTAGTCTACGTAAGCAACTACTGATTACCAATAGCTAGCATTCCCTTAAATTGTAAATAATTGCTAACTAATTATTGGTTAAAAGATTCATATGCTAGACACTTGAGAATTTTAGCTATTGATAATGAGCACTTATTTACCAAATACAGTGAACAGTGATTTGTGAATTACGCACTTAACACTTTTGACATTTCATAATTCTCAATAGTCACAAGATAACAGGAACAGGGGCAAGGATAGTATGCTCTTTTATTAACTAAATAAGGAATTGAACCTGAAACGCAAATAATAAAAATAAAATCGGAATAATCGGACTGTGTCACATAACCAGCCATGGCATAACCGGCTTAACCAACGTGTCGGTAACGTAAACACAACACAGCCATATTATCTCCGCAGCCCGCAGCATTTCTGATTGCTGCCATCTCGTATGAAAAAAGTGAAAGTTACATTTTTAGGAATTCTGCATGAATCCCATGACTCTTAATCCGCCTTGCCTTTACTACGAGAATAATAACGAGGTGAAATTCATATCTCCTGAATGACTGAACCGATTCGCTTGATTCTTGGCTCATTCGATTCAGAAAAATGAATGAAAAAATACAAAATTCAGAAATAAATCCTTGGAGCTGTAACTTTTACATAAATCGAGGTGAAAGTTTTATAGCAGACGATAACCGCTACACTTCGGGAGAAGTATCCTCGGTAGTCGCGCGCTGTACTATATACAGGGTGGAAACGTTCATGTGTCAACCATTGCAGGGGGTGAATCTGCATGCCATGGGAAGAAAATAATTGTAATATAACATTGCATTTTGCGCTTCCGTTTGTTAGTTATAGCATGTTAAATAATCAGTAGAAAAGGCGCCTGAAAGCAGGCAACCCGTGTGTGCAATCATCTTTTGACCGGCCGGACAGGCATGGCAAAGTAGGTCACGGTGACCTACACTGAAAATTGAAAGGACATCGGATGCGAACAGATCAACGTCGATAAGGCGGTATTCCTAGCGCGAGATGTCAGTAGTTAAGAGACAATGAGCTCCGAATCTCGCGTGGAAGACAGCACGACGCGACGACACGTCTGGGCGAGGCGGCGATATGCGGGCGGCCATTGCAGTCGATCTCTTCGTAGCGCGATCGCCATGTAACGCAACCGCAGAGAAGTCTCGCTACGTAGTGATCAGTCAAAGCAATGCTTTCTTTAGAAATTTTAAACTAATTGTGAACGGAAGTGTGCGACATACGTCGTACAACTTTCTTACACGTAACATTCCCTTTGGCTTCGAATTTGCCGCTCCACCTGCTCGCTACTGCAGAGTTGTGTGGGTCAGCGGACAGAATTTTGCCCTACGGTCGGATTTTAGCGTCGCGTTTAGAAGTTAATAAGGGGAATGATACGTGAAATTGCAGCGTTGACATTTTATAATATCATTGAAAGTTGGGAAGATTTCTACTATCTCCGCCGGCTGTACTCATAATGTCAATTTAAAAGTGGTATGGGTTTAGAGAGGCTTAACGTATCTGATCTTTGACCGCGGTTTGAGGACGCATTTGGAGATGACGAGAAACATCTTGCCGGCCAGCATGCGAGAATCAGAATCGGAAACAAAACCGTATCGCTGCGTTGGTGCGTTCGCACCGGCGCTAATCCGACTGCCCCTCGGATACTTCGTTTCCCAACGTCCGAGCAAGCCACGGCACGGTGTCATTCGACTGCTGCTTCATTGCCTTTCCTCCAGCTTTGCCAGTTTCTTAATAGCATGCGCTTGCGATGACTAGTATCTCTCATTAATCGGGTCGCGATATCCGCTTAAGTCCATCCAAATCCAGTGAATCAAATTTATCAGATGCCTAAAATACCTTTTCACACAAGTGTCGAAGTGGCGGCGCGGTAAAGCGGCCGAACTTGTAATCGTGATGATCCGAGTTCAGTTCTCGCTTGCGGCGATTATTTTTTTTTTCTACATTTCCTTGCGCTTTCTTCACCAGTGTTCAATACCCAGCCGCGGCAGTATTTTATTTTTACGTCTCTCCGCCTTTTCTCCTACTTTTTCATTCTCGTTGTACGCGCTGATGACAAATAATATCCTTGATTTATTCCTTCGCGATGCACGATTAAATCCACCCAAATCCAGTGAATCAAATTTATCAGGTGCCTGAGATACTTCTTCCTGCAAGTATGAAAGTGGCGGCGCGGCAGAGCGATCGAGCTGTAGCCGTCCCGATCCGAGTTCAGTCACTCGCTGTAGCGTTTTCTTTTTTCTTCTTACATTTACCTACCCCTTCTTCAGATTTACTCCACGTAAAAGCTCTGCGTTATTGTGTAACAGAACAAATTACACTTGTTGCTCACTATGCTAATAACGTGCGTACCAAGTTTGATGTCGATAGATTTCATAGTTTTTTTGGGAAAAAATTCTTAAGGAACGTGTATTTTCTGACCATCTCTGAGAAGAAAGGTCAAGGAAAGAAATGTAAAAATGCGACAACCGAGCGGGTACTGAATTCGGCTTGTCGTCGGTGGCGGGAGTATTCGTCCCTCGCGCCCTTTCCTCAAATTCCCGTCGACCTTAATATTTTCTAAATTCTACTAGCGCACGATCTGTCCAGTTCCAAATGCGGCGTTCAACCCTTTCGATGCCAAGTACTTTTGCACCAGTGTACCGAATTGCGGACGTGTTCATATGCCTCCAGCAGTCAAGGGATTAAATGGTGTGCGCAGTGTTACTGATTCGTTCCAGCGTAGAGATGACAGAATTTCCCTCAGCTGCCGAATGCTCATTTAAACACGCTGCGTTTTCTTTCATTGCAGTCTCGAGCCTCCGTCCGGTCATCGGTGAGCAAGCATCATAGAGACGGAATCTCCGTATTGCGACAATGCAACATCGCGCGGCACTTCTGAAATAAATCGGTGGCTTCGGAGTTCATTGAACCACCTGTTTCTGGGTCGAGTTCGGAAATGGCACTCCATATAATGATGTATCGGCATTAACTCGGGCCACCTACCATCGACCTGTTTTTAAATGCCCAGATTGAGCGCACTCACACCATCTCCGACTTTGCGTAAATTAAAAGAACCAGTAATCTCCGATAGGTAATATTTCTCTGCACGAAATGCATTGGCAGCGCAACAGCCGCTCAAAGTATTACAATTTCGGTTTCTTTCGTTCAATTGCCGATGAAATGAATTTGCAGAATGCGCTGAAGTGTCCTTTAGCGGCGTTGCAAAGTTCCCGATGGTATTGTACGCACTGTTCCACTTGTAAAATGATGTTGATAAAAACGTGACACTTTTAAGCAGTACTACGGCAAACAAACTACATCGCTGCGACTACTAAACACGATGCCAGCCAACAATAATTGGACATTTGTAACTCTCCAGAGTACAAGGACTAGTTATTTGAATAAGTCGAACAAATCTTGCAGAATTCTCGCCCCTCTTGGTTATGCTCCCAGCCGACTCGCTCAGCTTGTCGTTCTCTGCTTGCTCATTCTCTCCCACCTGTGGAAGAATTCATGTGCAGCCGCGAACCTGTCAATACTCTGAGAACTCGCCGGTCGCCGATTAAAATGACGACTCTCAGTTTCGTTGGAGAAAGTATCATCATGAACCGTTTCCCTTAGCGACACTTCGCCTAAGTATTTTGCTGATCGTGTAACGTTCTACTGTGTTACAATTCAGTGAAATTCTGCAAAAGGTATGAACCATTAAAAAATGGAAAAATTGCTTCTATGCTACGGTCGTGCACGCAACCTCGAAGCGCGCATCCTCGATCGTCGACAGGACAATTTTTTACTACAGTAAAGTTCTCGCCGAATATCTGCGATGGAGGAGAATAACCAACACCTCGTTCTCGACGCCGCAGAGACGTACGTCGAGAATCGTCTGATTGCCGTGCGAAATTTATGTTGCTCGTGTAAGATCCGCGCATGCGCCCTACCCTAAAACTTGATTTGTGAAGCAAGTATGATGCATAGAATGAATTTTGTGCATCTAGCAGCACATCAAGCATCCTATAGACAGACCTACAGTTTAAGGTGGGTTCTGAACCACCGGCCTGCGCAGTAAACACAATCACTTAAGAGAAATAATCTCTCTCAGAGGTGACGGCTGGGGATAGAACCCGTTACTTTATTACTTATATTTGCGCCGCCTCCGAAAAGTTGCAAAATATTTAGGCTTAATGCAAATTTCTGTATTCATGACAACCAGAAGTTATTTTTTACTTTTCAGGGCATTTTTTGTGTTGCTTGTTTTTTACTTTTCAGCTCTCTGGAATTCTGTCAGTTTTCGAAGTCGGTCACATTTTTTAAAAAAAAAAAAGAAGTTACTCAAAGTTTCATCCTTATCGTACAAGCGATCCCAAAGCTATCGCCGGACAATCGAAAGTTCGGTTTTTATGCAATAACAATTGTTAACGTTAAACAATTTAAGGAGAATTTACATTGGGACCAAGCCGTGAGCATCCTCTATAAGATAGGCAAGGTTTCATCAAGATCGGTCCATCCATCTCGGAAATATCGCCGGACAAACGAAATTTGTAGTAGAAACGTGAAATCAGCGCGAAATTCGGTTTTTAAGCAATAACAATGGTTAATGTTAAACAATTTCGACAAAATTTACATTGGGACCAAACTGTGGGCATCCTCTATAAGATAGGTATGGTTTCATCCCGATCGGTCCACCCATCTCAGAGTTCTCGCCGGACAAACATTAAAAAAAAAAAAAAAAAAAAATATATAGCGGTCGAATTGAGTACCTCCTCCTTTTCGACGTCGGTAAAAACCAGCTTCGTCGGCGAATAAAATATTTCCCAAGAAGTTGGGATTTTGCAGCGACTCGGGGATTAACCACTTGCAAAATGTTACTCGCCGCCCGGGATCGACTTGCTGCAATTCTTGCACTCGCTGCACGTAGTATGGGCGGAACTCTTCCTCGTGCAACACGCGAAGGACTGTGGTGTGCGATGTTCCCTCCATCGCGGCAATTCGGCGAGAACTCACTGCAGGATTCTCCTCTACGCGATCAAGGATGCGTTCTTCGAGGTTCGGCGCTCGGCGTGGACGCCCTCCGCTCGCGGACTTTCCGACACTCCCGGTGGTTCTCAACCGCTGGGATATGCGGTCAAAGGTCCGACTGGCAGGAATGTGACGATTTGGAAATTGCTCAGCGTAAGAACGCCGAGCAAGTGCGGCATCCCGAAAGGCACGACCGTAGCACAATAACATATCTTCCATCTCAAACGGCTCGTTCATTTTTCTGAACTGCACTGAAGACGGAACAGAACGTTGCGAGATACGTGGGCGAGGTGTCGCTAAGGAACCTTGGATCCCCCGACTCGCGTAAAACAATCGGTAAAACAAATTGCATCGTGTCGCCAAGCAATGAAAGGCCAGCTATCCACAAGCCAGACCTCTCCGGCCGAATTCACGTGCAATGTCACGTGTCATTCCCCTTATTAACTTCTAAACGCGACGCTAAAATCCGATAGAAGGGCGAAATTCTGTCCGCTATCCCACACAACTCTGCAGTAACGAGCAGGTGGAGCGGAAAATTTGAAGCCAAATGGAATGTTACGTGTAAGAAAGTTGTACGACGTATGTCGCACACTTCCACTCACAATTAATTTAAAGTTTCTAAAGAAAGCATCGCTTTGACTGATCAATACGTAACGAGACTTCTCTGCGGTTGTGTTACGTGGCGATCGCACTACGAAGAGATCGACTGCAATGGCCGCCCGCATATCGCCGCCTCGCGCCGACGTGTCGTCGCGTCGTGCTGTCTTCTACGCGCGATTCGGAGCTCATTGTCTCTTAACTACTGACATCTCGCGCGAGGAATACCGCCTTATCGACGTTGATCTGTTCGCATCCGATGTCCTTTCAATTTTTAGTGTAGGTCACCGTGACTTACTTTGCCATGCCTGTCCGGCCTGTCAAAAGGTAATTGCATACACGAGTTGCCTTTTTTCAGGCGCCTTTTCTACTGATTATTTAACATGCTATAACTAACAAACGGAAGCGCAAAATGCAATGTTATATTAGAATTATTTTCTTCCCATGGCATGCAGATTCACCCCCTGCAATGGTTGACACATGAACGTTTCCACCCGTATAATAATAAGTCGGATTCTAGACTGTTAATGGTTATCTAATAAATCGCGCAAAATAATAATGCAAAAAATAGGCAATAGCCAATGAGGCAGGGTTCAGGGAGGCACTTAAGCCTTTTCACCGCGTCAAGGTTGAAAATCATCGAAAAGCAAAAACAAAAAGTTAACATAATACTTGGAACGATGCCAATAAAGAAATATATAATAAATAGAAAAAAATTATTTAAATTCGGTGGTGTTCTATAATGCCGCCCCGAATGTTAACGCATAAGGTCATCCGCCAACGAAAATTGTTACGAGTAGCTCGTAACATATCAGGCGTAATTGACCTAAATGCGACACGAATTTTGTGCCGAAGATGATCAGGATTCCTCGACACATCTTGATACACTAAATTCTTAATATGACCCCACAAAAAAAAATTCATTAGGGTAAGATCTGGATTCCGCGGGGGCCATTCTATTGGACCGCGGCTTCCGATCCACTGGTTTGGGAATTTTTTATTTAAAATTGCCCTGGCCGCGAGTGAGGTGTGCGCGGGATGCCCATCTTGTTGGAAAATGAGTCTGCGGCGAATACGCAATGGCACATTTTCCAAAAGTGGGTTCAGATGTTCAGTCAGAAATTCGCAATACCGCGCGGCATTGAGATTTCCCTAAAAAAAAAAAGGTCCGATAAGATTATCGTCAATGATGCCAGCCCACACGTTGACGGTGAATCGACCCTGCACTCTGCAAACCACAGTGCAACGTGGATTTTCCTCAGCATACTGGTGCATATTATGCCGATTCGGCATTCCCGAGCTGGAGAATGACGACTCGTCTGTCCACAGGATCGATCGTAGCAATTGATCATCGGCGGCATCAAATATACTGACTTATAGAATCCCAAATATAATTAGATCTGTTTAAATATACCATTTAAAATTCGGTACCGTTTTTTTAATAACAGTTAATTAATGTGGTTTACCTCGTCTCTGATCCACTGACAAAATTCGATCCTTCGCTCGGGATCACCGGGATTTAATCTTTGCACCTGCAGTGGCTTGTATGGGTGCATACCAAGATTAAGCCTGATGATTCCAGTCACCTTGGATTGACTCAAATTCAATCCGCGCGCAATGACTCTCGTCGATGTGTGCGGATCCGCGGTAACGGCATCCTGCACCGGCATAGCTGATCGGTGTCGCCTCTTCCTGTTATTTGAACGGGCGTGAAAAACACCTGTCCGTCTCAAGCGCCTGTCCACCACGAAAAAAACGCTGGTGGAGAGTGCTTTTTGCCGGATAGCGCTGCGCGTAAACACCGGCTGCGTCTCTTTGGTTTCTGTGACATATGGCGTAAATGCCAATCATGTCTGTTAATTCGTTATTGCTACAGAATACCATGATGAAGAGACTTGCGAGCACTTGGACGTTCTTAACTATTACTGACTGAGAAGAACTGCTAAATCAAACGCGGGGGCTCATTCATAAATATTCATACGACCCCTTGAAAAACTGGGTACGCCGATAGGAAACAAACCTTGGTGGCCTTGTGACTGCAAGAACGATAACATTGAGACAATAAAATATGCGGATAGTGCGGACAAGACGCTTGACAGGAGTTAACTTGGCAAGCAATAAATAGCACAGAAATCAGGAGAACCAAGTGCTGACGATGGATAAACAATAAGTTTCATATGGGGCGTATTACGAGGTGCAAACGAACAGGGAATTACATTGCCTATTTTTTGCATTATTACTAAGCACGATGGCAAAGCCATAACGGGTAACGGCCAGCTGGCATCTCGGCTGGCTCGGCTCGGCTCGCTCCGCGCGGTTAGGCACTGGCCGCCTGGTCCCCTCGCCAGCTCAGCGGTATTACCGACCGCGCAGCGTCGGTTGGTAATTGGTAATTGGAATTCTTCCAAGAGTTCGAAATTAGCTGCGTGTAGGGTTCGTTTCGATTCTTTTCTAGCATTCAAGGGGGTGTAGCTGAAAATTTGACGAATCATATTTTTGAAGGCGGAGGGGTGGGCAGCAGGTCAGGTACGGGGTTTTCCTGGTACGACACATCTGGTATCTAGGTACTCATAGTATAATTATATTGCGCTATTGTTTGCACGGCGCACTTAAAATTCCTCGAAAAACTGTTGGGGACACCTTAGCGCCCAGTTGCTTGCCAGATGTTTTATGATCACGGATTAACGGGGTTTTTACCTCAATGACTATTTCAGTGCTGTCCAGCAGAGGGGCCGCTACCGCGCTGAGTTCCCCTTCCACGCTACCTGACTCCACCCACCGCGCTACCCGGCCCAACCGGCAGCGCGACCCCCACCACCGTAGTTCCCCGTGCTCGCTCACTGCGAGTCGCTCTACGTCAGTGCTCTCCAAGAGCTGCTCAGGGTTGCCAGATTAGGAGGGGGAAATAACGCATGCGCATGTCAACTTTCGGAACTAAAGATCAGGTTCCGCTACACTCCTACAAAACGGTGGTGCCCTTGTCACCCCTTTCACCTGTTGCAGCTTCTAACTACAAAATTTTTTCCTAAATTTCTAAATGAAGGTTTATTGTTGGAATAGGACATTATAATAATTGTATACACTTTATATATTATAAAATACCCATTTTATTATATTATTATTGTACAGTTGACCTAAAATGGAATAATATATATATAAATTAATTCAATTATATCTGACAAGGGGAGGCCGCGGCCCGGAACTCTTTGATTTAAAAGTATTGTGGCTTAAAATGTAAGCAATATCGTTACTAGTTGGATCCTAGAATACTAGGTGTTTATAGCCAATCCTTTTTTTTAAATAGTGTTAAATATTTAAGTTTCGCCATCGTCCAATGCAAGTAATTTTTTTAAATCACAAAAATTCTATACAAAATAATACATAATACTTATTATTCAATCTAGTATTCTAGCATTTAATTACTGACCCTATTCCTTACAGTTTAAGCTACAATATATTGGAATCCAATAGTTCCGGGTCGTAACTTCCCCTTGTGAGAAAGATTAAATTAGAAATATCGGGCGTAAACTTTCGGTTAACGAAATGGACATTTTACTTAGTGTGTGTTTATTTTGTTCCCCTGAGGGTTACAATCCTTACAAACTATTCGCCTCCCACCAACATACATCTTTACGCTCGCCTTATCCTATTCCCTAATCCCACCTCTCTCCACCTCTCCTCGCATCGACGCTCGCCTCCCCCGCTCGCTCTCTCCCCTCGTCCTCCTCTCCACCACATCCCTCCATCCATCCACACTTCGCTCACCATTCCTATCCTCATTCACACCTCGACCTCCGTTTCCGCTGCACTTTCACTCTCCTCCAATCTCATTCTCCCCTTCTCCTCCCCCCTGCCCTCCCGCCCCTCTCCACTCCTCAATTTTCCTCAACCACTTTTCTCCTCTACCATCCTCAGCCAGCACCTCCCCCACCATCTCCTGCCATCCTTTCTCCCACCCCCATCCTGTACAGACCTCCCAGACATGCTCCCACGACTCCTCTTCTCCCCTGCACACCCTACACTCCCTACGGCTGTCTTCCAACCAATATCTCCCAGCCCCCATCTCATTGCCCAACCTGAATCTCGCAACCCTTCTCCACCTCTCCTCTGCCCAACCCTTCCTCAGATAGCCCGGTATTCCTTTCCCTTTCACCCAACCGTACCACCTATTCGCCCTTGACTCTCTTATCTTCTCCCATCTTTCTCCCTCCTGTTCTTTCCTCTCCCTCGCCAACAACTCCTCTCCCCTCAGCTTCCCGCCTTCCTCTCTCATCTTTTCCACCTCCTCAATTCCCCAACCTCTCTTCTCATAATATTCCTTCCGCTCACATTCCCATCCTTCCACTGCCTCTCCTCTCCTCGCCCTACCTCTCATCTCCTCATAACACCTCCTCGCCAGCTCTCCGGCTTTTCCCTCCACTATCCTCTTCTCATATCCCCAAGCTCTAATACCTGCCCCCGTCCTCAACTTCTCTTTTTGCAGCTCCTCCCTCACCATATATCCCGGCGTGTAGCACCCCACTCCCAGCACCCACTTCAAATATCTTTCCCACAACCTCTCAACCCCTTCCCATTCCTTCCACCCCCAGATCTCCACCCCATACCCTATAATCGGCCAGACCATCCTCTCGAACATCCAAATCCTTCTCTCCCAATCTTTCCCAAACCTCCTCTTTCCGATGCCCCACACCTGCCCCATTGCCGCAGCTCCCCTCCTTATCCTTTCCCTCATATGCCTCTCCTGTCTCCCATCCCTCGTTATTACATAACCCAAATATTTATATTCTCCCACTTCCTCTATCCTCCTCCCCTTCCACCTCCAACTCACCTCCTTCTTCCCCCCTCCACCTCTCCTACACCTCATAACCTTTGTCTTCCCTGTATTAACAACCAGCCCCTTTTTCTCCATATATTTCTCCAGCGTTCCTATGGCCCCCCTCATCTCCTCCTCGTCCTCCGCCAGTATCGCCAGATCGTCCGCGTATGCCAGCGTGTATACCTTTTCTCTCCCCCCCCCCCCCAGTTTCGTACCTCCCCACCTCCCCTTCCTCATCTCCTCCTCTATGTCCGCCAGCATGATGGTAAATAGACAGGGGCTCAGAGGACACCCTTGTCTAACTCCCCTCCCCGTCCAGAATCTCTCCCCTTCCCTCTCCCCAACTCTAACTTTCCCTACCGTCTCCCTCAACACCTCTTCACACCTCCGCACTAGCCCTTGCCTCACCCCCCTCTCCTTCATTGCTCTCACCAACACTTCCCTGTTCACCGAATCAAAGGCGGCCTTCAAATCGACGAAGAGTACAACCAACCTCTTTACCTTCCTAGCTACCTGTCTGTTGATCAGGTAGTTAAGAACGTATACGTTGTCAATTGTTCCCCTCCCCTTCCTGAAGCCGGTTTGATTCGGTGGCAGTATCCGCTTCCCTTCCACCTCAGCCTTCAGTCTCTCCGCCAGTACCCCCGCATACACCTTGTACGCCGTCTGCGTCAGGGTTATTCCCCTGTAATCCTCCACCCTGCTCCCATTGCCTTTCTTCAGAATTTGCACCACCACCCCCTCTTTCCACCCCTCCGGCCACCCTTCCCCCCTCCACAGACATTTTACTTAGTGAGATTTCACTTTAGTGGGAAACGAAAGTTTACACCCGATATTAAATCGTATAAAATACAAAATATTATGTATAAATAAAAAAAATGCACTGCTTCCCCATGAAGATTGCAAACAGTAACGCTGTCCAATATGCGACTTAAAAATAAAAAGATTTATTGATTACTAATACAATAATTTTAAACTAGTTACATAATTGTATTCACCTTTCACCTGTTGTAAGAAATTTTCTAATCTCTGCCCTGGGCTGGTTGCTGCTGACACTGGAAAACAGAAATTTATATTTGATTATTAATAGTCATGTAATAGTCGTTGTACCACTGCATTCAAAACTCTCACCTCAGGCATCCTCTGCCCTGGGCTGGGATTGTTGGCACCTAAAATAAAAAACATGATATTATTAAAATTGACAACTAAGTATTCTGATGCAATTGCATACTCTTACCTGCTTCAAAAAAGATCCTGATTTGGCCCTGGGATTGCTGGCACCTAAAATAAAAAACATGATATTATTAAAATGGACAACTGAGTATTCTGATGCAATTGCATACTCTTACCTCATGATAACAGCTGTTGATGTCTTCTACAGTCATCTGCTTCTTACACTCCTTAAATCTAATTATATTTAAATATAAAATAAATAAATATACATACAATGGGTGCGCCTTCTATCAAAATTTCTAAAAAAAACAAATAAAAAAATACATTAAATAAACAAAAAAACAAAATAAATAATATGAATAAAAATGAAATAAAGAAAACAAGTAAAATACACGAAATAAATAAAAAAGCAAAATAAATAATATGAATAAAAATTAAATAAACAAAAAACAAAATAAGTAAGAATGAAAGAAACAAAACAAAAAATAAAATTAATTAAATTTCGTAAGAAATTAACTTAATGCATAAAATAAACAATAAAAAGAAAAGAAAAATCAAATATATAATACAAATATATACATTAACTGACATCTTAAACTAAACGAAGTAGCGCGTCAAAGTGGTAGAATAATAATAGTAAAAAAATAATAAAAAAAACAAAATGAAAGAAATTCAATTGAGTCATCGGATAAAAAAAATTAATTATATAAATTAGCTGAATTACGCAGCTCTAAATGTCGCAGTGATGGCTCGAAATTGTGGCAATTTTTGCCCTGAAAATTACTTCTAACGACACACAACGCATTCAATGTTTCATGGCGAAGTTTATTTCTATTCTCAACTTTAATATTGTTGACAATAGAAAAAACTCGCTCTGCTTCGGCATTTGAATGGGGAAATGACATCACCGCGAAAACGAGTTTCGATAAATTTGGATACTCGAGCGCGCCAAAAATATTCTTTTTGGTGACAATGTCAGACCACATTGTCACCAAATTATTATTACTAATTTCGGTTTCCGACCGCGGAAAAAGCATCGGGATATATTTCCATTCAGATGCCAAAGCATTTACATCAAGATGAAGGAAACTAAAATGCGTTGTGATGTCTGAAAGATTAAAAGTGCCTTCACTCTGACGTGCTAGTACAGGGTCTATAAAATGTAAAATATTAAAAAACGCGTCGCAAAGGGGCAGCCGACACTGAATCTCGTGCACCGCGGTTTTATAAAACTCAAAACAAACATGTTTTATTTCTAAAACATCCGCGGTATTTAATGTGTCCACAAAGTGTTGGCATTCCGGACCAACAAATATATCCTTAATACGAACAAAAATTTCAGGTCTATCTAACTTTACGAAAGGCTCTACTGTAATATACTCTATGTGCACGAAATTCTGTACCAATTGCTTCCAAAGTGCAACACTACTTTCAGCTATTTTATGAACTAACAGACCATTGGATTGAAGCCGCGCGTTAAATGAATTAAAAATATTTAATACATATTTCAGAAACAAAGCATATGCTTTGTTTCTGTCATCAAAAATTAAATCATATAAATTACGGACGGTCTGATTTTTATCCTCAACTACAGCTAACTGAAAGTACTGTCGCAGTACCTCCCAATTATCAAGGAGGCGAGCCACGCAACCATGCAAAGCGAGCCACCGCGTAAAAGATGGTTTCAGCAATTTTCGAGATTCGACCTCGAAATATTCCTGAAACTCTGTAAGAATCGCGACGCGCTTCGGACTATTTGCGATGTACGAAGTAACACCGCGAACTAATTGTTCTATGCACTGCGGAATTTTGAGAAAAGCCTTATGGGCAATTAAGTGCATAGAATGGCAAAAACAAGCAAAAACTTTCAAATGGGGCACGTCTTCCTTCAAGCGGGTCATGAAGGAGTTGTTACACGCCAACATGACTGACGCATTGTCAGAAGCCATACCCACAATATTTTTTAAAGGTATCTGTTTTGATTTGAAACTACTTTTAAATAAATTATATAAATTTTCTGACCCAGAATCGCGAGCATCTACTTTTAAAAGTTCTAGTAAATTTGTTTTAATTATTTTATCTTTACTACACAGATACCGCACGAACACGCATAACGACTTAGAGTCGGTATTATCCGTGCCCTCCTCAATTAAAATAGAAAAGTAACTATTTTGTAGAACTGAAACAAGTTGCTCCAATTCTACTTTATGTAAAATGTTTTTAATGATCGCGGTGCACTTCGTACGCGCAACCGACATATCTCGAGCTATGTCGGAATCAGGGCAAATTGATTTGATTAATGGAAGAAGCTGGTCTACCAAATGAATTGAAACATTCGTTGTCGCGAAAAATGTAGCCAGCTTTAATTCGCTTACTTTGACACGCATTGCGAGGCTCTCTGTACCAACAATGTTGCTGGTGGAAGCAATTGGCCTATCATCACTACTAGTAGAAGGCGTAGAAACGGAAGTACTAGCTGCACGGCGAGCAGCTGCAACGTGGGACGGTATAATTGAATGCCGTATTAAATCTATTATACCAGCATTAAAAGACAATGTCTTGTTGCATGGTCTACACAAAGCTTTACGATTATCACGGTCCGGCGCCAACCACCCCTTTAAAGCATCGTGGTTTAACCACGATGGTAAAAAACACCTACCTTTCCTTCGATTCTTCTTAATACTTCCTTCCTTCATACACGTACTCCTCTTCAGCAATTCACTCAACTTCACTCCACTTCACTGCACATCACACCGAACCGTGCACTGTCGCGAGCAAGAAAGATTTGGCGCGAATTTGCCACAACAGTCGTGAAACGTGAAACAACGAAACGGTGATGCGCGCGATCTCAATATCCCACCCACCACCCACCCTGTTGAGCACATCGCGCCGACGCGAAAGCTCAGGCGCTTCCGTGATTCGATGTTCCGTTACCATGCCCTCCTCAGTCTGTGGGACACCTCATCCACTTACCCTTACAGATTTCGTGTAGATACAGTAATACAGATGCGGTAAGTAAACTACGTTACACTTTTCTGGGAATTACAGGTCTCGGAACCGCCTGTCTCAGATGCGAGCCTTTAAATACCCAGTTAAATACCCCATACCCAAACTCTCGGCGATTAAACATGATTTGATGATACCTTGTACACATATTTATTGTTAATCCCTTCGGTCCCCGAAAAGCGCTTACATAACAAATGCTTAAACAAATTATTTGTAAAAAAACTTAACTGGAGGTCAGATTTCGTTTCAAAAGAATTACACCGTAACAATGAAAAATAATTTTTTTTAGAGAAGATTACAACTTTTATTGATATTTCTTCTACCCAGTTGTCTTGGTATACAACCTATAACCTACACTGACGTCACGACAACAACAATAACAATGATAATAATGGAAAATAATAATAAACATTAGATTTTAACATGTAATTTAATTGCCGCGATTTTGGTTGGATCCTTGCAATCACCAGTGTGGTGTATTGGGTAAGGTGGTTGACTGTCGACGGAAAGGACAAGGGTTCGATTCTCGACGGGGAACAATATTTTTTGCTGAGTACTCTGTATAGATTTAATTTTTTTCGTATGATATTGATTCGCGACACGTAATATGCATGATACTTTTGTTGTAAGTGATAGCCATTGTTTTACACAGCTGAAGGGTATATATATAGAGTACAAGATTTAATAACTTTTAAAACTGTTCCTGATGTTCAAGTAAACTTTTATTAATTGTAAAATTACACTATAACAAGCATAAATCGATACATTAAAGTCATAAAATGGTGAAAAAAGACATATCCTCCCAAAAAAAGGAAAATTATATTTTGTGATGGAGGGGAATTGAAGCAGTGTCATTAAGTTGAAGGGGCCCCTCAGTGCTCCCTACGAAAAGAATGGGATGCGCCCGATACGAGTTTGGCACGGTCGCAGCGACGCCTGTGGCACATGCGCAGATGGCACGAGTGGAAGGAATTCCTTCCAAATCTGGCAAGCCTGGAGCTGCTCCCAGGAGCACAGGGCTTCCGCCACTCCTGACGCTCTCGGCGGCAGCGCTCGTTTTGGCGCCTGTTACAGCGTGAAGCAGGTAGAGCGGCCCGCGGTGAGCAAGCACAGTGGTGGGGGTCGCGCTGCCGATTGGGCCAGGTAGCGCGATGGGTGGAGTCAGGTAGCGCGGTGGCTCGGCACGGGTAGCGTGGAAGGGGAACTCAGCTCGGTTGGGACCCCTCCGCTGGACAACACTGCTCTACGTGCTCCACGCTGTAGCAGGTGCCAAGACCGCGTGTGAATGCCGCCTGTTAAATTTCAATGAAAGATACTTTTAAATTAAACTTTTTACTTATTTGTGCTCATTATTTTCTTCTATATTTATCTGTAAAAAGGGAGCTTGTTATAATTATTTATTAATAATTGTACTCTATTTTATTTTTAAATTGAATTAAAAATCATCATGGTTTGAAACGTCGTCCACGTCTTTATTTCTTTGTATTGTTTCTTTTCTTCAATATTTACCTGAAAATAAATTCATTGTTTTTAAATGTTTTTGCTCCATAAAAAATGTGTTTAAAAGGTTTGTACTTATCTTCTTTCAAATGAAAGTAAAAATTAACATGGTTCGAGACAGAGCCCACATCTTTATCCGTTTGTGTCTTCGTATTTTACTTGAAAATAAATTTATTGTTTTTAAATGTTGTGGCAGGATAAAATATATGTTTAAAGCGCGTGTACTTAGCCTTCTTTAGAAGCGTGGCGGATAACTTATTTTCTCTGTCATTCATGTTCCATTCATCTGAAAAATTAATGATATTAATAGTGCTTTATGCGATTTAATGATTATTAAATTAAGTAAACATTTTATTTTTAATACTTAGCTTCTTGGATGAAACAATATGCATTCAAAACATTATGAATATGTTTATCTGCGGTTAAAATCGCTGATAATGGATCCTGTTATGAAAAAGAAACATGGGATTCAGTTCAAATAAGATACAAAATGTTAAGGAGGTTTTGGTGATTTCGGAGTAATGGCTCAGGAAACACAGGATACTGGGAATGAACAAGAATGGGATTTATTGAGACAAGATTTTCATGACAGGATTTCGTTACAGATAGGAATGTATTAGGTTGTTATAGGTTTATTTGATTTCTTTAAAACGGCAACCTAGTAACGGTTTGACAACTCGTGGGCGTCCGGCCTTCTTAGCCGAACTCTCCCATCACCTACGATCAGGCGTCCGGCTTTCATAGCCGAACTCTCCTTTTCGTAGGGTAATATGAAGTATCGCGGTACGACACGGGGCATCCGAGTAGTCCTCCAGTACTCTCCCTTTCGGTCAGGCGACCGGCTTCATAGCCGATCTCTCCTCTCCAAGAGGCGACCAGACGATAGTCCCCTGTACTCTCCGGGTAGCCCACAAGCGTCGAGGAAGCTGCCCTGTACTCTCCTCCGGAAGGCGACCGGCTTTAATAGCCGATCTCTCCATTCCAAGAGGCGTCCAGGAGCTAACTCCTGTACTCCTGCGCTGTCAGGCGGCCGATAGCAAAGCTTCGTCCTCTCATTCTTTTGGGCGGCCGTGGTCTTACTTCGTTCTCTCCCAAGAGAATCCAGCGAAAAGGGGCGAGCGCGTCCGCGATCGCGATTCTTCTACACGATCGTTACTAGGTAAGCCGAGCCGGCCCTCGCCGCAATCAACAACGCGGTATCCAAGCATGCGGCTGCTCGGATCGGAGCGGAATCGTTGCTCCCCGCCGCCTCCCGAATCTTCTAGAATTAATCTCAGGGGCGGCCCAAGGTGTTGTTCCTTCACAAAAATATTTAATGAAAATTAGCAGCCTAATGAAAAGTAGGGGTACTCACGTCCACAAAGTTGGGATAAATTAAACTCAAGAATAAAAGAAAAATACATAGTTGTAGCAGAGAACAAAAAAGTGACGTAAATTTATTAAATAGAAGCAAAGCAATAAGAATAGCGAATATAAGAAGAAAAATAAACGGACAGAAGGAAAGTAAACCCTGACTCATTCGGACATATTTTCCACATCAACATACTAGTCGAGTAGCAACTTAAAGGATATTTAATTTTCTATATTGCCCAATTCGATTTCGTTTGAAATGTCGCGAGGACTAAATGGTAAATCAGTAATAGCTATCCGAAGGGTACTTTCTAACGATATTGCATTTAAAGAATTTCGCTGGTCATTTTTAATTGATTTGAGTGCGGAAAATCTCGTCTCACAAATGTATGTCGACGGGATCATAGAAACAATTGTAAGGTCAAAGTCGCGTAAACAGGGGAAAATTTCAGATGGCAGAAGTTTAAACAAATCGATTCCTCTGTCTTTGCTAGCTTGTAATTCGAAATGGGAATGTAACTCGCATACTTCTTTATGATAACGCGAATCTTGATCTTCAATAACAACACCAAGAGGATTTCCAAACAAACTAATATTCGAACTTATGTTATTGAAATCTTTAAACCGTGAATTAATCTCATTTAAGATGATTAAAATTTGTTCCTGATACGAGGAAAACGTAACATGGGAAAACTCTGTTTTTATTATTTCACAGCAGGGAAACAAAGAGAAATTTTCCTGTTTCAACTGTGTTTCGAATAATGATAACTGAAACCTGAACGCGTTTATATGCCCGAGTGAATCAGCAACAGTATGTTTCTTTCCTTGCAACTTCAAATTTAAATCGTTAAGGTGAGAGGTCATATCTGTTAAAAATGCTAACGCATTTTCACAGGAAATCGGGGCTTTCTACATCTTGAACAAACGAGGAAACATCCGATTTTCTTTCAGACTTTAAAAATAATGCCAGTTCTTTCCTGACAGCAAAAAAACGCTTCAAACAATTACCCGAACTTAGCCACCTCACGTCTGTATGCAACAGCAAATCATCGTAAGCTGCATTCTTTTCCCTTCAGAAAGATTGCAACTTATGATGGGAAAGCGCGTAGTTTCCCCCTCTAGCGAGATTCGTGATTTTAGTCACCGTTTTCATAGTGGTGGATAATTTTAATGATTTTCCACATAATACTTCTTGGTGTATTATACAGTGTAGTGACGGATAGTTCACACCGTTTTTATGCAAAAGACCAACCAAATCCTTGTCTGTCCCGCTCATCGAGAGTGCACCATCAGTCACAATACATGTGCATTTTTCGAAAGTTGTAAATTTATTTACTGCCGATTGCATGGGCCTCAAAAATATCAATACCGCGCGTCGTGTCCTGTAACGGGATCAGTGTCCGTATACTAACTAACATCTGTAATATCTGTGCTTTCGTCTAAACATAGTGAATAATACACACTAGTTTGGATCAAAACACGCAGTTTGTCTACTAAAATTTCATTAATATTTGCTACACGTCTGGAAACCGTCTGATGAGATAAGGGGATAGCTTGAAATTGTTTTACGGCCAAAGCATTATTAAATGTTTTGCCTACCACGACCGAGATATTTTTCCAAATTGTAGCATCTGAAACTGCTTTTCTTGCTCGCGCAATTTCCCACGACACTACATATGAGGCTTCGAAAATTAATCGACTACCAATAGCACTATCTTGGGAAATTGATAAGCTCGTCGAAGAGGGACCAGGCGCATTCCTAGCTTGCTTTTTGAAAGTCTTCAAAAACTTACGTCTCTTGCTAAAAGACCAATGTTTATATGTGCTTTCATGAATTCTTGTATAACGGCGCGATATATTGAACGTGCGTCGATTTTTCAATTTTGAAATCATAGGAAGACAATCGTGCTCATTTTGCATCCTTCTGTAGCCAAGAACAGTCTTGGTTGCTAAAAGTACGCATCAAGAAAAACGAAGAGAAACGTACTTATTTTTCATTCCTCTGTAGTACAGTGGAGATCTCCGCTGAACAACACTGCTCTGTAGCGTCTTAGTCGCTGAGCGTACAGGCTAGGAGGGGCGTGGGAAGGGCAGTTGCTCAGCACAGTCCCCTCCCCAAGCGCTGCTGCTGCCGAGAGCGCCAGGAGTGGGGGAAGCCCTGTGCTCCCGGGAGCAGCTCTTGGACAGGACTGGATTATTTCGATATGTCTTGGGTGCTGGCATAGCGCGATATTCTGACCGGCTTGATTTTGCATGCGGACGCTACATGCTGTGGAGCAAATAAATAGGATGGCGCAGCGGGATGTTTGCATAAGCGTGTGACGAATTTCCCGGGCGACTACACGAGTATCACAAAAAAGTGTATCTATTAAGAATATGAAAAATTGAGTTTGTTGTCAATAATATGAATGGCCGTATCCGGTTCGTAGTATTAGCTGATCCTTGGTATCGTAGGCACTCCGATCATGGAGCTACCATCCGCGCAGTAGAACTCGCATCCACTGACTCCGCGAGGGCAACACCCCAAAGCAGGTGGAGAACCTAATTTTTGAGACGAGTGTTATGGACGAACGAGGCCCTTTTTACTCAAGGTTCATTGCTAATTGTGTAGTTCTAACCGTTAATGATGATTTTTTGCTTCCTGAAGATCACTGTTGGCCATGGATAGGCGGAATGAATTAACTGTTGGCAGACGCTTTCCGTTGTATTATTTTCATATTATTTCAATCTAAATTCAATCGGATTTTCTTATAGTCTTTTCTGCAAACTATTTCCGAGAGAACACTTATTTTCAAGCCAAGTCAAATCTGTAGAATCGGCATTCTTGCGTAAACTATAAAAAGAACAAGATAGAGTCAGCTTCGGCGAATGCTGTCCGTGCACAATTGAATAGGTTTATTTGACGGGTACCAAAGACGACGAAGAGTAAAAATAAAGTATTACCACTGCTGGGTATCGAATAGCGGTGAAGGTAGCGCAAGAAAGCGCAAAAGAGAAATCGCGACGGCGAGGAATCGAACTCGGGACTCCACGATTACAGCTCGGGCACTTTGTCACGGAGCCACTTCGATACTTGTGATAAAAAGTATCACAGGCACTTGATAAACTTGATTCACTGGATTTGGACGCATTTAATCGGATCTAATTCGGTGTTGCGAATCAACTAATCAGAGATATCAGTTATCGTAAGCGTTGTATTAAGAAATGGGCTCGCTAACCGCTCGGTTTTGAAGGAACCGAGCAGTTGAGCACCCACCGGTCCTCCATCGCGATTTTCACAGGCCGGCCGGCAAGATGTTTTCTGTCACCTCCCTTTTTCTAGGAGCAAGGGATAACCGGCCAGGACTCGCCAAGAGGTCGGTGGGCGTTACTTAACTTTGTTGTTGAATAACTCGGAATTAGAGACCTAACGCAAATTTTTAAAAACGGCATCATCATCCCCGCCCTCTTCCGGACAAGATGGCTATAATATTTCCAACATTTTTGGGACACACTGTATATAGCTAACTACTTGGCGCGAGACTCTACCGAGTCTCCTGATAGTCCATAGTATCAGGCACAATTTTGCAATTGATAACTTTTTTCTATCTCTATGCCTTTAAAAGTTATTCTATATTTCCTCCACAGAGACGCATTTTTGGTAAACTTTATAATTTTTTGTAAACCCGTTAGTGGCGACATTGGCCGATATAAAAAAATACGTGTCGCCTATGTTTGGATGGAGTGTTCTCTTGGTATAGAGGTGGCAACCCAATATGTTTTTAAAGTAGTCATTAAACCCTACAATTTGACATTAATTGTTTGTTTTCGTATCATGAACATAGGAAGTACATAAAAATTGTATCGGAAGTAGGGAATTCTTAGCTGTCGGATCAGGTTTCTACAAGGCAACCCTACTGGTTCGGCTTTGTCACAGTGAACACTATCAATGCCAAAATGTCGTCCTCTCAGAAATAAGCATAGTAAACTTACGGTCGCCTCACCGCCTATTATGTGTCTTCGAAGATGTTCCTCTTGTGTGGGTAGACAGCTTTGAGCAGGTTCACGTTGTCTGTACAGGGTGATGCGCGAATCGGGGAATCGCGTGCCGCTATATATATATTTTCATGCCTGTCTTGATTTGCCGACAGTTTTAAATTTTCTGTCTTGATTTGTCGACAGTTCTAAATTTACTGTCTTGATTTATCGACAGTTCTAAATTTACTGTCTTGATTTGTCGACAGTTCTAAATTTACTGTCTTGATTTGTCGACAGTTCTAAATTTACTGTCTTGATTTGTCGACAGTTCTAAATTTACTGTCTTGATTTGTCGACAGTTCAAACTTTTCTGTCTTGATTTGTCGACAGTTCTAACTTTTCTGTCTTGATTTGTCGACAGCATAGAACCAACTGTCTTGACTTGTCGACAGTTCTCAACAATTTAATAAATATAATTTTTATTACAAGCCCCACTTAATGTTGCTTGGGATAAAAAATTGTAATAAAATGTATGATAATCTATAATTGCATAAATAAATAAAAGTATTGTGGGTGAACCGTGTTGTTACTTTACTGCTTCGATAAAACATATTGCAGGGATTGACTGGATGTGGGTGTGCTGGTGTAAGTAATACTTTTCTCCTCAATTGTTCATAAATAGGTAATATAGTTAATAAAATTCAAATTTATGAAAAATTGAAGGCGCTTGTTGACTAAAGAAGCTGAGTGACGTTGCCGCTCTAGAAGGTGTCGGTATATGCAAGCTTCCGTGTGTTGGAGACAGGCACTGACAAAACTCTAGCCTAAAAGGCTGGTACTGTCGCGACCCAACTACCTTAACTTTAATAAATAAATGTAGGCGAATAGACATTTTATATATAACATATGTTTTTTATTTATTCTGTATACTATAATAGGGTGAAATAATATTTTCCGCCTCCGTTACCACCTCCGCGGCGAATAATAGGGCCAGCCACCGCGGCGGCACCGCGACCCCTTTGCGCGGGATCGCCCGGCACCCCTCACTCGCCCTGAAACAATAACAATGCAAAAAATTGTTAATTATCAATAGGAACTTGCATAGGATAATACCAATCACCTACTTATCTGTGAGGCGGTGGGCTGCATCCGCACCGCCGCGGTAGCCTCCTCCTCCTTCTTGGGGGGCTGAGAAGCGAGGGAGTCCTGCAGCTGCAGCCGCCGCAGCCGCAGCTGCAGCTGCAGGACTTCTATTTGCCGCTGCAGCTCAGCGACGCTCGTTGCCTCAAACTGCGCTTCTGAAAATTATGAAAGTGCGATGAGCGGTTAGGAGGGGTGTTGAGATTAGAAGGAGACGGTGGTATTTTTATAATTTCATTTACCCTTCTTTGCTGCGGTCTCGACCTCCGCCTTCACCGCGTCCTCCTTCTTGTCATCGCCCATGTTGTCCTAGCTGAAAGAAGCAGATACTGTGTGTGATTAATGAAATTAAATAAAGGCGCACATGGAAAATCAGTACTCACGCGTGTTCTCCTGCCAATTGTTTCTTCCGAAATGAGACGATCAACAGCAGCGTAACTATGGGAACCGGTGTATCGTGAACTTGGCCAAGCGACATATTCAGAAAATTATGCGATTGGCCCAATATGAAATTAAGGCTGACTGCATATTGAACGCGTGCGACTATGCTCGCAGCACTTCGCATCGCAGACTTGAAAACTATTAAAACATCGGTAAATTGCACGGGGATTGCGAGTCAAAAGTGTGTCTCGCAAAAAATCTCCGTGCACCGAATGGAGTAATTGCGCAAAAGGACATAGTCGTTGAGGTGACGGGCGAATTCTTATTTTAAAAAAAGAAAAAGAAAGAATAACAAAGAGAGCGAGAGAGCGAAGAAATAGCCTTACTGGAAAATTGTTAAAATAATAATTTATTTATTTAATTGCACATATCTCCGTGAGACGTATTTATATCTCCCTACATTTCTCTCGGCAGACCCAGTTAATATCGCTTGGAAACATGTCGGATTGCCAAAAAAAAAAAATAATCTCGAGGAAGTCAGAGAGCAGTCGTTTGTAATTTTAACAATTCCAGATCATCTTCTTAAATTGAAAGTATCTGCCAAAGGCCCGTTTCCGTGTCATTGAGATCGCTTTGGTAGGTGCACTGGAATGTCCTCCGCTAACCCTGCGAATTTCGGTTCGCAACGCCTCGCACCCTCAGAGTTATGGAACAATAATGGCCTTGGGTTACTATTTTATAACTCGGAAGATCCGGGATGTTGCTAAACGATACTGCCAGGATCTCTGGAGGGCACCCCGTAAAGTCTACGAGTGAATTTCCATAACAATGACAATACGGCCGCCGAGGAACTTTGCAATTAAAGGAGACAAACTAAAATTAATGCTATTTGCACATCTGTTGCGTCCCCAAGTTTTTTTCCTATGGAATCTCAATCCTTTCCGGACAATATGCCGCCACCCGCTCACCGACGTCCCTTATCGTTGCCGGGCTAGGATTTTTCAAAGAGAAGCTGGTCCGCAGGAAATCTCTCTTCAGGGACGGCACACGCCTGCTCGCCCGCTCCTTTGCCCAGTTTCATCGAAGAGCACAAGTAATGATTCATTTCACAAAATACTGAATGGCTATGCCATCTGTCGCATGCTACGCTAAGCATGTTATTTATAGATTCTGCACTCTCCAGTTGATCGATAGGCTGCCGATATCGGCCCTGATTCACTTCGTGTAGCACTCAGCGGCACGCGACACAGGCGACGTCACACGGCCGCCGGGACAACTACGCAAGGTCGATATTACCAATAATTCGATGGTAAAAAGCTGATTCCCCGATTTGCGCATCACCCTGTACAGGGTGAGTCAGTTGCCTTTGAATCAGGTATTACCGACCGCGTGTACGGGATAGAGGGATAAATGCTGGCGCGGTCGGTGATACCTGATTCAAAGGCAACTGACTCACCCTGTACATAAATACTTACACATTAGTATTGCTTACAGACTGGCTATAATAAGCTGGTTGTAGTTTATTGTATTTTATGTATTGTATATACAAAGAAGAAATAAAAATTCAAGAAGTTGCAGAAAAAAAAGGAATGCGGTGTGACCTCAAATAGATATGGTACTTACGTATTTTCAGCATAAATAATTACAGTTACGGCGTAACACTCTTCCTCTTCTACAGCTCTTTCGGGCAGTGGCATCCTGAAACACTTCAGAGAAACATCCTGTGGAGTAACATATATGACTGCACCAAGTTCCGTGTATTTAAAATATTGGACATCTGTGGAAGTAATTCCGATATCATATGCATTATCTACCCGAAGAAACTTCTTCACCCCTAATTGGATTGTATCATCCTGCTGGCAAACGTGGCAGATAATACAAATGGCACCGTCACGTTTGATACAACAGTTATCCCATGCATTTATACCCAACGACATACCATTGACTCGTATCTTACGGTAGTGAAGAGGATCAGTACCGTTGCCAAAAAGCATAGACACATGAGTCTATGAATTAACTACCCTAGTGTTACGGGACTTATGAAACTGAATCTCCTCCAACCTATTTGAGAATTGTTGAAGAGGTTGGCTGGTCTTTCTAGAAAGTTTCCTAAATGTCTTCATATTGCTTTCAAAGGGGAAAGCAGAAAAGGAATCCAGATTGCCAAGATGTCTGACATCATTGGCCAAATGCAGAAGACCGTGCACACTATATGAGATAGAAGTTGAGCCATCCAACTCTTCGCAATGGAAAATAAATTTTGCAGTGTCAACTCAGCAGCATTCAAAAGCTGTACTGACGGCGATTCTGAAACTAATATTCTCAAAGCCGCATGCAGGAAAAGAAAGTGGATATATAATTTCTTGTTGAGGATGCCATATGTCACAACCGGCCCTGTATATAAAAGAAATTGGCAAAATTCCGTTGCCTTGAGTTTTCGCGAAACTGAGTGGTCTTGGGCGTCTCGCGAATTCGGAGGGGCAATAGTCTTTGAAACTATTCAGCCGTGTAGACATTAGTGAGAGTTGGTGTGCTGATAATTTGGAAAAGCGTGAATATTTCCCGAATATCCACGCAGCTAATAATTTTTTAGTGATGCTCAAGCAAACAAGATACATGTATTCTAATGACACCTGCGCGACCAACTCAAAGGGTAGAGAGGATAATGGGCTTCTACCCTCTTTATGTTGGTCTTCGTCTAAATATCTAAGATATTCCTGATCGGTCCAAGGGTATTGGATAAACTAGGAAAGACATTTCGTCCCTCGCTCTGTTGACCAGAGACCTTGCACTTGGAGCAGGGACATATGGCACGCGCGTGCTTGTGAATCAGCTATAAATGACCGTAATTTTAAAAGTACCTTAGTGTCATGAAAATCTACGCCCCCCATTAAAGAGAACGTGATCTACATCAGATGTGAATTTACAAAGAAACCTATTTGGGTCATGCGGCTTTTGACTACCTTTATATATGCCTACAACTATTGGCCTTGTGCATAAAATATTTCTTATAATGCATTGGATCGGCCAAATGTGGATTGTCCCTGCTTTATCTAAAGCACACCCATTCTGCTGAAGTCTAGTTGTAATTCCCTAACATTGGACATTGGTGAAGCATTGTCAAGATGTTTCACAATTTCTTCATGGAGATTGAAATGCACATACTCCCCCGGTTCAACGACGAATGTTTGGACGAGTGCCCGGAGAGTATGCAAAAGTAATCGAGAGTCTTTAGGCAAATTCGAGAAGGACGAGTGCTTTCGTAAGAGCTATAACAGATTATTCCCCTGAGTATGGGATAAATTGTTGTCCACTACGTAGGACGCTAAACTGTCGCGGAAGGACAACTCAGGGGCAGGCTCATTGATCTCAAAAGGATCGGACGATGAACATGATGAGGAGGAATCATTGTCACTGTCCACAATCATATTGCAGGCAGTGTCAACGGCATTCGCATAATCTGCAGACGACGAAGAAACATCCTGCAGATTATACCTTGCGCACGGGGAAGCAATATCATGTTCACTTACTGTTTCTGGAAGAGAAACAGGTGATGACCGATTCATCCTAATTTCCAGCCTAATTCTACGTTTCTGTCGGATGGGTAATGAATATATCGGCTCCCTCAAAATGGATAAATTTGCAGAATTGGAATTCATGATAATCTGACCTTCAAATGATGCTGATGACCTTGATGTTCAAGCTATCACAATCACAGAATACTGTTACGAATGTTGCGCGTCGGGGTCGTAGAACGCGTAAGCGGCATTAAAAGTCAGAGACCATAATTGGGGGACGGGTCGTGTATTAGAGGCAATACAAGGAGCGTACTCGCAGAATAGGATCCAGGACTGGGCTGACAAATGTAGCCCGATGTTATCCAGACGAAGGACAAGTCGTCAGGGACAATCTTCACAACTTCAGGCCAGGGATGTCGGTTGTTTAGTGCGAATAGGGTAGTAAGGGAGCCAGACCCTTAACATTACCCCCCTCCGTGACAAAGGCGTTCGAACGCGTATAGTTGGTGAATTAGGAATTAGATGGTGATAGCGGTCTAATCCAATGTCGTCTCAGCATTTGCTCGAGGTCCAGGGAAAACCGCTTCGAAAACTTTGGACGAGACGATCACGAGGGAGGAAGTTCATAGGTGGTTGTTCTTCTTGAGTCACGAAGTTGTATCGGTGCTTGAACTTGAGGTTGGGATATGGTTGAAGTTGAAGACCCGGAATTCCGTCAATTGAGACAGATATCAGAGAGGAAAAGAGGATGGGTGGGAACTTCTCCAAAGGATCATCATTCCAAATGACTGTGTTACCTCGAAATAGGATAAAGTGTGCGAATAAGGAGACTCGGTAGAGTCTCGCACCAAGTAGTAGTTATATATATACAGCGCGCGACTACCGAGGATACTTTTCCCGAAGTGTAGCGGTTGTCGTCTGCTGCAAAACGTGCACCGCGATTTATGAAAAAGTTATAGCTCCAAGAATTTATTTCTGAATTTTGTATTTTTTGCTAATTTTTCTGAATCCAATAAGCCAAGAATCAAGCGAATCGGTTCAGTCGTTCAAGAGATATGAATTTCACCTGCTTATGTTACTCGCGGAAAAGGCAAATGCGGATTAAGATTCTTTATTGATTATTCCTAAAAATGTAACTATGACTTTTCTCATACGAAATGGCATTATTGTGGAATGCTGCGTGCTGCGGAGATAATATGGCTGTTTCGTGTTTACATTACCGCCACATTGGTTAAGCCGGTTATGCCATGGCTGGTTATTTGTAATAACGGTTATGTGACAGAGTCCGATTTTATTCGTTTATTTCAGATTCCATGCTTTATTTTTAGTTCATTGATAAAAGAGCATACTGTGAAATGTTAAAAGTGTTAAGTGCGTAATTCACAAATCACTGTAGTTGGTAAATGAGTGCTCATTGTCAATAGCTAAAATTGTCAAGTATCTAGGATATGAATCTTTTAAGCAATAATTAGTTAACAATTATTTACAATTTCAGTGGATTCCGGCTATGTATATTAAGTTAATGTAGCTGTATCGAGACTGTCAAGTTTGTTGCTCAAAGCACGCTTCAGCTAAAGAGCTAAAATGCTTAAATGGTTGTTGTATTACGTACTTGACAATTTCCGTACTTTGACATTGAACGGAGTAAGGAAACAGCTTGTCTATCTTATATGTATATCTTATGAAGCGTTGATCAGGATATTCCAGACCTTCTGCTCAAGTGGTGCGTTGGCCAATTCTATGGTGCGTTGTTTGGCAAGTCTTATACTTTAAAATTGGAACGAATGAGGTAAGAATTTGTGCATCTGATGTACCTTGTAAAGCATTGGGCCTGACTAGTTGGAATTTATTAACTTAAATGAATTAAATGAAATGAATTTCAACATTTTAGTGCTAATATATTTTTTTTATATTGCTCGCTGCTCGTTCGAACAGCTAAGAGAGTGAGCAAGCAATAATTACCAATCATATGTCATGTAGAGATATACTGGCTATTGGTAATCAGAACTTGCTTAGACTAATTTTATTTAGCACTTTATGTTTGCACCGCGCCAGTTAGGCACTTGACAGTCACGACACACCAAAACTGGACTGCGTATGAAGCTATAGATTATCTAATCTACGATTTATACGATTGAATCAGTTTTACAATTATATTAAGTAAGCCACATCTTTATACGCACTTCAATTTTAGTGTACCCTGATTGTCAAGTTCGTCGGTCAAAGAACGCTGCAGTTAAAACGATGTAAGTAAGTAAAGATGATATAATATCGGGATATATGAGTAAAGGAGGGTAGTAGAACACAAATTATTGAATTTTATTGATTATTTATTTGGTTATATATTTATAAACTTTAAGATAGCCGTCGACGCCGATGCCGACGCCGCCTTGGCTACCACGACGCCCTACAAATCCTCATGGATATAACAAAATGGTGAGCTGAACATGCAAGGGTGGATCATGCGAATGAGCCACATGAGCCATTTGGCTTGAGAAATAAAGGTGGTCAGGACAGCTGATCAGATCCGAGATGCTTAGTGTTCGACGTCTCCGAGACGAGAGTGTTATCTGCGCCTGAGAGATAACGAGCAGATAGAGCAGTTCGTGAGATGGTCACCAGAGTGTGCATGTAGCGCCCACCTAGGCTGATCGGACATCGATCTATATCGATTCGATCACCAGGTGAGGTTGGGACACTGTGAGCGGGGCACTAAGTGGCAGGTGGGGTTATTGAAGGACCGGATGATGAGCAGATTCAGTAGGGCTACAGGGTCATTCCGCGTCAACTGTCGAGGTTTATTCACACATGTTCGATGATTTTGACGAAAATTTCTGTATCTATAGTTCGCAAAGCGCCGATCCAAATGCAAAAACCCGTTGCTCGCTAACTCAATTTTTTATTGAGTTACAAGGATTCAAAGTTTTGGGTCAATTTTTTTTCAATAATTTATATCTCGGTAAATATTACAGATAGCCATATCGTTCAGACGCCAAAATGAAGAAAAGGAATTGAAGTTTGATTAAAAAAATACTCCACCGAGAAATACTCGTTTGGAACAAATGTTAATGATAAAAGTTTATAACAAATGCTTGCCGTTTCCAAAGGGGATCATCGATTTTGATAAAAAAAATTGCTAACCGTTGCTCTAAGTCTCTTGCAGATGTCCTCCAAAGGGTTTTCGGAAACACGATTTGGGGACCAAGTTATAAATTTTTATTGCCGGGCGCACCCGGTCAATCTGCCGGCGGTGCGCGCTACGCTTGACTGGCGCGCGGATGTTAGACTCGGCGCTCGGGGTACGTACATTCAAAATGGCCATACCTGTTCAGTTCCTTACAGCATACCTGCCAAAAGACAATATGTGAACCCGTGGTACGCATCCGCATCCAGATTATGCGATTAGAAGGTGCCATAAAGCAATAAACACCGTTTCCTCTCACCGTTACCCGGGCTTGAGACTGTCAACTGGCCGCATTAAAAACGTGTTTTGCAGGACCCAAATGCAATTGAATTATTTAGAAATACCGATATATAACAGAATTTTAGTTACGTGTTAATCTAATTACCTGACCGTGTTGATTATCTAAATGCGAATACCGTTTTATTAAAAGTGACTATTCATTTAATAGTATAACCGTGTGGTGTTTTTGGGTTCCGCGATTCGGTTTTGCTTGAGAAAAATGGTCCTTAAGAAATTTGTCAGCAGTGTTATATTCCTTGTTGGTACAAAAGTTAAATGAAATTGTTTCAAAACTGGATGTTGCCCAATCATAAAATTCACAGGGTGACGTTATTTGATTGTTGAGAGGCCTTTGCAGACTAACGTGAGCAGCAGTTCTCTTTATGGTTCCACCTAAGCCAGCACCTGGACTTTTACCGTGAGATGTAGCATAAAAATGCCATTCAGCAGTGCAACCAAAATCTATCCGATGGTGACATAAATTAACAATATTCTTCCGGTTTTTATATTGAGGCGCAGCCCCATCCGAGAAGTAATAAATCTTACTTATACCAGATGCAGAAAAATGGTCTACTAGAAACTGTAAAAGTTTTTGTTGGAACAAATATACTGCGATTGTATTATGGTGCAAAATTTCCGAAATTATTACGAAACTTTTATGATGCAAAGTGTTATTGACTCTATAATAAACTACGTTTATTATCGGTTATTACGGTTTGTCATCATGTGGAAATATTTAAGTATGGTATGCAGTAAGAATCTAAATATATAGATCTATTACATGCGGCCAGTTGTCAGTTTCAAGCCCGGGTAACACAGAGAGGAAACGGTGTTTATTGCTTTACGACACCTTCTAATCGCATAATCTGGATGCGGATGCGTACCACGCGTTCACATATTGTCTTTTGGCAGGTATGCTGTAAGGAACTGAACAGGTATGGCCATTTTGAATGTACGTACCCCGAGCGCCGAGTCTAACATCCGCGCGCCAGTCAAGCGTAGCGCGCACCGCCGGCAGATTGACCGGGTGCGCCCGGCAATAAAAATTTATAACTTGGTCCCCAAGTCGTGTTTCCGAAAACCCTTTGGAGGACATCTGCAAGAGACTTAGAGCAACGGTTAGCAATTTTTTTTATCAAAATCGATGATCCCCTTTGGAAACGGCAAGCATTTGTTATAAACTTTTATCATTAACATTTGTTCCAAACGAGTATTTCTCGGTGGAGTATTTTTTTTTATCAAACTTCAATTCCTTTTCTTCATTTTGGCGTCTGAACGATATGGCTATCTGTAATATTTACCGAGATATAAATTATTGAAAAAAAATTGACCTAAAACTTTGAATCCTTGTAACTCAATAAAAAATTGAGTTAGCGAGCAACGGGTTTTTGCATTTGGATCGGCTCTTTGCGAACTATAGATACAGAAATTTTCGTCAAAATCATCGAACATGTGTGAATAAACCTCGACAGTTGACGCGGAATGACCCTACATGAATAAAGACATGAAAGATGATTATTCAACACATATTAATAAAAATATAAGGGAAACGAATTTTGAAATAAGCCTAGTTCCTGTGAGAATGACGTCTTCAGAGATTGTAATAGTTTTCTCGGAGATTGTAACTGCTTTCTTTTCTTTTGCTTATTTGTGCCTTGTATGGAGAATCTTTTTCAGTTTGTCGAAAGATCCACATAAATGTAGAAAAAAAAATTGGCACCCAATGATGTTGTGACTTCTGTAGTGGCCCCGTACGGCATGGGAGTGGTGGACGTGCCACTTGCTGCTGAGTCTGGGGCTCGTGCAGCGGCGGCTGAGGTTGGGGCTCGGGCAACGGTGGTGGCGGTGGCGGCGCCTGGGCGACCACCAGCATTAATTTTGAGATTCCTCGCCTCAGAGAGACGAGCACTGTTCCTGGGCCAGTGGGCATACCAGCTTCTGCTCGGGGTTTCATCTACCATCTTCTGCCAAGGATCTCCCTAAAGAGAGGCCGAAGTCACATACCCCCTCGAGTCCAACCCATTACACGGATACGGACATCCTTGCGGGTGGGGCGTATTCAAGATCCGTCCCGAGGTACCAGTTCAGGATGTGCCGGGCACTACACTGGTGAGCCAACTCGGGTCCGTGGTGTAGTCACTCACCGTTGGCTAAGAAGAGACCCGAGGCTCTCCATTCATTAGCCCTCCTGCGGCTATCTTATCCCGCTTATTTCGGGTCAACAGATTTCTATGCTCTTTAGTCGGGCGGGCCGCGTAGTGCAGCTCGTTTTTCCCTTCTCAGATCTTCTTTGGCTTTCAGTACTTCTGTAGCAAAGCTTTTGAATGCCCTGAACATTTGTTAAGACACAAGCTGCCTTTTCGTTAGAGGCCAATCAAGCCCTCCTTCGGCGGCGTCCTCTATCAGGCATCTTCGCGGCGTAACATACTTGAGACATTGGAACTGAGTTACATAGTAGTCAGTTTTGACCCATCGTGCCTCGAGTCTCTTGGAGACGTTCTCAAAAAAGCTGTACGTAGTATGGCCCTTGACTGACGTCTTCCATCTCAACTGCCACATGTCGAGAACCATTCTCCGGACACTGTTTGTGTGTACAGTGCCTTTCGAGATTCGGTTCGCGACCATTTCGACATGGCTCAGGCGAAAATCGCCGATCTCAATGTCTTTGAGCGAGCGAACTTTGAACATTGCTACTCTTTCGAGTATCGCCAGGTCTATTGGGATCTCGCCAGCACTCACGCAGACTGCATCGATGAAGATCGTCCTGTAGGCTTTGGTGACGCGGAGGAGCGCCTGCCTCTGCACGCTGGCCAGAGCTCGTCTGGCGTGCGTGTTTAGGAGGTCAGCCCATCCCGCGGTGCCGTACATGGCGACCGGGACGAACACGCCTTTGTACAATGTACTCCTGGCGCGATGTCCCAGTTCTTCAGTCCCCAGTTCGCTCTTGCTATGCCTGCCAACCTATTAAAAGTTTCGAGGCATTTCGCACGAATTCTCTTGATGTGGGAAGCAATGCCTACTCCAGCATCAATGTCTACTCCGAGGTACCGGATGGTACTCTGCAGGGGCAGTCGTCGACCATCCACCTTAACCATCGGGAGTCTTGCCCTGTCAAGCTTACTCTTGAGCAGCATCATCTCGGTTTTGGTGGCAGATGGAGTTAATTTCTAGGTGACACACCATCCAGAAACCCCATCTACCACCGTTTGTGCCCTTTGCTCGATTTTCACCCGTGAGTTCTCGTAAGTAATCACAAGCAGGTCATCGGCATAGGCAATGGGTTCGCAGTGGAACCCCTCTCCTTTCAGAAGGTCAAGGACGAGATTTCAGCAACTGGGTCCAAGTATAGACCGCTGTGGACAGCCCTTGGTGACCAGCTTACTCACTATTCCGTGGTTGAACACTATGGACACAATCCGTTTCGCGAAGTAGCTTATCATAAGGCTATACAGGTTTTTGGAGCAGCCGCGCATTTTGAGGTTACTCATTACGCTTGGCCACCAGACGTTATCAAACGCCCCTGAGATATCGAAAGCAAGACCTAGCACGTACTTCTCCTGTCTTCCAGCCACCGCTTCGCGGAATTCGACCAAAGCGACCAAATGACGAAGTGTCATCCACTAAGGGCAGAGCGGCGACTTCCTTCCTCAGGAGTGCTTGTTCGGGTGTCTCGCCATTCGGGCTGTCATCCGGAATTAACGCGTGCAGGAGCGTCTCGGCCATGGACTCCCAGGTCAACGTGTGGCCGTCTGCGGCCACTGCGGGATTGAGGTTGCATATTGCAGCCTCTGTGCGGAGTCTACCCATCGTTATACGATAGGGAAGACCCCACGGTTCTCTATTTCCCTCTTTCGTTACAAAGTTGTTCCAACTTGCTTTCCGTGCTTTTTTCTTAAGGGCATGGCGGTGCGGCACGCTGCTATGATCGATTGCTCTATTTGCAGCGCACGTGCCTCTGTTTCGACTGGTCCCGTCAGGGCCAGGGGCTGGAGGTTCCGCAGTTGTTCCTCGAGGATTGTCTCACATTTCGGCCAGTTGGCCTTATTTGGGAGGAAGTGCCCTCGCGGGGCTCGTCCTCCTTGGTGCGTTCAATGCAAATCTCAAAGACCAATGCGCGGTGGTCGCCGGACGTGAGTTCGTCTCTGACCTCCCAGCTTCGAACCAATTCGACCGCATTAGCTGTTGCCAAAGTGACATCAATGTGAGACTCTCCACGCGTACTGGAGAATGTTGCCATACTCTCAGTCTCGTTCAGAACTGTTTGGCCGTGCATTGAGAGGAGCTCTTCGAGCGCCTCTTCTCGGGCATTCGCTACTGCCGCTCCCCAGAGAGGAGACTTGGCATTCGCGGGGGCCCCCAGCACAACCCGACCTGTTCCGAGCTCGTGCAGGATTCAATCTAGCCTCGCCAAACTGCCATCTATCTACTCGAGAATTGAAAGTACTGGCTGACCAGGTACAAGTCCTTGTCCTCGAACTTCGTGTGCACACAGACTATGTGCCCGTCGCTTAGGTGCGAGAGACCCACAACTGTGAGACTCGGGTTCCGGATCGCCACTGCGGCCCCGTCCCACCGCTTGTATAAAGGCGTGCCTTGAGTCCCAAGCCCGTAATAACACCGTTGACGTTATACGGTTCCTGGACGAGCACGATGTCCGTGTCAAGTTGTTCGAGTGCGACACGAAGTTCGTCCGTAACAGTTTTGGATCTTTGCATGTTTAGCTGAAGTATCCGCAATCTGCTACTCGGACAATTACAACGGACATTATCCATTGTTGGTGCGAGATTTCACCAACCGGACTGCCTCGTTATAATGAGGGCAGCTTCTGCTCATCAGCCCGTGTGTTTTGTATTGCCCGCCAACACGCTTGCAGTTCGAGCACCTCGGAGGTTGCTCTTTCTGCTTACAGTCGGTAGTGGTATGCCCCGTTTCGGCGCAGTGACCGCACACACTAGCTGTGGCATTGCAAAATTTGGACACATGTCCAAATTTTTGGCACTTAAAGCACCGTGTTACCGCGTGGAAGTCCTCCGTTCGGCAGAAAGCCCACTCGAGGTAGAGACGGTCGCCCTGTGGCCGGTTGCGGTTACGCATCGCGGGCGTGACCTCAATCACCCAGGACGAGGTTTTCCGCTTAGTCGTCTGCTTTGATGGTCCAGACTTCGACGCAGGCTTTGACTCGGCCTTAGGCTGGGTCGCGGCTTTTGTCTTGGTCTTGGACCGCAGACGAATGGCAGCGGTCACCTCCTCCTTTGAGAGACCTTTGAAATTTTGCTTCCTGATACAGAAACCAAACGTTTCGTAAGTCATCTCAAGGGGTACATCGAGGACTCGTATTGTCGGGTTTTGTTTACCCGGTACTCTTGCAACCAGACAGAGGGCTCCCGATGGTCAGGTAGTTTCTTCTGAGCCGCTGGGTTATGGAAATACTCCCGTTCTGCTGATGCGTATCCCCGAGGTTGGTTCGTACCAGTCGCCACCCAATTAATACGTTTGGGAACGTTAGTTGTGTTAATATCCAGTGCGTGCCCCGTGCTACAGCGGCGCAATGCCTTTTTAATTTACTTATTATTTTTGGTCAGCACGCCTGGTGGGATCCTCGGCTCTTGTGTGATCGTGATGCCGTAGGATAATGAAACACTTTTGCATCGAACTAAGAAACGATGATTTATTTAGCAAACACTCTGCTTGTGAGATACTCTCACCTTCGTCAACGCAGTGACGGCTATGGTTACGCGCATACACTTCTCTGCCGTTAAGCAGGCGACCCGCGATGGGTTTCGGACTAACGTGCCGGTTCCGGAGCCCATAAAATTACGACATAACTATCACACACCGACATGCCCGAACCACACCTTACAACAAATAGCGTAAGTGTGGGGTGGGTATACTCGCGGACCGTAACCGAGTACTTCTTCGACGCGTGGAACACTTTGGACAATCGTTGAACCGCGAAAACTTCGGACCGCAACTATGGTGACTGACGATGGCTCGTACAAGACTGAAGACTGTCTCGCTCGACGCGCCTTATATCAGGAGACTCGGTAGAGTCTCGCGCCAAGTAGTAGTTATATATATAGTACAGCGCGCGACTACCGAGGATACTTATCCCGAAGTGTAGCGGTTATCGTCTGCTATAAAACTTTCACCTCGATTTATGTAAAAGTTACAGCTCCAAGGATTTATTTCTGAATTTTGTATTTTTTCGTTGATTTTTCTGAATCGAATGAGCCAAGAATCAAGCGAATCGGTTCAGTCGTTCAGGAGATATGAATTTCACCTCGTTATTATTCTCGTAGTAAAGGCAAGGCGGATTAAGAGTCATGGGATTCATGCAGAATTCCTAAAAATGTAACTTTCACTTTTTTCATACGAGATGGCAGCAATCAGAAATGCTGCGGGCTGCGGAGATAATATGGCTGTGTTGTGTTTACGTTACCGACACGTTGGTTAAGCCGGTTATGGCATGGCTGGTTATGTGACACAGTCCAATTTTATTTTATTATTATTTTTCAGATCAATTCTTTATTTAGTTAATAAAAGAGCATACTATCCTTGCCCCTGTCCCTGTGATCTCTTGTGACTATTGAGAATTATGAAATGTCAAAAGTGTTAAGTGCATAATTCACAAATCACTGTTCACTGTATTTGGTAAACGAGTGCTCATTATCAACAGCTAAAATTCTCAAGTGTCTAGCATGAGAATCTTTTAACCAATAATTAGTTAGCAATTATTTACAATTTAAGGGAATGCTAGCTATTGGTAATCAGTACTTGCTTATTAGACTAGTTTTAGCACTTTAGGTTTGCTCTCCGTCAGCTAGGCACTTGACAGTCAGAATACATCAAAACTAGACTGCGAATGAGAGAGCCTATAGCTTATCGAATATAACTTGCAAAGTTTTAAGTCAAATCATTTACAATTTCAATACTTGTAGCTATCTGTATCATTGTTTAATTTAACGCTTTAGAGTTATAGTTAACCAAGCGATATGCTCATATGCAGTCTAATTTAGTGCAGTTGTATCTGGACTGTCATGTTTCTTCTCAGGAACGCTTCAGCTAAAGAGCTAAAATGCTTAAGTGATTGTTGTACTATGCACTGAACAATTTTCAGACTTTTAAATCAGTCGAATGAGGAAACAACTTGTTTATCTGGTGTATCTTATAAAGCGTTGGGCCTGATTTGGAATCTAAGGATACGCTATCTATTAATGGCCAACATTTACTCAGGAAATTGTAGATTTTTAGCTTAAATGGTTGCTGTGTTACACACCTGACAAATCTTATACTTTCAAATTGAACCGAGTAAGGAAACAGCTTGTCTATCTTATGTATGTATCTTATAAAGCGTTGGCCTCATTATGTGCAATTTAAGGGCATGCTACCTATTGGCAGTTAGAATTTACTTAGAACATTGTAAGCCTTTAGCTTAAGTGGTTGTTGTATTACGTACTTGACAATTTCCATACTTTGACATTGAACCAAGTAAGAAAACAGCTTGTCTATCTTATATGTATGTCTTATGAAGCGTTGAAGCATTTATTAGTCAGGAAATTCCAGATCTGCTCAGGTGGTGTGCTACGGTGCGTTATTTGGCAAGTCTTATACTTTACAATTGGAAAGAATAGAGATTAGTTGGAATTTATTAACTTTTAACTTAAATGAATTAAATTAAATGAATTTCAACATTTTAGTACTAATATATTGTTTTTATTTGCTCGCTGCTTGTTCGAATAGCTAAGAGAGTGAGCAAGCAATAATTACCAATCATATGTCATGTAGGGATATACTGGCTATTGGTAATAAGAACTTGCTTAGACTGATTTTATTTAGCACTTTAGGTTTGCGCTGCGTTAGCTAGGCACTTGACGGTCAAGATACACCAAAACTGGACTGCGTATGAGGCTATAGCTTATCTAATTTGCGATTTATATATTTGAGTCATTGTTTACAATTATATTAAGCAAGCAACATCTTCATACGGACTTCAGTTTAAGTGTATCATAATTGTCAAGTTCGTCGCTCAAAGAACGCTACAGCTAAAACGATGTAAGTATTTAGATAATGATAATATAATATCGCGATACATGAACAAAGCAGGGTAGTAAATAGAACGCAAATTATTCATCTTATTACTTATTTATTTTGTTGAAATGTATTGATACACGTTTAAATAGCCGTCGACGCCGATGCCGCGTTGACCACCACGGCCCCCACGTCCACGTCCACCTCTGCCTCGCCTTCTGACGGCGGCGGCCCTCCTGGACCTACCAGCACCCCTACTTCGATCTGTAACAGAATATTTGAAATTAAATTAATGTTACATTAAAAGAATGTTTTATTTGTAATATTAAGGGGGTATTCTGGTCTAGATTGTAATTGCTAAATTAGAACAACATCATTGGATGTCAATCTTTTTTCTGCTTATATGCATCTTTCAACGACAAGTAGACATTTTTGAAGAACTGAAAAATATTCTCCAAGAAGACACAAATAAGCAAAGGAAAAGAGAGCAGTCTCATGGCTGACACGATTCTGTATTCATGGTTCGTTTGAAAAAATATTACATTCTCTGAAGATGTAATTCTCGCCGAAACTAGGACCAACAAAAAAAATTGAACAATAAGTAAACCGCGATATTTTGAATATTGATTATTGACTTTTCCTGTTTTTACATGTTTCCATATTAATAAAAATATAAGGGAAATGAATTTTGAAATAAACCTGTTCCTGCGAGAATGACATCTTTAGAGATTGCGATGGTTTTCTCAGAGATTGAAACTACATTCTTTTCCTTTGCTTATTTGTGCCTTCTATGGAAAATCTTTTTCAATTTGTTGAAAGATCCGTACAAATGTAGAAAAAAAATTGCCACCCAATGATGTTGTCCTAATTTAGTAATTAAATTCCAACAATTGTTAATAATTTTACAATCTAGACCAAAATACCCCCTTAATTCGTGCAAATATGCTCACTTCTGTAGCGGCCCCGTACGGCATCACGCAGAGGTGGTTGTGGGGGCGGTACACATTCTGTTTGTTGCTGCGGCTGGGGCTGGGGCACGGGCAGCGGTGCCGTAGGCTGGGGGTCCAGCTGCGGCGCCTGGGGTTGCGGCTGGGGCAACGGCGGTGGCGGCGGCGGCGCCTGAGCGACCACCAGCAGGCGCAATCTGCGTATTTCGTGCCACATTTCTGAAAATATTAATAATATTAATAGTTTTGAAGAAAATGAATAACTGTATGCCTCCCGCATAGCTTTCACCTCGCACATTCATCATACACATAAAATTCAAAGTTTTCAATCTGCGTTCGTATGCATATACTTTTTGAAATAGTCAGTCCACCTCTTTCTCTCTGTCTCTCTGTTGCGCGAGCGAACGCGCCAGAACGTTCGCTGCCTTTTACACATTTGGTTACAATGTATTCGTGTTTTCGACCAATATTCTGGCATTTTCATTTCGTATCCTCGTAGTCTTAAACTTTATTATCAGCCTTTGCAATGTTTGGTTCGGTTATTATCCCTTGGAATGGTGTTCAAGATTACGGTAGGGAATACGAATGCGAGAATATTGGTCAAGAAGAACGAAGACATTGTAATTAAGTCTGCGAATGCCAGCGCACGTTCGGGTGCGTACGGTCGCGCGACACACAAAGAAAGAAAGGAAGAAAGAAAGAAAGAGAGAGAGAGAGAGAGAGAATGTTTCAAGAAGTGAACGCATGCGAACGTAGATTGAAAATTTTATATTTAATGCATATACTGAGCGTACAAAGTGGAAGCCAAGCGACAGAAATACAGCAAATGCGGACGGAACATTCGCGTACACTACCGATAGTACCGATGATCCTTGACGTGCGGCAGACAGATGAGAGACAGAGATTTTAATTTGCGTTATTGCAAAGCTCATAAACATAGGTGGATGATAGGTGGAGATGCAGAAAGACAAAAAAGGGATACAGTAGAATGCAGAAGCAAAGAGGACAAAGCGGCAAACTTTTGATTACACTTACGATCGACGTTTTCAAACTCCGCCTCCATTGGCTCCTGCGACTGCTGCGGCTGTTGCTGATTCTCCATGATCCTACATTATATAATTGAAATTATTTTAATATTATTGTATCTATTTGAAACAACCGTGGAATGGCTTTAATTAAGTATTAAGTACTCACGTGTCAATCTAGTGAACTCTAGCGTTGAACTGTTTTCGTGCTGCTTTGGCTCGGCCATCCTGAGGATGGTGGGGATTCACCACGTGAGAGAAAGAGAAGGATGCACATAAAGAAGTCGCGTGTAAAACAGAGATAGATTGACTAACTCCGGCAGCGCATGACCATGGCGTTGTCACGTGGTCGTGTTTATACATGTGCGTCTTGAGATCCCCATGACTGAACTGAGCGCGCGATGAATGCGTTTAAATGAAATTAATGATTTTCAGATATAAATGTATACGTATGTTATTGTATATATGTTGATTTTATCTCCATTCAACCTCTTGGCTATTCGAACGAGCAGCGAGTAATATTAATAATATATCAGTACTAATAATAATGTTGGAATTTAAAATTATCAATTGCATAGTACAAAAATCATTTAAGTTAAAAACATGAAATTTTCTGAGTAAATTCTGGCTACCAATGGGTAGCAACCCTTAAATTGCACATAATTAGGTCAACGTTTCATAAGATACATATGATAGACAAGCTGTTTTCTTACTCGGTTCATTTTCAAAGTATGGAAATTGTCAAGTACATAATATAACAACCACTTAAGCTAAAGTATTACAATTTTGTGAGTAAATTCTGGCTATCAATAGATAGCATGCCCTTAAATTGAACATAATTAGGCCAACGTTTCATAAGATACATATGAATAGACAAGCTGTTTTCTTACTCGGTTTAATGTCAAAGTATGGAAATTGTCAAGAATATAATACAACAACCGCTTAAACCAAAGACTTAAAATTGTTTGAGTAAATTCTGGCTATCAGTAGATAGCATGCCCTTAAATTGCACATAATTAGCCCAACGTTTCATAAGATACATATGAATAGACAAGCTGTTTTCTTACTCGGTTTAATGTCAAAGTATGGAAATTGTCAAGAATATAATACAACAACCGCTTAAACTAAAGACTTAAAATTGTTTGAGTAAATTCTGGCTATCAGTAGATAGCATGCCCTTAAATTGCACATAATTAGGCCAACGTTTCATAACATACATAATAAGATACATATGATGGACAAGCTGTTTTCTTACTCGGTTCAATGTCAGACTATGGAAATTGTCAAGAATATAATACAACAACCGCTTAAACTAAAGACTTAAAATTGTTTGAGTAAATTCTGGCTATCAGTAGATAGCATGCCCTTAAATTGCACATAATTAGCCCAACGTTTCATAAGATACATATGATAGACAAGCTGTTTTCTTACTCGGTTCAACGTCACAGTATGGAAATTGTCAAGTGCATAGCACAATAATCACTTCAGTTAAAGATCTGCGTTTTCCAAAATGTATGCTGGCTGTCTAGAGTTAGCAAGTTCTTATTCCAAATAATTAGACCAACACTTTATGAGATATATTAGTTAGACAAGCTGTATCCTTATACTGGGTAAAAAACTACTTAAGTTAAAGAGCTGAAATTTGATGTGCAGATTATTAAACTCCCGTGTTTATAAATTTTATTAAACAATCCAAATCCTCATACGTAGCATAATTTTAGTGTTCCTAAATTGACAAGTGCATAAGTTAAGATTGATATGCGGTATTTTATATACATATTTGTATATTTAGTAATGCTATACATTCGGTGATGGCTGGCTATCTGATATTTTGAGAAGTCGCCGAGCCGAGGCGATAGATATGTGACTCCTATAATTCCTAAACATTATTTTTTTTATTTCATTTCTTGCTAATTTGAAATGCGAGTTTTTTCCCGAATAAGGCAACGATTTCCTCAAAAAGGAATATTATAATGGTACCCTCGGGAATGCATCGTAATTTTTGCAGTATGCTCGATAAAGATTTACGCATGCACCCCCCTGAGCATGCCTATAGCGAAATCAGCCAAGAGTCGCTTGGTCGAGCATACAATGTATGACGTGACTGCTCGAGATTGCGGTACCCATGACAACCAGTACACTAAATATAGCCTGGATTCGACAGTCGGCCAGTCTGCGACGCACTGTTGAGGAGTCAGGATCCACAACGGTATCTCCCAGTACCTCTACCAAAATCATTTATTTATTCTTATTTCGACCTCTTTCCTCTATATTTATTCCCTTGTCTTATTCTTCCTCTTTCCTATTTCCTCTTTTTTATTTCCGTTTCCTATTTCCAGTTTCCTTTTCCATATATTTTATATTTAATATTAGCTATTAGTAATTTTTTTTAAAATGAGAGCAATAAGAAAACTCAAATTAACAGATGCATTGCAAAGCACTATTTCCAGAAATAAATGGTTGGAGGATGCCCACATGGATATTTTTAATTCTCTCCTAAGTCAATATGGGTATGCTCCACAGGAACCATGGAAATTGCAATGTCCTGATAGGATAAATGAAGTACCACAAAATATGGAACATATACAAATTCTATTTAGTGGTACTTCAGATCTTGATGGACATTGGGTATGTGCATATTATGACAGAAAAAAGATATATATATATACGATTCAATGAATAAAAGGGAAATGCATAATGACCATCAAATATTCTTAAAGAGATTGTTTCCCTTGTATCATCTAAATAATAAAACAATTGTGTTCCCGAAAGTTCAACAGCAACCGAATGGAAACGACTGTGGCGTATTCTCCATAGCGTTTGCAACATCATTGCTGTTCAATATTCGGCCGAATACAGTTATGTACGATCACGCGAAAATGCGTGGTCATTTAATCACAATGTTAAAATCTCAGATTATCCAGCATTTCCCGCAGGATTTAGCACACTGGAATGTTGTGGAAGTTCTGCCATTGCCAGCAGTACAGGCAAGAAGGCAGAAAGCAGAAGAGACGCGACTAACTCGACTTCGTAAGAGAAACTTCGAAGTTGCGCCCGTAGAAAAAGTTTGCCTAATATCTCCATCAAGTAATAGTAATGATGAGGAAAAGGTATCGCCAGTACAATGCGATATTATATCTCTACCAAGTACAAACGTACCGGCCATGTCTGCTCTTAGCGACACCTTTGCAAAGAAAACGGCCACGTCTGCTCTTAGCGACAACTTTGCAAAGAAAACGGCCACGTCTGCTCTTAGCGACACCTTTGCAAAGAAAACAATCTTGTCTGAATTAAGCGAAGATACATCAAAGACACAGCTGATGTCTGAATTAAGCGATGATATATCAAAGACACAGCTGATGTCTGACTTTAATGAAAATTTGTCAGAGAAACAGTTGATGTCTCAATTAAGCACAGATATATCAACGACACAACTGATGTCAGACTTTAGTGAAAATTTTTCAGAGAAACAGTCTTTATCTGCATCCAGCAACAAATTTCGTGATAACGTTGAAAAAAGACAAACTCTATCCGGGCTTAACGATAATGGAGGTAGCAAAGGTAAATTATATACAACATCTGAAAATTACAATCAGATTTATTATATAGAAAATAAAGACCGAACACGTATGCGGAACAAAAAATATTACACAGACAATAAAGATCAAATACGTACAATAAAGAAAAAATCTAATAAAAAAAATAAAGATAAAATACATAATAAGACTAAAAAATATTATGTAGAAAATAAAGTTAGTGTACTAATAAACCGCAAGAAATACTTTGAAACCAATAAAGATAGGCGACGTTTAAGTAATGCAAATTATTATAACAAATTTCGCAAAAATTCTCTTGTGACAGACAAAGTGCGCATTGCACGGAAAATATGCGACAAATATAAAAGATTCCGCATTCGTGGAAACACTATAGTTTTACAGCGAAGTGCTGAAAATTACATTCGTAGAATATCCAAAAATCTTACAAGTGAATCACTTATCAGCGGAAGAATTGAGGCTGAGCGAATACTAAAATGGTGATTGTTCGTTAGACAAAATTATATATCCAATATGGGAAAGGCACTGCATAATGTGAGGGAAAGTGCTGAATTGTATTTAACACAGTTATCAGCACTTGCCTCCGATGACATTGATAGTATTCGAAATGTGTTATGTGGTAGTTCCAAACATACTCCTACGACGGAATCGTATTTTTCAGAGACAGCATACAATTTTAATATTATAAAATTAAAGGAGACGTCTCTCGTAATAAACAAGTATGGACAGGTTACAAATATTTTACCATTAATGGAATCCAAACCCGGTGTAAAGTCCAAAAAATCATGGGTTTGTAACGAATTTTGTACAGCTCAGCAGCCTGAAATACTTGAGCGATATCAGCGATTGCTTAAAGTTGTATCTGAATGTAGGCAAATAAAAAATATACCAAAACTAGTAGAGCGTTTGAAGCGATGTACAACAAAATATACAACTAAATTGGGGCATTCCCATGGTTGTTATATAAAGCCCGATATTTGTCAATCATTACCCCTGGCAATACATTTCTTGTCACCGCACTTTCCACGAGTCAGAAGTATTGGTAGATTGATGAATCGTTTGACTCAGTATTATAAAATCTTGCAAGATTTAGATAAGGCATTGGAAGCCGGAGACGTTGTAGCCATCAGGGAAATAATTAAAAATGCAGAGGAAGTGGGGTCGGAAAATTCGTTGTTGGAAGAAATCAACATTAATTTAAATGAGGATGATACAATTAAAAAATATTCTAAAACGTTTAAATTACTCACGGAAAGATCTATGGACGCTCCTCGAAATGCATGCATATCATGTGAGAAATTGCATTGCCGGAAAAATGTTACTTGTGTGTCAGACATGAGAAATCCAATGGTTGGAAAATATTGGGACAAGTTAATGGATTACTTAGAAAACCATGAGATACACGTTGGCTATATCTGCCATTATTGCAAAGGTTATTTTCGCAGAGATGCCATGCCGCCAGTATGTGTATTAAATAATCTCTATGTAGAAACAATGCCTGAGACACTGTCAAAGTTAAATGATTATGAAAAAATTTTAATTCAGCGTGCAAAAGCATTTCAATGTGTGCAAAGATGTGGTACAGTAATGAATAAAAAGATACCACACAGGCACATGATACCAAAAATAAAAGGAAGAGTATTTCACTTACCGCTGCCAATCGAGCAAAGTTTAAAGAAAATATGCCCCGCAAAGGCTGCAATAAATCCTAATCATGAGGTTTATATATTAGTACGTGGAATTCCGACAAAATCGAAAATAGTGTGGGAGAAACTGGTAGATTTAAACAAAATATTCCAGCTTTTGAGATGGATGAAGGAAAATAACCCCTTATACTCCAAAATTATTTTACCCCCTTCACACAAAGATTTATTAAGTGAAGACTTCACACAAACTGAATTCGAGATCAATGAAGATGAAAGTGAGGAAACGGATAAACCTGCTGCAATGCTAACGCAGATTACCGATCCAGATTCCTATTACGAACATTTCTCTATATACCCTCAGTGTGAGAAGAGACAAAATAATACGTCTACTGAGCTGTATCAAATGCTGAAAGTTGCAGCCGCTCCTCTAGAAATCGTTGCCAAGATTTAGATGTTCTGTGCTTTCCGGATTTATATCCATACGGCGAGAACGGTATAAATCAGAAAAGACAAATACCTATACGGGATTTCGACTTTGTGAAGTCGAGATTGATGTCCAAACATTCACATTTCCGCTTGAATATTCAGTATTTGTTCTTTTTAATGAACGATGCCAATATGCGACAAATCAGTAGCGGTATTTATCATAAACTCAATACCGTCAATCCACGTGTAAGATATACCGCGGCTGAATTTTTGAAATCCATGTCTGCAAAAGAATTGGAAGGAAATTTGGATACTATTTTCGGAAAGTTGCCAAATACACAACAATATTGGCGTAAAGTGAGAAGCAATGTTAATGCTATGACGCGCGAGTATGGGCCAGCAACTTGGTTTGTAACGTTAAGTCCGGCAGAATACCTATGGTCGGACTTAGCGGAATATATTAAAGAAGTAAGTCCTAGTTTGAGCTGCATAAAATCAATAAACGAATTGGTTGCTGCCGATCCAGTATCTGCAGCTAGATTTATAGAAAATAAATTCCAAGCAATGTTAGATTTCATTTGCTCATCCGACAATCCCATAGGGAAAGTAAAACATTATTTTGTGAGGCGCGAGTACCAAAATAGAGGAATGCCCCACTGGCATTTGATGTTTTGGATAGAAGGTGCGCCCATAATAGGAAAATCATCCGACGAAGACGTAAAAAGTTTCATATTACAATATGTTACTTGTAAGATGCCCGATAAAAAAGTGTCGCCGCAATTATATCGATGCGTCACTACTCACCAAGAGCATTACCATAATTCTTATTGTCAACGAAAAAAGAAAACCAAGAAAGGTTTTGTAACAAAATGCAGATTTGGATTTTCACGTCCGGTGACAGATAAAATACTATTAAGAGATCTCGCAGTCTCTATAGCAAATAGAAAGCAGTTAAAAAGTAAAAATCGTCTATACGATTTGCCTCGTGGGGAACACGAGAAAAATATAAATGATTACAATCCTACTCTACTCACGGCTTGGGAAGGAAATATGGACATTCAATTTATCGGTGAAAAGTCAGCGTTGTTAAATTTCTATTGTACAAAGTACACCACTAAAACGGAATGCAGCTATGGTGTCGATACTTTCAGCGTAATAAATAGTACAAAGTCTCTCCATAGCAATTTATGGAATATTGGATTACGGAGTTTAAGTAACAGAGAATGTGGAGCCATTGAGGCCGCGGATATTCTTTTAGGAATATCATTACACAGAACTGATCCTCAGACGACATTTCGCTGGTTAGATGTCAATCAAATAAGAAGTAGGAAAATCAAAACACGAAAGGAAATTACTGAACTCGATTCGGAATCGACAGATATATTTTGTCACTCCTTCATTGATAATTATTATCCGAACAGACCGCAAGAGTTAGAAACGTGGAATTTGTACGATTTTGCTAAGTGGTACGACGTTTCGGGAGTTAAAACTTCAAAGTGCACGTTACATTTTTACGATTCAAAAACTCGCTTATATTTGAAAAAAGAGATCGTGGTTGTTTGATTAACCATTTTACATATAATAAGAACCTCTATCCAGAGAAATACTATTACTCAATGTTATTATTGTTTAAACCCTGGAGGGACTTGGACGAGTTAAAAGGATGCTATGATACTTACACCGAAGCATTTGCATCGGTAAAGTCAGAAATTATTAGTGGTCTTCAGTATCATGAACGTCTAGAGGAACTTCAAGCAGCTTTCGATCATGTCCAAGAATTGATTAAGCAGAATATTTTGGAAGATGAACGAAAGAATGAGAATCTTGATTCATTCGATGAGATGGAATGCCAACCTCTGGAGGTGGAAGGTGCAATAATGGAGTTGAACGAAATGGAAAAAAATGCAAGAATTGCTGATTGTAACATTACGCAGATGATACAAAAATTAAATCCTGACCAGAAAAGGATTTTTGAAAAGGTTACAGAAACAATTGCAAGCAATTTAGATGATCCGAATAATCCACTGCTGCGCTTGTATGTCAGCGGAGAAGGCGGAACAGGAAAGAGTTTCTTGATTAAGACACTGCGATGTTGGGCAAAACAAGTAGTAGAGAAAAATACTGCTGTATTAGCCCCTACTGGAGTAGCAGCATTCAATATCGATGGTTTAACTGCACATAGATTACTTCAACTTCCCGTTGAACACGGTCAAACTCCTAGCTATAGACCTCTATCTGATATGGTCTTGAAAACATTACGTACCGACTTAAAGAATACCGTTCTATTCATTATAGACGAAATTTCGATGATATCGAATATTACTTTAATGTTTATACATCTGAGACTGGCAGAAATATTCGATACAGTTGACACGAACGATGGATGGTTTGGCAGAAAGCATATTCTTCTGTTTGGTGATTTATTACAGTTACCACCTGTTCACGAAGAACCGCCATTTATCAAAATTTCGAGAGAAAAAAATTCTAAATGTTTGGGTTCATTGGCTAGTTACAATTTGTGGACTGAGCTATTCACTTACGATGAACTGAGTATAAATATGCGACAAAAAGATGATGATACTTATCGTCAAATTCTTTCAAGAATTCGCCTAGGTATTGTTACGGAAGCAGACGTTTTGCAATTGCAATCGAGGAAAATTGTGTTCCTATCCAACGACAGTGACGCAAGGTTAAGTGAGCTTTGTTTACTTCCTACCTGCCATTTGTGTGACGTACTTAATGCAGCAATGCTCGAAAGAATTAACAGTGAAGAGGTGAAGCTGACTGCACGCGACGTTCTCGATTGTGCGGAGTATATAAAGAAACGTGTGAATAAACTCTTAGATCAATATGAGGAAGACAACTCTCAGACAGCTGGCTTAAGCAGAAATATAATTGTGAAAGTTGGTGCCAAAATAATGCTGAGACGTAACATTGATGTGACGCTAGGCCTTGTGAATGGTGCTATTGGAGAAATTGTTGGACTTACCGAAGCAGTGGAAGCTAATGGTGATATTCAAACTATACAGTTTCGTTTATCAACTGGTCAGACATATTCAATTGAAAGAGTTACTTCGAAATTTCAAGTAATGGATAAAGCATATGTCATTCGTCATCAATTTCCAATATCTCTTAGCTATGGTATTACTATTCACAAGTGTCAGGGATTAAGTTTAAAATCAGTTATCGTCGACGCAGGTAACACTGTCTTTAGCTGCGGTCAGACGTACGTTGCACTATCACGTGTAACTTCGTTGGACGGCTTGCATTTAATTAATTTCGATCCGTACTCTGTAAAAGCTAATAAATTAGCTATACTGGAATATAACAGACTAAGAAGCATTTACAGACCTGATCTGGGAGAAATAAATTATGTGATAGAAAGGCAACTGAAAATTACTGACAGATATTGGGCCGGATTACCTAAAACTAATATTGATGCATCGCATGCTGATAATACGGTAATTGTAGTACGTTCCGTTAAAGGCTTTATCAATTCCGACCATGTATCCGCATATGCTAACGTAAGCATGCAATGTATGCTTCATTGCCAGATTATTCGTGAAAAAATGCTCAGTCTCCAAAAACATGATGCACTAAACGCTTTGGCTCAAGTATACATAAGCCAAGGAGTGACACTCCTTAATTCTCTTGGGGTTAGGCAGTATTTAGGTGGAACTTTCGTTGAAAGCATTCCACAAGATGCTGCTGAATTTTTACTCAGTGTTATAAATGGTCATAACAGTATTAGGCAAACCCTGGAACACGAGTTGACTCACAAACTACGTTGCAAAACTTGCCATCAAACGAGTGTCAGTACTGAGAAAAATGTAATTTTGCCACTACCATTATGTATACTAGAAGGAAAAAGTAAAGGTCTACAAGAAATAATTAAGATGTATTCCAATTGGCATGAATTAGATGGTTCCTTGTGCACTCATTGTGGAAGTAAGAGGATGATATTTAAAACTGATGTTACAATGGCTGGAAATGTTATACTAATTCAGTTATTACCCTTTCAAAAAAGGGAAGAAAGAATTATTAAAATGCAAAAATACTGTATCACAGGTGCACATACGTCAAAAATACTTATCGCGCAAAAAACATATAGAGCGATAAGCGCTATATTTTATCATACAAAAAATAATAAAAAAAATAACCACACTGGGCATTATACATGTTTTGTAAGAAATAACAAAAACAGATTCATTAACATTGATGATGAAAAGATTAGCCAAAGAATGCAGTGGCCGAGAGGTGCAAAAGATGCCTATCTATTCTTTTTTGAAAAACACGGATCAAAATGATCCCCATAATAAAAAATATAATATAAAAAATATAAACAAAAGTAGTAAAAAATGTGGACCAACAGCCTGTTCGCACATAGCGACAATTTTGTAAAGACCGCACTTTTGCAAAGAAAACAACCTCGTCTGCACCGAGTGACATCTTCGCAAAGAAGAGGGCCATGTCTGCATTTAGCGACACCTTTGCAAAGAAGAGGGCCATGTCTGCATTTAGCGATACCTTTGCAAAGAAGAGGGCCATGTCTGCATTTAGCGACACCTTTGCAAAGAAGAGGGCCATGTCTGCTCTTAGCGACACCTTTGCAAAGAAGAGGGCCATGTCTGCATTTAGCGACACCTTTGCAAAGAAGAGGGCCATGTCTGCATTTAGCGACACCTTTGCAAAGAACAAGGCCTTGTCTGCACCGAGCGACACCTTTGCAAAGAAAAGGGCCATGTCTGCTCTTAGCGACACCTTTGCAAAGAAAACGGCCATGTCTGCATTTAGCGACACCTTTGCAAAGAAGAGGGCCATGCTAGCGACAACATTACAAAAACATAGACGCAACTAACTACACAAAAAAGTATTACTAATTTAATAGAAATCCAACACAAACATGATCCTTCCTCTTCTCCCACAAACATTAAACAAAAATGGAAACAAAAGCGTCAAGTAGTTTTGTTCCACATCCCAAAAAACATCTACCTATACAAAAAAACATTCCGCATTTTACAGAAATCCTTCACAAAAATTATCCCCCCTATCCTCCAAAACACGACATTAAAATGTAGAAGAAGCATCAAGTATTCTTAAAAATGAACCATCAAATTGCATGATATCACTCCAAACCAAACAGATAATCGTCTGTATCCAGCGACAGTATTACAAAAACAAAGACAGAGCCGACAATACAAAGAAGCATTGTACGTTTAAAAGAAATCCTACATAAAAACGATCCTTCTTCTCCCAAAAAAACATTGAAATGTAAAAAATGCCCCAAGCAATAATCTTATCCCTGACCACACAAACGGTTACCTTCTTCACAATTCCTACATACTGTAAAGCATATTCTTAAAAATCTTAAATGAACGACCAAAAAGACATGATATCATCCCCCCAAAACATTAAAATGTAAAAAAAGCGCCAAGTAGTTTTGCTCCTCACCCCAAAAAACATCCACCTACACAAAAAAGTATTCCGCATTTTACAGAAATCCTACACAACAATTATCCCCCCTATCCTCCAAAACACGACATTAAAATGTAGAAGCGGCATCAAGTATTCTTAAAAATGAACCATCAAATTGCATGATATCACTCCAAACCAAACAGATAATCGTCTGTATCCAGCGACAGTATTACAAAAACAAAGACAGAGCCGACAATACAAAGAAGCATTGTACGTTTAAAAGAAATCCTACATAAAAACGATCCTCCTTCTCCCAAAAAACATTGAAATGTAAAAAATGCCCCAAGTAATAATCTTATCCCTGACCACACAAATGGTTACCTTCTTCACAATTCCTACATACTGTAAAGCATATTCTTAAATCTTAAATGAACGACCAAAAAGACATGATATCCTCCCAAAAACATTAAAATGTGAAAAAAGCGCCAAGTAGTCTTGTCCCCTAGCCTAAAAACACTTAACTTCTTCACAATTTCTACATACTATAAAGAATATTCTTAAATCTTAAATGAACGACCAAAAAGACATGATATCCTCCCAAAAACATTAAAATGTGAAAAAAGCGCCAAGTAGTCTTGTTCCTCACCCCAAAAAAGATCTTGCCTGGGAAAAATATGTGCCGCATTCCACAAAAATAACAGTGTGATGAAAAATTATTATTTATTCTACCACCTCTATCAAATTGACCAAAAACATAATCGATATCATTGGAAAGCCAAGTCTTCATTCAAACACTTTAGTCCCACAAAAGAATTTATTGAATATTCCAAAAAAATGAATGTCTTACAGAACTAAATATTCTACAAACAAATAAGAACAGAATACGAATGTGAAAACCAACCCTTCGGTTACGAATATAAAGCATTAAACAATCGTAAAAATTAAATTAAAATTAAAAAATATATCTCTTCTGTTCGTTCAATTTATCAAAGAAAACGTAATACTTGGCCCGCCCGGTTCTTCACAAATCCAGTTTCAAGTCTACACACAAATGGGTGCAACTTTATTATTCAAATGATACCTTGCATTATTGCAAATCGCTATTGTATCGTTAATGTTAGGATGTAATGTAATGATCCTCGCTGACATTTGACGAAAAAGTTTTCCCCAAAGGCTTCGTACTCAAAAGGAACTAGAATGAATGGAAATCATTGAATACTTGTGTGTAATTAAAGGGTGTGAGACAACTATGCAATTTAAGTGAATGTTAATAGCATATATTCTAGCAACATTCGGAAACATGTAATTAGTGGTACAAACGACTGAGAAAGCCAAGGAACATCAATCAATCAAAAAAAGAAACATGTCTCTCTCTCTCTCTCTCTCTCTCTCTCCCGCTCGCCCGCTCGCCCGCTCTAATCGGCCACCCCACGTCTTCCCACCGAAATCGCAGCATCTTGCCACTCCACGCGACCGGTCGCACTTATAAAATATTCCGTGAATAAGTGGCGCGCTGCAGCACCTTCGGTGGAGGGTGGGCCTCCCACACCAGGAAGGCTCTCTAAATTCCTTGCTGGCGAATCCTCCTCCCGCGTAGCCTGGGTACGGGTTGCCTGCACGCCCTCAAGCTCTCGTAATAAGTTGTGCAGCACGGTTGTTGCCAGAACAACTGTTCTGGCATTATCCGGCTCCATTTGCAGCCGCCGCTGGTATACCCTCCACTTCTGCGTCAGAATTCCGAAGGCATTCTCCGACACGCGCCGCGCTCTACTCAAACGGTAATTGAAGATTTTAGCGGGATCGCTGTCCCCCGCAGCGTGGCCCGGATACGGCCGCATTAAGAAATTTGTGAGGGAGAACGCCTCGTCCCCCACAATCACATGTGGGGCAAGGGCTTCGGTGCCGGGAAGCGCCTGCGGCGGCGGCAACCCAAATCCCCCCCCCCCCCCCCCCGCAAGAGTCTGCCCATTGCGGAATTTTCAAAAATTCCGCCGTCGCTGCTAGGGCCGCTCGCGCCAACATCTACACTAATAAATTTATAATTAGCGTCGACCACGGCCAACAGCACAATGCTGCAGGTTTTTTTTATAATTGAAGTACAGGGATCCTGTTCCCCGCGGCTTCTGAATTGTGACGTGCTTGCCGTCGATAGCACCCACGCAATTGGGGAACTGCCATAAGCCCCAATAGTCGTCGGCGATTTTCACCCACTGCTCCGCGGTGGGTTGCGGCATGTAGACGAGCTGGAGCACTCGCCACATTGCCTCGCACACGTTGTAAACGATCTTGGAGACCGTGGACGTCCCCATGCGGAAGCTATAGCTTAACGATTTAAATGTATCGCCGGTAGCTAAAAACCTGAAATTTAGAAATTTCTTTACATATTGCAGTGCTGAAAGAAGCTGTTGCAACTTGCTGTTGAAGATATCCATAAAAGAATACACACCTCAAACAAACTGCCAGCCTCTCTTCTGTTGAGATTGGCTGCCGCATATTTGTTTCCCGCTTGGCAATATGCGGTGCCAGCAGGTTATGGATGACATCGAAGGAGTCGGGCGTGAGGTGGTAGTACTCCCGGAATCTCGGAGGATCCTGGAGTAACTCCGGGTGCAAGTGGTGGAATTCACCGAGCTCCTAAAAATATTAAAATTAATATTATGGTGTTCAATGTTCCGCTTTTGAATAGCTGTGACAATTCATTTTAACCAGTACAAATGTTCGCAAGCAACCGCTAATAAATGTGTGGAAAATGCAGGAACTTACTTCTCTTTTTTGATTAATGGGATGAACCCAGTGCTCCCGCTGGTTCTCCTCTTCCTCCTCTTCAAGGAGAAGCAGGATGATCTCGTCATCACTGTCGTCCGAACGGGTGTGATCGTAGCAACTCATCATAATATTCGTCACTCACAAACGTACACGAAAACCAAAAATTGACCACTCGGCTGCTGAGGGAAGACTGATCTTCCGACAACGAAGGACTTTGCGCGTTGCACACATTTGCACAAAATGTCCGCAACTACCGTTGCTGAAAATCCGGCTCTGCTGATTGGCTGTAACGACTTGGGAATGGGAAAATTCACCCGGGTCAGGGAAAGAGAAATGATGTAATTGGTTGCACTCCCTGAAGGGCAGGTGAAATCTAATGAATTCCACGAAGAGAACCAGGGCAACTCTCGCAACCAGAATTATTTAGAAGTGGCATACTTCTCAAGTTTTGAATACACTACCGAATCGCCAATGTCCCGTTTCACTAAACTTACCTGGAAGCACCATGGTTACCTAGGGCGTATGTACGTCCTAAACTCTAGGACCTACATAATAAACGAGACGTTCATCGTTCAGGTATTCTCCGCAATAAAATCAAATGTTTCGTCTGGCAATAAATAGTTTACTGGGCTGACAAGTAAACCGTTCGTGAGCATATTGCCAGAACTTTCAGCGACAATCAACAATAAAATGTATCATAAAGAGCTAAAGTCAATGCATAGTCACATTCACGAAGTGAAAACACTTTCCTGGAACCCGGCCATTATCTTACCGGCTTGCCGGTACCAAGTCGGTCGCCTGCCGGCCTGCCGGCACCCGGCCGGCGTCCTGCAGGCCTGCCAGGCTTGCCTTGCCGGGCTGCCGGGCAGCGTGCTGCAGGCCTGTTGACGTGTTGACCTGCGGTGGGTCACGGAGTTTCGGAAATTTAATTTGTATACCCGACCCGCGAACCTCCCATTATAACTTGCTATCGCACTCGATATTGGACGATCGGAATCGGTGAAAGGTTTCTACACCGTGTTTCATAGGGGGTTGGGAGATTCGCGCGGATCCAGCAGTCGGGGGGTGCGAGTTTTTGTGTGGGGGCAATAAAATTCAGAGCGCTAGCAAATCGAGATAGAACGTAGAGCACCTGAAACTCGCGATCTGCGAGCTACATAATACTTTGCTATGTTTTCCAGCAGACTAGGGATGTGGTAAATATACGCACTTGTACAAGTACATATTGTGCAGTACGCGCGACGACCTTTTTCTTGCTAGATCGGGAACGGCCGCCCTGCAGGCCTGAAGGCCCGCCAGAGCCAGGCTTTCGGCAGGCTGCCAGCCGAATCCCAGCAAGTCGGTAGGTTATAAACCGCTGGTATGCCGTTTTCTTTGAACAGGGCTCGAGACGGTGTCGCTGGCCTAGTCGTCAGCAGCCACGGGTTCTGGCACTCGATGGAATATCGAAGGGGAGTTCAGTTCTACCGAGCAACTCGTTTTTGTGATTTCTTTTTTCTCAATTTCTCTTATACTAAATGTGCTTGTGTAGGGAAAACTACAATTTCTCATATACGGGATGCATAATTTTTTCCATGATTCATAATAGTTATTCAAACCGTATTCTCCGATTTCTCAAGACAATCTGTTTCAAGTAATCAGACATTTTTAAATGAATACAAAAATCCATTTTCTTGCAAGAATCGCACCTGCCTATACTGAGTCTTCAGAGCGGCCTGCCATGATAAGGGCTTCGAGTTCTCGCTCACGCTATCAGGCTACGTACGGGGGCGGGGACCTTTCTTCACGCATAGCGGATGACCTGCTGAGGACCAGGCGTGGTCTAGCTGGCCTGGCCTGGCCTGGCCTGGCCGGAAAGCCGTCCGTGTGTCTAGACCTTTAGTCGCTGAGCGCACGGGCTAGGAGCGTGGAAGGGGCAGGCGCTCAGCACAGTCCCCTCCCCAAGCGCTGCTACTGCCGAGAGCGCCAGGAGTGGGGGAAGCCCTGTACTCCCGGGAGCAGGTCTTGGACAGCACTGCTCTACTTATTTACCCAGGGCGCCAGGTCCCGCCAACGGAACCGAATTTATATGTTATCCTCCGCACTCGGGGAAGGGTGGTCAACTCGCCGTTGACCCCTGCCCGTCGGAAGACGCGCTGCCAGCCCGGCCAGCCAGCTCTTTACCACGGAGAGGGGCGGGGAACAAAGTTCTCGGGAGTCCTTGCGGGTAACTGGAATAAAGATTCATGATATTGCTTTTAACGTAACAGGTCCCACTGGACCGGTCGTATTTATTGCCGATCAAGCGGACTCCCTGCCGTACACTCCTCGAAACGCGGTTATCCTAATCCAGATTCGCCTAGCGCGCTCGAGCCCTGGGCTACTGGGAGCCCCTGTACAATCTACGGCGAATCTACTGTCGCGAACGCGAGGTCTTCTGAAGCGCGGTACCCGGTGTCACGTGATCGCGGCCGAACGGAGAGTCGATCTTGCCGATCGATGACCAGTTCCTCGGTCAATAGCTCACATACAGAATCGTCCTCAAGAACATAGGCGATGGCGGCTGCGCTGCGTTCCTGGCAAACCGTTCGCCGCACAATATAATTCACGATTGACTTGGAGAAACGACCGGATGTCGCCTCAAGGAAGGCACTCTGCTCGCTAGCTGACTTCTATAGAACCTACTGGAACGCAGTCGGCTGGCACCGAGGCTGATGTTATTTACAAATGGACAGGAGGTGCAGGGCTTACTTAATCTCCTAACTTCCCCTGAGAGACCGGGTCCGCCCCCGCGTCTCCTGCTCGCCCAACCCTTTGGTGGCTCGCACCCTCGCTCCGGTCAGGTTTGAAGGATCTCCCACGGCTATCGATAATCCCTTGCTCGTTCAATCGCACTCTCGCTCTCACTCTCAGTCAATACTCCCCGCTGGCTCTCGTCGCTCGTGTATACGCTCGATATTTCGCTGGTGATCGCACGCCGGTCGTTCGGCAAGTGATCTTTGAAGACGAACCTCCCCTGGAGGTGCCAACCTCCTAGCAGCTCGAACTTTGAGTTTGGCCCGGCGGCCCTAAAGGTGGGTATAGATCTGCCTATAGAACAGCTAGACAATAGAAACCGACACATGGGCACGGTTTTGAAACAGTTTTCGATCGCATTCGACGCACCATGAACGTCGAACGCCGGTATACACTTGACGAGCCGCGCACGAACATGCACATTAGCATTTTCTCAAGAGGCTCGGGATGGGTTCGCCAGGAAAATTTCCCGATCCGCTGAAGTCGGATCCTGCCCCGAGCAGCAAGGAGAATCCTCAAAGCAGTTGACGTATTCTTGCCCCGGACACGGGTCATTCCATGCTGTATCGGTCACTTTTGCCCTACACTTCTCAAGATTGACGTATAATTTCGAATTGTATTAATTTAAACTAACAAGCATTCATCCTAATAATCATAGCCCGCTTCCCGGGGATTTAGTTCACAGAAGTTTTATATATCATAAGGCTTAATATGGTTACTATATAATTCAGAATTTAAAATAAAACAGTTTCATTGGAGTGCATAAGTAACAAGTTCCTTGAGATTTTGCATTTCTCAATTAATCGATAGGCCGTCGGTATGTGTCACGATTCACTCCGTGTAGTGCTCAGCGATACACGACACAAGTGATATTACACGGATAACAAAACAATTACGCACATGTCGGTATTTCTGATAATTTGATGGTAAAAAGCTAATTCCAATGAGCTCTACCTTCGTTGCCCCTGTATATTTCCTTCCACCCTCGACCCTCGCACCACTGCCACGCCACACTATTCTTCCCCTACTTTTTTTCCTAAGCGGTTGTGGTGGCTGCCCGGTAGCATTACCGAAAGCTAGATGACCGTCTTCAAGGACCTACATGTGTTGAGGGATTCGATTTGAGGCTCGCGGGAGGATCCGCAGACGATCCAGAGGAACCGTTCTATTGTTCCGCTGTCGAAAACTCTTGCCCGGCAAGCATTCGCCGAGCGTTCGCGCTCGTGCTCGCTTCGGCAGATGTATACCCACCTTAATGTTACCCAGCGTATCCCCTAGGCAGCCACGCTGCTCCAGCCCTCCGTCCGCTGGGCTCCCGTGCTGAAGGTGGATCGCCTCGCCTCCCTCGGCGCTCCTGTTTGACCTCGCTGGACTCCCAGGTGGCTTTCCTGATCGTCCGCGGCGCGTCCCTAAGGACTCCTGGACTTCCCACCGGGCGCTCCTTCCGGCTGTTCGCCTTTCCCTCACGCCTCGTGTGCGCCGCTCTGCTTTCCTAAGTGCCGCTTGGCAGCGATTTTTAAACATGTTATTTAGTACGAGTCCCTAATAGTGGCCTTCCTTGGAGCGCGAGCGTGTCGACGGCGAGAGCGAGCATACCCCGCCGCCCCTCTGGTAGGGCGCTTTGTGACAGGCCTCGTAGCCCCGTCACAATATATATAGCGGTCGAATTGAGTACCTCCTCGTTTTCGAAGTCGGTCATAAAATAGAGGAAGTGTAGAAACGTTAAAGGCACGGCTAAGAAGCACATGGATAATCCCTTAAGAAGGCAGAGAGGCTAAAGTACGTTTACAGAATTTGGCGATAATCGCTTGTAAGGCGAGTCACCTAGAGCCGTCGCCAATTCAATAGGCGGTTTCAAGGCCAAGACTCCATCCTACCCATGGCTCGAAATGCCTTTCACTTTTCCCTTTCCTTAGCTAAGTGGGCGGTTCTTGTCGCTTGGCGTCTTGTGGCGTCGCAAGGGTTCCCTATGATATATGCGACAATAGCACCACGGTAATGTGAGAGATTTCCAATCTTATGATCCAGGTTCAGTTCCGAATGCATATAGTATATATGTACTGCCGAAGCAAGTACGCATACAGTATATTTTTATTTAAATTCTTGCTTTACTATTGCTTCAATTACCACGGTTACTTTTTATAGTCATCAACGAATAAGAAATGGGCTTATCAAAGCAGTTGTATATCTTTGCACACTGAATAAGCTTTTCCAAGATGCTGGTTGGTTTCATTACCCAATTGTTAAATAATTGGGCTGGTCATTCTAAGATATATTAAATGAATATATTTACAGTACAGGGTGAGTCAGTTGCCTTTGAATTAGGTATTACCGACCGCGCCTATGGGATAGAGGGATAGACGCTGGCGCGGTCGGTAATACCTGATTCAAAGGCAACTGACTCACCCTGTACATATTTATAAATATTTATACAAATAAGAAACGCACAAAATCATACACACGCACGCATCGACACACACACATGCGCCGCAAACATAATTTAATTCGAGTCGCTCTCTTCTTCAATATCTTTCGGGATATCTTTCTCGTCATCTTCATCATCATCTTCGTCGTCCACCATCCGGTGGAACAGATCCTCCACGTCTTTCATTTTAAAGGTTTTGTTGCTTTCCGCCACTTCATGTTTAATTTGGGCCCACATCAGTTCAATCGAATTGTACTGGCAGTGGTAAGAAGGCGCCTGGCTCTGATTTGGCGAAAAATTGGTCTCCTCCTTCAAATTCCGGTACCTAGGAACGGAAACAAAAGGTTTTATTATTAGCGGTCTGAAATCTTGTTTCTATTCGTTAGTAGGAAACTGTGGATGTGGGCTGCTGATACTTATCTTTTTCTTACCTGCGGTGCGGTCAAAATTTTGCGGACGCTGTCGGCGGCGACCTTTTCGTCCAACTCATAAAGTGATTCCTTATTGTCGCCCATCAGTCCTACTCTTTCTGAATTCTAGAGCTAGGCGCCTTCTTTCCAGAGGCGAACTGTACGTGTCATTTGTGCGATGTTCTTAATGCAGCAATGCTTAAAAGAATTAACAGTGATGAAATACAATTGATTGCGCGCGACATTATTGATTGTGTAGAGTATTTGAAGAATCGTGTAAACAAACTCTTAGGCCAATATGAAGAGAATAATTCTCAGACAGCCGGTTTAAGTAGAACTATCGCTGTGAAAGTTGGTGCCAAAGTTATGTTAAGGCGTAACATTAATATAACTTTTGGGCTTGTAAATGGTGCCATCGGTGAAATTATTGGATTTTCCAGGGCAGTCGATAGTAGTGATATTGGAACAATACAGTTCCGCTTATCAACTGATGTTGTGTACTCGCTAGAAAGAGCGGTTTCCAAATTTCAAGTAATGGACAAGGCATGTGTTCTTCATCACCAGTTCCCAATTTAATTAATTTCGATCCATATTCCTGTACAGGCTGATCCATTAGCTATATGGAGATATAATACATTAAGAAAAACACATAGACCTGATTTGGCAATTATCAATTCTAAAATGAAAAAAAGGAAAAAAAATATATAGATATTTACTGGGCTGGATTACCAAAAATTGTTGTTGAATCAATGCATACAGATAATTTGGTAAACGCGGTACACTGTGTCAAAGGTTTTATTAATACCGACCATGTTTCAGCTTATGCTAATGTTACCTTGCAATGTATACTCCACTGTGAAATTATACGGGAAGAAATATTCAAGCATCGTTGGTCTGAGGTAATGAATACTGTTGCAAGCTGTGTTGCAAGTCTTGCGCGTCGCGGTTGAGGAACGCGTAAGAGGCATTAAAACACAGAAAAAGGGAAGGGAACGTTCCTATATTCGGACCAATGTAGGCTACGTGAACACGATACAGGATCAGGAGTAAGATATTAATTAGCATATTTAGAAAGTGGGAAAGCAAGGGGAAAGGCAAAGAAGCGGGCGATGCCGTGCCGTATTAGGGCGTCGAGAACGACACACGGAGCGGGCCGCCGGCTGGGCCATCGGTGCGAGCACACCAAGACAACAATTACCTCGTTTCGGGAAAACCGAACGGTTGAGCATCGGTTGGTCCTCCATCGGAATTCTCGCAGGCCGACCGACAAGATGTTTTTCGTCACCTCCCTTTTTCTAGGAGCAAGGGATAACCGACCAGGACTCGCCAAGAGCTCGGTGGGCGTTACCTAACTTTGTTGTTGAATAACTCGGAATTGGAGGCCTAAGGCAAATTTCTAAAAACGGCACCATCATCCCCGCACCATTCCCAACAAGATGGCTATAATACAATCCAACATTTTTGGGACACCCTGTATAGGACAGATTGTACAAAAATTCTTCATTTCAGCTATCTTTATCAAATTATTCTACCTCCCACATACATATGCCCCGCTCCACAAATAAGAAACTAATATATTTCTTGTACATTCTCACATAATATTGATGAAAAAATTATGATACCCGCCAAAAAGGCATTCAAAATGTAAAAAAATTCGCAAAGTATTCACAAATGGAGTTTCAAGCCTTTCACAAGACAAATACATGGAATATTTATACCATATACAATACCCACCAATCAAAACATCTAAAATGTGAGACACGTGTGCAAAATGCCGCAAATTTTACGCTACTTCTCCTTCACCGTCAAACACACTAACGTACAATAGCACCGGCAACAATCGAACGTTTTATACAGAATATTGCTCACTGCCTCTCGTACGTTGAACAATACGCCGAGGATCTGTGATGGTGTGACGAATGATTTGGACGATACAAACCTGTCAGCAATTTGTGTGTAGGCTTCAAACTCCATTTGTGAATAACCGGGTCCGCCAAGTATCAGATGTTTTATTGATGATTAACTCTACTATACCGTTTCTCTATCCCAAAGCTGCAACCAACTCTTACCTAGCAGTGTAAAGTATTTCATGCTTGTGTTCTGACCGTGTTACCGTAATTTCTTCGGCATTACGAAGAAATGGTTTCATAGTATTTTTAAAAAAATATTATAATAGTGGCTTGGCTTTCGTTTCGAATGATTTTCATTAATTTTTTAGTGAATCAAGGAAAAATATGTTTTTTGTTGAAGCCAAAACACTTTCGTGGGACAAAACATGGTTGTGGGGGTGGTATTACCTATTTATGAACAATTAAAGCGAAAAGTATGACTTACACCAGGACACCGATATCCAGCCAATCCCTGCAATATGTTTTATCGAAGCAGTAAAATTACAATACGGTTGACTCACAATACTTTGATTTATTTACGCAAGTATAGATTGTCATACATTTTATTTCGATTTTGTATCCCAAGCAACAGGAAGTGGGACTTGTAATAGAACGGATATTTATTAAATTGTTGAGAGCTGTCATCTATTCTAGACAGTCAGTTCGCAGCTGTTGTCTATTCTAGACAGTTAGTTCAGAGCTGTCGTCTATTCGAGACAGTCAGTTCAGAACTGTCGTCTATTCGAGACAGTCAGTTCAGAGCGGTCGTCTATTCGAGACAGTTAGTTCAGAGCTGTCGTCTATTCGAGACAGTTAGTTCAGAGCTGTCGTCTATTCGAGACGTAGAATGTGTTCAAGCGCTTACAGCCCAAAGGCCGGCTTGCCTGTACCGAGGTTTGCGCCTATAACAGGAGAAGCGATGAGTGCAGGCTCATACACTTCGTCGAGCGACTATCCATGCTTTACCAGCTGAGTCATTGCACGCCAACTGAGAAGCTGGATCTTGGTGATGTCAGGGATTTTGCTGAAAACTCAGTATGTTGTTCCTGAGATGACATAAGGGGGGGGTCTGCCTCATCGTTTCCCCAGATTCGCCTTTGGTTGGGAAATACAGACCGCCAAAGTCGACGTTTTCGCGCATCGGCAAAAATAGGCCGTTGCGCGAAAATTTTTTCTGAAGAAACTACTGCTCTTATCGATATGATTCACATTTTGTTTTACTTGGGAAAGACCGTTCTATGTAACTATCTTTTTTGAATTGTTCGTAGATTAATTATTCAATGCAAGAAACTTGCATAAACTTTTGACTTTTAAATAAAATATCGAAAGCAACGCTCGCCGAATCTGAAATGTATTTCAAAATGTACCTTGGACCTTTGTCTATCGAAAACTGTTTTCTTTGGAATGGCAAAAATTGTCCAGGTATTGGATAAAGACAATTGACCGGGGACCCGACAAATCTGGAGAAACGATGAGGCGGACCCCCCCCCCCCCCCCTTTATGTCATTACAGGAACAACATACTGTATTTTCAGCAAAATCCTTGACATCACCCAAATTCAGCTTCTCAGTTGGCGTGGAATGACGCAGCTGAGTAAGGCTGGCACTCGAGGTGATCGTACGGAACTGACACGCCGGGACCCAGCAAACCAGATCCCTATCCAGCATAAGGTGCTAACCTCTGCCACCACGATGGTCCTATCCATGTCGGGCTCGATCCGAGACCGAGGGGCCCCGTCCCCGTGGTACCAGTTTTCGCGGTCGACTGATGAGACCGTTCGCGGCGTGAACCGCTTCCAGTTAAAGGACCTTTTTTTTTTGACGCAGTGAAAATCCCTGAACGGATACCCCGTCTCTGTGGGGGGAGAGGCGGGGTTATGTGGGGCTTGCACCCACTAAAAACACTGCGGTGACCTCGGAGACATGACGGGGAGGGCCCTGGGAAGACGAAAGGATGCTACCAAGACCCGCCACTGTCTTAGCTCCAGTTAAAGGACCTTTTTTTTTAACGTGGGAAATTCACATTTTCACAAAATGTGAGGAAGGCCCTCTACGACCTCCCGCTGCCGAGGATCTCCCTAATGACCGTCGGCAGCGAGAGGTCCCGCCCAATATATCGGACCAGGACACGACGCTGCTCCCTCCATGCTCCGCAATATTGGAGGGTATGTTGCGCCGTGTCCCGGTCCCCATCACAATGTTGGCAGTGTGCCGTCGCCTCCTTCCCGATGCGACACAGATACTCACCGAAGCAACCGTGCCCGGTGAGCACCTGCGTCGCGCGGTACGAGAGTTGCCCTCTGCCGCGACTCAACCAAGCTTCTGTTACACGCTGTCAGCTCAGCTCGGCGAACCGGGTTGAAAACTCGCGCAACGCAAGATAGGTATGCTTCCCGTGTCGGGTCGCACACGTCAAGGTAGAGCGATCGGTCACTTAAGAGTTAGAACTCAATTTGGATACTGGTGATCCAGGAGGATTTATTGGAATAACAGTAATGTCCACTTACAAGGTGCGCGGAACAGGAATAGCCTCGGCGTAGTCCTGGACAGTGTCACGACTGTCAGGGTGGCCTTACAATAGGTGGAGGCGCGGAGGAGTGCCCTCGGGCATATGACTCCTCGATGTCCTCTTCGATCGATTCATGATCGGTGTTTTTATACCGTTCTTCCAAGGAGGTGCTTACGGCGCATTACCGGTATTGCATGCTAGAGTTTCGGCAATTTGCCCTGCGTTCTTGGTTTTCAAGTCATCAGTATTTGGAAATGAGGCAACAGTCTAGTCAGCACTCGGAGCAGTACTCGGAGTTAATTGGGTCATGTGTCGGGTTGCAACATCTCTCCCCCCTTGGAAGAATCGCCCCGACGGGTCCGTGGCGGGAGTGTTCTGGATCTTCCAGTCTCTCCCGCCACATCTCAACAACGAGCCGTCGGGTCTGGCACTTGAACGTCTCGACCGACCGTTCCGTGGGGGCTCCACCCGCATCCCGACGGAGGGCGCGAAGACCGGAGTAGATCCTCGCACCGCCCACCGCCAGGATATCGAAGGGCGGCCGACGCGAGGGAGATCGTGCGGTACCCTCGCACGACCCTGACGGCCATCCGGCGTTGTACCCTGAACAGCAGGTTACGATTGCGCCGACTGGCCGCCAGGTCGCCCGCCCAGACTGGATGGTGCTTCATAGAGCACCATCGAACGGACGACTCTCGCATACAGGCGTCGGACCCCCCCTCCTCCAGTTAAAGGACCTACAGTCAGGCTAACTCGTCTGCCACCACACTCGGCTACCACGTGGTGACGTGACCCACCATAGCTCCTGTAGCAATCAGCCTTTTTCCAGATCTTTCGGCGTACGACTTACCCGAGGAGAGTCTATTCGAGACATTGTTGAAGAGTTTCCCCCGTCTCGTGGTTCGAGGAGGCGGGCGCTATTTCTCGGCCGATCGGCTATACTAGCTTCTCTCAATTCTTCTGCCAGCGGCCTCTCTAAATAGCGGCTGAACATATCCCACCGGAAACGGAACTTGGCGTGTATAATGGGTCACGCACCTCCTTCGTTTCGACCGTAGCTTTCGGAAGCTCAATAGGTGGTTCGTCCCTTTCAACAGGCGGTTTGGCTCGTGGCCGTTGTTTCCACGCCTGGGACCTACTGTTATTATGCTACACGCGACTTGGTGAACGGAATCTACCCTCGTTCACTGTGCGTTCAAAGTTTGCAGCAATATTAGACTCGTCCGACCAGTTCCGGTATTGACCATCGGGACGGCGGTTCTTGGAGTCATTGTAATCTCGCATTCTTTGGTAATCATTCCTTCGTGGTTGTCCACGGAATACTGATTTACCGTTCGTTCTTCCGGAAGTAGCCATCTAGCTTTCGTCGGAATTTCTTGAAAAATTTAGTTGCTTGTTGTTAAAAACAACATAGCCCACTAGTACTTCAGCCGTGCGCACCGCGTAATGCAGCCCGTACTACCCTTCGTAGATCCTCTTTAACCTTAAGTACTTCTGTAGCAAAGCTTTTAAATGCCTTGAATATTTGTTCAGACACAAGCTGCCTTTCCGCCAGAGGCCAATCAAGCCCTCCTTCGGCGGCATCCTGCATCAGGCATCTCTTCGAGATGTAACGTACTTGGGACAGTCGTACAGCACGTGGCATGACATTTCGTCGCGCCACAGCCGCATTTATCGTCCCTAGCCAGGGAAAACTGATTCAGTTTGGACTGGTGGTAGTCTCCATGGCCGCTGAGGAACTCAGTTACATCAGGAGACTCGGTAGAGTATCGCGCCAAATAGTTAGCTATAGCTATACAGCGCGAGACGCCGAGGCTATTTATCCCGACGCGTAGCGGTTTTCGATCGATATAAAACTTTCACCTCCATTTCCGAAAAAGTTACAGCTTGCAGACATAACTTATGAATTAAGCACAGCCTAATTTATTTTTCTGAATCCAATAAGCTAAAGAGCAAGGAAATTGGTCCATGCGTTCAAGAGATATGAATTTCCTCCTCTTATTTTCTCGTGCAAAAACGATTCAGAAGAAGAAGATTCAGACCAAAAATGTGGATCACATATTTTTCACGGTAGGTGGCAGAATGTTCATATATTTCTAGCTGCGAGATGATGTTATGCTAGAGAGAGAAGGTGAGCTGATGTTAGAGAGAGATGCTAGACATGTAGAAAGAGGCTAACTAACACGAGATGGGTAGATGTCTTATTTCCTTGACGTTTGAGTGCTTGGTTATGTAGGCTATTTTATGACAGGAATATCTGACGCGAGGATATCTGACAAATTTAACAGTTTTATTCTCTTATTGGTACAGCTTTATAACCCTACTCAATCTAACACTGATAAGCAATATCCTCTTATTCAATACAATTATAGACTACGAAAGTTGCCAAGTGCATAACCAGGACCCACTTAAATGAAAAAGCAACAATTTGTTTACCAAGTGCTACTTCAGGTCTTTCATGTAAATTTGAATTATGTATCTGTTCAGCAAGTTTGAAATATATAACTGAACTGGTTCTTGGGTACGCCCTTGTCAAATTTGACATTACAAATGTGTTGAATAAGAGATAGAACTTATTAAGTATTGAGCCTAATCGTCATATTAATTTAGGGGCATCCTAGTCGTGGAAAATTAGTATCCTGCTCATCAAGTTTCAAGTCTGTCGCTTAAGTCGTTCTTAGCCTACACATTTAACAAGGTCCACACTTTTCACATGTGTTGAATGAGGAGAGCATGTATAACGTAAGCCAGTGCTGTCCAGCGGAGGGGCCCCTACCGAGCTGAGTTCCCCTTCCACGCTACCCGTTCCGAGCCGCCACGTTACCTGACTCCACCCACCGCGCTACGTGGCCCAACCGGCAGTGCGACCCCCACCACCGTAATCCATCGTGCTTGCTCACCGCGGGCCGCTCTACCTGCTCCACGCTGTAGCAGGCGCCAAAACGAGCGCTGCTGCCGAGAGCGCCAGGAGTGGGGGAAGCCCTGTGCTCCTGGGAGCAGCTCTTGGACAGCACTGACGTAAGCGAAGGATTCCAAATTTGTTGGACGAATATGAATTGCCAGTAGATTGCATGCCTTTGAGTTCCATATAATAAAGTCCAATGCTTCGTATGTTACATTTGTTACGTCCTTACCTCCTGAACGTAACACATTATACAGTGTGACACCAATTCCCGGGCGCTCCCTTCCTGGACTCCCCTAGGGAGCCAAACTCTTCGCCACGCAGTTCACCTCTAGGTAATTTTGTGTGAAGGGGTCGGGGTGAGGCGGTGTGTCCCCGTGGGTGGAGAGAATTCGGGTGTCACATAAGAAACGGGACAAATCTCTCGATAGCCTTAGAAGACCGGCTCTAATTATTTAATAGACGCGAAAAGTACGTTAGACACTCAATCCGTAAACGCGAGCGATAGATGAAAACCGAGCGATAATCTCACGAGCGGTAAACGCGAGCGATAGACGAAGACCGAGCGATAATCACACGAGCGGTAGACGAAGACCGAGCGATAATCACACGAGCGGTAGACGAAGACCGAGCGATAATCGCACGAACGGTAAACACGAGCGATAATCTCTACGATATTCAGTTCGATAATCACAATGCGATACTCACTCGAACGATACGCGATGCGATATTCACACGGACGATACGCGATGCGATATTCACTCGAACGATAGTCTCAGATATAATACAACTCAACAATGAGAATCACAGTCGATCCCCAAAGGATCCAAACGCGATAGCTGGCTAATCTGAGCAGAGAGGGGGAGGTTCACGGCTCAGTGGAGAAAACGATACTCACTAATATTCGAGCGATAATCTCACAAGTGGAAAGTGTAGGCTAAAGTCGCCGCTGCTTGCTCGCCACCAAGCGTTCACGAAATGGCGGCCGCGGGCCGCCGCGGTATTTGAACGTAACCCTACTACACGTAGATGGTGAACGCGTAAGATAGCGATAGTCACAGTGATAATGGATGCGATATTCACAACGATAATCCCATAATATTCGGTACGATAATCACAAAGCTTAACGATAATTACGAACAAGGGGTGTTAACCCTAAAACCCGTGAAACAAGGAACACTAATGATCGCAATTATAATGAGCCCGGGAGATTACAACTTACCAATCCTGCAGCTAGGAGAGGAGGCAGCGTAGTCCTCGGCACCCTCGGAGTCGTAGGTGAGAAATCGGGAAGTCTTGCTGGTCACTCTGGAGCACACACTGGTCGTAGTTGATGTCGCCGTAAGAATGAATTTTCCCATCGAAAAGTGCTCACTTTATACTCGAATTTGGTGCTCCGAGGGCGCGAGGATTGGCTCCTGGGTACGACAGACTACCCCTGATTGACTCAGGGACACTTACAAACCTTACGTGAAACTTCTTGGTACTCGCTAATCCGCGCGGCGTAAGTTCGCGGGAATTCGGCGGCTCGGCCAAAACCGCCGTTTCCCAGAATCGAACGAAATAGAGTTCTCGCTCGCGCGAAAACTCTGGCAGGGCCGCAGGTAACCCACAGGTTACCCTGCCCTAAGATGAAGGGAGGAATCCTTCGGGCTGGCAATTCCTCTGCCAGCCCATAACACTAATGTCCATTCTTGCAGCGCGTACTAAGGTGTACTGCGCGAATGGGTGATACACAAAACGTCGGGAATCCCGCACGTTGCCACAACGGTGGGTCAACGGCGAGGGCACAAGGAAAGTGGAGCCGGCTTTTCCGCACCCCCAAGCCCTGTCCGGAGCAGGCAAGTGGGTGTCCCTCTGACCCTACCGACCGAAAAATCGGCGGATTCCGACGGCTAACCGCAGCAGCGGCCAAGAAGTTTCCTATAATCGAAAGCGTTAGAATTAAAGCAGCGTCTTTGTGATGCGGCCCTGGCTACGCGGCGATGCGTAGCCCGCTGATCCCAATGTTGCTGTTCTTTTCCCCATACTTGGAATAGGTGGTAGCTATAAATTGGCAGAATATAATCGCGAAGAAAGTCAAAATAGGTGACACCAGACAACCAATGCGCGCTCAAGCGAGCCCGCGAGCCTCCCATCCCCACCCCGAGCTCCGAGCGCGCCGAAGACGTGCAAGACGCTGTGTATTTGGGACAGGCAGAAATTTGCCACGTCACAACAGATAAGCTGCATTCTCCTCTTATTCGTCATATGGTTGAAGTATTAAACATGTAGCTTGAGAATTACTTAAATCAAAGACCTGAAATGTACTGAGCAAATACTGATTAGTAATGGCGGCCTGTTCCTAAGTTGTATCAGTATTAGTATCTACTCATCAACATCAATGTTCGAATGGAAGCAACCGCAAGAAGATGCCTTTCAGCTATTAAAGGGAGAATTAACCAGTGACAAGGTATTACCTTATCCCGACTTTAATAAGGAATTTTCTTTAACCACTGACGCTTCAAATATTGCACTGGGAGCAGTGTTAGCACAAAAGGATGAACAAGGATTTGAAAGACCGATTAGCTTTACAAGTAGAACCCTAAACGATGCAAAAAGGGAATACTCCACCACCAACAAGGAGATGTTAGCTCTAGTTTGGGCAGTCAAACATTTTCGCCCATACTTATATGAACGAAAATTTGTCGTATATACAGATCATGAACCTCTGAAATGGTATTGCAACAATAAAAAGCCTAACACAAGCAAATCCATTGGTGATTTGTTCCACGAAAACACAATTTCGAAACGCGACACAAGAAAGGATGTCTAAATACTAACACCGATGCACTCTGCAGAAACCCACCGATCCTACGGAATCGTTCAAGATCCGAGGGAAACATTAACTAAAATATTCTCCGACCCTTCTATTGTTGTAAAGTTATATTCTAGAAATTTGAAAAAACCAGAAAATGATCTAGAAAAAGGTGAAATTATGCGACAGAATCATGACAGCTTGCTGGGTGGGCACGCAGGGATTAAATGCTGCTATCGAAAGAATCGTGAGGGAATACAATCGGATACGACTATATCAAGATGTAGCAAACTACATAAATAGCTGCACTATATGCCAAGAAAACAAGGTTGCTAGGAGGAGAACAAAAACCCTATTGGTGGTTACAGACACGCCCAAACGATTTACTGATAAAATAGCCCTAGATATTGTGGGCATTACCGAACAATATATATTAATTGACAGAGACAGTCTCCAGTACTCGTTTGTAACCGAAGTTGAGACATTGGCCTGTAGAACATACTTTGGCATTAGACTTTGCGAAAGAAAGACTCGTTTATTCACAGGAATGTCACAAGATCCTTGCTTAGATCGAGCAATACAAGTGTGTGCGGTAATAGTGTGCAGCAGCAATTACACAGAATATGTAGATAAAAGCGTGTGTAAGTTTGGTAGGAATGTGCAGTAGCAATAAAATGTGAACAATGGTGCATGGTAATAAATGTTTCTTTCCTTTATTGACACTTAAAAAATCTCTTTTTTTATCATTCCAAGAGTTATGTGTCTTATCGAATCCCAACCACTTTACGTACATCTTATCACCCTTCCTACATCGGTAACCCTTCCTACACGGGTAACATCGATTGGTCGCATCTTAATAGAACTATGCTTTCGCCGATTGTAGTGTGACACTAGTACTGCGAGAATATCGATCCAGCGATAGCTACCATTCAGCGAAAAGGATTTCCACATAGCGCTCTTAAGCGTACGATTGAAACGCTCTACTACAGAAGCCTTCATATCATGCTTCTTTATACAGTCCCGAAAGTTTTTGATGTAGAACTCTTTGCCCATGTGAGTTTGCAGATTTTCAGGAACTCTTTCACTTCTACGAAGTGCACGCGCAAAAGCTCAGGTCACATTGTCCGCGCCCTTGCTCTTTAAAGTCAATGGTCCACACATACTTGCTAAATACATCAATTATTGTGAGAATGTACTGCTGCCCTTGGTTGTTGCGAGCATACGAGCGCATGTCCACGATGTCAGCTTGCCAAAGATCATCGAATCCTCGCACAATCACACGTCGACGTGGAAAGCTCCGCCTGGCTGGTGCATGCAGCTCTTCTACCAACCTTGCTTTAACTTTACTCATTGCTACAGTTGTATGCATACACCCATCTCCCTCCAACCGGCTTACCACTGTGCCACTGACGTTCTTTTAGCAGAGGGCAAATATTGCACACGCTGTAAAGTGCTGATCCTACTACCCAGCGTTTTCATTACGTCGTGTATTCGTAATATCTCGTGTGCCTCCATAAAATATACCCAGGTAGTGCTTCGCTAGGGCGCCGAGGATACTATCTAAAAACGTTTTTTCTGTGCAATATTGTTCAGAGTTTTGCAGCATAATTTCACGCATCGACTTGTCTGTGAGAGCGGTCGCTTCTCTCCCATCCGATGATGATGACTGGTGTGAGTTCTCAAAGGTTTCCCCTGACTCAACCTGCATAGGGCTGACGTTACTACCCTCGTCGTTTATTACTCGATTCTTCATGACGCACCTTCTTGGCAAGAACGGATCTGAAGGGTGTTGAATGTATAGGTGTTCCTTTGTCCGGGCGTGGTCTTTCGACACCCTTTACCGTCTGCAGCTTCTTCACACATGGTGGTTTCAGTGGTTGTAATAGTGTGTCAATCGAATAATCATTCAGCACCGGTGTCTGCGATAGCGGTGATGGTGTTAATAACGGTGCCGACTGCGTGCCGGTATTGCTCTTCTCCACCAATTCTTTCAACGGCTCCACTACTGGGTGCAAGCTTGCTTCCAGGGCAACATCGACATCAATCTTTCCCACTTTCAGCGCAAGATATTTCTTACGTATAGCCATACTGGTCTTAGCTATATCTTGCGCGAGTGCGTCATTTTTTTTATCATGCTCCTTCGTCTTTTTGGATCGTCTGTCCTCTTCCCCCTCCATGACTGCAGTTCAGGTGCTCCGATCTGACGTCAACAACGTCCCTCAAGCGTATGCATCCCGGTGTTGTTGAAAATGTGTTAAGAACGCATGTCAACACTGATCATGGTTCGCAGGAACTCTCCTGGTCCGGCGTGGACTGCGCGCGCATGCACGCGGTCAGCACTTTCTTGCTCGAAGAAACAGAACCCATGCTGTTTGCATTAATAGGATACATGTAGCACCAAAGCTTTTGCGAGTAATGGTTCCCCAATCATGTACGTTTTACGAGATTATTGCAAACTCGTTAAACCCACGCCGATACCGACCATGGTTTACAGGACTGTCCTTGTCTATGACAAGAAAGCCATACTTTTTTCCCCAACGTTTCACACACAACTCAGTGAACTTATCGAGCGGCATATCCACATTAACATGATAGGCATGCCGTAGATTGACACCGTCCTGTTTGAACAGTATTATCATATTCGCGTTATCACGACTCAAGTGTTTTGGTATTCTCGCGTATGATTGACCTAAGTAAAAGCTGTCCACGCCCGAGTGCCTGCCCATGGCGAAGTATTCCCGCATGATATTCTGCTCATCACACGCAACATCACCGAAGACAAATATTGAATTCGGTAGGACTTCAGCGGGTGGTATGACATTCGTGTTTTCGGCATAGGGGAAGTATCCCAAACCCCCCACAGATGATAGCACTTCCTCCAAGTACCGGTACTTGGGTTGACGAAATGATTTTGAATATACATGTATATTCTCAAGTCGCAACCCATTAGGACTCTCCAGTAATTCGATCATTATGTTCGTTTTTCCACAATTAGATCGGCAGCAACACACCATGCCGTTGATGTTCTTCGTGATCATTAAACATGCGATTCGTGGAGACGCGGATGTTTGTTGGTTGCCTGGCGAAGCACATTGTGCATCGTATATTTATCACCGCCCCTATAGGGAGTGGGTATTTATAGGCTCGATCATCAGCCGTGCACATCAGTCTGCAACATGACCTTCTTCGTTTTGGATACGCCGACTTTGTACCATGCAACCGCTGAGGAGTTGGATTTTATACCGAAAATGTTATTACTACGTAACTTTTCTGGAGAGGTGGACTGCATTTGGTACAAGCTGCCGGAGCATATAAAGGTTGATACTGAGGTGCGCATATATCGCAGGTGCCACCAACACTATAATTTATCAAACCAGCGCCCGTATATAGACGGCCCACCGCCCATGATAAAAGATTGTTCCGAATGTGTTGGGAAGCGTACATAATACCTACGTAGAGAACAAGAGAGTTACATACTTGTATAGCAACTTGTTGGAAAGGTTGCACGCCATATAAGAGGTCCCCCAGCCGTCATACTCATCAGTCCAAAATCCAACGTTCAGGTGAATGCAAAGGGAAGCGTAACATGGTTGTGAAAAAAAGGAAGAAGTCGACAGGGAGAACGGCGAAGCGTGTCATACGACACCGCATACTGCCCGCAGCTAAACATGGAGGCTTCTTGCCATTGCTTTTCCCCGCTTTAGGTGCTCTAGGTGCACTGGTTGGGGGGGGGGGGGGGGGGGGGCATCGTCGGTGGCAAACACAATTTCCAGTAGAAAAATGGCGCAAAAGCATTTAGCGCCACAACAGCGACACAACCGTATCATGGAGGGTCATGAGCTATACGTCACTCTACGCACATGGAATGGGTGTGGAGTCTAGAAAAAAAACGTCAAAGACTGTGAAGGTCATAGGCGGCTTCGTAACTGCGAAGGGTACAACCAACTATCAGTTGGAGAATTTGTGCAAAAACTTACCATAGTTTCGTGGGGTTTTTATGCGTAACGATTTGCCAAGAAATGTAATGGCTAAAGAGTGTGGTACAGTTAATTTGGATGGCACATGCGGCTCTGGGACGCACTGGGTTGCATACACTAAGCATGGATTAAATGTGAAATACTTCGACAGCTTCGGAAATCTTCGACCTCCAAGTGAATTAATATGCTACTTCGGTAGGAGTGCAAAAATCATGTACAATAATGAGCGCCACCAGAACTTTAACGAGAGCAGTTATGGACAATTGTGCGTAAAATTTCTCCGAGAGAACCCGCTATAAGCTGCACACACATGTTTTCAATACTAACACGGTTTTTCCGTTTTTGGTTGTTATGACAATCATGCCCATGATGTTTTATATTAAAATAGGGTACATGTATACAATGTTCCCTCATACCCGGTTATATACATATACTTGCATATTCACTCACTATCACATACGAATAAATCTACTTATTTCTACTTAAGTGTGCTAATATTATATGCCCAGAATCTCGTAGCATTAAGATAGGATAAGTCTTACCAATTACCTCGTATCCGACCTGTTACCTATCCTGTGGATCATAACTTCACTCCACCAATGTTCCCTCATACCCGGTTACTTTTATTGTATACGATCGAGTTCGAGATCCAATACCAGCCGCTAATAAGGTGAGTCCCAATCATAGGAAGGTGGTATTCAGAATTTAATCGCTTTCATGCGATTATCACGGAAATATTAGCTAGTTGTCAGAATCGCGCTATTCGCTAGCGATGAGAAACTTTCGCTTGACTCTGAGTTCGTACGCGTTTCTTTGGTATTGTAATACTGCCTACCGAAACCGCGCTAGAAATCAGCGACGGACAGGCGGATCGACATATACATCTATCGGATCAACTACAAGATGGCGCTGCGCGGACGCGCCGGCAACCGTGGTCACTTAAGCTAGGATCACTCGATTTACCATTACTCTATCTTACCTACATTTTCCCTACTTACCAACCTCACCATTTTTTATTACTTATCTTACAACCCTACTACTTACCTACCAGTCATGAACCACTGTACTGCATTACCATCCGCTACTTACTTAACTGCTGCCTTACCTCTACCTGTAAGATTTCCTCTCCCGTGCGGGGCGGATCATAGCACAGCCAAGCAGAGTAGTGCCCTCCGTGTAAGTCATGCCCTCTCGATTCTCTACAACAGTGCCTCATTCCAGGGTATAGTTGGGTGTATGCGACTGACCCAAAAAAAGGCAACTAGTAGTTGAAAATAAGCGGGTCTGGGAATTAGATCGACTAATAGGTTGCGGGAAACCTCGACCTTCGGTCGACGCCCCCCGAGACGTAACAGCTTTAAATTTACTGGTGGCAGCGGTGGGATTGTAACTGTTGCGAAGAGAGAGAAAGGGAACATCGAGACCGGAGCACGGCATAAAAGGCATGCCGAATACCAGATCTACCACTCAGACGGAGAGAAATCTTGCCGAACGAGGGCAGCGAATCCAGGAGTTGGAAGAACAGGTGACTGAGACCGGACATCGGGTTTTAGACGAACATCAAAGGATAGCTCAGCAAACATCTTCTATGGAGAAAATCTAACGTGTTATGCAGTCCTTGGAGGACCTGCGGTTGGAAGTCGCAGGAGTGAAACAATGGCAGGAGGCGCCAGACACGCCTGCTGGGACATCCAATAACGGTATCAGACTGCGCGATGCTATAGAGGTGGTGCCCAAATTCGACGGGTATAATATGTCAGTCTTCCAATTCGGCCGTGCATGCGAACGCGCGCGTGATATGCTACCGCCTCATCTAGAGGGAGCGCTAGCCCGTCATTAGCCCGATAAACTACAGGGTCATGCCCTACACGCCACCGAAGACTCTAACGTAAACAACGTCATAGCGATTACCGAACGCTTACAGACGTACTTCGCTCCTAAGAAGACGCTAAACCAATACTGTGGAGAACTTGCGAACGCATGCAAGAGCAACCACGAACACATTATGACATATATCGGTCGCATCAAGGACCTCCGCACTGCCATAATAGAGGGCGAATGTCGCGCTCGCGAACCACTACCGCGTAGTTTGATTAAAGACATCGAAGAAGATGTCATGGAGGGATTCCGCGAAGGATTACCGCCGAATCAGGCCCTCCGCCTGCAAGTAGAGGGATGCTCCGACCTCGAAGACGCTTTCACGAAGACAGTTCAACTGGTGAAACAAATGGAAGCGGAAGCCGTGAAACATCGGTTGCCAAAGACCGAAGGCGGTAGGGGTTTCTACCCGCGAAGCGATTCTAGTAATTATCCGGAGCGTCGTCGGGAAAACCGACACGAGCCCGAACGTAATTGTCGCGTCGAATACAGTCGAGCGAACGAACACCCGCCGCGTCATAGGCAGCAGGACGAATACCGCCCGCGCCTGAGTGAGCGAGAAGTTTACCCGCCGCGTAACAATTAATAGGCCCGACGAATATCGACCGCGCATCAATGCACATGAAACGGGACCGTCGCGCGAGTATCGCGACCGCAACAAAAATGTACCACGAAACGTAGTGTGCGGATTTTACCGCTTCTCGGGACACGATATTTCCGAGTATAGGAAACTCGCGTACCGCAAAGTCCAGGGAGCCGGTCAACAGCGTACGGGAAACGCACCCAGCACACCGGCACACTTCGACGCCCGCTGGACTGCGACACAGCAAGGGCGTCAAGAAGGAACGATGGGCAACGGCCAACCGGGCCCGAGGGCTGCCGGATCGCGACCGTCTGCCTAGACAAACGTAGCGGAGGTCCTACACTTTTGATCTCCTCGCCACAACTAGTCGGACACGTCCACCTCATGCTTGATTCAGGGGCCGAAGTCAACCTGATCAAGGAGGGAGTCGCAAGTCCCAACGCGCAAATACAAAGAGGAGCGAAACTAACGCTACAAGGGATATCGCCAGCTCCGATTATTACCCGAGGGCTGATAATCGTCGACCTGGTCGGATGTCGAATTCCAATGCACGTAATTAAAAATGACGTGCCCATCAGCCAAGATGGAATACCAGGCTCGCAATTTTTCGCCGAACAAGCAGTGGTAGTCGATTACACGAACAACAGCATTCGGGTACAAGGCAAAAGCGTACCTTTCCACGAGCCCGCCGCACTACGAATTCCGGCTTGCACAGTCGTACCAGTAGCCGTCAACATAGCCAATTCAGAGCTAGCGACGGGGTACATTCCGCTGTATCAGCCTAGACCTGGTACAGATATGGGCAACGCATTAGTATCGAATATAAAGGGTAAAGCTTACCTACCTCTGTTCAATACGTCGAACGAAGATTTCGATTTCTTCGTTCTCACTCTCGAATTGCACGACGTCTCCATCCAGGGGAATCACGATGCAAACTGCGCCGCAATTTATATAATAGGGTGCAATAAAGATCAACAAATAAAATTAAGAAATAATAACTCTTTGCACCAGTGTTGTGCCCTCACAGACACCCAACACACAAGCGACCCTTACACATAATCATCTCTCGAAGGACAGCGCCCAGCTGAACTTACGCTAACGTAGCATGTTCAATAATCATACTGGTGTTAATCATTGGAGCCCTGGTGAACTTGATCACCACTCGCTCCTACCATAACCCCTCCTGTCATCTAGCGCCCAACTCATAGTGTCCCACCCTAACCTGATGGTCGAATCGATAGAGATCGATGTCTGCTCAGCCTAGGTGTGCGCTACATGCACACCCTGGCGACCATCTCCTGAACTGTTCCACCTGCTCGTCATCTCTTAGGCGCTGATATCTCTCTCGCCTCGGAGACGTCGAACAGTAAGCAACTCAGAGCTAATCACCTGTCCTGATCACCTTAAAATTCTCTGCCGAATGGCACACGTGGGTCAATATCATGATCCACTCTTCTTATGAAGTCGACTCATCAGATAGTTTTCATTCATGAGGATTTGTAGCCGGGCCACGCAAGTGGCCCTTTGTGCATCAACGGCGCAAAACTCAACTCATGTAGGAGCTAACCCCTCCTACGATCTCAATGAACCTTACTCAGTCCTGTTTCATTATGTGTGCCAAGTTCCCTTCGGGAACTTTCAGTGCATCACCAAGCACACTATGTCCAGTTCAGTCCACCTCATCGTATGACCATGCTCACAATTAATTGTATATTTGACTCACCTATCGATCGCATACATCGATCGATAGGTGCCTGTAAAATACTCATGTACATAACTGTAAACATCACACGGCAACGCGGGTGTCACCGGACATCCCCATGTTAATAAACCAGAACACCTATTTATTATAAATACAGTCCACTATTATTATTTGACGAATCCCACCTTACTCATCCGTTATTCTACATTTTTTGGTCCTTCGAGCCGGATGTCCGGTCATTCGCGCGGGAGATCACCGCTGTTGTCGTGTGCTTACAGCCAATCAGCGCTCAGGCGCTATCCCCTCTACTCGGGTTCACTTCCGGCATCATGCCCTGCGGGGACCGTTAGCGTCTTTTCGAATTCATTGTTCTGGAAGCGTTCGCCGGTGTGCCACGTGCTAAAGGAAGATAAACCAGTGTTGTACTGAGACAAAGAGCTTTTGTTCACCTCATCTGTAAGATCCCCATCGATAGAAGATCCATATCGAAGCTTCTGTGGTTTCTACATCAAGAGAACTACAACAAGACCTGATCATCCCACACATAAAGAGCTGCTCATCATGTCAAAGGCAACTCAATCTCAGGCTGCTCAACCCAAAAGATCTGAGCCCGCTCATGAAGTGCCTGCTCAAGAGGAGGAAGCCATAGTGGAGTTGAACCGCTCCCTGGACAAACTCCAGATCGACGCAGAGCAGATCACAAAGGACGCAAAGGCCCGATCGAAATCGCCAGCTCAAAGCGGGACTCTTCCCATCCAAGTTGAGTTTCTGCTTGCTACGCAGGTAACTCGATGGGAGACGTTGCTGCGACTCAAGGAGCAGATCATTGAGCTGGACATCTCATCGGTCTCCCGGCCTGAGGTCGATCGCCGCATCGATCATCTGAATGAGGTGTGGGCCTCGTTCAAGGCAGATCACCGGGAGATCGGGCAATGCACGCGGAGGGCATTGTTCGACCACGCGTACATGAAGGAGGGCATGTACAGCCGGGGGGGGGGGGGGGGGCGTTCGATGAGTGCTGCTCAACCTTGTGCAAAGTGCTGACCACACTTTGCGCCAAGGAAAAACTAGAGAGGCAGGCACCGTCTACTCATGAGAGCCGTTCAGATTCCGCCAAATTTCCGGAAATCCAACTCCCGCAGTTTGGAGGGGACCTCATGGCATGGCCGGCCTTCAGAGATCTATTCACCTCTCTGGTGAGGACCAGCACGCGGCTCACCAACGTTGAGAAGTTGCACTATCTCAAGGCGAGCCTCACAGATAGTGCAGCGCAGCTCATCGCCTCAGTGCCAATCACCAATGAGGAGTTCGAGCCTGCATGGGAGCGCCTCACTCACCATTATGAGGACAAGGATCGCCTCATATTGGCCTACGTGCAACGGCTCATCAAGCCTCACACAAAGATGTGTGAGACTGCAGCAGAGCTCAATGCCCTCGTCACCTCTATGGTGGAGACGAGGGATAGGCTCAAGGGGCTGGGGGTGGCAGTCGACCAGTGGAGCTACCTGTTCATCTGCTGCACCGTGAACCGCCTGCACGTTTCAATACGTGAAGCGTGGGAGATGGAGTGGAACCGCTCGGAGAAGGCGCCCTCAATGGCGCAACTCATCACACACCTCCGTGCCAAGGCAAAGGCACTGGAGGCGGTCTCTGCAGAGGAACCCAAGAGCAGCTCATTCTCCAAGGCAGCAGCGAAGCCAGCTCAACCACCAAGGACTGCTCCAGCGGCTTCACGAACTGCTCCTCAGGCCCCAAGAGCTGCTCATTCCGCAACGACCAGCTCAACAGAGGAGAGCTCCACAATGTACCCTTGCGATTATTGCAAGGGGATACATTATGTCGTGACCTGTCCTAAGTTCAAGGACTTGTCACCGGAAGAGCGACTCAAGGTGGTGGAACAACACAGGCTGTGTTACAACTGCCTGGGCCACCACAATTCATACTCATGTCAGTCGGGCAGGACATGCAAAACGTGTGGCAGCAAGCATCATACGATGCTTCACTCATCAAGGTCCGCTCAAACAAAGGGCTCAGCAAAGGCATCAGCTCAGCCCAAGGCGTCCTCCTCCGCCAAGAAATGAGGAGACAGTGTGCCATTTTGCATTTCTGGGAATACTCATCGATCGGCTCATCATACAACTAGCAGACCTGCCACACTGCTAGCCACCGCACAAGCTCAACTCATCACCCAGGTTTCAGTTCACCCTGTTAGACTGCTCATTGATCCTGGATCAGAGCTGTCATTCATCTCCACACAAGTTGTCAGGACTCATCGCCTCCACCGTCAGCACTCAACGATTCCCATCGTTGGGATTGGCAACTCACAGACAATACTCACCAAGGGTATAGTCACAGTCCAGCTCAGATCAGTTCATTCATCGCAGTGTGTGGTCATCGCTGCACATGTGCTGAACAAGCTGACGAGAGTCCTGCCATCAGTGCCAACTCACCATCAGGAATGGGATCATCTTTCTAACCTACAATTGGCAGATCCTGAGTTCACCACACCAAAACCGGTGGACATGATCATTGGAGCAGATGCCTACGGCCAGATCATCAGGCCAGGCATTAAGAAAAGCTCAGATTCACTGCCAATTGCCATCTCAACCATATTTGGTTGTATAGTGCTCGGCCCGTCCCTGATGCCACTCATTCCATACAACGATCAGCCCATCAGATCAAGAGATTCAGGACTTGCTCACCAAATTCTGGGTACAAAAGGAGATTCACTCATCAGTGTGTACGCTCACCCCAGATGAGCAAGCGTGTGAAGATCATTTCAAGGCAACTCACACAAGAGATGAAACTGGACGGTTCATTGTGAGGATTCCTCTCAAATCCTCTCCGACAGCTCTAGGACGATCCAGGTACACTGCTCAACGATGTCTCATCAGACTCAGGAGACGACTTTCAGCCGACGACTCGTACAGCTCACTATATGCAGCATTCATGAGGGAATATCACGAGATGGGGCACATGAAACGTGCCCCTGACGACAACGCAACAGAACTGTTCAAAAGGATTGACTCTGGTGTCCGAGACAATGAGATGACCTTAGCACATGATGCTCCGGCATCAGGAGGGTTGAGGGTCTCAGAGGATCGGTCACTGGGGCAATCTCTCATTCATCCCTACTATCTCCCTCATCATGGTGTTCTCAAGGAGGACAGCTCAACTACCAAGCTAAGAGTCGTGTTCAATGGGTCGTGTCCCAGCTCATCTGGGACATCAATCAACGATTTACAATATGTGGGACCCAAGATTCAAAGAGACATCGCTGACATCCTCATCTGGATTCGACAATTCAAGTACATCTTTGCAACTGACATTACAAAGATGTACAGACAAATCAAGGTGCATGAAGATGATTGGAATCTTCAGCGCATCATGTGGACCGATGATCAGCAGAACATGGTGCCATATCAGCTCACAACTGTAACTTATGGGACAAGATCAGCACCATTTCTGGCCATCCGCTCACTTCTACAACTTGTTGAAGATGAGGGACATCGGTTTCCATTGGCAACACAACCTCTCCTCTGTGGCAGATATGTGGACGACATATTTGGAGGAGCAGAGCAATTGTCTACATTGAAAGACATTGCAACTCAGGTTATCCAGCTGTGCGCAGCAGGTGGATTTCCTTTAGCAAAGTGGCACACCAACAATAGTCAATTCCTGGCGCACGTTTCAAATCAATCAAGTCAATCAGAACCTATCTCATTTAAAGACAGCAAGACCAAGCTCCTTGGTCTGTCATGGGATCCTCATTCAGATTCGTTCAACTTCCTGTCAAGATCAGTTCCCTCAAATTCCAAGCTCACAAACAGAATCATCCTCTCAGAGACTGCTCAACTGTTCGACCCTCTTGGGTTCCTTGCACCGTTCATTGTTAGAGCCAAGATCTTACTGCAAGAACTGTGGCTCGAAAAGCTAGGTTGGGATGAAGCAGTTTCATCCCAAACATCTCACAAGTGGAACTCATTCCGAGGCGAGCTCTCTCTTGTGAGCGACATATCAGTTCCACGCTGGCTCCAGATCACATCACATTCAACAGTGGAACTGCATGGATTCTCGGATGCCTCTCAACTTGCCATGGCAGCTGTCATCTATATAAAGGCGACTGATCCAGGACAAGAACCAAGGGTGACACTAGTCTGCTCAAAATCAAAGGTGGCACCGCTCAAGAGAATGTCCATTCCAAGATTGGAACTCACCGCAGCACTGCTCCTTGCAAGACTCATGAGGTATGTGACTGACATATTGCACATACCTAACGCAAGGACATTCTTATGGACAGATTCATCTGTCACCCTAACCTGGATCAAATCACATCCTTCACGGTGGAAAGACTTTGTCAGAAACAGAGTGTCAGCTATTCAAGATCTGTCTCCAAGCAGCGTATGGAGATTTGTACCTGGCAAGGTCAATCCAGCCGATTGCGCTTCTAGGGGTCTCACGATCTCCCAGCTCCAGAAGCATGACCTGTGGTGGACAGGACCACAGTGGCTACTTAAGGATCAGCTTGATTGGCCCAAACGGTGCCAATCAGAGGACTCAAGCATTCATCTCGAAGAGCGACCGGGGCTCTCACTTGTCGTGGCAGCAGCTCAACCAAAGTATCATTGGGAGATCATTGATCAGTTCTCTTCACTCACCAGATTACTCAGAGCAACCGCAGTATGCTTCAGAGTCAGTCAGATCATCAAGAAGCTGCCAAACTCAACCCTTAGACACCCACTCACGCCACAGGACATTGAGAAGTCTAAGGTATTTTGGATCAAGGCCACTCAAGCAGCGTACTTCTCGCAGGAACTCAAGCTGATCACTGCTCAACGGCTACCACCAGCACATCCTCTTCGCTCTTTGACTGCCTTTGTTGGCGCTCAAGGCATTCTCAGAGTGGGAGGCAGATTGAAGAACTCACAGTTGGAATTTGAGGCTATTCACCCAGCAATACTCCCACGCCATTCGCATTTTTCTCATCTGGTCATATCTGAGGCTCATCAGAGGACAATGCATGGCGGGACACAGGTCACTTTGAACCACATCAGGAGGACGTACTGGATCATTGGTGGTAGACAACCAGTACGTTCTCACATACTCCGCTGCATATCATGTGCTCGTCAACGTGGCGTACGAGCTCAGCAACTGATGGGTCAGCTGCCAGCAACCAGAGTCACACCGTCCCGACCATTCCACACCACCGGAGTGGATTACGCTGGTCCACTCCACATAAAGTCCAGATCTGGTAGAGGCGCCAAAACGGTCAAGGGATGGCTGTGCATTTTTGTGTGTTTCTCCACCTCAGCAGTCCATCTTGAGGTGGTAAGTGACTACTCAGCTGACTCATTCATTGCAGCGTTCAGAAGGTTCACTGGACGCAGAGGTGTCTGCCATACTCTACACAGTGACTGCGGCACAAACTTCATCGGGGCAGACGTCTCACTAAAGGAGCTGTTCACACAAGGAACCCAACAGTTCAGTTCGTTGGCATGCTCGTTCACCAACGATGGAACGACATGGAAGTTCCTTCCACCTGCTGCGCCTCACATGGGAGGAAAGTGGGAAGCAGCAGTGAAATCAGTGAAGTTTCATCTGAGGAGAACTGTTGGAGACGCACCGCTCACTTATGAAGAACTCACCACCTTGATTGTCCAGATTGAGGCTATTCTGAACTCTCGACCACTGGAACCACTCACTGAAGATCCTGAGGATATCTCAGTTTTAACGCCAGCTCACTTTTTGGTCGGTGGACCTCTCACTGCAGTTCCTGAGCCCTCACTCCTGGATGTCAAGCAAAACAGATTGTCACGATGGCAATTCATTCAGCAACGTGTTCAGTGCTTCTGGACACAGTGGTCAACTCAGTATCTCCAACGGCAGCTCTCCATCTCAAAGTGGCATCATCCGTCTAATGAGATCAAGGTCGGTTCATTAGTTCTCATTTCAGACGAAAGGTTCCCACCAATGAAGTGGCCTCTTGCAAGGGTGATCCAAGTGCATCCAGGGAAGGATGGACTTATCAGAGTGGCTACGCTCAAGACTGCCACTACCACACTGACCAGACCTATCTCAAAACTAGCCATCCTCCCAATGACAGCTCAAGATGGGACACTGAAGGAAGACTGATCAGCAACACAGTCGCTGATGTGGGGGGGAATGTTCAATAATCATACTGGTGTTAATCATTGGAGGCCTGGAGAACTTGATCACCACTCGCTCCTACCATAACCCCTCCTGTCATCTAGCGCCCAACTCATAGTGTCCCAACCTAACCTGATGGTCGAATCGATAGAGATCGATGTCTGCTCAGCCTAGGTGTGCGCTACATGCACACCCTGGCGACCATCTCCTGAACTGTTCCACCTGCTCGTCATCTCTTAGGCGCTGATATCTCTCTCGCCTCGGAGACGTCGAACAGTAAGCAACTCAGAGCTAATCACCTGTCCTGATCACCTTAAAATTCTCAGCCGAATGGCACACGTGGGTCAATATCATGAGCCACTCTTCTTATGAAGTCGACTCATCAGATAGTTTTCATTCATGAGGATTTGTAGCCGGGCCACGCAAGTGGCCCTTTGTGCATCAACGGCGCAAAACTCAACTCATGTAGGAGCTAACCCCTCCTACGATCTCAATGAACCTTACTCAGTCCTGTTTCATTATGTGTGCCAAGTTCCCTTCGGGAACTTTCAGTGCATCACCAAGCACACTATGTCCAGTTCAGTCCACCTCATCGTATGACCATGCTCACAATTAATTGTATATTTGACTCACCTATCGATCGCATACATCGATCGATAGGTGCCTGTAAAATACTCATGTACATAACTGTAAATATCACACGGCAACGCGGGTGTCACCGGACATCCCCATGTTAATAAACCAGAACACCTATTTATTATAAATACAGTCCACTATTATTATTTGACGAATCCCACCTTACTCATCCGTTATTCTACATAGCATAAGGACAAAGTCCAAATGAATCAGGCAGCCTCGCCCGATCAACAGGGCGCGGCCCGTCCCAAAACTGCAAGCTCAGGGAAACCCTGAGCTGCCGATCTAGTATAAGAACTACCGCCAACATCCGAGCGGCTCTCAGATAAGCATCAGAGATAACTCTGTCAACACGTGTGTGCTACCAACGTGCCTGTATCTTCGCAACTCAGTAATCGTCAATAAATCTGATCGCTGCACTATCCGGTGAATTCCAATTCTTTAACCGCTCACGAACTCCTGATCGCCTATTCCGCTACCGCCCTACGCTTAACCGCGCCAGGGCACAACAAATTGCGAATTTCTGCGAAAAGAAGTGGCTTTTTCTCGGCCACATAATCAGCGAACATGGTGTGAGACCCGATCCTAAAAAGATAGAGGCTATCGAAAGGTTTCCGGTACCTAAAACACCCACGAACATAAAGGAATTCTTGGGACTCGCGGGGTACTACAGGAAATTTATTCCATAATTTTCTAAAGCCGCTAAACCACTAACAGACCTCCTCCAAAAGGACAAACCCTTTACGTGGGGAGATCGACAACGAGAAGCATTCGACACCTTGAGGAAGGCATTGTGTAACGATCCAATCCTACAATACTCTGACTTTTCCAAACCATTCATTCTGACCACTTGCGCATCCGCACTCGCTATTGGCGGAGTATTAAGCCAAGGACAAGGAGGTGAAGACCTCCCAGGGGCTTACACTTCTAGAGTGTTAAATCAGGCCGAGCGGAATTATTCGACTATTGAAAAGGAATGCCTGGCTATCATCTACGCCGTAAACCATTTTCGCTCATACCTGTATGGCAGGGAATTTCTCACAGTGACCGATCACAAATCTCTTGTATGGTTACACTCGATGCAAGACCCTTCGTGGAGATTATGCAAATGGAGATAAAACTGGCTGAATATAACTACACCATACACTATTAACAGGGCCGCGTTAATTCCAACGCAGATGGGTCATTCCACGCTAACTGAGATTTTGCTGAAAATTCAGTATGTTGTTCCTGAGATGACATAGAGGGGGGGGGTCCGCTTCATCGCTTCCCCAGATTCGTCTTTGGTTGGACAATACAGACCGCCAAAGTCGACGTTTTCGCGCATCGGCGAAAATAGACCCTTGCGGGAAAAATTTTTCTGAAGAAACTATTGGTCGTATCGATATGATTTGCCACCGCTTTCCCGAGCTCGCAGTTCTCGTTGGCTAGTCAGGAAAGCGGGGATACTTCGACCGAGCCTCCTCTCCGAATCCCGAGTCCTCTGGGCGCTTAAATGGGCGCTAGGCCCCGTGATCGAGACCGAAATTTATAATACTAGACTACCCAGAGGAGATGGAAAACTCGAGCGAAAGAGAAAGCTCGGTGGGAAACGTGAATGTTGGCCCGGCTGGCCAGATGTAATGAGAGAGGGGCGGGGAGCAAGGGAGGCCAGAGACGACACACTGGGCGAACAGATAGCTAGAAAAATGTTCTCCTGAGATTGAGTTAAATAACAGCGCCCTGTTTATTTATGTTGGGCGGACCGACGGTGTTACAACTAATTAACCTACTGCAAATCGAGCTAACGCGCTCTCGATCCTAGGCCACAAGGACCCCTGTACAATTTAACCACACGGTAGGGAAACGCGTCGCGAGGTATCGACAGGTGGTCGGTCGATTTCCGGACTGCAATGAATAAATATGCCGAACTTCAGCGGACGGTGGCCTGTTCGAGCGGGCGATCGATCGCAAATCCCGGCAACAAATGGCAAGATGGCGGCCACTTTGTTCGGCGAACGCAGTCTAATATATTACCGCGCGACTCAGATGCGATGTGCGAAGTCGCACCAAGGAAGGCAGAGCACAAACAGGCTTTTTCAACTCTACTGGCAAATACAACAATCGCGAGGAACCCGACTACTGGGCTCGGGACCCGACTACTAATCTGAGTGACGAGAGAGAGCCCCTAATTCGCTAAGCGGCCTCACACCCTCAGCGCCGCTACCCCCTAATCCTCCCGTGGCTCCATCCGTTAGACGGTGTCGAAATCGATCCCGCGCGTTAGGACCGACTTCGACCTCATGTATCGACCGCCTTGGGCGATCCGCCGAGCTGAGCAGGTCGAAAATCAAGAGCGACGGGGATCCAACGTCGTCACCTCGTCGTCCCTCGGTTGGTTGCCCGTCCTCAGGGGCGTCTCCAGCGTCGGCTGGACGGGCTCCAGCTTATCCGGCCTGGCAGGTTGCGCACCCCTGTGAGCCGGACTCTTCTCCTCGCCTAATCGGATAGCCATCCCACTAGGTGGTTCAGTCCGTCGTGCGTATCTAGGTGCCTCTCAGCGTTCGAACTCGCATTAGTGCCTGTTACTTTTGCCTGTGCCTGCCTTGGAGCGACGATGTAAGGTTAGCCGGCGCGCGCGCGCGCGCGTGTGTGTGTGTGTGTGCGTTTACTCGCCACGAGTAACTTGTGGCGAGGCAAACTAGCCCCGTCACAGCACTAATCAGAAAACCCCAATCGTGCAAATGCGCGCTAAGGAATTTCGCAACGGGCCATGCAGATTTCTCGTAGATCGTAGATACTGGAGCAGAGATTAATATTATCAAATTAAACGCCTTCCACGAAGATGTCGTCGTGAACCTGAACGAAAATGTTATCATTTCCGGGATAACTCCCGATAAATCAAAAACAATAGGTACAACGACTGTCCACCTTAATAAACAACCAGTTAAATTTCCCGTGGTAAAATCGGATGCTCCCCTGGTACCCGAAGGAATACTTGGTCAGGATTATTTGAGACAAGAACAAGCAGAGATTTCCTTTGCTCATAATACTTTAGTTACCCAAAGTGATCCTATAAAACCGATACCTTTCATTGGGGACCAATCAGCTGGCAAACTGAAGTCCATTCAAAATCAAAACTCACAGAAATTCAAGATCAGGGCTCGTGTTAGACAGCCTATCGGTATATATGTACTCAATCCAGAATTGCGTACTGGATATTTACCGCAGGTCTCGAAGAGGGATGGTTTGTATATCGGAGAAGCAGCCGTTTCGGTAAATGATCAAGAAGTTTGCCATGTTCTAGCCATAAACACTTTAGACGAAGATATCGGAGTAGAAATACCGCCACAGGAAATAATACCTTTTGAATTTCATGATCTCCCCGGAGACTCTGATTCTGAAGTCGAGACCATACCACAGCATTTTAATAGGATAGACCAAATTATTTCTAAGTTGAGATTGGATCATTTAAATGCGGAAGAGAAAAATCATGTATTAAATATCGTTGAAGAATTCCAGGATAAATTCTATTTATCGGGAGATAAATTACAACCGATTCCATTAGTTAAGCACAAGATTCCGACGGAAAATGATATGCCAATAAATACTAGACAATATAGATTTCCGCCAATACACAAGGAAGAAATCCAAAGGCAGATCGCCTCGAAATTAGAATCCGGTATAATTGCCCCATCAAGTCCCCCCTATAATTCGCCTCTTTGAATCGTCCCGAAAAAGCCCGACTCTAAAGGAAACCCCAGATGGAGGATGGTGATTGACTTTCGTAAATTGAACGAGAAAACCATTGGCGATGCATACCCGTTACCGAACATAACAGATATTTTGGATCATCTTGGCGAAACTCAATATTTCTCAGTTTTTGATTTAGCGAGCGGTTTTCAACAAATAGAAATGGATTAAGACCTGATATGCGGAAAATTGATGCGGTGAAACACTTTCCCAGGCCTGTAACGTAAATAAATATTAAAGAATTCTTTGGTTTAGCTGGATATTATCACCGTGTTCGGTCGTCGCGCCAGTAGGGCGCTCGACCGGAACGCACAGCGGCCAATCCGCGTGCACCCTCGAGCGCCTCAAAGATCTAGCGCTACCCTAGGTTCGGCTAACTCAATCTCATGACGCTGCCGGACGGCGGCAGCACCTCTCGGGCAGCTGAAGCGCCATCAGCGCTGGCTTGCCGGTTGCTTCTCTTCCGGCAGCCATTAGTCTGATTGATTCTCGATCGCAACGGTCTTCTCAAGTGTTGTGTGCGGAACACTTGTCGGATTTTCTCGGACAACTCTCGTGTGTTCTACCAGCGGATACTCTCAAGAGCTTCAGGGAAGCTCCCTGTATATTGTGTACATTTGTATAGCCTTTAGACCATAATAAACTTAGAATTAATACATACTAACGCGTTAGAGCATTGTTTTCCCTCCCTCCACCAGAGTCTCAAGTTCGCTCGTGAACACACCGTTTTATTAAAAATTTTGCAGAAGTGTCAAAGCCCTTTACCGAATTATTGAAGAAGAATTCCAAATTTGTTTGGGGAAAGGAGCAAAAGGAAAGTTTCTTGAAATTACGCAAAGCCTTATGTAAACGTCCGATACTCCAATATCCGGATTTCAATGAAATTTTTATACTAACTACCGACGCATCCGACAAAGCAATTGGAGCCATTCTTAGTCAAGAAAAGGATGGTCACGATTTGCCATTTTTGCCTTTCTCGTACCTTTCTCGTACGTTGACTAAAGCGGAATGTAATTATACTACCACAGAAAAAGAATGTTTGGCTATACTATATGCGGTAATTCATTTTAGACCGTATCTTTACGGGAGGAAGTTTATTTTGGTTAGCGATCATGAGCCTTTAAGGTGGATAAATTCAATAAAAGATCATGGACAAAGATTGGTTCGATGGCGATTAAAACTCCGAGATTATAATTACAATTTTGTAGACAAGGCAGGGAAATTGAACGTAAATGCCAATGCCTTATCAAGGAATCCAGCCGACTGTTGCAGCTCGGAAGAGTCCGACGAATCGAGTCCCTCTGATACTTCCGATTCAGACTTAGCGAAAAGTGTTACGGAAGATCAGAATTTCCCCCTCTCAAGTTCCTATCCTCAGGAATTCGCATTATACCCCGCAGGAAGTAATCCTATAACCTCTTCTAAACGAGTGACTAGTAACACCAGACAATCTGTAGAACAAAAACGATCGACCACCTCCAACCAGCTGACCATACCGAAAGCATCCACTGGTAAAATAGGGAGACCCGTAGGTTCCAGAAATCGACCCAAAACTCCGTCCGTATTAGAGCAAAGCGTAATAGCTCAAAGAATTAGATCCAAGGCAGGTACTTCCCCACCATCCTTATTACCAAATCCTCCACCCGTACAAAACCCTCCTGTGACGATAGAAGTGGAGTCCGTCTCAGAATCTGACAATCCAGATAACGTTGACATTCCGATTCCCCGCGAACGAAGTTCTGCGTTCTCAGGAATACCACCTCAACCAGAGATCCTGCCTAGAGCCGAAAATATTGACGTAAGACCAAGTACTAGCCAACCTCCGCAAGCAGCTCCCATTCCTGAGCAATATGATCGGATAGCATTGCGATTACCCGACAACGAGGAGGACAACAGTGAATCACCGGAATCTTCCCGAGCGCCAGACACACCAAGACGCCCGTCTATAGACCTGCAAGAGTTACGAGATTCCTTTTCGAAATTTGACGAAATTGAAAGAAGCAGGCATGAAGCGGAATCAGCTGCGATTGACGAAGAAGACTCAGTAACGGACGACAGCGATGAACAGAGTGACGGGGAAGAGGAAACGCAACGAAACTAAATAATCGAAGAACTTTACGAACAATTGGCAGAAATGATTGGTCCTACGAAAGCTTCTAAGGGAGTACCCGTAGAAAGACTAATAGGCGGACCGATAGATAGACCAACGACACAATTGACCTTACCGGGAATATCAGAAGAGACAGAACTAGACATGACTATCGAACCAAGACGAGACTATTCCAGATCCATAATTTCTACTCCGAAGCCCCTCCACAAACCATTAGCATTGTCTACACCTTATCCGAGCTTTCTTAAGGAGGGAGGTAGAAGAATTATAACAGAACCAACATGTAAATCAACATCCGTATCCACACCTACACTTGCGCCTACCACCCCGATAATACCAAAGACATTAGATACGCGAATTACGGAATCAATACCCCTTGTTGTCCCTGAACGATTTAAAATAATTGAGCATAGTAGAGAAAACTTAACATACTATACAGCAAATTATGTTCATTTCCTTTCCGCCGATTGTGAATTGACGACGCCCATCAGCAAATTATTATCCGATCTAGGACTAATAAATAGTACCGATATGAAACTCGCAAAACCAAAATTAGGACAAATTCTGATTACCAAAAATGGTAGTTTCAAAATTTTTACTATCATAATTAAAAACAATCATTTCGTTGAATTCTCCACCGACACGATAGAATTGGCCTTCAAGAATCTGCTAACTGTTTTAATAGAATCAAAAGTTAACCATTTTAGAATTTCCCAACAAGGAGATTTCATGGATACACTGCCTCACGGTACGCTAGCCAAAATGCTAATGAATACTTTTGAGGAAGCAGGTGTAAAAATCACAGTATGCACGGGAATAATACAAATACCACCCGAATCTTTGCGCTCTAAGATAATTTCAGAGCTACATGAAGGATTAGTGGGTGGTCACAAAGGCGTTACTAAAACGTATCGTCGAATTCGGGAAAAATTTTATTGGCCTAGAATGCGAATTGATGTTCAAAATTTCATCCGCTCATGTGATAGCTGTCAAAACCGGAAACTTGTGAGAATCAAGACTAGAGAACCTATGCTGATAACAGATACTCCTATTGAACCGTTCGAAAAAATATCAATAGATACGGTATTTACCCCATTACCAATAACAACTAGCGGCAATAGACATATTCTAACCATGCAGGATAATTTATCAAAGTATTGCATTGCGGTCCCAGTACCTAATATCGGGGCTGAAACAATAGCTCACGCATTAGTGACTAACTTAATCTTGAAATGCGGAGCACCCAAGGTTATACTTTCTGACAAGGGTACCAGTTTCATCAACAAAATTATTCAAAGCATCGCAAAAATTTCCGTGTGAAACACATAAGCACCTCGGGCTACAGACCCCAAACTAACGGAGCTCTTGAAAGAAGCCATATAGCATTAACAGAGTACATATCTCACTACATAGATAAATTCGATGATTGGGATAGACTAGTACCCTTTGCCATGTTTTCATATAATACGTCCGTGCATGAAGCCACGAATTTCACTCTCCATGAGATAATGTTTGGAAAATTAGCAAGGATACCTTCGGAACTTCCTCCTGAAGAAGAGCACCCCACTTACAATTCCTACCTCTTAGATTTGGTAAATCGGTTATCTGAGATGCAACTAGTCGCTGGTAACAACTTGATTAGGGCAAAAGAAAGATCTAAGAGTTATTATGACCAAAACGTTCACCCTTTCTCTGGCAAAGTAGGTGACCAGGCCCGCGTGTTGATTGAACCCAAAAAAGGAAAATGTAGCCAGCGATATCATGGACCGTATGAAATAGTTGGACTCACGGATAGAAGCAATGTGATCTTGGAGAATGAGGGTGGAAAGAGATTCGCTAAACATTTGGACAAAATTAAAATAGCAGGATAATGTCGATAAATTACAGTTGAAATGAACCTTGCACTCACTTGGATATTCCTCGGACTATGGACTACTGCTGGCACGACAGATTTCTACCGAGTCACCCCTATCGATAGAAATCCGGGATTATACTATGAAAGATTGTACAATGTATTCTTCCGAAGGGCCGACTGGCGTGTGATAGTATACATAGATCCGGCGAAGTTATATCACAAATTCGATAAGGAATTAAGAAATATGGAAAACGTCTACCAACAATGTAAAAATTCATCGACTTCTCTTGATTGCGAAGGAATATTGCAACTGCAGGCGTCACAGCGAAAAATCCAATACTGTCTCAATCAGCAATTGGAAGTAAAGGATCTCATCTTCAACATTCCAGGAAAATTCCACAATGAAGATGAAGCACAGCTTCCGGCAAGCCTGAAATGACGAGGAACCCCGTTTGGATTCATAGGTTCAGTCAGTAGGACGCTCTTTGGGACCCTTAACGAAGAAGATGCGGAATACTTCACCGGAGAAATCGATAAACTATACCAAGGACAGCGTGACATGGCGAAGGTTATGAGGAACTATACACACATAGTTGCCACGGACCTTCACCGCGTTCACCAGAGCATCAATGGGGCAATGCAGTTAATAGCAAGGAACCATGCAGTAATAGGCAGTTTCCAGAAATTCCTAAATGAGGAGAGTATTTTGAACTACACCGTAGCGTTAATGCAGTATAACGCTAACTTAAACCGATTGCTCGATGAATACATCGCTGCGGCAAGAGGTACTGAATCCATCGTGCGGTCGACCTCAGAGAAATAATCTCGGAAATACATCAAGCCTCAACTCAGTATCGGCTACCTTATCCTGAAGACCAAATTTCTGAAATTATGAAATTGACTCGGGTAACCATATTCAGATCAGACAAAATCATGTTTGGTCTGTACATACCTTTCACAGATCGAGTGAATTACCATGTTTACAAGCTTCACAGCCTACCCATATCTCAAGCGATCGGGCTAAACCGGGGGAACTTGTCAGCATACGTTAAGCCAAAATTTCGATACATGAGATTTTCGGACGATCATGCTAAATATTTCGAAGCCGATGAAGAATACGTGCAGTCATGTGTTCACGCAGTAAGGGAAACCTATCTGTGCCCAGCAGGATTACCGCTGATGGATACGGCCGATGCACGATTGTGTGAAGTGGATCTATTGATTCAGCCAACGATCTCTTCATTGAGGAAATGTAATATACTAATTCGATGTAATGATCAGTTATCGTCTGAACATTGGACGCGGTTGGCCACTTTGGGCGGATGGTTATTCTCGACAATGGACGCGTTACCATTACGCCTAATCTGTGAAGATCAGGACCCGATCACTATCCGAATCAAAGGAACCGGGATACTGGAAATACGGAATAAATGTACGGCGAGAACACAACGAGCTATCCTGGCGGGAGCTCGAACATACAATTACCCAAAACAATTCTACTACGATCCCGACCTATTGCTGAATGTCACGCAAATGTCGCCAATACTAGAAACCATACCTCAGCTTGAGGAAGATGAAATTGATGTCAAGGGTGCCATAGTCAAGGATGGGGAAGATCAAACCTTGCCCGGAATAGAACAAAAGCTGGAGGAAATAGGAACCCGACATCGGGACAAGAAACGGCACTTGCGGCTGACCTATGGATCCATACTAGTGCAAACAGCCGTCGTGGCAGGACTAATGATCTTACTCTTCAAGAGGACTCTCCCTGCGCTAAAGAAAAGACGAATGAAGCCAACACCAACGATTACCGATGCTTCAATGCACGAAACTGATAGTGCAGTCTTAGCAACTCCTGAGCCCGTGGTCGAGCCACTGGTGCAAAGAGTTATTCTTCCTTAATCTTATTTGTTGCGCTTTAGTGCGTCCTACTCTATTTTATTTCATTATATGAAATTTATTTCATATTCATTCTCTACAGGAACAATGAGTGTTGGTTGGCAGCCCACCGTGACTACCCAAAATACGGTGACTAACCGTATGGTATTTGTCGCTGGATTACCAATATATGTTAACAAACGACAGTTGGAGAATTTCATCCGAGATGAATTTGACTTGGGCTCGCAGCTGGAGAAATTGATCACCCAGAAGAAAGAGTGCGACTCCACGGCAACGCGCCTTTGCCGATGGAATGCATCATTGCAATAGCGGGATGGTTGCCGTTCAAAGAACGCGCACGAATGGAGTGCGTGTGTAACACTTGGAGGGTCGCATGACGGGCGAGCTTGACGGACGTGACAGCACTTGACACTACTGACTGGAGATGGGGCCAAGGACGCGACGGTCCTAATAGGTACCTTGTCCCCGTGGCCATATATTGGTTGCTGATTAGGTGCGGCCAACAGATTACCAGTGTAAACCTAACAAAAAAAGAACTCATATCCAAACTCACTCCCAGTTCACTATCTCTCATCCCGAAATACTGCTCCAATTTAACAAGTTTCTTGAACCCCCATATCCTTACCCCTAATGTCACTCTTCCTCAACTTTCGAATTGCCATAACCTACGACGAGTAACTTTGGGCACCTTAGAAAGTGCACCCGACGACGTGTTACGCGCCGTGATTGCAGCGAATCCTGCGCTTATGAGCCTTAAAATTTTCGGCGCGACAATGTCTGGCAGGGCCTTAGGCTACCTAACGGTCCAAACGTTAGTCTTGTACCGCTGCAATCTGATTGATCCATCCCACACCTCACTAGTTTTCCTCAATATGGCCTGTCTTAGCGAACTTAATTTAACACTCACAACGATACAATATCCAGAGCCACTACAAGGTATAATTAATAACCCGACCATTTCTTCCCTGAAACATCTCACGATTCGTGGCGTACATTTCTCTCCTTCTGCCTTCATAGATTTCGATCCCGATCAACTAAACTCTGGCCCACTGGGCAGCGCTATTGCAATGCCATCCAAGATCCCGAAACTGACCCGACTCACATAACAGATTGTGGATGGGTCGGGAATGACTTCGTCGCACAAATAGGCACGCACCTACGAGAGCTAAACTATCTGGACCTGAGTGGGTGCACAAATATCATAGGATTCGGAGCCCTTGACCCCCTCTCCAATCTGACAGATTTAAAAACGATCTTCATGGACCGAATGCACGAGACGGTGACTTTCAATTTTCTTGTAACATTAAGTAATCTGGAACACCTCGAGTGTAGAGACAATCACCGAGCACTCGACGAAGACTTAGCTCGCCCGGTGGAGACAGCGCACCACCTAACTAGTATAAGTTTAGAAGGATGCATTAACATCGGTAGAGGCGTGGTTGAAGCGGCGTATAGGGCGATACCCCACAGACCAAGTACCACGAGGTATTTGTTCTTGGGAGGTACCGCCGCGAAACAATACAGGAGAGACAGGCAAAACACATACCTTCGAATCTACTACGACAGACAGTCTTCACGATAGACAATTTTTTGTACACCGCCAACACTGACCATGACCATTCTCATCGAAGGCTTGGGAACCTCGATTAATCAATCTTGGGTTTACCCGTTATCGAGGTACCAAGGTGGAGGTGAGACACCCCTGACGGGACTGACGGCAACGCGGGCAACAGGGACATCAGCGAGGACGATGATGATTCTAAGAAGGGAGGGGTGTTACGTTCCGCGACCCTTCCTATTTATTTATTTTTTTTTTCCCTCTAAAAGAATTATCGTAAGTGAAGCGTGGGACAGACCCAGATCAGTACCCCAATATCTAGGAACGCCGGAAGCCCGGTTTCAAATATTGCATTCCGCGTTACTTATCAGCGATTTGTAAGCCTGAGACCAAGCCGTCACACACGGTCCCAGGCTGGGATAAGCAAGTAGAGTTGCGAGAATGCTGTCGATGCAACTAAGTCGCGTGAGTAGGGATGACGGTCACTCCAGGCTCCCGAAAGAATACGGGGAGCGATCACTCTGTGAAAATCAGTCGCATAGTTCGCTTCCAGCAGTCCGCGGTTTCCATTAAGCAAAGTTGCGCTCGAAGATTGTAGAGTACAAGTGAATGTAAGGACTTGGTATCGCGTTAAAATCAAAACTTCCTTTACGATCCAGTTATAGAAAGAATTCCATTTTTAGATGCATAATATTCATCCATTTATTTATACCTTTTCGTAGTCAGTAATAATTGTATCGAGTGTGTGTGTGTGTGATCAAAGAGTAGCCGTCGCCAGTCACCGACGAAATCAGAGAAGGCGAACCAGAAAGCGAAAGAACCCGAAAGGGAAAGAAACAGGAGGCGAGAGAGGGAGAGAGAGGGAGAGAGAGTGTGTATGAGGCGCAGTGTGTTTGAAAATGACCGTTGGGTCAGTGAATGAGGAATCTGGTGGTCTGGGATAGTCACTGTAGGCAAAGTTGAGTTAACTAAATGGATGTATTGTTTACCTATATGTGAGTGTTTATGTACTCGAATGAGCTGATGATGATAGCTGAAAAGTATATCTGCTGGAGCGGTAACGAAGTCACAAGTGGTCACGACCACTATGAAAGGATGAGCGTACAATAAATACATGAACATTGATAACATGATGTGCACTTAAAACTAAATGAGTTAACTACCTACCACTGCAGTGGAATCTCAAGAGATCAGTCGCAGAATGAGCACAAAAATATAGACTTTTTTGACACACGCGTGTGGATCGATGAACAATAGAACCAATAATGGCGATCGACTAGACGAACAGGGGCGTCCAGGGAAAACCCTGGCGGCCCCAGGGATGAATTCATGATGTGGAGAGCCCTGGTCAAAACTATAAGCGTTATTGGTTCGGTGAGCCACGAGCCCTCTGTCGCTGCTGCAGGCGGATATCGATCTTGGATAATAGATGATCGATGCTGGCAGTCCTGCTGCCAGCCAATGAGCTCGACGTAATTACTCAACACAGTGGGTTGAGGGCAGAGTCGTGACGATTGCCGTAGGGATGAGATGTGCAGAAGAGTTGTGAAAGAGAGAGTAGTGTGTTGTCAGAGCCGTTGTGTCGTAGACGTTGTTGGTCTGGATGTGCAATAAATTGAAATATACCCGTATAATTGCCTTCCCTCTTTCCGTTCCCACTACTACATATCTTTACGCAGATGTGCCTTCACCCGTCGCAATTACGACCCGGTCGCCAAGCACGGGTACAGCTCATTACGTACTACGCGAATACGTTCAGTTGTGGAAGACGCAAATACTACCAGACATTCTACGAGGAAGACTTTTGCAAAGATTGCTACAAGGGGCTCGACAAGCCACAACGTTCACTCCCATGCGTGATCACTTCCTCTACCTTGAGGACCACGCAGACAAGCGTTGCGACCAATGCTCTCGCGTAATCAAGATACACACGTGAAAATCGGAGGAATGTCGACAATGTCGGGAAACAGTCAAGCTAATATTGAGCGAATTGTCGATCAAGATATTCAACACTAGCTGGTTCACTAACGAACGTTACCACAATTTTGCTTATCGCCAGCACATGCTCGAACAGTATATCATCGAAAAATTGGAATTCCTAAATCTGGAATCATACCCGTTGGCTGACTCAGAGGTAGGAGAGACAGAGACGACTATCTCTGCTACGTCGGGGTAGTACTCGTAGGATTTCACCGTATCCCATTACTTGTAAGGGAACGAATTAGAGGCGTTAGACGTAAATAGGTTATAACTAGGATAAGATGTTAGTCAGCAGAAGACCGAGGCGATCTTGTTTTATGGTGGCCGAGGCTCCGTGGGGCCGCCACGCCAGCGGTGGATAGCGGTGGGAGGCGCCGGTGTCCAGATGGGAGATACCATGAAATATTTGGGTCTCACCCTGGACGGCCTCTGGTGCTTTAACGCGTACTTCGACCGGCTCATCCCCCGTGTTGAAAAGGCGGCAGGCGCTCTCGGTCGCCTGCTGCCCAACATAGGGGGACCGTGGGAAGGGGTCCGACGCCTGTATTCGGGAGTCGTCAGTTCTATGGTGCTCTATGGAGCCCCTGTCTGGGCGGACGACCTGGCGGCCAGTCGACGCAATCGTACCCTGCTGTTCGGGGTACAACGTCGGATGGCCGTCAGGGTCGTGCGAGGTTATCGCACGATCTCCCTGGCGTCGACCTGCCTGTTGGCGAGGTTTCCGCCCCTAGATATCCTGGCGGCGGGGCACGCGGAGACCTACGCCGGTCTTCGCGCCCTCCGAGACGGGGGCGAACTTCCTACGGGAAGGGCGGTCGAGGAGTTGAAGCGCCGGACCCGGCGGCTCGTTGTCGAGAGGTGGCGGGAGCGTCTGCAAGATCCAGGACACTCCCACCACAGAGCCGTCGGAGCAATTCTCCTGAGCCTTGAGGCTTGGTTGAGTCGCAGCAGAGGGCAACACTCATACCGCGCGACACGGGTGCTCACCGGGCACGGCTGCTTCAGTGAGTACTTGTGTCGCATCGGGAAGGAGGCGACAGCACAATGCCACCATTGTGGCGGTCATTAGGGAGATCCTCGGCAGCGGGAGGTGATGGAGGAGGTCCTCCTCCAAAAGGAGGAGGCAGAGTGGCAGCGAGAGAGGACGGAGCCCTTCCATCTGGCGAGTGCCCGTCCTCGCCGCCGCCCCGGGGGATGCAGCCCCTCCCCGCAGTAGCCAGAGTACCCGGCCGCACTCACGGGCAGGGTACGTACCAAGGGGTCGTGAGGCGGCAGAGTGGTGGCTCTGTCGCCCGCATAAACGACCACGAGGTGGGGCGGGACGTGTCGTGGTCGCACGTCCCATCAAGGAGGTTCTTGCGGAACAGCGGTTCTTGCGGACACGGGCTCGCTCCTCCTTCACTGATAGCGAAGGAGTGGGTCGAGCCGTGCTTCCCCGCCGGGATGGGGGACGCCTCCCTCACTCGCTTACGCGAGAGCGGGGATGGCTCTCTCCCCCACCATGAGATGTGCCCCCCGAGAGGGGCGGGCGCGGGGCGGCACCGTTCGCGTTCGACAAGAGTTCCCCGTGCCGCCCCACAAAGCGCGGAGGATGGCCACCGTGGCGTTTTAGCCGGTACGAGTCCGGCACTACCCCGTCGCTCCCACCAGGGCGGCGGGGTGTCCATGAGGATTTCCCCACGTAAAAAAAAAAGGAGAAGTAGTGCATGTCTTAAACTGCATCCCGGTAGAAGTGCGAGTCAGGAAGACCGATGCCTGCTACTCGGAATTACCAGTGGAATTCCGCAATGTGTCGTATTTTCTGACACCAAAATCAAGAATCATAACGCAACACGGAAGCGAACGAGACTGCAGCCACTTGTTACCCGTAATGTACCAGATCGAAGATTCCTGGATACAGTTTTCACCAACAGCCACTGAGGGCAGAAAACCGCAACAGCTGCAACCCATGACAAGGCCATTGTTGCGCCCGAGCCCAAAGTCGGCTCTCGGAATGCGCAAACTTGCAAGCCCTTCGTTCGAAAGGATGATGCAATGTCCAAAGGTAGTGCCCAACCATTATATCAGTAGCGAGCGTAGAGCGACTAAATCACGTTTAGCAACGAGGCATTGAGTCACTTCGCTTGATCAGCGCCTCGTGCTACGGCAACGCCCGTCTCGAACAAAACCATCGACCGATGTCCCGATCGGGGACTCGCTATCCAGATTTCAACCAGAACACATCCGTGCGAACCAGCGAGTTACTCTGTATCTCTTGTCAGTTCTTTGGTTATACCTTATTCAATAAACGTCAAGTTTTGGGTTTAATCCCGGTGGATTCCAATCGTTTAAACGCTACGAGCCTAACTTCCTCCGATCCCACTACCCGCTCTGTGCCGTGACCACGCAGGGCACAACATTAAATGGTGGCAGCGATAGGATCTGCACTGTCGAAGTCAAATTGTGAGTCTGCCGAAAAGTGTAACGTGGCGTGATTGCCAGTGTTACCCCAATTCGACCTAGAAGTCAATCTCTGCTGAGGTAGAGATCGGCAGGACCACCCAAACCGGAGACGCGAACGAGCTCTTAGGAGAAACTCGCACTCCACCAAACCGCCGCTCTCTTGTCAGAGGCGGCTAGACGGCCTAGCTAACGGGAAAAGTACAACCAAATCTGACCGGACGTCGCCGACCTGCCATTGCTGATCCGAGGACCTTTGGCTGAGCGGATACGACCACCGAGACACCAAGAAGGAACGCACCATCTACCTACGGACCGAAGACCCTGTACGAGCGATAAGGAGCTTCAGAACCCGACACGCCAACAACACCTTGTACAACAAAGGCCATAAGGAAACATCGCCACTTCGCCGACTCCAGTTACGTCAACCGACACCCCATGTCTACCAGTGGACACCAACCAGCAGCATGCGCCTGCCAGTCATCCTATAAGTAAACAGACAACTCGAATCGCCATAGCGATATCCGAAAGAAATATATCGTAAACCAGAATTTTCACACGGCCCTTGCATACCTACGGAAGACGCACTTGCCCTCAGATACCTTCTTCCCAACGGAAGGTCATTCTGTAGATCACTAGAGTCTGTTTTTGATAAGAAGCTCATATTTAGTCCAGTACATTCTACAAAAGTAAAGGCGTGTCCTTCCCTGGACAATTCCCGCCATCAACGACGCCGCGTGCTAGCACCCAAGCTAGACACTAGCACCGACACATATCGCGCCGCCAGCTCGAGCGCCCATACGACACCCGAGAGTATCGTTGTACCGTCGCAGCGCCGGTACCCTGTTAAAAGACACAACTTCAGTCTTGTAGGAGACGAACCCGCTATGTCATACTCAGGTCCTAGCGACTCCAATAACCGGTCGACCCGAGGAGTCATAACCGCGCTCGGACTAATCGGAACTTTTGATGGAGAGAGAGACTCCGACTTACTCGCGTTTCTTAGCGATGTCGATTGCGCCTTGCAGTGCGCACCTGAAAACGAGCGACCCTGACTTCTGCCACTCATCTTAGAAAATAAAATAAAAGGCAGAGCCTTGCGAGAATTGCAACCCAAAACAATAGGTAGCTTCACGGAATTAACCCGCCTACTCAAAACGCGATTCGCCGTAAAAAGATCCTCCGGCACCGTACAGACCGACTTTAGTAGTTGTAGACACAGAGAAGGAGATAGCGTCCAACATTACGGATCTAGGATGGAAAGACTATTAGCCGAAATGAAAGAACTGTCCATCGAGGACACCCTCGACGCGTCACAGAGTTCAGCCATCGAGGATCTTCTAGAAAAACAAGCCTTACGTTACTTTACTCGAGGATTGAAGGATCACCTTAAACTAATATAATGAGAACGCGTACTTTCGATAAGCTACAATCGGCAATAGCAGCCGCCATCGAGGAAGAGCGGATTCTAGGACTAGGTTCCCCTCGCCCAAACAACCCTTCGAGTTACCGCAAGAATACTCGGTACAAAGTGCGGAAGATGCCACAAGATAGGCCACATCGCTAATAATTGCTACACTCGCCTAAGTTCGCCCCGTCCTTTTCCTGACCAAACCTCACACCGCCCTCATAACCCTCGAGCTTACCCCACTAACCGGGCAGTCCAACACGTAACTATAACGTGCAGATACTGCAAAAAACCCGGGCACACCCTCGAGGAATGCCACGCACGCCACCGAGCGAACGAGAGAAATCGGACGGAGCGACCCCCGCGCGCACACAGTGACTCACGAGAATATTATCGACAGCCTGAAACACGAGACGCGGCGCGTGTCGCGCCTCGCCGTCCCGACTCTGAAAGAAGGCCGGACGATGACACGAGAATCATTTCATATCAGGTTAACACGATAGCAGCTGAGCCCAAGTCCCCCTTCGTGGTGCAACACCTTGTCGTGGTGAGGGGGCATGCGGTTCCTCTAACGATCAACGGGGCCGTACCGGCGGGGCCTTCGGGCCCTGGCAGGGACTCCCTTGCCGGGCGGGCTCGCTGTGAAGGGGGACTTACTAAGATTGCGCGCGCACGCACACGCACACCTACGTAACCTACGTCACGGGGTAGTACAGCGTGGGGGGCACATATTCACACACATCGGACACTGACATTCCCCTCTGGGAGGCCTGCCCTTCGGGGCAGTACTTTCCAGAGGGGCACACTCACGCACACATACACCGTCCGGGGGCAGTTTCCCCCGGGGATTTCTCCCGCCTCAAGGGGGATAGGGGAAGAAACCCCGAAAATAAATCACTTATGGACGGAGTTACAAGGGACTTACGAGTTACGGTGCAGAGGTGCGATCCTTCAGTACCGGCGCGCAAAGGTGGGCAAGCAGGTCGATGCGCGTCGTCATCCGACAACTGCAGGGATGCGTTGGTGGGCCACTCGACCAGCGCATCTTCCAATGCCACGAGAGTGCTTGGGAAGGGTGATTCCAGCGACGGTGCCGCTGGGTCACAGGAGTTAGGTGGCAAAGGGAGGGGAAGGGGTTTGTCAAGTCCCGCCCTTCACGCGCCAGGGCCAGGAGGAGGGTGAGAACGATCGAGTCCGATTCGGGCTCAGATTCCTCCACCCTCTCCGGTGGCTCGGTCTCGTCGGTCCCCCGTGTGTCCAAGACATCCGCGGAGTCCGCTAAGGCGAGGCGGTTTGCCGGGCCGCCCGATGCGGCGGAGCGGGTTGCCTCACCTGAGGCGACTTGTCCTCCCGCCCCGGGCAAGAAGAAGCGGAATGCGGCCAACGCCCTACGCTAGGAGGCCGAGCTGGTCCGCGAGATGCGGGTCAGCTCCTCTCCGAACGTGCCTGCGATGGTCCTTGAGGCCATGGACTTGGTGTGCCATTTGGCGGCCACGTCCGGTAACCTCAAGGGCACCTACCAGGCGCAATTAAAGGAAGCTGCCGAAACAGGGATCCGAGGGGCAACCGAGTTGGTCTCGCGTACTAACTCCGACGGGAAGGCGGCGTTGACCGAGGCCGAAAATAGGCGCTTGAGGGCTAGGGTCGCCGACCTCGAGGGGGAGGTCCTCTCCCTCTCGAGGAAGGTGGAGATCCTGAGCCGCCAAGGGGCGGGTACCTCGGGCCCTATTGGTTCGGCGGTGAAGGGGCAGAAGGGCGCGCCCGGGGTTCCTGGCGGGTGCCCGGACTGGGGCCATCTGGTCGGGTGGCCTGCAAGGGCGCTCGTCCGCCCGTGCCATCAGTGACCCCCGTTCCCGTCCTCCCGGTCGCTTTTGGGAAGAAGGGCCTGGCGAGGAGGGGGACAGGGAGGGGACGAAGCTCAAACCCGCTCCCAATACGCGAGCGGGCGCCCCGCCCACACCTCCCGCTCCTCCGAGCGAGGAGTGGGCAAAGGTAGTTGGCCGGAAGGCCAAAAAGGGTGCGGGCAAGAACCCCCTGCAGCGCCGCTCTCGACCCGGGTGACCAAGGCCCAGGCGAAGAAGGCCAGGCAGGTCTCGGCCCAGGTCAAGCCGGGACCGAAAGCTGCTCCGGCGAAGAGCGGCGCGGCGGGGTTGCCGCGGCTCCCTAGGGCGGCGGTGGTAACCCTTACCGTGCCGCAGGGCGGTAAGCTCACCTATGCCGAGGTGATGGCTAAGGCGAAAAGCCAAATCTCCCTGGCCGTGCTCGGCATAGGTGAGATCCCCGGTGAGGGTTCGCTCGCCAAGGCCCAGCCGCTCTCGCAGCGCCTGACACAGGTCTTGGCGGGTGAGGAGATCAGGGTTGCTCTGCCCTACAAGCGCGCGGAACTGCGGGTGAGGAGACTGGACGACTCCGTCACGAGCGGGGAGGAAGCTGCCGCGATCGCGGCGGCCGGCCAGTACTCGTCGGGGGATGTTAAGAGGGGCCACATCCGTCGATCCCCCGATGGGCTGGGTGTTGCATGGGTGCAATGCCCACTGGCGGCCGCCAAAAAGATCGTGGCAGCTGCCAAGATTAGTGCGGGGTGGTCCACCGCACGGGTGGAGGCGCTCGCGCAGCCCCCCCCCCAGTGCTTTAGATGCCTGGAGTGGGGCCACGCGAGGGCGGCGTGCCCCGGAGCGGTTGACCGCTCCGGCATGTGCTACAGGTGCGGTAGGTTGGGTCACATGGCGGCCGGTTGCGGACTGCCCCCCAACTGCGCTCTCTGCGCAGAAAAGGGGCGGCCGTCGACCCACCGGCTGGGGGGCAAGTCCTGCACGGCCGCGAAGGGGAAGGAGCAGAGCGGTAAAAGGTACGGGGTGGTGTCAAGGGGATCGTCATCGGTGACGGGGCCATCCGTCGGGAAGGTGGTGGGGGTTGCCCCGCCCCGACCCAGGCACCAGCCCCGGTGCCCGTGGGAAGTCCCGCGGCACCTTCTAACCCTGACCCCTCCTCAGCGGGGGCGGCGGAGCCCCAAGAAGGGACTCCCGAGAGAGTCCGGCGGAGACTCTCCCTCCCCTTCCTGCTGGGAAGCCGCTGTATTCAGCGGTGCCAGCCTTGTCCGGTGCTGCTTCTCAGGGACTTCAACTCGAAGTCTACGAGTTGGGGCTCCCCGAGGACAAACGCGAGGGGACGGGCCTTGGAGGCCTGGGTGGCGGGTTTCGCCCACACCTATGTGCAGCGCGGGGGCGGCTCTATCGTGGATCTCACGTGGGGCTCGCTCTGCGTCGTGCGCAAACTGCGCTCCTGGCGCGTGGAGACGCTATCGGATCACCGATACGTCTCCATGGAGCTCTCTGGTACGGGGGCGCGTGTGGGCAGACGACTCCGCCGCCGGGGAAGAGGTACCTCTGTTGAAGGTTGATTCCTTATCCGCGTAGAAATTAGTGCAATACTTCTAGGAAACACAAGCTTTATTCACCTTTATCGTTTGAGGGTCTGCAGAAGAGTGAAACACCAAAGCAACTTGCAAACATAGAAACAACATTACAAACAAACTGAACCTATCATAGAGAACCCCGTAAAACAAAGTATGCAGTCTCGTGTGAATGCGCTTGCTATACGTATGTACATTTATAGATTACTTTAACACTCCTTCTCATTCACACAAGCCACAGCTATTTCGTAATGTAAGCAACCGTTTCGTGGGCAATGGTTTCGTTAACAAATCTGCTAACATTCTCTCAATAGGACAGTATTTACACTTAACATACCCCTTCGCAACAAAATCTTTTACAAAGTGAAAGCGCGTATCGATGTGTTTAGTCCGATTCGATAACTTCTCATTTTTACCGACTTCGAAAGGAGGAGGTACTCAATTCGATCGCTATATTTTTTTTTTTTTTTTTTTTTAAATGTTTGTCCAGCGTGAACTCTGATATGGGTGGACCGATCGGGATGAAACCTTGCCTATCTTATAGAGGATGCTCACAGTTTGGTCCCATTATAAATTTTTTCGAAATTGTTGAACGCTAACCATTTTTATTGCATAAAAACCGAATTTCGCGCTGATTTCACGTTTCTACTAGAAATTTCGTTTGTCCGGCGATATTTCCGAGATCGATGGACCGATCGGGATGAAACCTTGCCTATCTTATAGAGGATGCTCGCACTTTGTCCCCAATATAAATATGTCCGTAATTCTTTAACATTAACAACTGTTATTGCATAAACACCGAACTTTCGATTGTCGATTGGTAACTTATAAGGGAAGTTCTCGCGGTAGACCCTCTTGCATAAATTTCGGAATGTACAAGCTTTTCTTTCTTCAACAAATTCGGCTACATTTCTTCGTCTATAACTGTTACACCAGTGCAACGATGAAATTCAAAATGAAATCGACCACGAACCATCAATTTATTGATTTCCTATACTAAAAAGCATTAAATAAAAAAAAATATTTAAAAAAAAATGTGACCGACTTCGAAAACTGACAAAGTTCCAGAGAGCTGAAAACTAAATAAAAGAGCTGAAAAGTAAAAAATAAGCAACACAACAAATGCTCTGAAAAGTAAAAAATAACTTCTTGTTGTCATGGATACAGAAATTTGCATCAAGCCTAAATATTCTGCAACTTTTCGGAGGCGGCGGAAATATAAGTAAAATATTACAAAAGTCACGAAATCCTCAAACTCAAATCTGGAAATACTCGTGGTCTCTATGTACATATATATGTACAAATTGAAGGGGCGAAGTATACCCTATCGAATATGCTAATATTGTTAACATTAACTGGTCTGGTATTCGACAATTCCGAATAATTCCGACATCTCATAGGTGTATGTTAATCTAGCAAATACGCATATATGTATAACAGACTGCGCCAATATAACTATCGTTACTCTCCTGTGTACCATTTTGTTTTCGTCAATCATTAAAGTCGTCCTGTGGTTGGACTGATAGATATATAGGGATAGAGATAGATCGAAACAGAAAGAGAGAGAGATTGAGAGGCGGGAGGAAGAGTACGAAAGCAAGAGTGAGAAAGCACGGGTAAGAAAGAAAATACGGATAAGCGCGGGTAAGACACACCAGTATTTGCCAGTAATATTTTACTTATATTTGCGCCGCCTCCGAAAAGTTGCAGAATATTTAGGCTTGATGCAAATTTCTGTATCCATGACAACAAGAAATTATTTTTTACTTTTCAGAGCATTTTTTGTGTTGCTTATTTTTTACTTTTCAGCTCTTTTAGTTTTCAGCTCTCTGGAACTTTGTCAGTTTTCGAAGTCGGTCACATTTTTTTTTAAATATTTTGTTTTCTATTAATTTCAAGCAACTCTGATTATCCTCGAAAATTGTAATTGGCCCACTGGTCATCTGTTTCATGTCATCTAGAATTCTCTTAATCCAGAAAGCTTCTTGACACGCCGTTGATAGAGCGAGAAACTCTGCTTCTGTTGTTGATAACGCCACACAAGTTTGTTTCCTGCAAGCCCAACTTATTATTGCTCCATTTAATTTGAATATGTATCCGCTGTTCGATTTTCTATCCAATCGATTTTCCGCCCAGTTTGCGTCAGCATAGCCGTAGATGAATTCTTCAGTCCTGGAACCTCCTAGTATTAGTTTTAATTCTAATGTGCCTGACAAATACTTCACAACTCGTTTCAATTCTGTCCATGCCTTTTGAGTAGGTTTACTAACTCTTTGCGCTAATATAGATATGCTTGCTGATATATCTGGTCGAGTGCTCACGGCAATATAAAGTAAACACCCGATTAATTTTTGATATTCAGCATTTCTTAATGGAACTTTACTATCGTCTGCACATTTGTCATAATTCGGATCAAGTGGCACAGAAGAAGGTTTTGCATCACCTAAACCAAATGTTACTGCCACCTGCTTTATGTAGTTTCGTTGACAAACCTCATAGAATCCATTTCGATTCTTATTGATTTCAAGTCCCAGATAATGTTTAATATCTCCCAAATCATGCGTTTCAAATTTCGACCAAAGACCCTGCTTTATCTTGTCAATCATTTTCATTGACTTGCTAGCAATTATCAAGTCATCAAACTTAAATTAATACGTAGCACACAATAATCCATCTTGGTCTTCCATCATGTAAAGACATGGATCCGCTTTTCCTTGAGAACAGCTGATCTGTATTAATGCAGCATGAACTACTTCATTCCACGATCTTGCTGCATGCTTTATCCCATGTAAGCTTCTTTTCAATAGACATGCTATATTTGAATCATTGTCCTTTTCGTATCCCGGTGGCTGTTTCATGTAGATTGTCTCTCGTAAATGCCCATTAAGGAATGCTGTCTTAGCATCCAAGTGTCTCACTATGATGTTATTTGCTGCTGCAATTGTCAGTAAAATATGGAATGTAGACTGTTTTACAACTGGTGCAAATACCTGGTCATAGTCCGTTCCATACTTCTGCGAAAAACCCTGCGCAACTAATCTTGCTTTGTAGCATTTTATGCTCCCATCTGCATTGGTTTTTAATTTAAAAACCCACTTGCATCCGACAGGTTTTCTTCCCTCCGGTAACTTACATAATTCCCAAGTGCCATTTTTTCGTAATGAATCCATCTCGCTGTCCATTGCCTTAATCCATTCACTCTTCTGAGGACTCCTCATTACATCACTCAAAGTCTTTGGTTCTGAGATAGTTTTGCTCACTGTCTTCGCCATGAATCGTACATGTGGTACACCTTTGTTTGCTCGCTGCGAAACTCTAACAGGATGCTCCCTTTCCTCAATATCACTATCATCCGAGGTAAGCAACTCTTTCTCGATGCAATGGCGTCCAGATCTACTATCTACGCTGTCATTAGATGTACGTCCTGTTCTGGAACTACTGGCAGCTTGTACTTCTCTTCCTTGCCTCTCTGAATCTGTACTAATAATATCATCATAATAATTATATACACTCTCGGCTTCTTCAAATACAGCATCATCATCTTCCGAATCTTCTTCCTGGAAGTTTTCAATGTGACCACGTTCCAATTCGGTTTCTTCCTTTTCTTCGAAGCATATTTCCAGATCATTTCGTGTAGATTGCTGATTATTCTTTGCAGTTTCTACTGCTCTGGTTTTTGGCTGCGATGGTAGTGCTACTGGCTACTGCGAAAAATTATTTCCTCCACATCCTCCTCCGAATCGCACATCCCTACTGTAGGGGCGGAAAGACCGTTAAGAGAGAATGTGCGAGAGAAAGAGCCGAGTGACTGCTGTATGATTTCCGAGAATGCACGTGGAGCTACTGATGAGTGTATGCGTGAGCTTGTGTGTAGATGCGAAAGTAAGGATGTACGAGTGATCAGCATGGAAGAGAAGAATGACCGTTAGAACGAACGCGTGAGGTGTCGGGTGGAAGTTGCGACAAAGTATCGAACGAAGGTGGCGTGACTGATTCCAAGAACGATTGCGAACAGAACACGTGAGATGCGCGGATAATGGTAAGAAAGAAGTGTGCGTGAGATATAAGCCCCGAAACAACGGGTGGAGTATCAGTAAGCCAAGAGTCAGCGAGTGGTCAGGAGTCAGAGTTTAAATAAAGCATACTGATAAAGAAAGGATTGGTGTATGTCACCCAAACTCCCACGAATCCTCAAATCCCTACAAACTTGGGGGCTCGTCCGGGATTGAGTGAGCTAAAGTGAATAGTGATCGTGAGAGTGCAAGTGCGTGCAATACAATCCGTCAGAGAAAAAGAAAAAAAAGAGATTCAGAGACACAGAAACAGAGAGACACAGTGAATAGTTATGAATCCATCCGACTTCACAGTGGCAGAGTTAAGAGATAAGCTCAAAGTGATGGGGTTACACACAACGGGCAACAAAGCAGAATTAATAATGCGATTGCCAGAGGCAAACCCTTCGGGATAATGGATGGAGGACATAAGCAGACGAGCACAAGAAGAAGCAGGTTCATCGCGAGACGTCCGCGAAGTAGATCCACCGCGCAATTCAGTTGAAGCAAGCTCAATAGAACGAGAGAGAAGCTCGTCGCAGCAAAGAGAGATGGAACTCATCAGGAAAGAGAAAGAGTGTGCTGAGCGCGCGTTAGCATTAGCGCAACGAGAACTTGAGATCATGAGGCAAGCACAGCAATCAACCAGCGTACCAACAGCAGTAAGGAGAGAGCCAGAGTCCGAGCAGACCACAACCCTGACTTGGCCCACGAGAAGCCAGCGACCGAGCATCGGCATGATAGCCGACCTGCTAAGGAGCTACGCCGGAGACGCAGGGGAGTATGACGTCTGGGAACGTCAGCTGACCCTGATAGTTGAGAACTACCATCTCGAAGAGCACGAGCTAAAGATTATTATAACAATGAAGCTAAAATGCAGGGCACTTGAGTGGTTCCACTCAAACCCTGAGCATATTAAAATGCCCACGAGTAACCTACTGGCAGAATTGAGGGGCATGTACAAGCATAAGCTGCATACTGCCGTCTTACGCCGACAATTTGAAGGACGACTATGGAAGAGAGGGGAGACTTTCCATGAGTATGCTCATGAGAAGACAATACTGGCGAACAAGGTGCCTATTGCCGAGAACGAGATGGTGTACCTACCTCATCGAGGGAATACCAGATCAGAGTCTGAGGGACCAAGCACGCCTGCATAAGTTTAAGGAGAAGGCAGCATTGCTGGAGGCGTTTGAAGACATCGTCCTACGGGAACAGCTGAACCCTTTAAGAGGACGACCAGGGACAGCGAGGGACGTAAGACGCACCGAGACCATCGGGGACCGTCAGCACGGCCATAAATTCAGGCCCGACGAAGGAAGCAGCAGCAACCGTGGGATCCTGCGCAGTGACCGCCGTCATTGCCACAATTGCGGAAGCGCGGACCATATGGGCAGGGATTGTCCTACGAGGAGCGAAGGCCCAAAGTGCTTTGCATGTAATCAACGCGGACACATCGCAACCGCGTGCCCTACCAGAAGATCCACACAGACCAGGGACTGCACTGCGGTAGATGTAGTATCAAAGAAATCCACGAAGGAGGTATTTATAGGCGATCAGAAAATCGTAGCGTTAATAGACACGGGTAGCGACCTATCATTGATGCGCGCAGATGTCTACAACCAGCTTAACTTGCCACAGTTAGAGAAATCGCAGATGAGATTTCGCGGAATAGGATCTCTAAATAATATAACTCTAGGTAGATGCCAGACCGATGTGACAATAGACGAACATAGATATCCCATTTGTATATATGTAGTGGCTATGCAGAGGCTCTTATGTCGCAAAAACTATTGTTGGGTGCCAATTTTCTAGAAACAGTCAAAATATGTATAATGCCCGGTAATATTACAGCAATATTACTACGAACCGCTAAAGAGTAGGGGTCCCCGTAAAAATGAGGATAATACTTAAAGACGAGGCTCCCGTATATCAGACAGCCCGGAGACTGTCACCGAGCGAAAGGGAAGCAGTTAACGAGCAGGTCCAACAATGGATGAATGAAGGGATAGTTAGACCCTCCATATCCGAGTATGCAAGCCCAGTTGTGCTTGTAAAAAAAGGGAACGATAGCTTAAGACTATGCGTCGATTACCGACAGCTCAACGACAAAGTAGTGAAAGCCCGATACCCTCTCCCGCTGATAGAAGACCACTTAGACTTGCTACAGAGCGCGAAATTCTATACAACCTTGGATCTAAGAAATGGTTTCTTCAACGTTTCCATTGACGAAGCCAGTCGAAAATACACTGCGTTCATAGTACCAGATGGACATTATGAATTTTTGAGAGTACCCTTCGGTCTATGTAACTCGCCCTCAGTATTCCAACGATTCATCAATATGGCTTTTAAAGAATTGATTCATAAACGTTGCGTTCTCATATATTTAGATGACTTGATCATTCCTTCAGCCGACTATCATGATGGCATTGTCAGCCTTAAAGCCGTTTTAGATATTGCAAGCGAAGTAGGTTTAAACATAAACTGGGGAAAGTGTCACTTTCTTCAGGATAGAATTGAGTTCTTAGGCAATGAGATCACTAGGGGCACAATCTACCCATCCAAATTGAAGACAGAAGCCGTACGAAAATTCCCAGAGCCCAAGACAACACGTCAAGTGCAAAGCTTCCTAGGCCTCACTGGTTATTTTAGGAAATTCGTTCCGAATTATTCAATTATTGCTCAACCATTAACCAAGTTATTAAAAGCAGACACGAAGTTTACGTTCGGTGAACGGGAAAGACAAGCATGGGAAGCGTTAAAAAGTATATTATGCGAACGACCGGTGTTAAGACTATATCAAGTCAATGCGGAAACAGAGCTCCACACCGATGCAAGTAAACACGGATACGGGGCAATTTTGTTGCAGAAAGATTGCGATGATGGAAAATTTCATCCAGTCTATTATTATAGTTGCAAGACTACGGCCGCGGAACAGGAATTTATAAGCTATGAGCTAGAGGTCTTGGCCATTGTAAGAGCACTGTCGAAGTTTAGGGTATACCTTTTAGGGATCCCTTTCAAAATTGTCACGGACTGTCAGGCGTTCGCCCAGACTATGAAAAAGCGAGATTTATGTGTGCGGATCGCCCGCTGGGGACTGCTACTCACTGAAATACTCCTTAAAACCTAAAAACATCGTCCAGGAAAGAACATGAGGCACGTAGATGCGTTAAGTCGTCAACCGATAGCCGAATGTATGGTAGTAGAGGAATGCCAAGAAGGACTTACGTATCGTATTAGGAAAACGCAGCACGAGGACAGGGATATAAAGAGAGTAATAGACTCGATGCAGAATGGTAAAGTCGATAACTTCACAATGCGAGGTGGAATATTAGTAAAAGATGTTGATGGAGAAGCACGAATAGTAATTCCAAAGAAGTTAGCGCCGCAAATAATTCGTCAAGCGCACGAGATAGAGCACTTTGCCGTAGCCAAAACGGAAGCTGTTTTAAAGAGGGATGATTGGATAGCGAATATGAGATCAAAGATTGAACAAATCATAAAGAATTGCGTACCCTGTATTCTTGCCGAGCGTAAGCAAGGAAAAAAGGAAGGCTACTTATTCCCAATAGAAAAGGGTGAGGTCCCACTCGAGACGTATCACATTGACCACTTGGGACCTTTGCCGTCGACAAAGAAAAGCTACAGGCATATCCTGGTAGTGATAGATGCGTTCTCAAAGTTTGTTTGGCTTTACAGTACTAAGAGCACGACGTCAGCAGAGGTGATCACAAGACTCAGAAAACAGTCGCTTGTATTCGGAAACCCTAAGCGCATCATTTCCGACAGGGGTACAGCCTTCACTTCGAAAGAATTCGCCGAAAATTGACGAGAGGAGAATATTGAGCATTCCCTAACAACCACGGGAATCCCACGAGCCAACGGTCAAGTTGAACGAGTCAATCGAACGTTAATACCCTTGTTAACAAAATTATCCGAACCAAAACGAGAAGAGTGGTACAAGCACTTAGAATCCGTACAGCGTTGCTTAAATACGACCGCACATCGTAGCGTGGGTACTTCGCCTTTTCGTGTACTGTTCGGCGTGCACCCCCGTCTGCGAATAAACCCAGAAATACTAGAAGCATTAGAGAAAGAATGGTACTCTGTATTTGACGCAAAAAGAGACGAACTACGAGAAAAGGTTATAAAAGATTTATGTAAAATCCAAGAAGAGAATCGGAAAGTGTATAACAGGCGCAGAGTGAGTCCGAGAATGTATGTGCAGGATGACTTAGTGGCTATTAAGCGGATGCAAATCGCTCCGGGAATGAAACTAGCGAATAAGTTTTTAGGCCCGTACAGAATAAGTAAAGTACTGCGTAACGATAGATACTTAGTGGATAAGGTGGGTCAGCATGAAGGACCACAATGTACTTCGACGTCTGTCGACAATATGAAGCCGTGGATGAGCGAGGATAACGAAAGTGGAGAAGACAGCTGTGAGTGACATCCGAGGACGAATGTCCTTGCAGGATGGCCGAGTGTAGGGGCGGAAAAACCGTTAAGAGAGAATGTGCGAGAGAAAGAGCCGAGTGACTGCTGTATGATTTCCGAGAATGCACGTGGAGCTACTGATGAGTGTATGCGTGAGCTTGTGTGTAGATGCGAAAGTAAGGATGTACGAGTGATCAGCATGGAAGAGAAGAATGACCGTTAGAACGAACGCGTGAGGTGTCGGATGGAAGTTGCAACAAAGTATCGAAAGAAAGTGGGGTGACTGATTCCAAGAACGATTGCGAACAAAACACGTGAGATGCGCGGATGATGGTAAGAAAGAAGTGTGCGTGAGATATAAGCCCCGAAACAACGGGTGGAGTGTCAGTAAGCCAAGAGTCAGCGAGTGGTCAGGAGTCAGAGTTTAAATAAAGCATATTGATAAAGAAAGGATTGGTGTATGTCACCCAAGCTCCCACGAATCCTCAAATCCCTACACTACTGATTACGATCCTGTCTCGAACTGGATCATAACTCCTGAATGCCTTTGAATTCATGTCGTATCCAACAAATACCATCGGCACTCCCTTATCATCTAACTTCCTACGTCTTTCGGATGGTACATGAACGAAACATTTAGATCCAAACACTGCAAGGTCTTTCGTACCTGGTTTCTTGTTGTGCCATATTTCGTAGGGGGTCCTCTTGAGTGCCTGAGCAGGTGTGCTATTCAGTATATAATTTGCCGTGTTAACCGCTTCTGCCCAAAAGCCTCGCGATAATTTCGCTTCCAGCAGCATATATCGTACCATCTCGATCAACTGCGATTCTTTCTCTCTGCCATCCCATTCTGCTGCGAGGTGTAAGGGTGTTTTGACTTTGCTGCCAATATACTCTCCTCCTCGATCCGATCTAATTACTTTCGGTTTTCTGCCAAATTTATTGTGCACTAATGCTATATACTCTTTCAACTTAATTTCGACCTCTGACTTCCTCTTTAATAGGTATATGACTGTGTACCGCGAAAACTCATCGATAAATGTAAGAATATATCTATTGCCTCCTTGGGAGATCTCTCTATCCGGCTCACAGACATCCGTATGAATTAAGTCGAGCACTGCATTCGATACACTTTCGGATCCTTTTGAAAATGGCAATCGTGTCATCTTCCCTTGTGCACTGTGACGTGGCAAATTTCTGCCCGTCCCAAAGACACAGCGTCTTGCACGTCTTCGGCGCGCTCGGAGCTCGGGGAGGGGATGGGAGGCTCGCGGGCTCGCTTGAGCGCGCATTGGTTACTTGGTGTCACCTATTTTGACTATTCTTCGCGATAATATTCTGCTAGGTTACAGCTACCACCTTTTCCAAGGATGAGGAAAAGAACAGCAACATTGGGATCAGCGGGCTACGCATCGCCGCGTAGCCAGGGCCGCACCACACAGACGTTGCTTGTATTTTAGACATTTTCGTTATAGGAACTTCTTGGCCGCTGCTGCGGTTAGCCGTCGGAATCCGCCGATTTTTCGGTCGGTAGGGTCAGAGGGACACCCACTTGCCTGCTCCGGACAGGGCTTGGGGGTGCGGAAGAGCCGGCTCCACTTTCCTTCTGCCCTCGCCGTTGATCCACCGTTGTGGCAACGTGCGGGATTCCCGACGTTTCGTGTGTCACCCATTCGCGCAGTACACCTTAGTACGCGCTGTAAGAATGGGCATTAGTGTTATGGGCTGGCAGAGGAATTGCCAGCCCGAAGGATTCCTCCCTTCATCTTAGGGCAGGGTAACCTGTGGGTTACCTGCGGCCCTGCAAGAGTTTTCGCGCGAGCGAGGACTCTATTTCGTTCGATTCTGGGAAACGGCGGTTTTGGCCGAGCCGCCGAATTCCCGCGAACTTACGCCGCGCGGATTAGCGAGTACCAAGAAGTTTCACATAAGGTTTGTAAAGTGTCCCTGAGCCAATCAGGGGTAGTCTGTCGTACCAAGGAGCCAATCCTCGCGTCCTCGGAGCACCAAAATTCGACTATAAAGTAAGCACTTTTCGATGGGAAAATTCATTCTTACGGTGACATCAACTACGACCAGTGTGTGCTCCAGAGTGACCAGCGAAGCTTTCCGATTTCTCACCTACGACTCCGAGGGTGCCGAGGACCACGCTGCCTCCTTTCCTAGCTGCGGGATTGGTAAGCTGTAATCTCTCAGGCTCATTATAAACGCGATCATTATTGTTCTTTGTGTCACGGGTTTTATGGTTAACCCCCTTTGTTAGTGATTATCGTTAAGCTTTGTGGTTATCGTACAGAATATTATGAGATTATCGTTGTGAATATCGCATCCATTATCGCTGTGACTATCGCTATCTTACGCGTTCACCATCCACGGGCAATAGGGTTACGTTCGAATACCGCGGCGGCCCGCGGCCGCCATTTCGTGAACGCTTGGTGGCGAGCAAGCAGCGGCGACTTCAGCCTGCACCTTTCGTTTGTGAGATTATCGTTCAAATATTAGTGAATATCGTTTTCTGCACTGAGTCGTGAACCTCCCCCTCTCTGCTGAGTTTAGCCAGCCATCGCGTTTGGATCCTTTGGGGATCGACTGTGATTCTTATGGTTGAGTTATGCTATCTTTGAGATTATCGTTCGAGTGAATATCGCATCGCGTATCGTTTGAGTGAATATCGCATCGCGTATCGTCCGTGTGAGTATCGCTCGCGTTTACCGCTCGTGAGATTATCGCTCGGTCTTCGTCTACCGCTCGTGTGATTATCGTTCGGTCTTCGTCTACCGCTCGTGTGATTATCGCTCGGTCTTCGTTTACCGCTCGTGTGACTCTCGTTCGGTTTTCCTCTATCGCTCGCGTTTACGGATTGAGTGTCTAGCGTTCTTTTCGCGTTTATTAAATAATTGCGTTTAGTTAATCACAGCCGATCTCCCAGGGCTATCGAGAAATTCGTCCCGTTTCTTATGTGACCCCCGAATTCTCTCCACTCACGGGGACCCACCGCCTCACCCCGACCCCTTCACGCGAGATTGCCTAGAGGTGATTTGCGTGGCGAAGAATTTGGCTCCCTAGGGGAGTCCAGGAAGGGAGCGCCCGGGAATTTGGGTCTCTGTGTCACAAAAGAATTTGGCGCCCAACGTGGGGCCCACGTTAGCGACTCAGAGAGGAAAATTATTGTATTTTGTGCTATTGTTTCTGGCGACTTAAGGACTGTTTTTGCGTTGGCCTGTCAGGGCCCCAAACCCATAGGCTCATTAATCTGAGTTTCTTTTATTATTTGGTAACGCGCTTTGTGTACGCCCGTATTCCGATCTCCCCTCGATTGGTGCGGTGGAGGGAGTGAGTGCGAGAGGTAAATAAACCGACTTTAGCGTTTGTTTTGTGTATCCGCGAGTTTCAGGGAGACTCTGCGGAAAATTTTGTGCGCTTCGGGCATCCTCGCATGGATGACCCGAAATATTCGTGGATAGAGTCCTTAGACTATAGGTCATTGGTCGAGGCTTTATTAAGACGTAGCCTTTCGGTTCGAGGTGATACAGCAACACTTCGGGATCGCCTGTTCCGAAACCTACGATTTGAGTACGGAGAAGGCGACGATCCTGCCTCTCCGTGGTTGGCTTTAGGTATAGCCAATATGTCGGATCGCTCTCGCACCCCCTCCCCCGTCCCACTCGAGGGTGGGCACGAGGGAAAATTCGTGACTTCCCGAGACCCGTCCAGACATCAAGGGTTTAATGAAGCGGCGACGCCACAGCCGTCCACCTCTCGCGAACGGCCGAACGTTAACTATACGGCCACGCGTGAGAACACCAGTACGCCGTCCTCCGGTACGTCTACTGGAGGAGGTTCTACCTCCCGCGCTTATGACCTCATGCGTAAATGGAATTTGCGTTTTTCTGGTGGTGAGAACGAGGACGCTGAGGCCTTTCTCACTCGCATCAGCGAGGGGAGACGCTTCAGTGACATTTCAGATCACGACGCTTTAGCTTGCCTTCCCTTCTTTTTGACCGGAGTCGCCTTACTATGGTATCGCGTAAATTGCGAACGTTGGGTGGGTTGGCGTGATTTTGTGGTAGCTTGGCGAAAGCGGTTCTCGGATACCGATTTCCAAATTCGTTTGGAGATGGATATCCAGAACCGCACACAAGGGGAGTATGAGAAAGTATTAGATTACTTTACGTTCATGCGATACATGTATTCTCGCTTAGTCCCCGCGTGGACTGAGGAGAAACAAATTAAGTATGTGCAACGCAACCTCCACCCACGTATCGCCCGTTTCATACACCGTTTCGACCTAACGAGCATGGATGAATTAGAGGAGGCCGCATTAGAAGTCGAAAAGACGATAAAAATTCAATACATTCCACCGCCGCGGCCGGAATCCATGCTCCTACCGGACGTCGGTTATAAGCCGCCGAAAGGCGCACCAAAACCGCGCGGTCGTGCGGCGGCGGCAGTCGAGACCCGCGCCGCCAAAACTAACCTTCCTGCTAAGGGGAATAAGACTCCGGCTGGAAGGGAGGGGGGTAAGAAGCCCGGCGCTACGGCGCCCGCGAATATTCAGCCTCCCACTCCCACCACCAGGAAAGGCGACAGCAAAACTCCGGTCGCGAATCCATCTACGATCGCTTGCTGGAATTGCAGCAAGACCGGTCACATTTCGCGCGATTGTACGGAGGCCCGCGCTATCCACTGTTACCGTTGCGGTAGCAAGGGAGTCACGGTTCGAACGTGTCCGAAATGTTCGGAAAACTAGGACAGTCCTCGGAACAACTACCCAATTCGGAGGGCTGTAATCGTGTCAGTTTAGAAATAGGTTTAGATATAGAGTACTCGCCGTTGCGAGATAAGTTTGTACAATTGTTAGACCTTAGCGCAGAAAAGGCAATAATGCCTGTGGAGGTGATCGCACACGCGAAACCTCCAAAGAAACCTTTGATTTATGTCTGGGCGAGTCTCCGGGAGCATCCCGTAAAAATCATGATGGACACGGGTTCATCATGTTGTTTTGTCAGTAAGGAAATTTTGGAAAATCTTGGTTTGTTGAACGAGATAAAAAGAACTCAGAAACCCCGTTATTTTGAATTAGCGAACGGTCAGATCGATAGTACTGACGAAGAAATTTTGTTGTCGTTAACCCTGGAGGGTAAGACTCGTAAGATTAAGGCAGTAGTACTGCCACATTTAGTGGTTACTTGTATCCTGGGAGTAGACGGTATTGGGAAATTCGGTTTTGTTCCCGATATTAGTAAAGGGATCTGGTATTTTTCGGAAGATCCCCAAAAATATTTTGTGATAAATTCAGTAGAGTCATTATCCTGTTGTTTCGGCATTCGCGAACTTACTGCCGAACAGGAAGACAGGTTAAAACAATTTTTGGAAAAGTGGGTACCTTCTGTCACTGTGGGCAAAGGCCTCACTACTCTGATCGAACATAAGATTGACGTAGGGGATAGTGCGCCAATCAAACAGCGTTACTATCCGGTATCTCCTAAAGTTCAGGAACTTATCTACCAGGAGGTCGATAAGTTACTTCGTGACAAAGTCATAGAGCCATCCGAGAGCGCGTGGTCGACTCCTATAGTTATGGTAAAGAAGCCCAATGGTACCTACCGTTTTTGTTTAGATTTTCGGCGAGTAAATTCCGTTTCGAAAAAGGATGCTTATCCTCTCCCAATTATGGCAAGCATTCTGGATAAATTACGCGCGGCTCACTACATCTCGACTATCGATTTAAGCCAGGCCTATTTCCAAATTCCGCTTGAGGAAAAAAGTAAAGAAATTACCGCCTTCACGGTACCAGGAAAAGGTCTATATCAATTTATAAGGATGCCTTTTGGTCTCACGGGAGCTCCAGCCACTTTCCAGCGTTTATTAGACCAACTCATCGGTCCAGAAATGGAGCCAAACGCCTTTGCATATCTCGATGATATTATAATAGTGTCAAAGACGTTTGAAGAACATCTCGTTTGGCTCGAGACCGTATTTAGAACTATCTCAGAAGCTGGGCTGGAGATCAATCCCGACAAATGTGAATTTTGTTGTGCCGAGGTGCGATATCTCGGCTTTTTAGTGAATAAAGAAGGGTTAAGGGTAGATCCTGAAAAGGTAACACCTTTGACGGAATATCCCGCGCCACGAAACCTTAAGGAATTACGTCGCTTCCTCGGTATGACTTCCTGGTATCGGCGATTCATTCCTCGTTACGCTACTATCGCAGAGCCGCTGCATCGATTACAGCGGAAAAATCAAATTTGGGAATGGACAGACGAACATCAGTTTGCCTTTGAGGAGCTTAAATCGTTGGTCGCGACCGCGCCTACTTTAGTGTACCCCAATTTCGAAGTTCCGTTTGTCCTGCAAACTGACGCTAGTCAAGTAGGGCTCGGAGCAGTACTCACGCAAACTATTGATAATGTCGAACGGGTAATCGCTTTCGCCAGTCGGACGTTAAATCCGGCCGAGCGAAATTATTGTACGTCAGAGCAAGAGTGCCTTGCCATAGTTTGGGCCGTAAAGAAATTTAGACAATATTTAGAGGGGTACCATTTCATAGTAGTCACCGACCACGCGAGCTTGCGATGGATACACCAAAAAACCAATCCCAGTAGCCGCTTAGCGCGCTGGGCATTGGATTTGCTGGGCTACGATTTCGAAGTGGTTTACCGGAAGGGGGCTCTCAATCACGTACCGGATGCGTTATCGCGTATGTTCGACTCTGCCGAGCCCGAGGGAAACGAAATCTTAGTGTCTAGCGCCTTTCGTCCGAAGTCTGAGTCTAGCGTTCCCGAGAATGGTAAATTAGAGTTTAGCGCTACCGATCTTTTAGTGTCTAGCGAATCGGGAAATTTAGAGTCTAGCGATCCAGTGGAAATCGGGCAAAGTAAGTCGAACAATTTGGTGTCTAGCGATCATTTGGTGTTTTGCGAGATAAATAATGTTGTGTCTAGCGATCGGGTAAAATCAGAGTTTAGCGAATTTAGAGCATCTAACCCCCTGACGGAGCCCCTCGACATCGTAGCCCCTATAGAGGAAGCTCACAGTGACAGTGAGGAAGAGGGGGGCGAAAATGCTCCCCCAAACCCCTTACGTCCCTCTTGGTACGAGAGACGGCTACTGGCCGTCCAGAATTTCCCGCAGAACTATCCCGACTGGAGGATTGCGGATGGGAAGTTGTATTATAGGCGAACCAACCATTTGGTGGAGGAACTTTTACATCGCGATTTAGACGAGTGGAAGTTAGTAGTACCGGAAGAATCCCGCCGCGAGGTTTTGCGGGAGGCGCACGAAAACCCGCAAGCCGGACATTTAGGGATCGACAAAACCTACCGCAAGATTGCCACTTTGTACTACTGGCCCGGTATGTTTCGGTCCATTGCTCAGTTCGTTCGCCGTTGTATAGTTTGTCAAAGGAACAAGGTAGAGCAAGCTCTACCGATCGGCTTTATGAGTACCCGACGTGTGAATAAACCATGGGATATAATAGCCGCGGATATGATGGGGCCTCTTACCCGGAGCCGAAACGGCTATAAACACCTTTTAGTCATACAAGACCTTTTTACTAAGTGGGTAGAGTGCCGACCACTCCGCGTAGCCACTGGGGCTAGAATCGCAGAAACCTTGGAAGACTTAATTTTTGCACGCTGGGGTACTCCGCGAATAATCATTACTGACAATGGAACGGAATTCATTAACCGGGACTTGGAACAATTGGCAGCCACGTACGGTTTCCTCCACCATACAACGCCTCCATACCATCCGCAAGCCAATCCAGTCGAGAGAGTGAATAGAGTTTTTAAAACAATGATTGTCTCCTTTATTGATGAAAATCATCAAGAATGGGACCTTCATTTACCTCAGTTACGTTTCGCGTACAATACCGCCCACCATTCTAGTACCGGCTACTCCCCGGCCTTTCTGAACTTCGGGCGTAATCCGACACCCGGAGGAATTTTAGCAAAGCAAAACGAGTCAGCCCCTGTTGAAATGAGCGACTCCCGAATATGGGGGGAGCGCTCCGCAAACCTTCCGAGACTCTGGGAGTGGGTAGCCCAGTATCTCCGGCAGGTCGCGCAGGAGCAGTCCCGCCATTATAATAAGAAACACCGCCGAAGAGACTTCGCTCTCGGCGAGTTAGTGTGGAATAGGCTACATGTTATGTCGTCCGCTGCTCACCACGTATCCGCCAAGCTGGCGCCCAAATTTCATGGTCCTTTTCGTATTTCGCGTATTTTAGGAGCCAACGTATACGAATTAAGCACGTTGGATGGTGAATGCGTGGGCAAGGTGCACGCTAATCAATTAAAACCTTGCCATCCCTAATAAGTGTTGCATATATCTTGTTTTGTCCTCCCTTTTGTGTCTAGCGTCCCTTATCCGTAATCTTTTTGTTTTTTTTGTTTGTTTTTTTCTGGCGTCTGGCATTTCTTTATAATTGGCTTGATATAATTAACTTCGTGTCTTGCGCTTTCATGCCTAGTAACATTTCCTTGCTTGGTGATTGGCTTTTTCTAATTAGTACCTTGCGCTGGTGTTGGTTGCTACCCGTAGGTTCCCACACCCACTAAAACCCTCCAATTACTCCTGCCAACACTCCACGACCATGGAGCCCGAGAACAACCCCATCGGGGCCCTGCAGCAATGGGTGGACGAGTACGGGGAGGTCATTGACTCGGTGGCCGAAGACTTCCCAGGGATGCTCCCCGGACTAAGGGAGGCCATGGACACCCTCCACCGTTCCCGGGTGACAGCCGGCCGGGAATCGGTCAGGCCCTTCCCGGTCATGGTGGACGCATCCACCCAGACAGAGTGGGTCCCCAGTGGGGAGGAGGCCGAGGGCACAGTGACCCTGGAGACCACAGAGGGGTCCTTATCCAGACCCACCCCATCATCCTCAATGACATCTATCGAGGTCATCTCGGAAGAGGAGATGGAACTATTGGAGGACTGTGTCTTGGACGGGGCACCAGAAGCTGCACCAGAGGCCTACGACCCCCCGTCACCAGCTCCAAGCTCCACTCCCACGCTGATGGTGGAGTCACCGGACAGCCCGGTCGCCCTGAGGGAGGCCGACAATCCGTCGTTAAAGGTCGACCCCGTTCCTCATCTAGAGCCAGCTCAACCGACTACCCCCAGCGCACCAGGCGAAGTCCGGTGTTGGAAGTGCGACCAGCCGGGGCACCGGTACTCTCAGTGCCCCAACCCTCCATCTGCCCACTCGATGTTTTGTTATCGGTGCGGCTTAAGGGAGTGCACCCTGCGCACGTGTCCCCGGTGCCAAAGCGGGTGGAGGGACGCCGGCCCTTACGTCCCAGGGGTGGGACGTGTACCCCGACATGTGACCCTGTCCTATTACGACTATCCGCCCCACCGGGGCCCCCCCTTTCCAAGAGGGCGTCCTTATTAACGACCATCCTAATACGTTGCCATAGCGTTTTTCCACAATTTTCCCTCTTCGAGTACCATTTTGTTGTTTTACCAAATTTATTCTTGTTCTTATTAAACACTTAAGTTTCCACTAACCAGACGCTTTGTTTTCCGCTTGTGTCTTAACCTACCCCATACTGTAGTTGCCTTGCCCTTACTAACCGCTCTGTTCACCTACGTTTTAGTCTCAGCAAACTCTCGCTACTTTATAATGAGCACGGGGATTTTACACAAGGACCTCCGGTCCCGCCGCAGGGGGGGAGGAGTTGTGACGTGGCAAATTTCTGCCCGTCCCAAAGACACAGCGTCTTGCACGTCTTCGGCGCGCTCGGAGCTCGGGGTGGGGATGGGAGGCTCGCGGGCTCGCTTGAGCGCGCATTGGTTACTTGGTGTCACCTATTTTGACTATTCTTCGCGATAATATTCTGCTAGGTTACAGCTACCACCTTTTCCAAGGATGAGGAAAAGAACAGCAACATTGGGATCAGCGGGCTACGCATCGCCGCGTAGCCAGGGCCGCACCACACAGACGTTGCTTTTATTTTAGACATTTTCGTTATAGGAACTTCTTGGCCGCTGCTGCGGTTAGCCGTCGGAATCCGCCGATTTTTCGGTCGGTAGGGTCAGAGGGACACCCACTTGCCTGCTCCGGACAGGGCTTGGGGGTGCGGAAGAGCCGGCTCCACTTTCCTTCTGCCCTCGCCGTTGATCCACCGTTGTGGCAACGTGCGGGATTCCCGATGTTTCGTGTGTCACCCATTCGCGTAGTACACCTTAGTACGCGCTGCAAGAATGGGCATTAGTGTTATGGGCTGGCAGAGGAATTGCCAGCCCGAAGGATTCCTCCCTTCATCTTAGGGCAGGGTAACCTGTGGGTTACCTGCGGCCCTGCAAGAGTTTTCGCGCGAGCGAGGACTCTATTTCGTTCGATTCTGGGAAACGGCGGTTTTGGCCGAGCCGCCGAATTCCCGCGAACTTACGCCGCGCGGATTAGCGAGTACCAAGAAGTTTCACATAAGGTTTGTAAAGTGTCCCTGAGCCAATCAGGGGTAGTCTGTCGTACCAAGGAGCCAATCCTCGCGCCCTCGGAGCACCAAAATTCGACTATAAAGTAAGCACTTTTCGATGGGAAAATTCATTCTTACGGTGACATCAACTACGACCAGTGTGTGCTCCAGAGCGACCAGCGAAGCTTTCCGATTTCTCACCTACGACTCCGAGGGTGCCGAGGACCACGCTGCCTCCTTTCCTAGCTGCGGGATTGGTAAGCTGTAATCTCTCAGGCTCATTATAAATCGCGATCATTATTGTTCTTTGTGTCACGGGTTTTATGGTTAACCCTCTTTGTTAGTGATTATCGTTAAGCTTTGTGATTATCGTACCGAATATTATGAGATTATCGTGGTGAATATCGCATCCATTATCGCTGTGACTATCGCTATCTTACGCGTTCACCATCCACGTGCAATAGGGTTACGTTCGAATACCGCGGCGGCCCGCGGCCGCCATTTCGTGAACGCTTGGTGGCGAGCAAGCAGCGGCGACTTCAGCCTGCACCTTTCGTTTGTGAGATTATCGTTCAAATATTAGTGAATATCGTTTTCTGCACTGAGTCGTGAACCTCCCCCTCTCTGCTGAGTTTAGCCAGCCATCGCGTCTGGATCCTTTGGGGATCGACTGTGATTCGTATGGTTGAGTTATGTTATCGTTGAGATTATCGTCCGAGTGAATATCGCATCGCGTATCGTAGGAGTGAATATCGCATCGCGCATCGTCCTTGTGAGTATCGCTCGCGTTTACCGCTCGTGAGATTATCGCTCGGTCTTCGTCTACCGCTCGTGAGATTATCGCTCGGTCTTCGTCTACCGCTCGTGTGATTATCGTTCGGTCTTCGTCTACCGCTCGTGTGATTATCGCTCGGTCTTCGTTTACCGCTCGTGTGACTCTCGTTCGGTTTTCCTCTATCGCTCGCGTTTACGGATTGAGTGTCTAGCGTTCTTTTCGCGTTTATTAAATAATTGCGTTTAGATAATCACAGCCGATCTCCCAGGCTATCGAGAAATTCGTCCCGTTTCTTATGTGACCCCCGAATTCTCTCCACTCACGGGGACCCACCGCCTCACCCCGACCCCTTCACGCGAGATTGCCTAGAGGTGATTTGCGTGGCGAAGAATTTGGCTCCCTAGGGGAGTCCAGGAAGGGAGCGCCCGGGAATTTGGGTCTCTGTGTCACAATATATATAGTTTTTTTTGTTATTATTATTTTTGTTATTCCTTCACGTTTCGTTAATCAATGAAATGTTTGAGACGGTTCGCCTGTACGCGTTGGGTTCGGTGACCCTTTTTAATAGTGCAGGTTTCATTATCGTGTTTGGTCATGATTGTATATGATCCGATCCATTTAGGAGTTAGCTTTTTTGATCGTCCTCGTCGGACAGTATCGTCTTTAAGTAGGACTTTGTCGTCGGGTTTGTAGATCGGTGTTTTAGTTTGTTTGTCGTAGGCGGTTTTAGATTTTTCTTTCTTTCGTCGTAGGGTTTCTCGCGCTACTTCCTGGGTCGATCGGATTCGTTCGCGTAGTTCTTCGACGTATTTGTCGTACGTGTAGGTCAAACGCGGAGGTTGTTGTAGGGATGTCGGTAAAGTCGCGGTTTGTCCGAAGATAAGCACGTATGGAGTGTGTCCGGTAGCACTGTGTGGTGTAGTGTTGTACATGAACATCGCATAAGGGAGCCATTCGTGCCAGTCAGTTTGATCTTCGTTAATGTAATGTTTGAGGTAGTCGGCTAGTGTTCGATGACTTCTTTCTAGGGCGCCGTTAGATTCCGGATGGTATGCGCTGGTTTGGATTTTGTTTATTTTGAGCAGTTTACATACGTCTTTAAATACCTCGCTTAGAAAGTTTGCTCCTTGGTCGGTAAGGATTTTTTCCGGTATTCCGAAAACACATACTATCTTTGTCGCGAAAGCTTTTGTGATGGTTCCGGCTTCTTGGTCGGGTATGGGTATAGCTATGCTAAATTTAGTTAACGCGTCTTGGAACGTTAGGATGTATTTGTTGCCCTTGTAACGCGGCACCGCGCTATCAGCGCGCGGGCCTCCGCACCCCCGAACGTCCCTCCACACGGCCGGGCCGCCGTCGTGGGCACTCGGCCCTAGTCAGTCCCAAAGTCGCCTTCGACTCGAAAGGTCGCAGAATAAAAGCCTCCCAGTAGACTTGTGTCTTCGTAAACCCGCTCCCGCTGTCCTTACAACTGGTGTCAGAAGTGGGATATTTCGTGACCCGCACACACACACAACACAGAAAGGAAGGAAGACACAGCGAAAACAACAAAAAGAAAGGAAGGAAGACACTGCAAGGACAACAAAAGGAAGGAGGGAAGACACACACACACCACACAAAAGAGAAACACATGCACACTACGATCACAGTCATAATCATCGTACGGTAAGTACCATACATATATACATATACATATACGCATATCTGGAATGTTGTAATGCTTAAACTGTAGCGTCTGAACTGGCGTCATCTCTCCCATCCCGCATATCATTAATAATCCACAAAATTCCACCTCAACGCCCCGAACGTCGTAAAACACACAGTACCCCTTTTTACAAAACAACACTCACCCCAAGTACAGAAACTGACACCCCAGTAACGAACATGGCACACACTTTGACATTCCGCGATATATATACTATCATTCCTAATTTCGACGGCACCAATATCCCCGTCGAGCATTTCAGCAGAACCTGTAAAAGAGTCATACCGCTGCTAAACGATGCGGACAAAACAAAACTCCTACAAATCATCCCGGCAAAATTAACTGGCATGGCCATAGAAATAGCCGACGCAAAGACATACACGACACTAGACGAACTTTTTAACGATTTAAGAACAGCATTCAGCAGACCTATGGAACTCTCAGACCTAGAATTCGAAATGAGGACAATCGCACAAAATTATAACGAACCAGTTTTCCGATACGCCATCCGCGTCAGAACAATTCTCAACAAAGTACTCGAAAGATTAGACACAGTATATACGACAGTAGACAACAGAGCATATTTGAATAATAGGAAAGCAGAAGTAGTGAACATAGCAGTAAAGACATTTGTCAGGGGACTAGTAGAGAGCATCAACAACCGAATGAGTAGAAATCACACATCGCTGCAAGGGACAATAGATGAGGCGATTGAAATAGAAAACGAATTAATTCGGAGACAGAAACTGCACAACGTAACAAACGAAAACCACACACCCACCACACATGTCCGATTCGCCGAAGTAGACGACTCATACGACCAAAAGTTTTGTGATTTCTGCGATACACCCACACACAATACAAGAGATTGTCGCTCCTTACGTCGCCATAAAGCCTCCCGTAGAAAATATACAGACAACAGTTCAAAAGACAATTCACAACATAGATACAGAGACAGCCCACGAGATTTCAAACAAAACCGTAATTACTCACTACATAGAAATAGAAACGATAGAGAATACTCATCCGACGGACACCGAAACAACCTCCCAAATAAATTCAGAGACAACTCACGCGACAGGTACGAATCCAGAAACGACTCTCGAAACAATTACCCACAAGATAGATATCGAGACGACTCCCGAAACAGACATTCATACGATAGACACCGAGATGATTCTTGTAACAGGTACTCACAAAATAGATATCGAGACGATTCTCGAAACAGATATTCCCACGACAGCTATAGAGACAATTCCCAAAACAGGTACCACTCACAAGACAGATATCGAAACGATTCACGAGACAGATATTCACGTGACAGACACCGCGACGATTCACAGAACAGATTCGAAAACAATAGAGATCAATCACGCGACAGATATAGGGACAATTCCAGAAACAGATACAGTAGAAGTAATTCGAGAGACAGACACACATACAATATGGACGATAGACCCAACCAACGCGACAACTCAGCAAACGGACGAGACTCACGGAAACAATACAACCACGACAAATATGACAGAAACAATAGCACGACCGAAATAGAAGAAGCGTTGAAAAACCTTCTACTAAAAAACTCAGAAGAAGTCTCGCAGAAGGGCACGACACGAGACTCACCCTCCCAGTGCCCAAAGAACTAAAATCAGCAACAATAAGGGAAGCAATAATTTCATGTGGAATATCGGAACACCACGAACCTCCGACAATAGAATTACACACACCTGACACCATAAAACCAAAGACCAAATTTTTTATAGACACAGGAGCACAAGTAAATCTTATAAAAATGAATAACGTAGCACACCATGTAAAAATCAATTCGGACGTAATCTATAAATTAAAAGGTATAACTAATTGCAAAACATCCACCATAGGATCGTGCTTTATCTCCGTCGAAAATATCCCAGTCGAGTTTCAAGTAGTCGCTGACACATTTCCGTTCCAACAAGACGGCCTGTTAGGTGATGCCTTCTTTAATCAGACCTTAGCAGACATACTATATTCTGAGAACTGCATAGTACTTTGTAACCAAAAGATCCCCTTCGCGACATTGGAAACTTTTAACGTGCCACCCAGGGCAAAAACTCAAATGCCTATCCGGTTAAAGCAACCGGACCTCCAAGAAGGATACATTCCACAAGTAACAAAATATCAAGGCTTATATTTCGGTAACGCTCTCGTAAAAAACCATGGGAACATTGCATACCTTCAACTAATTAACACAAATTCAAAACCCTTGAGATTAGAAATCCAAGAAATGGACCTACAACCGATCGAGAAAATAGCAGACATTCCTGACACACCGCCAGAATCCAAATCCTAGCGAATCTCCCTCCACAAACAAACAGTAACCAAATTGAGATGATTCCAATGCAGACGTTGCAATACAACAGACAAAACATCATACCATAGGACAACAAGTGTCACATACCCCTCACAATTTATTCACATTCCCCTCTTTCATTTTAGCTAACACTCAAACAAAACAAAAAAAACAACAACAAAAACTCGTACACAAAATGGACACACAAGACTTGGTGCAATGTCCCCTTTGCGGTTGCGAGATGCCACGCTCACACCAACAGCTGCACATCCAAAGATGCGCAAAAAACTATAAAACTATTATAATGGAAAAACCGACAAATAAATTCCTGTGCCCGGTGTACCGAACAGAAATGTGCGGCCAGGCACTCATAGACCTCATACATAACTGATCCGCAAGGGCAGAAGCCGCGCATCACAGACAAGCACACACACTCACACCGACAGTCACACTGTTGCAACCCGACACATGACCCAATTAACTCCGAGTACTGCTCCGAGTGCTGACTAGACTGTTGCCTCATTTCCAAATACTGATGACTTGAAAACCAAGAACTCAGGGCAAATTGCCGAAACTCTAGCATGCAATACCGGTAATGCACCGTAAGCACCTCCTTGGAAGAACGGTATAAAAACACCGATCATGAATCGATCGGAGAGTACATCGAGGAGTCATATGCCCGAGGGCACTCCTCCGCGCCTCCACCAATTGTAAGGCCACCCTGACAGTCGTGACACTGTCCAGAACTACGCCGAGGCTATTCCTCTTCCGCGCACCTTGTAAGTGGACATTACTGTTATTCCAATAAATCCTCCTGGATCACCAGTATCCGAATTGAGTTCTAACTCTTAAGTGACCGATCCCTCTACCTTGACGCGTGCGACCCGACACGGGAAGCATACCTATCTTGCGTTGCGCGAGTCTTCAACCCGGTTCGCCGAGCTGAGCTGACAGCGTGTAACAACACCAACACCAACACCAACACCCACACCAACGAACACAGCCACAACCTCCCAAAGACCCGCATATACAAAGACATCCTCACAAACGACAGACCAGAGCACACAGACCGGCAAAACCTCATACACAAGCACTAGAACACAAACCGGCATCACAATAAAAAACATACAATCAAATACAGACAGGGTAGAAGTTGAACCGACGACAACGACAAGAAATCCGAAAACAACAACCCAACTACGTACACAGCAAAAGATAAGGACCAGAAGACAACAGTAAAAGCGGACACACAAAGACAGAGACACAGAGGACCAACAACCACCACTTTCCAACTGGGGAGTCCCCCTGCTACAAACACCTGACAAACCACCACATCTCCACTGGTACGGACCAGGAGGAATCTACAGACCACGAAGACGCCAACCACCCATAAAAATAGATCCGATACTACGAATACATAAAACACAAAAACAACCAAGGACAACGACACAAGACAGACGATTAAAACGCAACAACGTGACCGACAGGACCAGGACACTACTCAACATACGCACTAGACTGTACACAAACGATACGCACACACTCCGGAAAGAACTACGACACACACACAGCACCAAACAAAATATCAACGTAAGCACCCAAACATGTATACGACACAGAGACGAGACAACACAGACAGACAAAACGATTTTCAGAGCCATGACCACACAGCAAATTGAACAAATAATTAAACAGGCAAGACAGGAATTAGAAAACAGACACATCGACAAACTAACGAACACACTAATTGGGAAAAACAAAGGAGAACTAATCAAATTAACAACAAAATAACAAATCCTAACACAAAATTGGTAGAAAGGACACAGCACGGTAACAATTTTCTTTTACATATTCTCATACATACCTACCCTCTCCCACCATAAACAACCACAAAACCCACTAACAGAACCAACAATGACAACATTATACTCCAAGAGATCTAATTCCAGGAAAAACAAAAACTAGACGAACCATCAGGAATCAAAGGAACCACACCACACAACACCCAACCACAGGAACGACACCACACCACCCAGCAAAAGGAATCACGCCAGACAGCACTCACCCAGAGAAACCACCACACCACACCACCCAACCGGACCAACTCATCACATACACCCCCCCCCCCCCCCCCCCCGTAATATGCATGGCACGGAGTGCTCATTTTGAAAGCGGGGGAGTGTAACGCGGCACCGCGCTTTCAGCGCGCGGGCCTCCGCACCCCCGAACGTCCCTCCACACGGCCGGGCCGCCGTCGTGGGCACTCGGCCCTAGTCAGTCCCAAACTCGCCCTCGACTCGAAAGGTCGCACAATAAAAGCCTTCCAGTAGACTTGTGTCTTCGTTGACCCGCTCCCGCTGTCCTTACAAGCAGTAGGGTGTTAGGGCTTACGTTGCTAAAATGTTGCGGCCTCTTGGGTGAGGACACGGGAGGTCCTCTTCGCGGTCTCTTAGCTTCTCGTTGTCATTCGAGTTTTATTCTGCGGCTTGGTTTGGAGTTTTTAACAGATAGTCATGGAGCGATATTACGCGAGTCTCGTAGGTGTCGTCTACGAGTTCTTTTTATTTTGTGTGTGGATGGTTCTTTTCTATTTGTTCGTTTTGTAAGGGCGTTTTTATTTGTTTCAAGGGGCAGAATATTGGGAGCACGTTCGCAGTGTCCGGGATGCCCGGGCCGATTTGCGGTTGGACTATAGAGATCTGCACGATCCGTGGGGTGGTCCCGAGTGGGATTATTGGGGAATTGCGGCCCTTTTTGGTGGGTTGCCCTTTGGTATGATTAACGAAAGATGTGTTATTCCCTTGTCTCCTAATTAAGGATCTTTTGTGTTACAGAGTTCGCGGAAGTTCTGGGCGGCCCATAAGATGCTCGAGGAGGCCGTTATCTACTGGCGGATACTCGAGGCTTTAGGGGGCAGACCGTTCCGCGAGTGGTGTCTCCGGGCCGGGGTTCTGGGTGCCACGGACTTGGCGACTCTAGGCCTGTTCGCGGAGGAGTTGGTGACGGACCCGAGTTTCTACCTATAGCGTGTATACGAGGGGTCCGAAGAGGAGGTGCTCGGGGTGGGGACCACTTACGCGTACATAAGACAGATGATGAATTATGTGGGTCGATGACTCGCGGAGTTTGGCCGCTAGATAGTGGGTTATGATTATTTGTATTATTGTATTTGTAATATTATATTATTGTATTATAATGTGTAGTATTATGTATGTGTAGTTTGGACTGTAGTGTTGGGAGTGTAGAGGATAGAATATATTAAGCTTTTACGTATAGGTGTGTGGGGAATTGCGTAGTTTTTGGCCGCTGGTACCGCCTGCATTTTCTTCCTCCTCCTTCAATTCCCTTTTCCTTCCTTTTGATTGTATTTACATGCACTAGTTTTAGTGGTAATATAAGTTTATATGTCAGAAAAGGAGGTTGTAGAATAAAGGATGAGTAAGGTGGACTTGGTCAAAAAATAATAGTGGACTGTATTTGGAAAAAATAAATAGTTGTTCTGGTTTATTAATGTAGGGATGTCCGGTGACATTCGCGTTGCCGTGTGCTATTTACAAAGTATGTACATGAGTATATACAACGAGTCGATACATGTGCCTATCGATCTATGCAACCGATAGGTGAGCCAAAATACAACGGTTTTCTGAGCATGGTCAAGGAATGAACAGAACTGAATTGGTCAATGTGTCTGGTGATGTACTGGAAGTCCCCAACGGGAACAGGACACATAGGATGAGAAGGACTGAGTAAGTTTCATAGGTATTGTAGGAGGGGTTAGCTCCTACATGAGCAGAGTTTTGTGCCCTTGATGTACAAAGGGCCACTTGCGTGGCCCGGCTACAAATCCTTATGTGAATTGTACTAATGCAATGAACAGAGCGTGCAAGCGTGGATCATGTGAGTGATTCACATGAGCCAGTAGGCTTGAGAAACAAAGATGATCAGGACAGGTGATTAGATCTGATCTGCTTACTGTTCGACGTCTCCGAGGCGAGAGAGCTATCAGCGCCAGAGAGATGACGAGCAGATAGAACAGTTCGGGAGATGGTCGCCAGGGTGTGCATGTAGCGCACACCTAGGCTGATCAGACATCGATCTCTATCGATTCGACCATCAGGTGAGGTTGGGGAAGTTTGAGCTGGGCTCGAAGTGACAGGTAGGGTTGTGTCGGAGAAGAGGATGAGCTGCTTCACAGTGAGCACAGATGAGATGAATGAATAAAGCAATGATTATTCAACAGAGTTAAGTATGTTTTATATTGTGTTACTTTGTTTCTTTTATACATATATATATTTTTGTTGTTGTTGTTGTTATTATGATTTTTGTTATTCCTTCGCGTTTAGCTAGTCAATAAAGTATTTGAGACGGTTCGCGTGTACGCGTTGGGTTCGGCGACCTTTTTTAATAGTGTAGGTTTCATTATCGTCGTTTGAAAACAGATTCTTGGTGTTCTTGCAGTGAACATCCATACACTACTATGTCGTCTAGGTAAACGAAGCATTTGATTCCCTGTCGTTATATATGTCGTAAAATATGTCATTATATCGTTCGCATAGGTCGGTTAGACATCTTTTTTCCTCGGCGTGTAGGTTGTCGACCGCTATTTCTTTGCGCAGCGTTTGCATTCTGTCCGTGCCACTGACGGCTTGTACGGAGTAAGCGATTCTGTTCACTACGGTGTCGCGAGGGAGATCAGTGTTCTCGCACGAGTCGACAGGGTTTAGCTCTACAACTGGTGTTCTAATTTTAGAGTCTTCGAGATTTATGTTCATTACACTGATAAGGCATTTGTTATCGGTTCCTGTGGTGAGAACATTGCCTATGAATATACCGGGTTTGATCATATCTCGTTCTACGATTCCTCCGCCCCGGTTACCGGTGTGTGCTAGGATTACTGTTTCTGTTCGCGCTTTTAAAGTTACGTGATCCCCGCTAATGATCGGGAGATGTGTCCCGAGGATGTTGAGAAATTGACCGGGTGGGATCTCGGTGCTGTATTGTGAGATAAAATCGAGGCCTAGCAGCCCGTGTAGTTCTCCCAGTAGGTCGTCAGGTACTAGTCGGCAGAGGTGTCTGATTTGTTTGTTTCCTATCCGGGTGGTGAGGTATGCGCTGCACAAGGTCTTGGTGACGCTTGGTCCGACGCCGTGCAAGGTTACGACTTCTTTCACGGCGGGAACATCGCCGAGAACTCGTCTGACTTTCAGCAAAGTAATTTCGGCTCCGGTGTCTATGAGCATCGGGGCCTTTCCGTCAAGCAATTCCTGTGCTTCGATTTCTACTAGGTTACGTAGTGACTTGGGCTCAGCTGCTATCGTCTTAACCTGATATAAACTGATTCTCGTGTCATCGTCCGGCCTTCCTTCCGAGTCGGGACGGCGAGGCGCGACACACGACGCGTCTCGTGTTTCAGGCTGTCGGTAATATTCTCGTGAATCATTGTGTGCGCGCGGGGGTCGCTCTGTCCGATTTCTTTCGTTTGCTCGCTGGCGTGCGCGGCATTCCTCAAGGGTGTGCCTGGGCTTTTTGCAGTATCTGCATGTTATGGTTACGTGTTGGACTGCCCGGTTACAGGGGTAAGCTCGAGGGTTATGAGGGCGGTGTGAGGTTTGGTCAGGAAAGGGCCGAGGCGAGCTTAAGCGAGTGTAGCAATTATTGGCGATGTGGCCTATCTTGTGGCATGTTCCGCACTTTGGAGCATCGCGTGTTTGTCTATCGCGGGTATATCCGCGGGCATTCTCGCGGTAACGCAAAGGGTTGTTAGGGCGAGGGGGCCCTAGTCCTAGAATCCGTTCTTCCTCGATGGCGCCTGCTATTGCCGATTGTAGGTTATCGAAAGTACGCGTTCTGATTAGTAGCCTGAGGTGATCTTTCAATCCTCGGGTAAAGTAGCGTAAGGCTTGTTTTTCTAGAAGATCCTCGATGGCTGCACTGTGTGACGCGTCCGGGGTGTCTTCGATGGACAGTTCTTTCATTTCGGCTAGTAGTCTTTCCATCCTAGATCCGAAATGCTGGACGCTATCTCCCTCTCTCTGTCTACAACTACTAAAGACGGTCTGTACGGTGTCGGAGGATCGTTTTACGACGAATCGCGTTTTGAGTAGGCGGGTTAATTCCGCGAAGCTACCTATTGTTTTGTGTTGCAATTCTCGCAAGGCTCTGCCTTTTATTTTATTTTTTAAGACGAGTCGCAGGAATCGCGGTCGCTCGTTTTTGGATGCGCATTCCAAGGCGCAATCGACATCGCAAATGCGAGCAAGTCGGAGTCTCTCTCTCCATCGAAAGTTCCGCTAAGCCCGAGCGCGGTTACGACTCCTCGGATCGACTGGTTATTGGAGTCGCTAGGACCTGAGTATGACATAGCGGGTTCGTCTCCTATAAGACTGAAGTCGTGTCTTTTAACAGGGTACCGGCGCTGCGACTGTACGACGATACTCTCGGGTGTCGTCTGGGCGCTCGAACTGGCGGCGCGATACGTGTCGGTGCTAGTGTCTAGCTTGGGTGCTCGCACGCGGCGTCGTTGGTGGCCAGAGTTGTCTAGGGAAGGACGCGCCTTTACTTTTGTAGGATCTACTGGACTAAACGCTATGAGCTTCTTATCAAAGAAAGACTCTAGTGATCTACTACACTCTGCAGAACTACACTCTACAGAATGCCCTTCAGTTGGGAAGAAGGTATCTGAGGGCAAGTGCGTCTTCCGTAGACATGCAAGGGCCGTGTGAAGATTCTGGTTTACAATATATTTCTTTCGGGTATCGCTACGGCGATTCGAGTTTTCTGTTTACTCACAGGATGGCTGGCAGGCGCATGCTGCTGGTTGATGTCCGCTGGTAGACGTGGGGTGTTAGTTGACGTAACTGGAGTCGGCGATGTGGCGATATCTCCTTATCGCCTCTGTTGTACAAGGTGTTGTCGGCGTGTCGGGTTCTGGAGCTCCTTATCGCTCGTACAGGGGACCAGGTGTCTTCGGTCCGTAGGTGGATGGTGCGTTCCTTCTCGATGCCTCGGTGGTCATCTCCGCTCAGCCAAAGGTCCTCGGATCAGCAATGGCACGTCGGCGACGTCCGGTCAGGTTTGGTTATACTTTTCCCGTTAGCTAGGCCGTCTGGCCGTCTCGGACAGGAGAGCGGCGGTCTGGTGGAGTGCGAGTGTCTCCTAAGAGCTCGTTCGCGTCTTCGGTTTGGGTGGTCCTGCCGGTCTCTACTTCAGCAGAGATTGACTTCTAGGTCGAATTGGGGTAACACTGGCAATCACGCCACGTTACACTTTTTGGCAGGCTCACGATTTGACTTCGACGGTGCAGATCCCACACCGCTGCCACCATTTAATGTTGTGCCCTGCGTGGTGACGGCGCAGAGCAGGTAGCGGGATCGGAGGAAGTCAGGCTCGTTGCGTTAAAGGATTGGAATCCACCGGGATTAAACCCAAAAACTTAGCGTTTATTGAATAAGGTATAACCAAAGAACTGACAAGAGGTGCAAAGTAACTCGCTGGTTCGCACGGATCTGTTCTGATTGAAGTCTGGATAGCGAGTCCCCGATCGGGACATCGGTCGCTCGTTTTGTTCGAGACGGGCGTTGCCGTGGCACGAGGCGCTGATCAAGCGAAGTGACTCAATGCCTCGTTGCTAAACGTGATTTAGTCGCCATGCGCTCGGTACTGATATAATGGTTGGGCACTACCTTTGGACATAGCATCATCCTTTCGAAGGAAGAGTTTGCAAGTTTGCGCATTCCGAGAGCCGACTTTGGACTCGGGCGCAACACTGCCCCAATGTCAAAATCCTCAAAAACCCACACATCCCAACACGAACCGCAATCCACCACAACATTGAATAACCATCAATTAGAAAACATCACGCTCGGAGCGCTGGAGGCCTCGCCTGACAGGGCTTTGCAAGAGATTATGACGCCAACCCCGCGTCGGAAAACTTAACGCTGTCCGGCGTGGCGTTGCGTGGCCATGGTCTTTATCGCCACAAGGTCCGTACGCTTCCCCCTCGTGGTACAACACCTTGTCGTGGTGAGGGAGCTTACGGTTCCTCTAATGATCAGCGAGGCCATACCGGCGGGGCCTTCGGGCCCTGGCAGGGACCCACTTGCCGGGCGGGCTCGCTGTGAAGAGGGACTTACTAAGATTGCACCGCACACACACACACACACACACTTACACTCCCCTCACGCAACCTACCTCACGTGTTAGTACAGCGTGGGGGGCACATATTCACACACATTGGACACTGACACTCCCCTCCTGGAGGCCTGCCCTTCGGGGCAGTACTTCCCAGGGGGGCACACTCACGCACACAAACACCGACCGGGGGCGGATACCCCCGGGGATTTCTCCCGCCTCAAGGGGGATAGGGGAAGAAATCCCGAAAATAAATCAACTATCGACGGGTTAATAGAAGAAAGTTTGTTTACGGTGCAAGGGTGCGATTCCCCAGTACCGGCGTGTGAGGGTGCGAAAGCGGGCCCGAGCACGTCGTCAGCCAGTAACCGCAGCGGTGCGTCGGTTGGCCACTTGGCCGGCGTATCGTGCAATGCCACAAGTGTGCCTATGGAGGGAGTGACTGTCTCTCCAGCTGGGTGGTCGAGTGTTTCGGGTGGGTAAGGGGGGAAAACCAAAACCTCCTCCAGGGCCCAACCGGCACCGACTCAGGAGCATGGTCCCGACAGCTCCAGGGGACGATCCGGGTCTTTGGACTCCGGTTCGAAACCTGGGCAAAAGGGCCACGCCCTGAATTTAAAGAAGTTGGTGGTGCAGGTGAGCCGGTTGGCTCTCCCCACCCCAACAACACCCGCGATGAAACCCGCGGGTGACCATGGGACGAGGCCCTCGACTTCGTCGAAGAAGTCGAGGCCAAAACGCAATCGTGTTGCGCGGTTGAGCTCCTCCACGGAGGAGGAGTCAGGCGTGCCGTCCGTCTGTTCGGTGGCGGTGTCGGAGCCGGGGCCATCCACGTCGGGTATGGGCCCGCCGGCACCGTCATCGAGGACGGAATTTCCTGCCCTCGCTCCTCCCCGCTCTGCGGAAGCAGAACTCGAATGAACGAAGTTTGTGTGTTTCTCTATTTCTCGCAATTGAAACAGGCCATCAAATAGCATTCTGTTATTAGTCATAAACTCGTGTAATCACTGGTGACTTTTCACTTCCATAGTTTCGGCTCATGACACATAATATAATGTTTATAAATGCGGTTTAAACGTTTACTAGCTAAAAAAAATACCGTCTTTAAATCGGGTGGATTGCGGAGGGCGTCGATAGCCGCAAATTAATAGTGACACGAGTTTATTGCTAATATCAAAATATATTATTTCTTGATCCTAATAATCATAGCTTGCTCTCTAGAAATTTAGTTCACAGAAATTTGGTATGACATAAAACTTTAATATGGTTGTTACCATACAATTCAGTAATGAAAAGAAAACAGTTTTATTGAAGTGCATAAGTAACGTTTCCTCGAGATATTGAATTTCTCAATTAATCGATAGGCTGCCAGTATCAGCCATGATTTACTTTGTCATTTTCACAATTATCGTAGTGTCTGTCAGTGTGACGTGCGGTTAAGTGTTTCTGCCTTTCCAGCTTTCGTTTACAAGTACAATCCAGTCACTCCTGCCGGTTTTTATCCTGCCTGCCGGTAATAGAGAGATAGATTAAGAGATAGATAAAGAGAGAAGGTTTCAGCGTACAACTTCCTGAACCAAAAGAGCACAGAAACTCGTTCCTATCCACAGCTTTCTCGCTTTATACATTATAACATTCATCCAAGAAGAATTCGGACTCGGCCCAGCCATCCGGAAAATAACAACAATAAAGAAAGGAAGGAGCCGACATGGATTCATCGAGTTCGAAACGGACGACGCGGCGAAAACTGTACTGGAGATCGCCCAAAGGAAGACGACCACCTATAAGAACCGCGAGTTAGTAGTAAGACCTGCGCACCATTGGCATCAAAATAGACTAATTAGGAATAAGAATCAAGCTTGTGCTGAGGCTTGTCCGGGATCCTCCCAGGGGGCACGGAAGAACGGGCGCGCGGACACCCCACTGTCGATAGAATGCCTCGAGATCATAGCGAGCTATCTCCCCTTCCGGGAGCGCGCCACAATGGAAAAGGTTTGCAACAACTGGCGAATCGCATCCATAAGCTCACTACGTGACGTAACCGAACTAAATACGCGTGACTGGAGATGGGGAGGAATAGACTGGGAAAACTGGGGAGAGTACACGGGCTCGAGTAAATTTCTGACACCCGAATGTCTGTACTGGTTCCTCAGCAGATGTGGCCAACGCATCACAACCATAAACCTGACAAACCTAAACTACGTCAAGCACCTCAGTCCCGAATCTCTATCCCTTATACCCAAATACTGCCCAAACCTGAAAACCCTCCACAACCTGCATATCCTTACACGAAATGCAACACTACACAAACTCGCCACAAACAATCAGCAACTAGAGAGCATTACGCTCGGAGCACTAGGGGCCTCACCAGACCGAGCCTTGCAAGGGATCATGATCGCCAACCCCGCATTGGAAAGTATAACACTGTCCGGCGCGTCGTTGAGTGGCCAGGGTCTCTGCAGCAACAAGGTCCGCACGCTTGCCCTGCACAGATGCAAGATTACCAACAATGATACACTCGCCCAAACATTCTCACAACTCACCTCTATACAAGACCTCAACCTGACCTTCGCCGAAATAACCCAACCACAACCCTTAGAAGCCTTAATCCGCGGCACACCTTTCGCTCTCTCCCTATACCTAGATGACGAGAGTCCAGAACTTAACCCCGGTCCAATGAACCTTGCTCCCACACTACTCCATAGACTCACGAACGTGACCCACCTCACCGTCACCTATTTCGGCTGGGTCGGGAACGACTTCGTGACAGCGATCGGCCAACATCTGCGGAATCTCAGACACCTAGATCTGACGGGGTGCGGCAATGTACGCGGGACCGAGAGCCTCGACCCACTAGAGAATCTGACGAGACTGGAGACGCTCTTCATGAGTGAACTACACGACACAGTAACGGGGACATTCTTACAAAGACTACGAAATCTGAGACAGTTAGAATGCAGGGACAATTACGGACTGACAGATGACGACTTAACACCCCTACTATTAAACGCACACCACCTAACCGAAGTGAGATAAGAGGGATGCGAGAATATCGGCGGGGGGTGGTCGAGGCTGCCTACTTAGCAATAAGAGATCGGCCCAGCACAACGCGACAGTTGTTCCTGGGAGGCACTGGCGCAAGACGGAACAGACACGACAGGACGAACTTGTACCTACGAATCTACTACGACAGAAAGACTACGCCGCAATAGACCGAAACGTAACCCCACAGACACCCTTTACCTAAGGCTTGGTATTACGATTAAGCTTACGCAAATTGGGTTACCCGTCATCGAAATGCCAAGCCGAAGGTAGAAATAACCGACTTGACTGACCGTGACGTTGTTGTAATCCAGCAGCTGAGTTCCCTGTTGCCCAATAACAATGACCGGGATACGTCAGCAAATTCCAACGTATTGCTGACTCGAAGAGTCCAAAGACCCGAGTCGTCGACCCAAAAAACCGAATAATCCAATACTGGGAATGCACAATAAGCACCTCCTTGGAAGACAGGTATAAAAACCCTGATTGTGCGACAATCAGAGAGCACTGCAAGGAGTCATATGCCCGAGGGCACTCCATCGCGTCTCCATAATACAATACCGGGACAGCCGAACGCTGTCCACGAATAGTCTGGCGCTACCATACCGATTCGACCGCGGAGTCATATGCCCGAGGGCGCTCCGCAGCGACTTCAACGAACAGAGTATATCGGAGTGAGTGTACTTGTGACGATTAATAAATCTTACTGGACTATTCCGTATCCAAAGTGAGTTCCAACTCTTGAGCGATTCGATCCCCTACCCGAATAAAGTTATTTTGTTACGAACCACGATCCGGGAATCCTACGTTCCCGGCTCCGCGTGCAACAACGTACATGACGAGGACATCACCGAGGACTATGATGATTCTAAGCAGGGAGGGGTGTTACATCCCACAACGACAAATCCTGGAATTTTACAGTCCCAAGTCACTCTCACGGTTAAGGAGCATTTCGCCACCCGATGCCGAGTAGTCGAATTCCAAACCATTGCCAAACCATCGAACGGCCGAGGAATTCGAGCTCGATATCCGGTACGAAATGCGAAGTTATGGCATTCCAAAGTTAGGAAACCATGAGAACGATTTGGAAGACAAATACTTACCCGCCAATTAGACTAATAATAAAATTATATCAATTGAAACAAATCCGAACAGACTGCGCTCGGGCTATGATACGCGTAGGTGTGAATGAACTGAACGGAGCGAATGAAAACAGTAAAGTAAAAACTCAGTCAAAGGTGAATGCACGCAACGAATCCGTCAGCGAATTCCGGCCGGTCACCCACCGACGATAGCAACGACAGCAAAGACGCTAGCGGGGCAATGCACCCGAACGGGTGGCACGCGTAAAACTGCAAGAACTGCAATTATGTAGGCCACTCGGGTGGGAAAGCCGAACCGTTATTAACCCGAGACCCAAAGGAATCAATCACTCTTCGTTGTCAAATCGCATTGAGCCTTTCGAAAAAGTCCACAATTCATTTAGAGCCGGAGTTACACTCGCGAGTACCATCAGGAAAGTGAGTGCAAGGACTCGAATTGTGCATTCTCGTTTGATTAAAAGTACTAGCAAGATCTTAGAATCTTTATACATAGAAGCATAGTGTTGTGCACGTCGCTTCACCAATCTTACTACGAAGAAAGCGAGAGCGAGAAAGGGAAGACCGTAAAGAAGGAAGCGAGAGCGAGAAAGGAAAGAGAAAGAGCGGGGAGAGAGAGAGCACGAGTCCAACTATATTCTCCGGTCTTCCGTTATACTGACTACTGATGTTTAATTGCGTGAATCACCCGTCAACCTGCATCCTCGTGTCAACTTAGTTTTTGATCTGTATTTATCAACAGCTCGGACTTATGTACATTTTCATTCTAAATTCTATCTCTTTGTTTTGAATACATTGACTTTACGATATAACTCGATCATTGAAAGGTTTCTTGTTTACCAATTCCTTCCCGTATAAAATCAAGTGGGTCCTGTATAGGATCAGACGGACATTAACCCATTACCGGGTCATTCTTACTGTTGTACGAGTGATCCTTTTCTTTTTATTATTCCTATCTGCCACGTGCGCGTGGTCTTTCCGCTCATACGCACAGCACCATTACCGCTCGGCTGCATTTCGCGCGTACGTAACAATAGCACGCGTAGGTGTGAATGAACGGAATCAAACAGTAATGTAAACCTTTATCAGAGGTAAATGCATGTGAATGAACCCGTCAGCGATTTCCTGCCGGTCACTCACCGGCAGTAGCAAGGCTAGCAAGGTCGCTAGCCAGGCCGATGCCACCCGTACGGATCCACGCGTAAAATTGCAAGAGCTGCAACTATGTAAGCCGTTCTAGGTGGGGAAGCCGAACTATCGTTGACTCGAGGCCCAAAAGATTCAATCACTCTTCGTTGACAAATCGCATAGTGCGTTTCTTGAGTCCTCAGTTCACATAGAGCCGGAGTTGCACTTGCGAGTATCGAGAGGAAGTGAGTGGAAGGACTTGAACTGTGTATCATTGTTGTTTTTAACTACGAATATCAATTAGATCTTAGGATCTTAAAGCCTAAAATCATAGTGTAATAGTGCACAACGTTTCGCCAACCTCTTCGAGATAAGGAAGCGAGCGCGAGAGAGAGAGAGAGAGAGGGAGAGAGAAAGCGAGCGATCGATCGAAAGGAAAGGGAGAGAGAGAGAGAGAGATACATATTTATATAAGAGCGAAACCGAACATCCGAAGGTGAGTTCAGTTATATTCTCCTGTCTTCTGTAATATTGTCTATTATTGTTCATATGCACAAATCGCCCCTCAACCTATGTTTCCGTGGTAATCTAGTTTTGGTTTGTATTTTTAACAGCGCGGACTTATGTACCACCTTCATTCTAATTCCTATCTCTTTGATTTTGAATATATCAACGTTACGATCTTAATCGATCTGTAAGAGGTTTTCTTGTTTACCAAATCCAATCCCATATAAAGTCAAGTGGGTCCTGTATAGGATCAGGCGGGCAATAACCCATTCCTGGGTCATCCTTACTGTCGTACGGGTGATCCTTTTCTTTTATTATTCTCATCTACCACGTGCACGCGGGCCCTCCGCCCATACACGCAGTACTATAGCCGCTCGGCTGCATTTCGCGCGTACGTAATATCCTTAAAAGGAGGATGGTATTTTCCTCCCTTGAAACGTGCGGGCAACCTCCTCGCTATCGGTCGTGCCAAAGTCCCGTACGTAACACTCTCGTTGCGCCTATGCATGTGCAATATCCAATATGAAATTATATGGTATCGTTGTTCGAAATCCCACTGTAATTATTGGTTGAACTGTAATTGTTGTGCGATTTATATACGCATATAAGTATTATCCACTGATATTTTCAAAATGATTCAAAACAATACAATCTTAAATCCGCATCTTCAAGTTACTAATACAATCATTACCTCCATGGCAGAGTGTCTCACCTTGCAACAAAGTTTATTTAATGTTCCGTACTGCGATAGCAAAAATGTCCCTTTGAAAGATTTCTTACAAAACATAACAAATGGATCATTTTACGTTCCTCCTGCATCGGACGGTGCTTATGTAAAAACCGTTCTCGGGAAGTTAAATGGTTCCGCGCGTAACAGTACATTTGGTAAAACATTTAATATTGTAGATGATCTGGTCAAACATTTGAAAAATCGATTTGCTTCTGGGAAAAACTAGCCGTATTATCAACATGGAATTGATAATATGGGATGAAAAAAATATTTTAATCTTAAAATATTTAAATATTCTAATCAGTGGTGCAAATGTTTCCTTATAAGATTTGCAAAATCGATCAATGTTAATTCCTATAAAAAGATGCGCTTTAGAAGCCTTCATTTACGGCCTCCCTGATGAAATTGCTAGTGTCGAAGATATCAGAGAACCCAGTTCGATCCAGGAAGTGCTAACGTACGCCATAAGAATTGAAACGCGCAGAAATTCCGGGATTTTTTCCAGATAACGTTCAGAAGTCAATATTGCAAAAACCTCAACAAATATTCCCCGGTAATTATCGAAATTTAATTCAAGAAATAATATGGACTCTAGCTACCACCCATATAATATACAGCGATCGCGTACACCAAGTCCTCAAAGGCCAACATCGCCACGACCCAATTTTCCGCCTCACCATCAATATCCGTATGGATATCCGTATCTGTTTGAAAATGACGGTTGAGGACTCTGGTAGTCTGAGATAGTCACGTAGGCAGAATGTATATTTAACAAAACGTGTAGCTTTATTTAAATACGTAAGGCTGAGCGTGAGCTAATGGTGATGGTTGATGATAATCGTGAAGCCACAGGTGGCAACGATCACTCAGCTACGATGAGAGTAAGAGCAGCACTTAACTTTGCTAACAATAATGTAGTGAAATGAGCACTTATCAAACTAGATGAGGTAACACTACCGACCACTGCAGTGGAATCGCAAAAGAGAATGAATAATGAGCGCAGAATTTTGAATTTAGATAGTTTCTTAACACACGCATGTGGATCGAAAGAGAGCAAAACCAATAATGGCGATCGGGAAGAAGGGCAGGAGCGTCGAGGGAAAACCCTGCCGGCCTCAGGGATGAGTCAATGATGCGTAGAGCCTAGGTAAAAACTATGAGCATTATTGGTTACTTGAGCCCTAAGCCCTCGATGTTCGATACTGGTAGGCTTGCTGCCAGCTAATGACCTTGTCATGAATACTGAACATTTCGCTCGCCATCAGCAACAGCGTTGAAGATTGAGTCCTCTTCTATCTTGAGTTTGAGAATTCTTGAGTCTTGATGTAGAGCGATGAAGAAAATGGCAAGACAGCGAGCTTGAGACTGATCTCTTGAGTGTCGCCGTTGCTGTCTTAAGTGGGATAACCCTGGCGAGTTCGTCTTTGCCAGGGTGAGGAGTAATCACTCTGGCGAGTGGCCACATGGAAGGTGGCGTTCATCTGTTATGAGTACGAGTAAGCCCACAACAATTTGATGAAATGGATTATGCAATTTGGAGATGGCCTGATGCTGCTGAAGATAATTGGTTGACCAGGTTGACCAGAATCCTTGAATTTGCTGTTGAATGAACTGCCATCAATCCAATCTTGAGCTTTTCAGGTCAAAGAGTGATGATTCAGGCAGTGTAGTGAGTGCCTGACCAATGAGAAACTAACCTGGAGTGAGCATTAATAGATCCTCAGTCGAAGGTTGAGCACTGCCTCACTTTGGACCAGAGGAATCGTAAATTCCTCAAAAGTGGGTGTAGTATAGTTGAGCCTTGAGAGATGATACATGACTGATTTTACTACAGCTTCCCATCTGAGAAGCTGCAGGAAAGTTGAATCGCCAGGTGATTTGATCCTGAAAAGCCGAGTGAGCGGGCTGTGAGCATTCCTGAGTTCGTTGAGTGACGAGCTTCTTGAAGTCCAGTGACTGGAGTGCCAACTGAAGAGTGCCCCTGGTTACTGTAAAGCGTTTGAATACTACCATGTAAGCTGCGTTCAAGAGCGTCAGAGATATTGAGCTGTGTGACCCTTGGCGGCCGTGGGAGAGTTGCAGGATGTTTTGTTCTACGCTCAAGAGTGGAGGCTTGAGCTTTCATCTAGTTCTGATTATGCCTTGGGTGTCAAGGAAGGCAGTTAATCGGCTGAAGGGATATCCCTTCTGCGGTGTCATTGATGATAGAATCTTGAACTCCAGTGATAAGTACATAACTGGAGTGAGCTTGATCCAAAATGCAACTGACTTGTTGTGATCACATGAGCTGAGTTCATTCCTGAGCGATGAGTTGGCCACCTTCTTGAGAATAGAATGAACTCTGAACCACACTGATGCAATGCGAAGCAAAAGATTGAGCGATGAATCGATCAAGGAGATCCCAACAAGAAGTTGATTGAACTGCCGAGGTAAACGCCAGCCCTGGTCGTTCTTCGAGTTGAGTGATTGGATCAAGCTTGAAGATCTGAGCAGGCCAGGACTGTGATGACTTGAGCAACCATGATGGGCTAGTCCACCACAGCAGATGTGTTTCAAGCTGGTTTGGCATAAGTCCTCGAGATGCGCAGTCAACTGGATTGCCTTTGCTAGGAACGAATCTCCAGTGGCCACGTGGAGTCAGATCTTGAGTGGTTGACGCTCGGTTCCTGACAAACTCTTTCCAGCGCAACAGATGAGAATGTATCCATGTAAGTGCAACAAATGAGTAGGTCCACAATACGTTGCAGCTTGAGTGAGATTGAGTGTTTTCAAGTAGAATGAGATGAGCTTAGAGAGCAGTAATGCAGCACTGAGTTCAAGTCTCGGGATACTGGGACATTTGAGTGGAGCTACCTTTGTTTTTTGAGCATACCAGAGTGACGCGGGCTGTGGTGTGGGCTGAGTGAACCTTGATGTACACGGCTGCCGCCATAGCAACCTCGGATAAGTCGGAGAATCTATAAAATTCTACCATTGCACTGGTGGTGAGCTGGATCCATCTTGGTATTGAGAATTTGAGGATGTCATTGAGCTCGTTCTTGAGTTGGTCTAGTTGCAGCAAACCAATTCCGGCAACTAGTTGTCCCAGCTGAGCTTTTCGAGCCAAAGCACCTGCAATACACTTTGGCACGAGTAAGAATCAGTCAGATGAGTTCAAGAAGGTCCAAGAGTTGAGCAATCTCTGACGAGATGATGCGTTTGCTTGAGCAAATGATAATGGTGATTAAATCTTGAACTGGAGTTAGTCTGAGTGAGAAAACCAATGAAGTCTGAAGAGCTTGTGCTGCTTTCCCAGCCCGCAAATAATAATGTTATCTTCGTTTTCACACGAGAATACTGCTGCAGACCGTGATGATTCCTTGTTCACTTAGCAAAGGGACATCGCCCGCCATGCAAAGCTCAGTGAGCTGGTCTACTGTAGCTTGTAGCGCGGAGATGTGGTCTGCACCTCCGAATATGTCGTCCACATATCTTCCATGAGTGAGAGGCTTGATCGCGAGCGGATATTTATGGACTTCATCGGCCATGAGCTGAAGAAGTACACGAACTGTCAAGTATGGGGCTGGTCGTGTTCCACAAGTAACATTTGTGAGCTTAAATGGGGGTATGTTGAGCTGATCGTCTACCTACTTCTACCAGACTTCAAACTGAGTGGCATCTGAGGTGTTGAAGACACCTCTCAATTTGGTACTACTACTATCTTCCGTAAGCATACCATGATGAGCAGGATAGTAGGCTAGTAAGTGAGTAAATGAAGAGAGTGGTGCCTTCACCATGTGATTAAGCTACTGGTATTTCGTGAGGCATGAGCTATACAGCTGATCGTAGTTTTCATCTTTTGCAAGACGTCTGTGTAAATATTGAAGGAATCGATGATCAGTAACATGAAAATCACCAAATTTAGAAGGTGAGGACTTCAAGGGAAGTCCCACTATGTATCTGCCTCAACTTTTCCTGGAGTGCATTGATTGGAAATGAGTTTCACAGGCTTGTTCGTCCAGAGTGAGTGCTTGAGCTAAAGTTGTTGCTGGTTCTTCTTCTCGGATCCAGAATCTTGTGACCAAATCCTGAAGGTCTTGAGCTGATTGATCTATTAATATGTGATCAGAGTAGCTTGAATCAACAGCGATAGGGCTGACAGTTCCTAAAATGATCCACCCAAATAGAATACGTTGAGTAACTGGGAGGTTATGTGCATCCTTGATCACTTCAGACTGAAGAATCAATCTATAATTGTCCGCTCCAAGAATCATATCAATAGATCTTAATGTTGTATTATGAGAATCTGCAAGCTGCAGATGTTGTAGATGTCCTACGATGATGGAGCGCATTGAGCAGTAGAAAGAATTCTGGTGAGTCCCTTCAAGATGCGGGCGATGACATTGATTGATTCCAGAGAAAAGGCAGACTCGAGTATGAGCTCCACTATACCTTTTATATGACTACCTTCAGAATCACCAACACCACGAATAGGAATTGATGACGTGGTATCTTGAGTGAGTTGACAAGTGATTCTGATATGAATGTGAGCTCTGAGCCCGGATTAATGAGCAATCTAACTTGATGCTTGGTGAGTGGAGTGATGGTAGTTCACCAGCTCTAGGTGAGCTGGTGAACTATCACTGGGTCCCAGTCCTGAGCCTGGATCCCCAGCGAGCCCAAGGAGCTCAGTATTTCAGAGGTGGTGGAGAAGAGTGCCTCAATTGAGTGACAGAACGAGGTGCGACCAGCTTGAGCTTGAAGAGTCTGTTTAGCAGGGCTGAAATGAGGAGACGTTTATTCTCATATTGATCCTTGAGCGGCTGCCAGAAAACAGTGAAAGAACCGCTTGACAGGGGAGTTGAGCTAATGAGCTGCGCTGTAGGACCAGCCAAGCTGGACTATGAATAATGCAGCTTTTGAGCGTTAGATAATGAGCCCTGGTTGAGCAGGGCGACCATAAATGAGTCTCTGTATGAAGGCCAGATGACGTAGTCCCCACTGAACATGGAGATGTTGAGCTTGGGCAGGTGTGTGGTGCAGGTTGATGAAAAAGATGAGCGACCTAAAGATCAATGTTCTGGGGCAAGCGTGAACTTCAGCTACTTGAGGAGTTCCTTCGCCTTCATGTACTTCCTCAGGGCTTCTCTAATGTGATCCCCTGAGATGTAGACAGGAGCGTATCCTTCTGCAGTCACCAGTTCCTCGATCAGGGTCTGGGTCTCACAGAAGATGGTCCATTGCCCTTCCGGACCATGAGCTTGGCCTCCACGGATGCCAGGGTGAGCTCAGATGAGCTCTTCATGATTCTCCTGATTCGTATATCTCGACAATAAACTGGCGATGAACTTCTTGACTTGTGATGCGCATCAGTAGGCAAGGTGAAGCGGTCTGTGCCCGGGGTCACATTGAGCCTTATCCGTAGAAGCACCTGCTTCTAGGGTGAGTTCTTTTACCTACTCATAAGGCTCGTCCATGGTGGCTACGTGTGTTGTTGTGCCCTGGCACGTCGATAGCACACGTGTTAACAGAGTTATCTCTGATGCGTATCTGAGAGCGCTCGGATGTCGGCGGTAGTTCTTATACTAGATCGGCAGCTCAGGGTTTTCCCGAGCTTGCAGTTTTGGGACGAGCCGCGCCCTGTTGACCGGGAGAGGCCACCTGATTCATTTGGACTTTGTCCTTATGCTACGTTAGCGTAAGTTCAGCTGGGCGCTGTTCTTCGAGCGCTTGTGTGTTGGGTGTCTGTGAGGGCACAACAACCCCTACCCCCTTGGCGAGGTGGCGCCTAGTCACGTGTTAGGGTCTGGCGGTGTTATGTATTGTTTTAATAGTATTGTTAGTTAATGTGCTTCTATATAATGCAATATTTAGTTGTGGCTTTAAGCCATAATTGTTACAATGTTTGTTAGTTATAAAAATAGGGTATTGTAGCGTAAGATACGGTGTAGTGCAACGTAATAATAGTATAACATAATGCGCTATATTACAAAGTATCGGTTCACGGATATTTTTTTGTGTATGCTACTTGTATTTTTCCTAACGGGGCGGACTCCTGGGTATCAGGTTTTTCCGTGCGTTTTGTTGATGTTACACGACGCACATATTTATAAATTCCCAATATGATCAAAGCGGTGGTAAGTAGGGTCAACGCAGTTGCGAACGATATCGCGTATCTAAAGGTGTGTGTGTCTCGCGTGGTTTGTTGGTTGTGTTCTATATCGGTTGCTTGTTTACTTATTTTGTTGAGTTCTTGTGGGTTTTTTATGATAGGTTTTAAATAGAGCTTGTGCGCGTAAATGAACGTTGGTGAATTGATGTCTGCAGGTAAGTCGGCGAGGGTGATATTATATTTCGGTAAGTAATTATATTATCTTTCTAAGCCGTATTGTTTGTTCGTTACGATTGAGAACTCGTTACTTGTTACCGACTTCGACAAGGAGGAGGTACTCAATTCGACCGCTATATATTTTTTTTTTTATTGTACATTTGCCTTTTATAGTTAAGATTCCTGAGTTTTCTATGAAGGTATAGCGTGTTGGTTTGTTGTTACACGTGATTGCTAGTCGGTTTCGTTTGGGTGTGACGAAAATCCAGGTACCCCTTTGGTGGAGTTCTAATAGTATGGTTTGGTTTAGTGGCATAAGACGTAGTTTGCAGTTGCTGGGTTTTCGTTCTAGTTTTGCGTAAAGCTGTATCTCGCAAGGGCCGTTATTTGAGGCCTTGAAAATTGGGTGATGTGAGGCGCAGAGGTAGTTATCGTTTATAGCGGTGCATGAGTTGAGATCATTTTCGCTGAGGCGGATGTAATCTAAGTTGGCAGTGTCTACCACAATGTAAGGTTCTAACGTGTCCATGTACGCGTATAGTGATCTAACTCTGGTAGGTACGGGGTGTGCTTTGGCGAGGTTAAAAAATTTGTTGTAATTGCGGAGTGGGATTTCTAGAATTGCCGTGATGGAGGCTTTTTCCGAATACGTGGATAGTTTAGCTATGTTGTATATAGCATGTATATTTTCCAGGGTAATGTCGATGGGGAAGCTCATCCCTGAGTTTATTGATAGGGTTGCAGTGCGTAGGTAATTTATAACCTGTTCGGGCGGTATTATTGTAGGGTGTAGTATACCCTGTTTTGCGTTAACCGCGAAGTCTAGTAGGTCGTTAGCTGCTGTTTGGAGACTTTCTACGGCGTCGTTTATTAGTATGAGGCGTTCATCTGTTGATTCTCGGAATTTAAAGATGTTTTCGTCTTGCTGGATAATGTACTGTAAGTGTCTGATTGCATTCATTAGGTTGGCTTCGTTAAATTTTACGTTGTGTATTGTTTCGTTTAAAAGTCGTGAGTTGGCCTTGACGATTTGGAGTTGGTTGATGAGTGAGGTGCGCGTTGTTTCTCCCATTTTTTGTAGCACATGTATTTCGTCGTTTATGGTTTTCCGATCGTCGGCGTCTATTAAGCCGAAGAGGGATTTTCCTACGTATCCGATTCCGTCTATGAGTCCGCGCGTATGTTTCTCGCGGTTGCCCGTGAGTTGTTTTACATAAGTAATTGTATTTGAGGTTCTATCTAGTTTTGTTTGGATACTGGTTGTGAATCGTTTACAGAATTCGTTTAAGTTTGGTGTGGGGGGTTGCCTACACAGGTGTATTATTTCGTGTAAGATATTTTTGATAGACCGTTCTTGTTTGAGTATTGGTTCCGTATCCACGTGGATTGCTAGTTTCCAGGTGTTGCGGTATATTTGGAAGTGCCCCAGGTCTTCGAAATATCCGTGCCGCGGTACTGGTGCTGTTGGGCCGACTCTAAGTCGTTCCCACGACCCACCAGTATCGCGGAAGGAGTTGCTGGTCTCCGACATGGCGCGTCCCCGGGTGGCGGATAGGGGGCCCCTCCGGTTCCAACTGGAGGGTTGCGACTCGCGTAAGCAGTCGCCGCGGACCAAAACCAGCGCACACTTACACTTACACACACCTTACACACACTCTCCCGTGGTGAGTCTCCGAAGAGTCAGTCGAACGATCAGTCTACATCGTGAGCGCCTAGTGAACAGACGTGACTTCCGAATAGAACCAACCTTCGAACACAACAGTTATTAGTGACGTGCAGTTTAGTTAGTGCTCCTTCGCTACAACTCAGAGCAACCGTTGCTTGGTGCCTGCTATTAAGAAGTGACTTGTCCAGCGCTTCTAAACGTAAGTCGATTAATTGTCCTAGAAGCCGCGATTAGACTCCGTGACTGACTCCCACGTTAAATTCTAAGTCCACCCATTGTTCCGAGATTCGGGCATTTGCCTTTATTATTATTATACGCCAGTGTATTCTGAATATTCACTTAATATACTTATTGCCTTCAACGAGAGTATTACCATTGAATCATAATGGCCAACCACCTTCCCTTACCCATCGCTGCAGTGAACCCAATCGACTTTGAATTATCCATAGAGTGTCTGTCTATTGTATTCTCAAAATGTGTTCTATCGGATGTTCTCTACGTACACTACGCACACACACACACATACACATACACACACATTACTGTACACTCACTGGACGTTGATGGGAGGTATGGGCGGAGGCCCGAAAACTCAAAATATGGAGAACAAAAATAATAAAACAAGTTATGAAACGTACCGAAAAGAAGATGCGGAGATTCCCAGCTCCAAGGGGGGAGAAGAGGGGAGTGACAGCGCGGTTGCCCATTCCGTCAGCGGAATGGGACCGCCTGCGACCTCCTCCGACGTGCGAGCAGCACGTAGTAAAGAAAAGCCGAGGCAAGTGGGCATCCGGCCCACGGAGGACAACGCGGGCGAGTCCGATGACTCGGACACGTCCGTCGCCTCCGTGGTGTCGGTGACCGAGGGGGCCATGCCGGGCTGTTTGGTGGTGTTGAGCCACCTGCCCGACACGGTCCTCTCCCGACGCGCCTCGGGGACGTCGGGCGCTTCCGCGGGCGAGGAGTCCGATGCCTCGATGGCATCGAGCTCCTCCTGGCGAAAGAGGGGGCCCCCATCCACGGGGGAGGGCGCCGTGTCGGCACAGGCGAAGAAACGCCTGGTCGACGCGGCGCCCGAGGGGAGGGAGCCCGAAGCGGGCCAGCCCCACGGTGGCCCGCCAAACGGGCCTGGGAAAGAGCACGCGGCTCGGGACCTCCACTGGGAGGCCGAGACCGCGCGCAAGATGCGCGTCAGTAGCTCTGCTAACGTTCGTGCCGACATCATTAAGGCCATGGACGATGTGTGCCACCTGGCAGCCACATCGGGCCACCTAAAAGGCACGTACCAGCAGAGGCTACGGAGGGCTGCCCAGACGGGAGTCATGGGCGCATCGGAGTTGGCAGCCAGGGCCAACTCCGATGGGGATGCGGCGGCCATTAAGGCCGACAATAGGCGCCTGAGGGCCAGGATAGCGGACGTGGAGGGCCGCCAGGAGGCCTTCCTCACTTATTGTGAGGAAGTGCTCCTCCACAAGGAGGAGGCGGAGCGGCGGCGAGAGAGGACGGACCCTTCCCGCCTGGAGAGGGCCCGTCCTCGCCGCCGCGCTGCGCGGGGGGATCTAGTCCCCCCGCAGTAAGAGTGACGCCCCGGTCCCGTCGTCGGCGGATTTCAACCCGCTGACGGGCCGGGTGCGTGCCAAGGGGTCGTGTGGCGGCAGAGTGGTGGCTCTGCCGCCCGTCTATAACGACCCCGAGGCGGGGCGGGGCGTGTAGTGGTCGCACCTCCCGCCCAAGTTTTGGTTTGTTAGGTGATCCGGAAGGCGCGGTTCGCTCCTCCTTCACGGTCAGTGAAGGAGCGGGTCCGGCTTCCGCGGTTGCAACTCCAACCGCTGCAGTGCATAAATCGAGTTCTTATACATATATATATATAGATATAGATATTAGGCAAAGCGCCCGTAAACCGTCAACCAGCGTGCATGCGAGTCACTGGCTGCAGTTGTACAGGCACTCGTCTAGCCGAGAAACGCCAGCCGGTCATTCGCATGGATAGGAGGCATTGCGTTGATATATTAAAGCGATCAGCAAGGCGCGCTAATTAATTTCTAAGTCCGAACTCTTGCGCCCGAAGACGCTCCATCCCCACTTTCAGGCGACCAGCGGGCCGCACTGAAGATTAATAATGAGTAATCACTCCCACTAATTTTTTCCTCCATTACATTTCTCCCACTGCATCTCCCATGCACCAGTGACCTATATAAGGGGGTGCACAAGCCCTTGAAGGGCACTTCTCGTTCGATTTTTAAAAGTAACTCTCCTAACTCAAAGCAAAGTTCTAGTTCGGTATCGGAAGGTACTCAGACTTTTATTTTCACGTGTTGCCATCTCAGCCTCGAGACCAGTCTCCTCTTAAGTCGGTAAAGTGCGTGAAAAGGTGCTCTCCATCAGTCCAAATCTTCCATTTCTTCTATATCCTTCCTCTACATATACTAAGTTCAAATCTTGTATTTGTACGAACCACCAACCTCTATCAATATACTTTATTTTAGCAGAAAACGACTTCCATTTTTCTATTCCAATTCTCCTAGTTCTCGCGTTACAGATTACAAGTTAAAAAACGTACACCAGATTCTCCTAGCCACCAGATCCAGATGCGCAAGAATCACTGCACTCTGGATCATCCCCGTCGGTTATCAGCGCAAGAGCCACTGCACTGAAACCCTTTCTTGTTCGAGCGAATAGCGGTGCAAATCGTAATTCGATCGGACACGTCTCCAATCAGCAGAATCTGGTCGTCCTTTACCGTGGTTATCATATTTTAAGGTTTCTCCTTTTCGCTCCCTCTTTGAAGGCTGTTTCTTTTGGAGTCACAAGATTTGTTTCTCTTTTGAAGTGCACCCCCCCCCCCCGGCGTGAAAAATTATCAATTTTCGCGTTCAAGTTGATCTACTGAGCAGGTTCTTTTCCTACGCTGTTTAGTAGGAGTCCTCTGTTCAGGTGTAACCCTGGTACGATATATAACCAGCCCAAGAGTAGTCTGTTTTCTTACACTTGGAAGCTCGGTGTATAGCACCAAAAATTGCTTATCCGCTTGTTGTCTTTTACTTTCAGAAATTTGATCTAAATCTTACAACCAAAAACGATGCCGAGTTTTGGTCTGAAACCTCAAGGTTTACAAACTGTTATCTATTTCCCGCTCAAGTTTAATCCACAGTTCTCAAGAGCTTATAAGTTTGTTTTCATTCACTCTCATAGTTGGCTTACAGCTTCAAAGAGTGGACCTAACGTTGCTATTCTGATCAAAGCATAACTTGCAGCTCTAAGGAGCCTACAGATTTGCTCTGTTTTCCCTACACTCAGAAGTTTGATTCGTACCCACCTTCGTTTTGCTGCCTCATTATATCAATTCCCAATCGATCCGCGACTCGCAGTCAAAGCCAAGCGGAGGGTAATCTAATCGCCCGCCGAAATCGAGGTTGTGCGCGCCCAAGAGGCGAAAACCCGAGAAAGACAGCTCACCGAAGCAACGGCGTTCAACGAAAATCAAGCCGCAGAGATCACGAGATTAGAAAATTTAATAGAAAATCTTCAAACGGAGCTAATAGCGCAATGAAATTCAACTCTATCCAGAATACTGGAGACCAATAGTGTAACGGACACGCTAAACCAGCTCCAGAACGAAGTACGGAATCTCCGGCAAAAAGCAAACACAGCAACTCCCACACCAATACAAACAGAACCGATCGACAATAATAGCAATAACTCAATTTCGCATACTCTACGCGAAACCATCAATCTAGTGCCGATATTCGACCGGAAAAATATGCCGGTACTACAATTTATTCGAGCCTGCAAACGCGCTCAAGCAGGAGTTCCGCGTGTAGCCGAATATCATCTGGTTAACTCTCTAATTAACAAATTACGTGGCGATGCGTACCCCGCAGTCAAGGATATGCCGTGCACAACTGTCACACAGCTGACAGATCGCTTAAGATATACGTTTTCTCCACTAAAATCAGTAGATCATTATAGGAGAGAGTTATCCAACGTTTACCAGCTCGAGCATGAAAATATGCTCACGTACATAGGTCGCGTAAAAGATTTAAGATCAACAATCTTAGATAGTCAGAGAACGAGTCCCTATTCGCAAGATACAATAGGCAGGATAGATGAATTCGCGCTAAGGTGCTTTTGCCGCGGACTGCTACCCGAACTTCGAATGCGAATTTCGTACGAGCTCACCGCTACCTTAGATAGCGCATTGGAGAAAGCAAAAACCCTATATAATAGATTCGAACTAGACCGAGTTCGCTTCGGAGCCGATAGACGACGGAGCAATAATAATCAATCGAAAACAAATGAAATCTAAACACACCCGATAAAAAATACTGCCCGCGAAGCCTGCACAGTGTGCGGGCGAAATAATCACACGACAGCTGAGTGCTGGCACGCCGCGGGAGATAAGCAGGATACATGGACTAGCTCTTAAAGAAATAACACTTCAAGTTCGACAGGACCATCTCAAGAGCGCTCAGCTGCAGCAGGGGCGCCCAACGAAAAAATTTGTCGATACTGCAAACATCGAGGCCACGAGATCGCGGAATGTAGAAAACGCGAGTACAATAATAAACTCAGGCAGGGCAATAGTCAATCGGGAAGCGCCGCTGGCCCCTCGACACAGACAGGCGAGATGCACAAGGGCAGATCCCGGAATATTCTTCGGAGAGAATATAGTTAGAAATACCAACGATATTGCTTATTCTCGGGTAATCAATTCTACCGAGAAGGAAGCCAAAATCCAAATGCTAATACTAGAATTGCAAGAGTTCGACGTCATCAATTTATCCGTAGTAGACGCCATTCAAACATTTCCCTCGAACGATTAAAATTATTTCAAAAATCCAATCCAACCTATCGCGCATATTACATCAGAAAATGAGCAGATTAATCCTCACTCCCGTCTGGAGGAAGTATTTAAGAACCTCCACACGGATCATCTTGTAACGCGGCACTGCGTTATCAACGCGCGGGCCTCCGCACCCCGAGCGTCCCTCCGCGTGGCCGGGCCTCCGTCGTGGGCACTCGGCCTCACACGGGACCCTCAGTCCCCAACTTGCCCTCGACTCGAAAGGTCTCTTAATAAAAGCTCAACCGTTAAACTCGTGTCTTCGTTGACCCGCTCCCGCTGTCCTTACAATATCAATTCCGAAGAACCGAATAGCGTTGCACAGCTCATTGAACAGACGGCCGATCTGTTTCATATACCGGGTGACCGACTGGGTAACACCACCGTCGTGAAACACGGGATAGTCACAGTAGATAAGATTCAATATCGCTTCCCACCAATCCACAAAGAGGAAATCAGCAAACAAGTAAATTAGATAATTAAAAATGAAATTATCTCGCCTTCAATATCTCCTTACTGTAGCCCTTTGTGGATTCTTCCAAAGAAAGTCGATTCTCAGGAAAACAAACGATGGCGCATGGTCATCGACAACCGAGCTTTTAACGAAATATCCGTCTCGGATGCCTACTCACTTCCATGTATCACTGAGATATTAGACCAACTCAGCAGCACTAAATATTTCAGCATCTTCGATGTAGCGTCCGGCTTCCATCAAAGTCAAATGCATCCAGATGATGCTCATAAAACTGCCTTTTCAACTCCATTCGGGCATTACCAGTTCAATAGAATGCCGTTCGGTTTGAAAAACGGACCAGCATCCTTTCAAAGATTTATGGATTCCATTCTAGTCGGTTTGCAAGGTAATGAAGTCTTCGTATACCTTGACGATGTTACGTCTTCGCGTAGTTCCTCGGAAATTGTTCGATTTTTATTTTTCATACTCATGACTGTGCGTGCCATTGCATTCACGAAGGCTATTTTTCTTCTTCCCACAGGAATGTTTGAGAGTCTGGTGTCAATGCTATGCATTGTGGAGTAACCCTAGACGCCGCTCTCGAGAGCCCGAAGGAAGGAACCCTGCTGTGTATATCTTAAGCGTTTCGTTCTATGAAGTCAGAGTCGCCGTATATCTGCTCACTGAGATAAACCACGTGCAGATGCGGCTGGAATTCGGCAATGGTCAACATTGTGGGAACTTTCCCTAGCCGGATGTTCATGTCACACTGCACGTGCACATTGTATAAGTGCATATTATTAACATTTCTAACACCAAACGCGCCAGTCAGCTCATATCATCGTTTTCTAGCCTGCGTGCTAACACATTTATTTCGAGCTCTCTCACACATACGAAATTTTAAATGTCGTATATATAGTTTTACTCGAATTGATGCGAATTATCCTAAATTATGGAGGCATAACCGATTAAGCCGGAAATTTCAAGAGCCTATTTCTTGCGTTCATAGTTTTAATTCTCACGCTTACATAAAAGCAAACTCTGTTTGTTATAACGATAAGCTTTTCATGGGAACTTGGCGATTGGATTCTTGCTTATGTTGGGAATTCAAACGATAGCTTAGATTAGTGAGAACCATTAACTCTCATGCTGACTCTCTCATCTTAATTCTCGGAACGCAACGTCTTTTGGAATTACTCTAGTAAGAAGGGAGAACTTTTTGCCCTACTCCTACACTGACTGACAAATCAGCTAACGCCCTTAGGCACCGACGGTCAAAGTTGTCTCTGATTCGTCGGTGCAACAAAAATGCAGCCTAAGAGTTTTCGGCGCGGACGGACTGAGCCGCGACCGGCGCAGCGGTGGCTGCGACACTCGTCGTTTTGAAGTCGTGAGGTACGCTGCGACAGTCCGTGGTCTAGTATAATTTCTTTCCTTTTGAGACAGAGTTACGTTGGTCAAATCTCTTTGAGTGGAACCGCGTAAGGACTCATAGCTACGTTAAACTTAGCTATATAATAGTGTTTCTCTATGTTCTTTCGCACCCGTTCAATTCAGCCGGGTTAGACTATAAGTGCATCTTAGTATTACAATACGTATGTTCCACTTAAAGATTTCTACTAACCATCAGTTCAGTTAGTCAGTGTGTGAGTGAGTGGGGGTTCTCCATTCCAGCATTCAGCAACCTTTTCGAATCCATACTTCAATTGACCAAGGAAGGGAGAGACAGCAGGAAAAGAGAAAGAGTTAGAGCAAGGACACTAGTCTCTTCGAAGGCCGGGAACTTATTTACCGTATTTCCAAATAGTAAATTTCAGTGTTCGGTAAGTTCCCACTATATCATTGTTGCCTTCATTCCGGTTATGTAACATATGCGTTTAAAGAGAGAGCGAGAGCAGAGCTTACGAAGGGGGAGTTTAATTCAAACGAACTGTGTGCGCGCGATCATTAGCGACTTTTACCGTCATCGTCGATTCGATTGTTTAGGGACATATTGTAGCGTATGGCAAGAACTGTCACTATTGACCACATCCGTTCTTTTTGGTACCGTCATATCTGGATATTCTATCAAAATTATCGCATGTTTCATGGATCAACATACAAATATTGCGGTCACAATATATTCATACTTAATTTCCTTAACCCGTATTTAAGTTAATTTCGTCACACCTCGTTACCTCCTCTAATTGCCTCCACTCAACGAAAACCCAATTGTGGGCCCGTATGGGACTCTGACCAGATACCGATCCCAAGTACCCTTATCCTCGTAAAGGATAAGCAATCGGATAATAACTCGGTATATAAAATTTATTATTTCCTTTGCTGTACGTACGACACTAATCCGCTCGTGCCCAACGCTCGTACGTAACAAAGAAAATTGGTGGCAGCGGTGGGATATTTCTGATCATTAATTGCGTCTACTTTCGTTAAGCCCACTTTCCAATCACTTTATACGTTCATATTATAAAATCTGTACTTACAAAGCGTCATTGTTTTGACATAATTCAGAACTTTCAAATCAGAGGAAATTTAATGCATTCAAGATACATTCCATTCGTTAATAGTCTAAAAAAATTGGTGGCAGCGGTGAGGCAAGGACGGCAACTCCCTGATGTCGGTACCCTGTGGGAAACCTAGGCTGCTGTGCATTGGCGTGTGTGTGAACGATTGCTCTGACTAATTTTCCATTTCAGTAGACATCTCAATACAAATAGTGTATACATAGACATACATTTGAACACTCGGTTTTTCCGACATATTCAATGTTAGCCCGCAATTTCGCCCCATCCGAACTTTCGGTCAGCATAACTGCTGTGGACACACCTTAACCCTTATTCGGATACGGGTAGCGAGATTCCGGTACCTTAGGTCGCTTTATCGCTCGAATACAGTATCGGGTGACAGCTGCCTTATTGCTCGCTCTCCTCACTCTCGCCGCGTTTCATGGCGTATAAGATCTTATGTGAAATTGCTTGGTGTCGTTGTTCGAACCTTCACTGTAACAATATCATCTTCTTCACAAATTTTGTATTGAACTATTGGCAATATTCACGATGTCTCAAAATAATACAACATCGAATCCTGACCTTCAGGTCACTAATGCGATAATGTCGTCCATGGCGGAATGTTTCACGTTGCAACAAAGTCTACTTAATGTACCGTATTTCGATGGCAAAAATGTACCCCTAAAAGATTTTTTACAAGACATCATAAATGGATCGTCCTATATTCCACTTGCATCAGAAGGTGCTTACGTAAAAACGGTTCTCGGAAAATTGAAGGCTTCCGCGCGCGATAGTACATTTGGCAAAACATTTAACATTGTTGGCGATCTGGTAAAACATTTGAAAACTCGTTTTGCTCGAAGGAAAACTTGCCCCTATTACCAACACGAAATTGAAAATATTAGAATGAAAAAGGGGGAATCCGTAAATGATTTTTATGACTGGTTAAATATTCTAATTAGTGGAGCAAAGGTTGCCTTGGAAGATCTGCAAAATCATAAATTAGATGACTGTATGCTAGTGCCAATAAAGGCATGCGCTTTAGAAGCTTTCATATGCGGTCTGCCCGATGAGATCGCGAGTGCCGTAGATATTCGGGAACCCAGTTCTTTAGAAGAAGCATTAAAATACGCAGTAAGAATTGAAATGCGCAGAAATTCTGGAACTTTACCTGATAACATCCCGAAGTAAATACTACAAAATTCTCAACAACTATTTCCCAATAATTTCGATACGAGGAATAACATGAGCATCAGCTATTGCGCATACAGTGTAACACGATTTCGTACTCCAAGCCCGCAAAGACCGATATCTCCGCGACACAATCTCCCACCACACTATCAATATCCTATATCCGTATCCATATTTTCCACCATATTATCCACCACCCTATTTTAATCCTCAATTTCATCATCGAGATTTTGAACAAATGCCCTATCCAGGACTTTATGATTCTCGACGATTCAGAATGCCGAATTCATCACCTCCAACACTTCCTGCTTCATCGTCTCGTCCTTCTTCACCCGTACCGGGACGGTCAAGCCCGAGATCCGATAGCTCGTCCAGTAGATTCCAAAACTCCGATAGATCAAATTTAAACTCGACAATGACTCGACGAGACGACGCGTCGACGAATCAAACGTAAACAAAAAATTCGCGTCAAACAGCAGTCAGATTTCTGGAAGAACCAACGATGACATTGCATTATTCTCTCGAAGGAAGAGTTTGCAAGTTTGCGCATTCCGAGAGCTGGCTTTGGGCTCGAGCGCAACAATCCCTCCCCCCTTAAGAGAGAAAAGGGCGAAGGCCTTTTCGAGGATGATGCAGTGTTTACAATGTTCTTACAGGGGCCTTACGGCTAAAATGCGTTGCGGAGGTACATTATGCGCACCTGCCTACATGGTAGTATACTATGATGTTTCGATAATATAGGATAATATGGTAATATATAGTATGGTACGATATAATATATGTGAAGTACTATAATGCGATTTTTATGTTTTCGCTGGCGTCTAGTGAGTACAAAAATCGGTGTTACAAGGTTTTGATGAAAGATTCAGGTATCTGCATTTGCGTGCCTTGGTTTTCGTTTCGCTGACTCGACTTTGTGCTTGACGCCTCTTGTGCTATAGCGCGTGGGTCGGCGTTTCTGCGGCGGGTGATATATTTATGCGGGTGATATAATATGATTCTGTGGCGAGTGCGATTAGTGAAAGTATAATAAGTAAAGAGAGTGAAGCGGATGTGAAAAATCCATAATGATGCCATGTTGGGGTGTGAAAAAGTTTTTGTGTAATGTCGGTCTGTTTAAATGTTTCTTGTAAGTCGCTTAGTTTTTTGCTGACTCTATCTGGGTCATTCCGCGTCAACTGTCGAGGTTTATTCACACATGTTCGATGATTTTGACGAAAATTTCTGTCTCTATAGTTCGCAAAGAGCCGATCCAAATGCAAAAACCCGTTGCTCGCTAACTCAATTTTTTATTGAGTTACAAGGATTCAAAGTTTTGGGTCAATTTTTTTTCAATAATTTATATCTCGGTAAATATTACAGATAGCCATATCGTTCAGACGCCAAAATGAAGAAAAGGAATTGAAGTTTGATAAAAAAAAATACTCCACCGAGAAATACTCGTTTGGAACAAATGTTAATGATAAAAGTTTATAACAAATGCTTGCCGTTTCCAAAGGGGATCATCGATTTTGATAAAAAAAATTGCTAACCGTTGCTCTAAGTCTCTTGCAGATGTCCTCCAAAGGGTTTTCGGAAACACGACTTGGGGACCAAGTTATACATTTTTATTGCCGGGCGCACCCGGTCAATCTGCCGGCGGTGCGCGCTACGCTTGACTGGCGCGCGGATGTTAGACTCGGCGCTCGGGGTACGTACATTCAAAATGTGCGTACATTCATACCTGCCAAAAGACAATATGTGAACGCGTGGTACGCATCCGCATCCAGATTATGCGATTAGAAGGTGCCGTAAAGCAATAAACACCGTTTCCTCTCTGTGTTACCCGGGCTTGAAACTGGCAACTGGCCGCATGAAATAGATCTGTATATTTAGATTCTTACTGCATACCATACTTAAATATTTCCACATGATGACAAACCGTAATAACCGATAATAAACGTAGTTTATTATAGAGTCAATAACACTTTGCACCATAAAAGTTTCGTAATAATTTCGGAAATTTTGCACCATAATACAATCGCAGTATATTTGTTCCAACAAAAACTTTTACAGTTTCTAGTAGACCATTTTTCTGCATCTGGTATAAGTAAGATTTATTACTTCTCGGATGGGGCTGCGTCTCAATATAAAAACCGGAAGAATATTGTTAATTTATGTCACCATCGGATAGATTTTGGTTGCACTGCTGAATGGCATTTTTATGCTACATCTCACGGTAAAAGTCCAGGTGCTGGCTTAGGTGGAACCATAAAGAGAACTGCTGCTCACGTTAGTCTGCAAAGGCCTCTCAACAATCAAATAACGTCACCCTGTGAATTTTATGATTGGGCAACATCCAGTTTTGAAACAATTTCATTTAACTTTTGTACCAACAAGGAATATAACACTGCTGACAAATTTCTTAAGGACCATTTTTCTCAAGCAAAACCGAATCGCGGAACCCAAAAACACCACACGGTTATACCATTAAATGAATAGTCACTTTTAATAAAACGGTATTCGCATTTAGATAATCAACACGTTCAGGTAATTAGATTAACACGTAACTAAAATTCTGTTATATATCGGTATTTCTAAATAATTCAATTGCATTTGGGTCCTGCAAAACACGTTTTTAATGCGGCCAGTTGACAGTCTCAAGCCTGGGTAACACAGAGAGGAAACGGTGTTTATTGCTTTATGGCACCTTCTAATCGCATAATCTGGATGCGGATGCGTACCACGGGTTCACATATTGTCTTTTGGCAGGTATGCTGTAAGGAACTGAACAGGTATGGCCATTTTGAATGTACGTACCCCGAGCGCCGAGTCTAACATCCGCGCGCCAGTCAAGCGTAGCGCGCACCGCCGGCAGATTGACCGGGTGCGCCCGGCAATAAAAATTTATAACTTGGTCCCCAAATCGTGTTTCCGAAAACCCTTTGGAGGACATCTGCAAGAGACTTAGAGCAACGGTTAGAATTTTTTTTTATCAAAATCGATGATCCCCTTTGGAAACGGCAAGCATTTGTTATAAACTTTTATCATTAACATTTGTTCCAAACGAGTATTTCTCGGTGGAGTATTTTTTTTTATCAAACTTCAATTCCTTTTCTTCATTTTGGCGTCTGAACGATATGGCTATCTGTAATATTTACCGAGATATAAATTATTGAAAAAAAATTGACCCAAAACTTTGAATCCTTGTAACTCAATAAAAAATTGAGTTAGCGAGCAACGGGTTTTTGCATTTGGATCGGCTCTTTGCGAACTATAGATACAGAAATTTTCGTCAAAATCATCGAACATGTGTGAATAAACCTCGACAGTTGACGCGGAATGACCCATCTAATTCTTCCGGGTGTTTTATAATTCATTTGAGTTTGAAGTTTGTGCCATTGTATGAATTTAGTACGTTTGCTTGTACGGGATCGGAAGGTAAGTGTTCTATCGTTAAGTTATATGCTGGTAAGTAGTTCCAAGTTGCTTCTATTCCGTAGTACTTTCCGGTTTGGATAGTGAATTCTGTAGCGGTGATTATACATTTTCCTCTTATAGATAGTGTACCAGAGTCTTCGATAGTGACGAAGTTCGTTTCCGTTTGTTTATCGCATGTTACGCCTAATTCTACGGGGTTTGGTGCGACGTAGATCCAGGCGCCGGGTTGTAGTAGTTCGATTAGGATAGTGTGGTTTAGTGTCATGATGCGTGTGGTACAGCTTGGTGATTGTTTTCGAGTAAGTTTGCTATATAATTGTACTTCGCATGGACTATCTGATGTTACAGTGAATATCGGGTGGTGAGAAGCGCATAGGTATGTACTATGTATTATCTTCCATTTGTCGAGGTCGTCCTTGTTGAGAGTCACGTATTGCGACGTCGACTGGTCTACGGTTACGTACTGTTTGACGGATTCGAGGTAAGCGTAGACTGAGCCGTTTTTGCGGGTTGGTACCGGGTGCGCTTTGTTTAATTTGAAAACTCGACCGTTCGTTAAGGGGACGTCGATGCTTACAATTACTGATTTCACATCGGAGTATGCCGTGATACGCATTATTTTATATAATAAATGTGTGTTCTTAAGATTAATACTTAGGGGGAAAGTTAATCCGGTTGTTAGTTCCGTTGTCACAGCGTTCAAGTCTTTTATTATTTCCGCGGGCGGTAGTACTCGTGGATTGAGGATGCCTTTTCTAATATCGACGACAAAGTATAGTACGTCTTGTGCGTCTCGTAGTAGGGTTTCTGTTGCAGCTTCTAGGAGTATAGAGTTTTCGTCAATTATTTGTCGAAGTTTGAAGTTTAAGTTGTTCTGCTGAAGTGCATATTGTAGCTGGCGGGTAGCGTTAAGTAGCCTCAGTTCGTTTTGTTCGACGTTGTGTATGGTTTCATTTAGTAATTTTGCATTGGTACTGATTACGTGGAGTTGTCCCTTTATAATACTTTTGAGAGTTCCTGTTTGCTCTTGCAGGAGTGCAATTTGTTCGTTAATTTCGTTTCTGTCTTCTGTATCCATTATTCCGAATAGTGATTTTCCTATAGATCCTAGTCCATCGATTAGGCCGCGATTTGATCGTGTGTCTGAGCCGATGGTCTGTTCTATATAGGCGAGTAAATCTGTTACGTGGTCTAATTTTTTCTGGATTCCTGTAGTGAAGGTTTGGCAGAAATGTGTCTGTGGGGGGATTTTTGCATGTCGCGATTGTTTCGTAGAGAATGTTTCGGATGGTTGATTCGCGTTGAAAGATTGATGATAGATTAAGGTGCAATACCAGTTTCCAGGTGTCTTGATAAGTTTGTAGGGTTCCTATTCTTTCGAAATAGATTCCTGGTTGGTGCGCGAATTTTCGGACGCTGAAGTATTTATCGGGTATTGTTCCCTGTGTCGCGATGGCTCTAATAGCGAGGAGGGTGGTTCTGTAATGAGAACGAAAACGACTGTTTTTGTTTTCTTGTGTTTTTGGTTATTTGTTTGAGGGGCAGGGGTGCCTATGTGCATGTGTGTGATTGTTCTTCTCGGAAGAAGAAGGTTCTCGCGGAGGGACCGGGGGCCTCCGAGGAACGAGTGTTATCTTACCGAGAGGTTTTACGTGGGAATGGTGCGGAGGTGCAGAGTTGACGAATTTCTCGCGAGATCGTGAGAGGGGGTGGGGTATAAGATGTGGATGCTGGGCGATGTTGGCCATTCTTCAACATGTCGACGGAGAAAACTGTTCGTGGGGATATCGTGAATACCTTGTTATTATTATTGTACGGGGTTGAGTGCTATTTTGTATGTTATTTTTTCTTTCGCGGAGTGATTTAATTGCTGTGTTGTGTTGTTTTGTTTAGGGACGCCTGTACCGCGCAATGGTGGAGGACGTGCAGTGGGAGAGACGTCGGCGGCGGGTCGACCATTATTTTGTTTCTTTTGACACATATAGTTGTTATTTTTATTTTTATTATTATTATTATAATTTTTTTTTGTTATTCCTTCGCGTTTAGTTAGTCAATGAAGTGTTTGAGACGGTTCGCGTGTACGCGTTGGGTTCGGTCACCCTTTTTAATAGTGTAGGTTTCATTGTCGTGTTTGGCCATTATTCTGTATGGTCCGATCCATTTAGGAGTTAGCTTTTTTGATCGTCCTCGTCGGACAGTATCGTCTTTGAGCAGGACTTTATCGTCGGGTTTGTAGGTCGGTGTTTTAGTTTGTTTGTCGTAGGCGGTTTTAGATTTTTCTTTCTTCTGTCGTAGGGTTTCTCGCGCTACTTCGTGGGTCGATCGGATTCGTTCGCGCAGTTCTTCGGCGTATTTGTCGTACGTGTAGGTCAAACGCGGAGGTTGTTGTAGGGATGTCGGTAAAGTCGCGGTTTGTCCGAAGGTAAGCTCGTACGGAGTGTGTCTGGTAGCACTGTGTGGTGTGGTGTTGTACGTGAACATCGCATAAGGGAGCCATTCGTCCCAGTCAGTTTGATCTTCGTTAATGTAATGTTTGAGGTAGTCGGCTAGTGTTCGATGACTTCTTTCTAGGGCGCCGTTAGATTCCGGATGGTATGCGCTGGTTTGAATTTTGTTTATTTTGAGCAGTTTACATACGTCTTTAAATACCTCGCTTAGAAAGTTTGCTCCTTGGTCAGTAAGGATTTTTTCCGGTATTCCGAAAACACATACTATCTTTGTCGCGAAAGCTTTTGCGATGGTTTCGGCTTCTTGGTCGGGTATGGGTATAGCTATGCTAAATTTAGTTAACGCGTCTTGGAACGTTAGGATGTATTTGTTGCCCTGGTTAGTTATAGTTAAAGGTCCTACGATGTCTAGAGCGTATTTTTCGAATGACTTAGTGGGAGTGTCCGTTATTACCATCGGTGCTTTACTTGGAGCCCATGTTTTGTTTTTCTGGCATTTTTCGCATTTGGAAATGTGTTCCTCGACATCTTTTCTCATGGTCAGCCAATTATGGTATAGTCTAATTCGGTCGAGAGTTCTGTTAATGCCTAGATGTCCGCCTAGGGGTGTGTCGTGATGTTCGTATAGAATCCTTTTTATTTCGTCGGCCGTGTATTCGCGGTCCGTGGGGCTGTCCGTGGCATTGAGTTGAGGCAGATGACCGTCGTCGGTCGGGCTGGCGTCAGCTCTCTCGCGGGCGTTCTGGGCTTTGGTTACCGTGTTTATTCTGCTGAGCGCGTCGGCGTTATTATTTTGGACGCCTTTCTTATAATGGATCTCATAGTTGTATTCTGCTAGTTTTATTCGCCATCTCGTTAGTCGTGATCCCGGGTCCTTTACATTAAAGAGCCACGTGAGGGGCTTATGGTCGGTGACGACGATGAATTTGGTCCCGTAAAGATAGGGTCGGAAATGTTGGGTTCCCCATACGATAGCTAGAAGTTCCCTATCTGTTGTGCTATAATTTTGTTCTGCTTTGTTAAGGACTCGGCTCGCGTATACTATCGGCAGGTCCTGGCCTATTTTGCCTTGGGATAGTATCGCGCCGATTGCCTTTCCGGAGGCATCGGTTGTGAGTACGAAGGGTTGGGTGAAGTCTGGGTACTGTAAGAGAGGTGGCGACGTTAATTTATTTTTTAGGAGTTCGAACGCTTCTTGCTCAAGTGATGTCCACGTAAAGGGTCGGTTCTTCTTTAGGAGTTGTGTGAGGGGTTTAGCTATTCCCGAAAAGTTGTCGATGAATCTCCTGTAATATCCGGCTAATCCTAGAAAGGACTGTATCTCTTTAGATTTTTGAGGTGTAGGAAAGTTCTTTACGGCTTCTAGTTTTGAGGGGTCTGGTTTTATTCCGTCTTTGCTAATAACGTGTCCTAGGTGGAAGCAGGTCATCTCGACGCTGTCATTTCGACGCCTTCATACAACTTTATTAACTGCCGAGTTGCGATATAGAATTTAGCCTACGATTGAATCCACAATCGATTTCTTCAAGTATTTGTTTGTTTTGATTTGATTTGCTTGTTGTCGCGAGCGAGTGAATGCGAACGTGCTGGAGTGTATTGCATGGATTGACTAGCGGGCGAACGCATTAGTCGAGTGCCTACCGTTAACGGAGTGTCAGTGTCTTGTACAGTTTAAAAATGATTCGCTCAATTCGAGGTAAAGAAAAGTATGAGCATGAGGGATATTTGTATTGTTTCGACAAGTTTGTAGCACAAGGGACTAAGAAGTCGTGGCGGTGTGATGTGGAATTAGGGAAAAATAATAGGTGTAAAGGGAGAATTTACACTGATACGGTCACAGGTGAGTTTTTACAAGTAATTAGCATTCATGCTCATGCAGCAAATGCAGCACGTGTTGAGGTCGCCCGTATGCTGACAACTCTAAAGCGTAGAGCTGTCGAAACACAAGAAATTCCTAGGCAAATTCATACAGCTGTACTACAAGAACTATCTGTTGGAGCAATGGGTGAGTGTCCTACTCAAAATGCTATTCATTTAACAATCAAACGAGCAAGACAGGATGCAAATTGTGTACCACCTCAACCAAGTAATCGTGCATTAATTGAACTACCGGAAAAGTATCGAAAGTATGAGAATAATGAAAATTTTTGTGTGGCTGATTCAGGAGTCGGTGATCCAGATAGAATTTTGATTTTTGGAAAATCTAGTATCGGAAACTGGATTCACCACGTTGACAAGATTTATGTTGATGGAACGTTTAGCCTTGCACCACAGTTGTTTTCTCAGATTTTTGTCATTATGGCTGAGCGTGGCGGGTTTGTTATGCCTATACTTTTCGCGCTGTTACCGAATAAACAGGAGCGAATATATAATTGTATGATTCAGATGATTCGCGAAAAGTGGCCCAATTTTAAGCCAAACAAAATTTCTTTAGATTTTGAATTGGTGGTTACCAACGCTTTTCGTAATAATTTCCCAGATGCTGAATTATATGGATGCTTGTTCCACTTAGTCAAAAATGTGAAGCGTAAATTGATAGATGAGCAGTTGATGCAACGTTATAATACTGATGCAGGCTTTGCATTGAGTGCGCGTATGATTCCTGCATTGGCATTTGTACCTATCGATAAACTCGAAAATGCTGTACAAATTATGAGTGAAAACTTGCCGCATGAATTAATGTCAGTATTAGATTATTTTGAAGATTATTATATAGGTAGAATGATGAGAAACAATAGACGGCGTGATCCTATTTTTCCTCCAACCATTTGGTCCTGCTATATTCGCACATTAAATAATGAAAATAAAACCAATAATTATGCAGAGGCATCGCACAGACGTTTGCAATGCGAATTTGGGTCAGAGCATCCAACGTTGTGGAAGTTCATCGATGGTATTCGTATGGTACAGAAATCAATTGATCACATCTATGAGCAATTTATTCGAGGAGATTTAAAGCCTTGTAAACGCAATAAATATCAACAATCAGATGCTCGTATTTTGTCGATTGTTCAGGATTTCCATAATCGTGAAATACTAGAATATTTAAGAGGTGTGGCTTACAACTTTATGATGGACTAAGCACACAGGTTCTGTTATTTAGAATGTTTTTTGTAAAGTTATTATTTATTACGTGCATTAAGAATTATTTTCTCCATGTTATTGGCGAATTAATAAGTAGGTTAGGTCTGGGATTGTGTGAGAACTAAAAGTTCAAAACACACGAGTCAAGGGTGATGGCCATGCCTCCAAGGAGCAGGGATGTGATTATAGAAGTCGCGAGCGAGCGAGCCTGCCGATTAATAAATGGGTTAGATCTGGGATTGGGTTAGGTTGCGTGTGTTGCACCGGCAGTATACAAAGCGAAGTTAACAGTTTCTTCGGCCAGCGGTTGACTTTTGGATGTTACAGTACTGATACAACTACCTTAAGCTAATTGTAAGCTGATCCTATATCACAAGTCGGCAGTTAGTAGAATTATATGAAGGCGTCGAATTAACACGGCGTTGAAGCGACGACGTCGAAGTGATGGCGTCGAAGTAATTACGTCGAAATGATGGCGTCGAAGTGACCTGTACGCGTCCTATGTATATGGCCTCTTTACGTAGGAAGTGACATTTAGAGGGCTGTAGTTTTAATCCGTTTTCGCGAAGTCGTTTGAAAACAGATTCGAGACGTTCTTGGTGTTCTTGCAGTGAACATCCATAGATCACTATGTCGTCTAGGTAAACGAAGCATTTGATTCCTTGTAGTCCTGCTAGCACTGAATTCATAAGTCTTTGAAAGGTTGCGGGAGCATTTTTCAGTCCAAAGGGCATTCTATTATACTCGTAGTGTCCATATGGAGTTGAGAATGCGGTTTTTTCGCGGTCCTGAGTCTTCATGGGAATTTGGTGGAAGCCTGACGCTAAATCTAGTGTGGAAAAATATTTGGCTCCTCCTAATTGGTCCAAGATGTCCGTAATATTTGGTAGGGGGTATGAATCTCCGGCGGTGACGCTGTTTAGTTTTCGAAAATCGACGACGACTCTAAATCTGGGTCGGCCTGTGGCGTCGTTTTTTTTTGGGGACGACGAGTAAGGGCGAGTTCCACGGACTGGAACCGGGGCTGACTATTCCTTCCTTAGCCATTTCTCTAACTTGCCTATCTACTTCGGTTTTTTGAGTTTGTGGAAGTCTGTACGGTCTAGTGTTAATAGGGGTGGTATTGTCTATCAGAGGTACGGCGTGTTCAGTCCTGTTAGTGTATCCCAGTTGATCGGCTTCTAGGTAAAATATGTCGTTATATCGTTCGCATAGGTCGGTTAGACGCCTTTCTTCCTCGGCGTGTAAGTTGTCGAACGCTATTTCTTTGCGCAGCGTTTGCATTCGGTCCGTGCCGCTGACGGCTTGTACGGAGTAAGCGATTCTGCTGTCTACGGTGTCGCGAGGGGGGTCAATGTTCTCACACGGGTCGACAGGGTTTAGTTCTACAACTGGTGTTCTAATTTTAAAGTCTTCGAGATTTGTGTTCATTACACTGATAAGGCATTTGTTATCGGTTCCTGTGGTGAGAACATTGCCTATGAATATACCGGGTTTGATCATGTCTCGTTCTACGATTCCTTCGCCCCGGGTAACCGTGTGTGCTAGGATTACTGTTTCTGTTCGCGCTTTTAAAGTTACGTGATCCCCGCTAATGATCGGGAGATGTGTCCCGAGGATGTTGAGAAATTGGCCGGGTCGGATCTCAGTGCCGTATCGTGAGATAAAATCGAGGCCTAGGAGTCCGTGTGGTTCTCCGAGCAGGTCGTCATGTACTAGTCGGCAGAGGTGTCTGATTTGTTTGTTTCCTATTCGGATGGTGAGGTATGCGCTGCACAAGGTCTTGGTGACGCTTGGTCCGACGCCGTGCAAGGTTACGACTTCTTTCACGGCGGGAACATCGCCGAGGACTCGTCCGACTTTCAGCAGAGCAATTTCGGCTCCAGTGTCTATGAGCATGAGGGCCGTTCCGTTAAGCAATTCCGGTGCTTCGATTTCTACTAGGTTACGTAGTGACTTGGGCTCAGCTGCTATCGTCTTAACCTGGTATGAACTGATTCTCGTGTCATCGTCCGGCCTGCCTTCCGAGCCGGGACGGCGAGGCGCGACACGCAACGTGTCTCGTGTTTCAGGCTGTCGGTAATATTCTCGTGAGTCATTGTGTGCGCGCGGGGGTCGCTCTGTCCGATTTCTTTCGTTTGCTCGTTGGCGTGCGCGGCATTCCTCGAGGGTGTGCCCGGGCTTTTTGCAGTATCCGCATGTTATGGTTACGTGTTGGACTGCCCGGTTAGTGGGGTAAGCTCGAGGATTTTGAGGGCGGTGTGAGGTTTGGTCAGGAAAGGGACGGGGCCAGCTTAAGCGAGTGTAGCAATTATTGGCGATGTGGCCTATCTTGTGGCATCTTCCGCACTTTGGAGCATCGCGCGTTTGTCTATCGCGGGTATATCCGCGGGTATTCTCGCGGTAACGCGAAGGGTTGTTAGGGCGAGGGGGCCCTAGTCCTAGAATCCGTTCTTCCTCGATGGCGGCTGCTATTGCCGATTGTAGGTTATCGAAAGTACGGGTCCTGGTTATTAGTCTGAGGTGATCTTTCAATCCTCGGGTGAAGTAGCGTGAGGCTTGTTTTTCTAGAAGGTCCTCGTCGAGGGTGTCTTCGATGGACAGTTCTTTCATTTCGGCTAGTAGCCTTTCCATCCTAGATCCAAAATGCTGGACGCTATCTCCTTCTCTCTGTCTACAACTACTAAAGTCGGTCTGTACGGTGTCGGAGGATCGTTTTACGGCGAATCGCGTTTTGAGTAGGCGGGTTAATTCCGCGAAGCTACCTATTGTTTTGTGTTTCAGTTCTCGCAAGGCTCTGCCTTTTATCTTGTTTTTTAAGATGTGTCGCAGGAGTCGCGGTTGCTCGTTTTCGGGTGCGCATTCCAGGGCGCAATCGACATCGCTAAGAAACGCGAGCAACTCGGAGTCTCTCTCTCCATCGAAAGTTCCGATTAGCCCGAGCGCGGTTACGACTCCTCGGATCGACTGGTTATTGGAGTCGCTAGGACCTGAGTATGACATAGCGGGTTCGTCTCCTACAAGACTGAAGTCGTGTCTTTTAACAGGGTACCGGCGCTGCGACGGTACGACGATACTCTCGGGTGTCGTCTGGGCGCTCGAACTGGCGGCGCGATACGTGTCGGTGCTAGTGTCTAGCTTGGGTGCTCGCACGCGGCGTCGTTGATGGCCGGAGTTGTCTAGGGAAGGACGCGCCTTTACTTTTGTAGGATCTACTGGACTAAATATGAGCTTCTTATCAAAGAAAGACTCTAGTGATCTGCAGAATGACCTTCAGTTGGGTAGTAGGTATCTGAGGGCAAGTGCGTCTTCCGTAGGCATGCAAGGGCCGTGTGAAGATTCTGGTTTACAATATATTTCTTCCGGGTGTCGCTACGGCGATTCGAGTTTTCTGTTTACTCACAGGATGACTGGCAGGCGCATGCTGCTGGTTGATGTCCGCTGGTAGTCGTGGAGTGTCGGTTGACGTAACTGGAGTCGGCGAAGTGGCGATATCTCCTTATCGCCTCTGTTGTACAAGGTGTTGTCGGCGTGTCGGGTTCTGGAGCTCCTTATCGCTCGTACAGGGGATCAGGTGTCTTCGGTCCGTAGGTGGATGGTGCGTTCCTTCTCGATGCCTCGGTGGTCATCTCCGCTCAGCCAAAGGTCCTCGGATCAGCAATGGCACGTCGGCGACGTTCGGTCAGGTTTGGTTATACTTTTTCCGTTAGCTAGGCCGTCTAGCCGTCTCGGACAAGAGAGCGGCGGTCTGGTGGAGTGCGAGTGTCTCCTAAGAGCTCGTTCGCGTCTCCGATTTGGGTGGTCCTGCCGGTCTCTACCTCAGCAAAGATTGACTTCTAGGTCCAATTGGGGTAACACTGGCAATCACACCACGTTACACTTTTCGGCAGGCTCACGATTTGACTTCGACGGTGCAGATCCCACACCGCTGCCACCATTTAATGTTGTGTCCTGCGTGGTGACGGCGCAGAGCAGGTAGCGGAATCGGAGGAAGTCAGGCTCGTAGCGTTTAAAGGATTGGAATCCACCGGGATTAAACCCAAAAACTTGGCATTTATTGAATAAAGTATAACCAGAGAACTGACAAAAGGTACAAAGTAACTCGCTGGTTCGCACGGGTCTGTTCTGATTGAAGTCTGGATAGCGAGTCCCCGATCGGGACATCGGTCGATCGTTTTGTTCGAGAGAGGCGTTGCCGTGGCACGAGGCGCTGATCCAGCGAAGTGACTCAGTGCCTCGTTGCTAAACGTGATTTAGTCGCCATGCGCTCGGTACTGATATAATGGTTGGGCACTACCTTTGGACATTGCATCATTCTCTCGAAGGAAGAGTTTGCAAGTTTGCGCATTCCGAGAGCCGGCTTTGGGCTCGGGCGCAACACTGCAAGTAACAACATTGCCTACCTTAGAATCAAATACTAACTTACCTGTTGAAGCCCCGACTTCACTTATAATCTGCAACGATATGATTCTGGGTTTAAAGAGAAATAAACCAACGAAATATGTGAAACCATAAATTAATGGTACAGTAAGCTACTATCAAAATATAAATGAAAAACGCGTACTTATGTACTAGACCTTCTCCGCCTTGATCACTGAGATATAGATGTAAGATGATGGCGTAGAACGTCCCGTACGTAAATTAAGTTAAATGTTTTCTACTTGCGACGAATAACACTCCCAGACAAAAACAAATCTTAACCAATGCTATTACAAGTACTAGACATTTGACGATTCAATCAGAACGATTTTGTTGTAATAGTAAGAGTCAAACGTCCCGTACGTGAGATAAATAAGTATACGACTACAATGTCAGGAGTGCTACAACGCACTATTATCATTGTTAGCTGTAAGAGCGAGACGGCTCTCCAAGCCACGCGAAGAAACCACTAGCCCGAGCAATTCCGAAAGCTAGCTTATTATTACCACCGATAGCTTAAGATCATTATTATAAGCAATTAACCTGGTATAAGCCTACTATTATTATAAGTACTAACCCTAATCATTCAAGAAACCACGCGCCATAACGGGCTACCCAGCCACCCTACTCAGGCAGCACATGCAGAAGTACAACTGCGTCCACACTATGGGATACCTCATGGAAGAAGGCCATCAACTGTGCGCCGAGTGTAGCGAAGATTTGGGTTCGCCCAAGCCACACGCCGAGTGTCATTACCACAGTTACACGTGTGATAGCTATACAGCAGAGACCTGCACACTCTGCTTCGATCACCTCGATACCAAGTACCAACTTACAGAAGAATGTCCAGAATGCCTAAGCATATTCTTGGAGAACCTAGCCGGCGCACTAATCAATACGCCACCTGTGGCCTAAGCCGGCTGAGACGGCTCATTAAAGATTGGACCTAATGGAAGTATCGTCACCGGACTTCGTACCAATGGAACCGTAATCAGGCCACTAACCTTTGCCGGAACCATTGCATTAAACGGAGCGTGCCAAGGAACGCAATACTCAGATCCTTACGGCACTTGGGACGATGTAATAGTACAAGGAACGGTGGAAATTTCGCTGAAATCCACGCGTGTGCCAGTCGAACTACACTCTGGAACGATAATGCTAAAGTCAGGAACCACGTGTCCTTTGGGGGACGGCCATTGTATTGACATGGAAGATGGACACACTTTCTAGGAACAAGTCCCAACATCGTCATGCAAATTTAATCAATACGACGTGCTATACGAAGGAGTTGCCACGATGATAGAAGAACTGGGAGCTCAACCGCAGTACCCGACCTTGTACACCTTAATCGATAACGATATTACATTCGCACTCACCAAAACCAAGGGAACAGAGCATCTATAATGGGAGCAACTATAATGGGAACAGAGCATCCAAAGCTGTTCATAGTGGAAAGTGTAAGAGTAAACGCATTTATGGCAAAGAAACCCGTCGCTGTGGACAACTTGGACATTTTCACATATGTCAACTCCAAGTTCGTCTATGTGAGGGAACACATCAGGTCACAGATGACATCGCTCTACAACAGCGTACTCGAGCACCGTCGCACCTTAGAGAAACAAATGTTAAAGAACTCGTTGGCACTTGCTAATGTGGCACCCGATGCGTTCGCTTACGCCTTGACTAAGGGGCCAGGGCAAGTCGCCGTGACAGCAGGAGAGGTCGTGCACGTACTAAAGTGCATACCAGTGGAGGTGCGAGTCAAGAAAACGGAAGCTTGTTACTCGGAGTTACATGTAGAGTTCAGAAATGTATCCTATTTTCTGATGCCCAAATCCCGCATTATAACGCAGCACGGAAGCGAAAGGGACGCAGCCATGTACTACCAGTCATTTACCAGATAGAGGACTCTTGGATTCAATTCTCTCCCCGACCAACGGAAGGGAAATCACCACAATTATTGCAACCCTTAACTAAACCCACATGGAAATATTTGACACCAGCATCATTAGCCACTAGTGGCATATACTCGCAAACTGATCTGGACAAGTTGCGAGACCATCTGATGTTTCCAGCTGAAAAACCTGCAGTACTAAACTCTATCGCACGAGGATTTAGTGGGCAGAGTTTGACGAACCCGTCCATTTCACTCGGGTCATTCCTCGATGAGCAAACAATCGAGGGAATAGCGCGATCAGCCACCAAAAGAATGTGGGAACACTTCATGACCTTCGGATCCGTGAGCGCAGGCGTTATCGCCATATACGCTATATTCCGAATTATCATGATGATCGTGAGTACGATCATACACGGACTCGCTCTCCATAATGCCTATGGATGCAGCATCTACCTTCTTGGAGCCGCATGGTCTTCTATTACGTACTACCTCATGCGAAGGAAGGAAGCGCATACACTCACGCCTAACGTAGGAAGAATTGATTGTATCACCGACGAAGATGGAGCCTATGGTGAGGCAAGACCGCCTGCCGAATCAACCATACAGGAGCTACAGCAGAGACTTTCCGCCATCGACACTCAGCGAACGAACATCTAAATACTATGTTCGTTCTGGGTAAAGGGGCAGGTGTGACGTCTCACGCCTGTCTACCCAATTTAGCCAACCCGTTAAGCCTCCGAGCCCTATTGTACTTAGCAATAATTTCAGTATAGGATTAGAGAAGAGTTGCTGTAGTTCTAACTCAGAGAATTTGTTTATCACATCTAGACCGGAAGCAATAGAGGGGTGTAAGTATGAGCTAAAGTACCAACAGCTTATTAAAAAATACATAATACATTGTCCCCCAGAAAAAGGTGCTCTATGCTCTACAATGAAATGGAATTACTTGTTTCTTGTGAAAAGGGTAAAGAGATATTTCAAATGATCTCTAACCAACCTGAAAGTCCCAATCACTGGTTAGACATTGAAAGTAAAATAGTGGTTGATCACTATGAAAGTCTACTATTACAACATCAGGGAAGGCTTCCAACTGAAAGGTCTGAGATTGAAAAAATGATCATATCTAAAGCTTCTTCTATCATGGCAAAAGATTTTAATGAGTATTTAATATCTAACATTGAAAATCTGCAAGACTTGGGTCATACAATGAAGCAGCTAAAGAAAAATGTAGATGACATGAATTATAATATTATATCAAAACGACAAGTCCAAGAAAGCTAGTAAAAATGGATTTAAAGAAATTCTCTTCCGAGTATTTGTCAGGATTAGCTTGTTCTCATAGTATTAAAGAAGCATTAGATGATTGTGATGACCCGCTAGATGATAGTTTAAACTTAATTTTCACATTTAATACTAATTTAATGAGTGCCCACCAAGCAGGGGTTTAAGAGGTACAACGATTCAAGCCATCAGTCCAGCAGCAGCAGCTCCAGCACGACAACTTCAAAGATGACCCGCTACATACTTCAGTTGTTCTCTCTCATATGTCTCTCGAAGCTATCACTCGCTGTTATCGGTTACGACTATAGCAGCGAAGTCTTAAACATCACCACCTTCTCCACCCTCGATGTCGGGAAATGCGATATTCCGGACATTGAACCAAAGGAAGAAACGAAATTCATCCAGCTCCTTCAACTATGAGAATTCAACGAGGCACCAGTCCAATAATGCAGGATCGAGATAGATCGTACTATATATCATTGCGGAATGCATTCGCACAACTCGATCGTGCTCAACGGAAGAAGAGAATACATTCAATCAGTCCCAAATGAACTCTGCAAACAGCTCCATACCACCGGTATGATGTCTTTGGGCAACGTCCAGATAAACGGACTCCGAGCTAATTATACAGATTCACGCAGTATTGTTCTCGCTAGCTCCTTAACTATCGATGGAGCTTGTACTGGAACGCAATACAGCGATCCTTACGGAGCATGGGACAGCGTAGTCGTTCAAGCCGTCATTCGGATAACCCTCCAGGATTATACAGCAGCCATACACCTATCATCCGACCAAATCATACTCCGATCTGGTCTTCGATGTGCCGTCTCAGAAGGAAGTTGCATCGACACCGATCGAGGAAACGCTTTCTGGTCTTCAATCCCCGCGGACAACTGCCACTTCTCACATTATGATGTCCTCTACGAGGGACGAGCAACAAAACTCAGTCCTAGCAAGAATGAAGTCGGCCCTACTATCTACACCAGTGCTGTCCAGCGGAGGGGCCCCTACCGAGCTGAGTTCCCCTTCCACGCTATCCGTGCCGAGCCGCCGCGCTACCTGACTCCACCCACCGTGCTACCCGGCCCAACCGGCAGCGCGACCCCCACTACCGTAGTCCATCGTGCTTGCTCACCGCGGGCCGCTCTACCTGCTTCACGCTGTAGCAGGCGCCAAAGCGAGCGTTGCTGCCGAGAGCGCCAGGAGTGGGGGGAAGCCCTGTGCTTCTGGGAGCAGCTCTTGGACAGCACTGATCTACACCGTGACTTCTCACGACACAACGTTCGCACTAACGCGAGCCACAGACCTCAACCTCTGCGGTTATTCCATTAGTAGGACCGAACATCCCAGGGCGACACAGGTGCTCACTGGGCACGGCTGCTTCGGGGAGTACCTGTGTCGCATTGGGAAGGAGCCGACGGCACAGTGCCGCCACTGCGATGGGGATCGGGACACGGCGCAACACACCCTCCAGGATTGTCCAGCCTGGAGGGACCAGCACCGTGTCTTGGTCCGATATGTTGGAGGTGATCTCTCGCTGCCGAGGATTGTCAGGGAGATCCTCGGCAGCGAGAGGGCATGGAGGGCCTTCCTCACTTATTGTGAGGAAGTGCTCCTCCACAAGGAGGAGGCGGAGCGGCGGCGAGAGAGGTCAGACCCTTCCCGCCTGGAGAGGGCCCGTCCTCACCGCCGCGCCGCGCGGGGGAATCTAGTCCCCCCGCAGTAAGAGTAACGCCCCGGTCCCGTCGTCGGCGGACCTCAACCCGCTGACGGGCCGGGTGCGTGCCAAGGGGTCGTGTGGCGGCAGAGTGGTGGCTCTGCCGCCCGGCTATAACGGCCCCGAGGCGGGGCGGGGCGTGTAGTGGTCGCACGTCCCGCCCAAGTTTAATGTTAGGTGATCCGGAGGGCGCGGTTCGCTCCTCCTTCACGGTTAGTGAAGGAGCGGGTCGAGCCGTGCCCTCCCGGGCTCGGAGGGGGGCGCCTCCCTCTCTCGCGCGAGCGGGAGGGGCGATGGCCAACCCCCCTCCACGTGAAGTGCCCCCAGAAGGGGGCGGGCGTGGGGCGGCACCGGTAGTGTTCGCATAGAGTTCCCGGTGTCGCCCCATTATGCGCGAAGGATGGCCACCGTGGGGTTTTAGCCGGTAGGAGTCCGGCACTCCCCCTCCGCCCCCACCAGGGCGGCGGGGGGTCCATGAGGATTTCCCCACGTAAAAAAAAAAAGGACCGAACATCCCAAATTATTCATAATGGAAACTGAGAAGGGGACAGCATTCCAAGGAAAACCCCGCATTCCCGTAAATAATCTGGATCTCTTTACATACATCAACTCAAAATTTGTGTACGTAGAGAAACACATCAAAACGTAAATGACCCAACTCTATCGAGATGTTATTCAGCAGAAATGCACTCTCGAACAACAAGTCCTAAAAAAACGCTCTATCATTGGCTAGCGTTGCTCCTGATGAAGTAGCTTTTTCCATGATGAAAGAACCTGGCTATATGCCAACAACAGCTGGAGAGGTTCTTCACATCATCAAATGTGTTCTAATCGAGGCCCAATTGCGACGAACTGAAGAATGCTATTCTGAGCTGCCCATCACACATCGTAACATTTCTCTGTTGCTCACTCCCAAGTCAAGGATACTCACCAAGCAAGAAACGCCAAGGGAATGTCACGAGCTTCTTCCTGCAATGTACAAAATACATGGGACTTGGTACAAGATGCTACCAAAAGCTATCGAAAGCACCGACCCACAGATTATTCAGGCACTCACTCGATCGATCTGGGATTATGTAAATCAAAAGGACCTCGCTGTTAGCGAAATCTGCACATCGGAGGATTTACAAAAGCTCCGAGATCACATCATGTTCCCGATCGAGAAGCCAGTTATGCTGAACACTCTCGCTCGAGGAGCAATGGGTCAAACCGTTCCCGCTGGCAGCGTGAAACTATTCAACCTATTGGATGAAGATACACTCGACCGCATCGCAACCACTACTGGACAACGAATCTGGTCAGATTTCCTTACCTTCGGATCAGCAAGTGCAGGTGTCCTAGGAATCTATATGCTGATTAAAGTCATCAAATTAATAATCGACACTTTGATCCACGGATACGCACTACACTCATTATACGGTTGGAGCATACACCTTCTTGGAGCCCTTTGGAATTCGATCACCAACCTTCTACTACATCTTGGCCGAAGAACAGACGAAACGAGAGAGAACATTGAATGTATCCCAGCACCCAAAGACACTGTCTTACAACAAGTCAACGTCGAAGAAGAAATTCTACAACCAGCAGCCCGTTATCCGAATCTAGCAAACTTATTTACCGACTCTAGTGAAGCTTCCACTTCCAAATGAGACATTTTTTCATACTTCCAAAAATTTCTTCTTAGAAGGGGAGGTGTGACGTCGCCCGTTAATTTAGCTGTTTAATTTTTCCTCTCAGAAGCTTCGTTTGCCTAAGAGCAAACCCTCCTTGCGTTCCGCTTAATCTTAGGGAACTCGTATGGAACACACACACATGTATACATATATGCATATATACACATATATACATATTCCATAGGCTATATTCACTATTGTCAGTCATATTAATATTAATACCGTCTTAGTAGGACACCGTATAAGGTTCAACCTGTAAGACGGCATAGAATCAAAGCATACCGCCTGCAGTAATTATATCAACAGACATGGCAGAACAAGTACAGTGTCGCGTGCCGCCTGGCCTAGAGCCATTCTTACGGACCAAGGAACCAATTTCACGTCCGCCTTAATGAAACATGTCGCGCGAAGATTCGGTATTAAACAATATAGTACTACCGCTTACCACCCTCAATCGAATGGATCTTTAGAAAGATCGCATCATGTGCTAGCCGAATACCTTAAAATGCACATAACGAAAAACGCCAATTGGGATGACCTATTGGATTTAGCTGTGTTTTCATATAACACAAGCCAACACGAAGGCACGCGATTCACACCATACGAATTAGTCTTCGGGAAAATCGCGCGCGTACCCGCTAGTAACCCGCCGATTGAAGAGAATATAGACCTAACTTATCAGGACTACTTAGCCAACATTTACAACCAAATACGAGACGTACAGGAACTAGCTAGGGAAAACCTAGGTCAAGCGAAGGAACGATCTAAGGCCTACTACGATAGGCATATTAATCCTCAAAACTTCAAAGTCGGAGACTTAGTATTTTGCCTAAAGGAACCGAGACGTGGTAAATTTGCTGACCAGTACACCGGACCGCATGAGGTCTTGGAGCTTCCAACAACAGCTCCCAAATTCAAACGCACCGCCTGTCCGACCGACGCTCGAGGCCGACCATGCGACCAGCATCATTACCATGTGCGCCTGGTATCTACGATTTCTAGGTTACCATTCCTCGGGATCTCTAACTGAGACCCCTTGGGACTCACAAAAATTCCTATAAGGTTTAAATTATGTAAACTCCTTTATACATATATATAGAGCAAATACTTATTCGCACATTTCTCTAATGAGTATTCACTTCCACGGTTGCAACCCAACCACTGCAGTGCATAAATCAAGTTCTTATACAAATATAGATATATAAATATATATTAGGAAAAGCGTCCGTAAACCGTCAACCAGCGTGCATGCGAGTCACTGGCTGCAGTTGTACAGGCACTCGTCTAGCCGAGAAACGCCAGCCGGTCATTCGCATGGACAGGAGGCATTGCGTAGATATATTAAAGCGATCAGCAAGGCGCGTTGATTAATTCTATGTCCGAATTCTTGCGCCTAAAGACGCTCCATCCCCACCTTCAGGCGACCAGCGGGCCGCAGTGAAGACTTAATGAGTAATCACTCCCACTAATTTTTTCCACCATGACACCTCTCCCACTGCATCTCCCATGCACCAGTGACCTATATAAGAGGGTGCACAAGCCCTTGGAGGGCACTTCTCGTTCAATTTCCAAAGTTCTCCTAGTTCGAAGCATAGTTCAAGTTCAGTGACGGAAAGAACTTAGAGGCTTATATTCACGTCTTGCCAACTCAGTCTCGAGACCAAGTCTCCTCATAAATTCGGTCGAGTGCGTGAAAAGGTGCTCTCCCTTCAATCCAACCACTCCAGTCTTACTATATCCTTCATCTACTTATTCTAAGCTAAACTCTTGTATCTGTACCACATACCAAAGTCTTTCAATATACCATATTTTGACCAGAAAAACGACTTCCATTTCTATCTTCCAATTCTCCTAGTTCTCGCGTTACAATTTCTAATTAAAAACGTACACCAGATCCTACTGACTATAAGATCCAGACGCGCAAGAACCACTGCACTCTGGATCATCCCCGTCGGGTATCAGCGCAAGAGCCACTGCACTAAACCCGCATCAGTAGAATCTGGTCATCCTTATTGAATAACCCTTTAATGGATAGAAAACGAAAGACAAAAAAGACTAGGAGGGCTGAACAAAAATACCACCTTCAACAACTTATCCAGTCACTATATCTACCCGCTCAACCCCAAGAGTGCCTCGGGATCCCGTATCTGCCATTCGCGTCCGAAGACGAAACGGTGGTTCCACCTTTCAACCCAACAGTCCCGACACCTGCGGAATCAACCTGCTCGACCTGGGCATTGCAGCAGATTGATCCACCTGATCTGCCTCCTCCTCGGGAGGAAATACCGCGGGATCAGGCCGACACATCCGCTCCAGCCTGGAAGTTGGAGCCGGTCGAAGCCCCAACCCAGAAGCATACTTGCAAGTGTCATTTCGACGACCCTCGAAGGGTCATACTCTAGCCTACAAAGCTGAAACGAAGATTCATCAGATTATTTGGTAACGACGTGGCTGACTTCGTATGAAGCCACCTTAGCAGCATAAGGTAAGTGTCTACGGGCCCCGAAAATTTCGACAAATACGACGACCATTATCCTCGGTCAGGGATAGGGGTTTGAGTCTCCGCTATCTGCACCCCGGACGTGACATTTTTGGTTACAGCGGTGGGATAACGTCGTTCCCGTTCGCTAGAAAAAGGGCCAGTGGCACGAGCTAAGACTCCACGGCAGACTGTTTCTTTTCTTTTTTCACCTCCCTGCCGGTGGTATTTTGTTTGAAAGATTGTTTATCCTTACGAACTCTGCAAGTCTTTCTTGTTGCCGCCAACCATTTTCGGTTTCTCCAGTTGTTTTTCTTTCTTTGACCAGAAGATTCATTTTCCCTTACCAGCCATTCCCCTCCCCCTTTTGAAGGCTGTTCCCCTTGGAATCTCAATATTGGTCCCTCTTTCGACCTCGCTGCAGGTGATCTACTTGTTGATCGCATTTATCACTTCCCTTTTTATTGAGACATAGGAGTACCCCTTTGTTCTAGTGCACCCTCCGACGTGAAAAAACTATCAATTTTCGCGTACAAGGTCTTGTACTACGCTGTTTAGTAGGAGTCCTCTGTTCAGGTGTAACCCTGGTATAATATATAACCAGCCCAAAGAGTAGTCTGTTTTCATACACTTGAAAGCTCGGTGTAGAGCACCAAAAATTGCTTACTCATTGTGTATTTTTACCGACTTCGAAAAGGAGGAGGTACTCAATTCGACCGCTATTTTTTTTAATTTTTTTTTTATGTTTGTTCGGCGAGAACTCTGAGATGGGTGGACCGATCTTGATGAAATCTTGCTTATCTTATAGAGGATGCTCACAGCTTGGTCCCATTATAAATTTTTTCGAAATTGTTTAACGCTAACCATTGTTATTGCATAAAAACCGAATTTCGTGCTGATTTCACGTTTCTACTACAAATGTCGTTTGGCCGGCGATATTTCCGAGATCGATGGACCGATCTTGATGAAACCTTGCCTATCTTATAGAGGATGCTCACAGCTTGGTCCCAATATAAACTTTTCCCAAAATGTTTAACGTTAACCATTGTTGTTGCTTAAAACTCGAATTTTTAGTGGCTTATAAGTATCTACTAAAATTTCGTTTGTCCGGCGATATCTCTGCGATGAATGGACTGAACGGGATGAAACCTTTTATATTTTATAGAGGATGCTCGCACTTTGGCCCCAATATAAATGTGTCCGAAATTCTTTAACATTAACAACTGTTATTGCATAAACACCGATCTTTCCATTGTCGATTGGTTACTTATAAGGGTAGTTCTCGCGGTACACCTTCTTGCATAAATTTCGGAATGTACAAGCTTTTCTTTCTTCAACAAATTCGGCTACATTTCTTCGTCTATAACTGTTACACCAGTGCAACGATGAAATTCAAAATGAAATCGACCACGAACCATCAATTTATTGATTTCCTATACTAAAAAGCATTAAATAAAAAAAAATATATTTTAAAAAAAATATGACCGACTTCGAAAACGGACAAAGTTCCAGAGAGCTGAAAACTAAAAGAGCTGAAAAGTAAAAAATAAGCAACACAAAAAATGCTCTGAAAAGTAAAAAATAACTTCTTGTTGTCATAGATACAGAAATTTGCATCAAGCCGAAATATTCTGCAACTTTTCGGAGGCGGCGCAAATATAAGTAAAATATTACAAAAGTCACGAAATCCTCACACTCAAATCTGGAAATACTCGTGGTCTCTATGTACATATATATGTACAAATTGAAGGGGCGAAGTATACCCTATCGAATATGCAAATATTGTTAACATTAACTGGTCTGGTATTCGACAATTCCGAATAATTCCGACATCTCATAGGTGTAGGTTAATCTAGCAAATACGCATATACGTATAACAGACTGCAGCCAATAGAACTATCGTTACTCTCCTGTGTATCATTTTGTTTTCGTCGATCATTAAAGTCGTCCTGTGGTTGGACTGGTAGATATATAGGGATAGAGATAGATCGAAAGAGAGAGAGAGAGATTGAGAGGCGGGAGGAAGAGTACGAAAGCAAGAGTGAGAAAGTACGGGTAAGAAAGAAAATACGGATAAGCGCGGGTAAGACACACCAGTATTTGCCAGTAATATTTTACTTATATTTGCGCTGCCTCCGAAAAGTTGCAAAATATTTAGGCTTGATGCAAATTTCTGTATCCATGACAACAAGAAGTTATTTTTTACTTTTCAGAGCATTTTTTGTGTTGCTTATTTTTTACTTTTCAGCTCTTTTAGTTTTCAGCTCTCTGGAACTTTGTCCGTTTTCGAAGTCGGTCACATTTTTTTTAAAATATTTTTTTTACTCTCAGAAGTTGATCTGAATTTTACCATTCCTGCGTTTCCGCAATGATAACGCTGAGTTTTGGTTGATAAAAGCTTAGTTCACAGCTCTCAAAGCTGAAAATCTGTTTTCGTTTGCCCTCAAAGTTGCCTTGCAGCTTTGAAGAGGACCCAAGTTGTTGTATTTTACTCTCAGGAATTGATCTGAATTTCTAACATTCCTACGTTTCCTCAACGATAACGCTGAGTTTTGGTTGATAAAAGCTTATTTCACAGCTCTCAAAAGCTATAAATCTGTTTTCCTTTGCCCTCAAAGTTGCCTTGCAGCTTTGAAGAGGACCCAAGTTGTTGTATTTTACTCTCAGGAATTGATCTGAATTTCTAACATTCCTACGTTTCCTCAGCGATAACGCTGAGTTTTGGTTGATAAAAGCTTATTTCACAGCTCTCAAAAGCTGTAAATCTGTTTTCGTTTGCCCTCAAAGTTGCCTTGCAGCTTTGAAGAGGTACAAATTGTTGTATTTTACTCTCAGGAATTGATCTTAATTTCTAACATTCCTACGTTTCCTCAGCGATAACGCTGAGTTTTGGTTGATAAAAGCTTATTTCACAGCTCTCAAAAGCTGTAAATCTGTTTTCGTTTGCCCTCAAAGTTGCCTTGCAGCTTTGAAGAGGTACAAATTGTTGTATTTTACTCTCAGGAATTGATCTTAATTTCTAACATTCCTACGTTTCCTCAGCGATAACGCTGAGTTTTGGTTGATAAAAGCTTATTTCACAGCTCTCAAAAGCTGTCAATCTGTTTTCGTTTGCCCTCAAAGTTGCCTTGCAGCTTTGAAGAGGACCCAAGTTGTTGTATTTTACTCTCAGGAATTGATCTGAATTTCTAACATTCCTACGTTTCCTCAACGATAACGCTGAGTTTTGGTTGATAAAAGCTTATTTCACAGCTCTCAAAAGCTGTAAATCTGTTTTCGTTTGCCCTCAAAGTTGCCTTGCAGCTTTGAAGAGGTACAAATTGTTGTATTTTACTCTCAGGAATTGATCTGAATTTCTAACATTCCTACGTTTCCTCAACGATAACGCTGAGTTTTGGTTGATAAAAGCTTATTTCGCAGCTCTCAAAAGCTGTAAATCTGTTTTCGTTTGCCCTCAAAGTTGCCTTGCAGCTTTGAAGAGGACCCAAGTTGTTGTATTTTACTCTCAGGAATTGATCTGAATTTCTAACATTCCTACGTTTCCTCAGCGATAACGCTGAGTTTTGGTTGATAAAAGCTTATTTCACAGCTCTCAAAAGCTGTAAATCTGTTTTCGTTTGCCCTCAAAGTTGCCTTGCAGCTTTGAAGAGGTACAAATTGTTGTATTTTACTCTCAGGAATTGATCTTAATTTCTAATATTCCTACGTTTCCTCAGCGATAACGCTGAGTTTTGGTTGATAAAAGCTTATTTCACAGCTCTCAAAAGCTGTAAATCTGTTTTCGTTTGCCCTCAAAGTTGCCTTGCAGCTTTGAAGAGGACCCAAGTTGTTGTATTTTACTCTCAGGAATTGATCTGAATTTCTAACATTCCTACGTTTCCTCAACGATAACGCTGAGTTTTGGTTGATAAAAGCTTATTTCACAGCTCTCAAAAGCTGTAAATCTGTTTTCGTTTGCCCTCAAAGTTGCCTTGCAGCTTTGAAGAGGTACAAATTGTTGTATTTTACTCTCAGGAATTGATCTGAATTTCTAACATTCCTACGTTTCCTCAACGATAACGCTGAGTTTTGGTTGATAAAAGCTTATTTCGCAGCTCTCAAAAGCTGTAAATCTGGTTTCGTTTGCCCTCAAAGTTGCCTTGCAGCTTTGAAGAGGACCCAAGTTGTTGTATTTTACTCTCAGGAATTGATCTGAATTTCTAACATTCCTACGTTTCCTCAACGATAACGCTGAGTTTTGGTTGATAAAAGCTTATTTCACAGCTGGGTCATTCCACGCCAACTGAGAAGCTGGATTTTGGTGATGTCAGGGATTTTGCTGAAAATTCAGTATGTTGTTCCTGAGATGACATAAGGGGGGGGGGGTCCGCCTCATCGTTTCCCCAGATTCGTCTTTGGTTGGAAAATACAGACCGCCAAAGTCGACGTTTTCGCGCATCGGCGAAAATAGACCATTGCGCGAAAATTTTTTCTGAAGAAACTATTGGTCGTATCAATATGATTTAAATTTTGTTTTACTTGGGAAAGGCCGTTCTATTTAACTATATTTTTTGAATGGTTCGTAGATTAATTATTCAATGCAATAAACTTGCATAAACTTTTGACTTTTAAATAAACTATCGAAGGCAACGATCGCCGAATCTGAAATATATTTCAATATGTACCTTGGACCTTTGTCTATCGAAAACTGTTTTCTTTGGAATGGCAAAAATGGTCCAGGTATCGGATAAAGACAATTAACCAGGAACCCGACCGGCCGGGCGCGTCACCGCTCGGCCAGCCAAAGAGCGTCGTCACTCGCGCGGTACCTGCTGCCCTATTCATGACAGAGTCTCTTAGGGATTACCTGCACTACTCATTGACCACTTGGATGGTAAAGTTAATCCTGAACCTCGGACTGTCTATAAAGTCATAAACACCTTTTCCTCTTTGTGCTTTTCGGACTTGAGACCGGCAATGGGCCACATAACGAAAATGTTGGATTATTAGGTCAAGCTGGAGATTGCACCCCATATAAAATGCACTATCTAGGCCGTACTGGAGAACAATATAATGGAGCTCTCTTCGTCGGTTTCTAGAAGGGCTTTCGATAAATGACCCTTTACCTTCTGCTTCGGCAAAACCTAAGACGAATGGAAACATTGCTTTCTATACCTGTACCGTCAATCCTATACTATATAACATAGCATTACAGTGGCCAACAGAAGTCAGTTTTTCTGGCAACTCTCTGTCGTAGACATCGTTATTCCGTAAATTCTGTGACTAGTTTGTGTGGTGCTGTTAGTAGAAATGGCGCGTTTTTGCTGTAATCCGTTTAAGAAAATTGGGCATTCAACCTACAAGAAAAATCTGAGGAGAGTCCCTGGGGATATGTGTGCAAAATCGTTTCTGCCGTTAGGAAGTTACGTTTGTAGTTCATGCCGCCAGCAGTTAGCAGAAATTGTATACTTGGAGGAAATTGAAGACTCTATGCCAGGACCATCAGCGTTGATGGAAGGTCAGTCGTCCAGTTCCTCCAATTCCGATTCTGATCCCAACATTATAGATTCAGTGCTAAATCATATTAACGAGATAATGAGCTTCTTCGGGAAATCCACCTTTTGTCCGGGAGAGTTATCATCTATTTTATTACATAAGGACATTCCAGGCTTTATAGATGCGTGTACAGGTAAATTGCTTGATAGGGGTGGTAGGGATATGACTAACCAAGGCATTGTTAAGGCGGGTGATTCGGAGATTATAGCACAGTTAAAACATAAATTCGATACAACTAGAAGCCATAGCGAAAAGATTCAAATCCTAACTATTCTTCCGCGATCGTTTAGCACTAGGCAAATACAAAACATATTCGGGGTTTCATATCGTATGGTAACTGCAGGAAAATCTCTTCAAACATCTAAAGGGGTTCTATCTTCACAAAATCTTAAGAAAGGTCGAGCTTTGTCCGATAGCGTGAAGTCAACCGTAACCGAATTTTATAACAACGATGAAATTAGTCGGTTAATGCCAGGGAAGAAAGATTTTGTATCCGTAGTACAAAATGGACAGCGCGTACATATTCAAAAACGTTTAGTGTTAGGGAATTTGACAGAAATATTCGAAGCGTTTAAAGAGAGTCATCCCACGACAAAAATCGGATTCAGTTCGTTTGCGCATCTTAGACCGCGACAATGCGTGTTAGCAGGTACGAGTGGCACACACACGGTTTGCGTCTGTGTAATTCATGAAAATTTTAAATTAATGTTAGCGTCTTTAACCCAAATTCAACCGGATAGGAAACAGTTATATTTGAATAATTATACAGATATCATAGAAAGTACAGTTTGCGATAATTCTACTCATTTTTGCTATTTAAATCAATGTTCAAATTGCCCAGGCTTTACACATGTTAGACACGCGATACAACAAGTATTTGACGATAGGTTTATTGACTCCGTAACATATTCGGTTTGGCTTCACACTGATCGATCATTATTGAAAAGTCTCACATCTTCCACACATGAATTTCTTGATAGTCTCGAAGAAAAAATGCCCCTTCTTCGCACTCATGATTTCATCGCAAAAATGCAGAGCCCTTTTTTGAATGAAATAAAGGATTGTCTTCAGCCTGGAGAATTCATTATTCTCGCTGATTTCTCTGAGAATTACACCTTTGTAATTCAGGATGAGATTCAGAGTTATCATTGGTCTTCTGATCAGGCTACCATTCATCCCTTCGTTTTGTATTCTAGAGAAAATGATGAGCTAAAGTCATTCAATTTTGTTGTAATTTCGGAAGAACCGAAACACGATACCGTGGCAGTGCATTTATTTCAATCGAAATTAATCGAATTCCTCAGACAGCAGTCACGGGAAGAAATACGAAAACTAATCTATTTTAGTGATGGTGCCGCTTCCCAATACAAAAATAAAAAGAATTTTATTAATTTGACGCACCACCGTAAGGATTTTGGTATCCCAGCCGAGTGGCATTTCTTCGCCACGGCACACGGGAAAAGTCCCTGTGATGGTTTAGGAGGGACAATCAAAAGATTAGCAGCAAGGAGCAGTTTGCAACGTTCTCCTCAAAATCAAATAACCACTCCTCTCCAATTATTCGATTGGGCGCGGTCTTCGTTAACACATATAAACGTAGCATTCGTTACACGGTCAGAACATGAGCTTCACGCATGTTCTTTAGAACCTCGTTTTTCTATAGCAAAGCAAATTAAGGGTACGCAACAATTTCATAGCTTTTATCCAGTCGGGGACAATAAATTACGCGTGAAAAGATTTTCATTCGACAGTCACAGCACCACAGTTAATATTTCCTAAGAATTTGTAAGCACAGCCACTCCCTTCACCTCACCCCTCTCATTTTACCCGACATCTGGGATATCCCATTGGGATATCTCACCTGACTTACAAGTCACATAAACACTTTTTTAATGTGGCCTGTTGCCGGTCTCAAGCCCGGGAAACACAGAGAGGAAAGAGTGTTTATGACTTTATAGACAGTCCGAGGTTCAGGATTAACTTTACCATCCACGTGGTCAATGATTAGTGCAGGTAATTCCTAAGAGACTCTGTCATGAATAGGGCAGCAGGTACCGCGCGAGTGACGACGCTCTTTGGCTGGCCGAGCGGTGACGCGCCCGGCCGGTCGGGTTCCTGGTTAATTGTCTTTATCCGATACCTGGACCATTTTTGCCATTCCAAAGAAAACAGTTTTCAATAGACAAAGGTCCAAGGTACATATTGAAATATATTTCAGATTCGGCGATCGTTGCCTTCGATAGTTTATTTAAAAGTCAAAAGTTTATGCAAATTTATTGCATTGAATAATTAATCTACGAACCATTCAAAAAATATAGTTAAATAGAACGGCCTTTCCCAAGTAAAACAAAATTTAAATGATATTGATACGACCAATAGTTTCTTCAGAAAAAATTTTCGCGCAATGGTCTATTTTCGCCGATGCGTGAAAACGTCGACTTTGGCGGTCTGTATTTTCCAACCAAAGACGAATTTGGGGAAACGATGAGGCGGACCCCCCCCCCCCCCCCCTTATGTCATCTCAGGAACAACATACTGAATTTTCAGCAAAATCCCTGACATCACCAAAATCCAGCTTCTCAGTTGGCGTGGAATGACCCAGCTCTCAAAAGCTGTAAATCTGTTTTCGTTTGCCCTCAAAGTTGCCTTGCAGCTTTGAAGAGGTACAAATTGTTGTCCTACTTTCAGAAAGTTGAACTGAATCGACGCCGAAATTTTGGTTTGTAACCTCAAGTTTTACAAATTGTTTTCTATTTGCGCCCAAGTTTAATCCACAGCTCTCCAAAGCTTATAAGTTATTTTCATCCACTCTCAAAGTTGGCGTACAGCTTCAAAGACTGTACCTAACGTTGCTATTCTGATCAAAGCCTAACTTGCAGCTCTAAGGAGCCTACAGATTTGCTCTGTTTTCCTTACACCCAGAAGTTTAATTCGTACCCACTTTCGTTTTCCTGTCTCATTATGTCAATTCCCAATCGACCCGCGACTCGCAGTTAAAGTCAAGTGGAGGGTAATCTATCGCCCGCCGAAATCGAGGTTGAAAACTTAATAGGAAATGTTCAAACGGAACTAATAACGCAACGAAATTCAACTCCATCCACAATACTGGAGACTAATAGTGTAATGGATGCGCTAAATCAGCTGCAGAACGAAGTACGGAATCTCCGACAAAGAGCAAACACAGCGACTCCCATACCAGTACAAACAGAGCCGATCGACAATAATAGCAATAACTCAATTTCCCATACTCTACACGAAACTATCAATCTAGTTCCGATATTCGACGGAAAAAATATCCCGATACTACAATTTATTTGAGCCTGCAAACGCGCTCAAGCAGGAGTTCCGCGTGTAGCCGAATATCATCTGGTTAGCTCTCTAATCGACAAATTACGTGGCGATGCGTACCTCGCAGTCGAGGATATGCCGTGCACAACTGTCACACAGCTGACAGATCGCTTGAGACATACATTCTCCCCATTAAAATCGGTAGATCACTACAGAGGAGAACTATCCAACATTTACCAGCTCGACCACGAAAATATGCTCACGTACATAGGTCGCGTAAAAGACCTAAGATCAGCAATCTTAGACAGTCAGCGAACGAGTCCCCATTCGCAAGACACAGTAGGAAGAATAGATGAATTCGCTCTAAAGTGCTTTTGCGACGGACTGCTACCTGAACTTAGAATGCGGATTTCCTACGAGCTCACCGCTACCTTAGATAGTGCATTCGAGCCAGCAAAAACTCTGTATAATAGATTTGAATTCGATCGAGCCCGCTTCGGAACCGATAGACGACGCAATCATAATGATCAACCAAAGACAAACGAAATCCGAACGCATCCGATAAAAACCACTGCCCGTGAAGCCTGCACGGTGTGCGGGCGAAATAATCACACGACAGCTCAGTGTTGGCGCACCGCGGGAGATAAACAGGACACTCGGGCTAGCCCTCAAAGAAATAACACTTCGAATTCGACAGGCCCATCCCAAGAGCGCTCAGCCTCACCAGGGGCGCTCATCGAAAAATTCTGTCGGTACTGCAAACACCGAGATCACGAAATCGCGGAATGCAGAAAACGCGAGTATAACAATAAACTCAGGCAGGGTAATAGTCAATCGGGAAACGCCGCTGGCCCCTCGATACAGACAGGCGAGAAGCACGAGGGACGCCAGAGCAAAGCTCGCCCGGTAAAAACAGGTACTACTAGAATCGGAACAATTCAACGACGTAACTCTTTTTATGATCGACACCGGAGCCGAACCCAATTTAATCAAGATTAGCCAAGTCGATCCCAATGTAGAAGCCACCATTGAAAATAATCTAATAATACAAGGCATTTGCACGGACGAGCAAATTGTCACACTTGGTTCCTTTTGCGCAGACATATATGGTCACGATATTAGCAGTGGTTAGCGCGCCACAGCAAATTTCGTGATGTCATAATTAGTGAAACATACCTCGCGGTGACCAGTCTAACTCCACCATTTTTTATCTGAAACGAATCACAATTTTTCTTTATTTAGAAGACAAATAACCCTACTGCACTACGGAAAAGGATTTGTTTAATTTCAGTTTTAGCTGAACTTATCACTGTTTATAATTATCAGGGCAAGTCTTGTTATAAAATTAAGAACTATATATTGATGCAGAAAAAAAACCGGGATGGATATTCAAAAAAATGCTTCGTAGTGCAATAGGGTTATCTGTCTACTCAATAAAAAAATTGTGATTCGTTTCAGGTAAAAAATGGCAGAGCTAGACTGGTCACCGGAAAGCATGTTTCACTGACTATGACATCACGAAAGTTACTGTGGCGCGCTAACCACTGCAAATATCGTAATGAAATTTACAGGATATATAGCTTGCAATGTGTACTTAAATATGTCTGTAATACATTTGTAAGAAAAAAATTGATGTGCAAGAAAAAACATACGACATTTCGAGCCAGTTTTCAACATTTTACTTGTATATGGTCCCTTAAGGCGAATGGCATTTTAGGTTCACAATTCTTGTCCAATCGAGCTGAAATGTCCTATACCAGAGGCCGTCTCCTTTGGAATGGCAATAAGATTCACTTCAGTAATAACGAGACCATAACGATACCTCCGAGAACAAATCAAGTAGTAAAAGTTAACGTAACTAATGAACTACAAGACGGTTATATTCCTAGGACAACTTTAGGTCCCGGAATATTCTTCGGAGAAAATATAGTTAGAAACACCAACGGTATCGCTTATGCTCGTGTAATCAATTCTACCGAAGAAGAAGCCAAAATCCAATTGCCAATATTAGAATTGCAAGACTTCGATGTTGTTAATTCATCTATAATAAACGTCAATCAAAATTTTTCGTCGGAAAACCAAAACGATTTCCAAAAACCTGTTCAATCTATCGCGCATACTAAATCAGAAAATGAGCAGATTAACCCTCACTCCCGTCTGGAGGAAGTATTTAAGAACCTCCGTACGGATCACCTAAATCTCGAAGAACAGAATAGCGTCTCGCAGCTCATTGAACAGACAGCCGATCTGTTCTATAAACCGGGTGACCGACTGGGTAAAGATCTACCAATATCCTACACCTCACGACTGCTGGGAGGAGCCGAGCTAAATTATTCCACAATCGAAAAAGAGTGTCTCGTGATAATCTATAGTGTACAATACTTTAGACCAGTGCTGTCCATCGGAGGGGCCCCTACCGAGCTGAGTTCCCCTTCCACGCTACCCGTGCGGAGCCGCCGCGCTACCTGACTCCACCCACCGCGCTATCCGGCCCAACCAGCAGCGCGACCCCCACTACCATAGTCCATTGTCCTTGCTCACCGCGGGCCGCTCTACCTGCTCCACGCTGTAGCAGGCGCCAAGACGAGCGCTGCTGCCAAGAGCGCCAGGAGTGGGGGAAGCCCTGTGCTCCTGGGAGCAGCTCTTGGACAGCACTGCTTTAGACTATATCTTTACGGTCACAAGTTCACGCTCATTACTGACCATAAACCCCTAGTATGGATGTGCTAAGTAAAAGATCCTACTTCTAGACTTTTGAGACGGCGCCTTAAATTGGCCGATTACGAGTATAACATCGTTTACAAAGCAGGTAAAATGAATGTTAATGCAGATGCATTGTCACGCAACCCGCCGGGATCACCAGCACAGGTTGCGGCAACAACTACTAAATCCACTGAATCCACAGAATCTCCTAAATCTGCTAGATCCACTGAATCCACTGAATCCGCTGAATCGTTGGAAACACCAACACACAATCTCTTTCCAAAATCATCGAATCAACTGAGCACCACTGATGGCGACGACTCAGATCCTCTGTCTCCTATACCGGAGCATATCGTGAGTACAGGGCCTAGTTCTCCACCGTTTCTACTAATCAATCCTCAGTCTCCTATATACATCGAGAGCTCAAGCCCTAGTACTTCATCCTCTGTACAAAACAAATCCAAGAGCATAAATCCCATTGACGGCGACAATCTCAACCCTCAGTCTCCTGCGTACATCGAGAGTCCTGATCCCAACACACCATCCGATGTACAGATTGAACCCGAGACCTTAAGTCCTGAGAACCCAAACATCTCCTTTGACTTTTCAGATGTCGCATCGTCACTACCAAGTACCACTTATCCTGATCTCCCAACCCCTCAGTCAAACGACACCAACAGTCGCGAGGAAGAACTAAATACTTCAGACAATGATAACACTGGACACCACGAGCTAGTACCACACGATGCTCAGTTTGCACAAACTCGAGACCGCTTGGTGATGAGAAAAGATAATATCGCTTTCTTAATTACTTCGCGCGGTGACCCGCTCGATGACGGAGCTCGAGATCTCGGAAATCAAAATAAACTAAACGAATTCACGGACCTCACACTAGGCCGCGCAAAAGTAATCAAACTCGGAAGATACTACTGGATAGGTTTAGTCTTGAAAGTGTTCCGTCCCGCAACGACAGAATCCTGGAATTTTACAGTTCTAAATCATTCTCACGGTTAAGGAGCATTTCACCACCCGATGCCGAGTAGCCGAATTCCAAATCATTGCCAAACCATCGAACGGCCGAGGAATTCGAGCTCGATATCCGGTACGAAATGCGAAGTTAGGGCATTCCAAAGTTAGGAAACCATGAGAACGATTTGAAAGACAAATACTTACCCGCCAATTAGACTAATAATAAAACTATATCAATTGAAACAAATCCGAACAGACTGCGCTCGGGCTATGACACGCGTAGGTGCGAATGAACAGAACGGAGCGAATGAAAACAGTAAAGTAAAAACTCAGTCAATGGTGAATGCACGCAACGAATCCGTCAGCGAATTCCGGTCGGTCACCCACCGACGATAGCAACAACAGCAAAGACGCTAGCCAGGCCAACGCACCCGAACGGATGGCACGCGTAAAACTGCAAGAACTGCAATTATGTAAGCCACTCCAGGTGGGAAAACCGAACCGTCGTTGACCCGAGATCCAAAGGAATCAATCACTCTTCGTTGTTAAACCGCATAGAGCGTTTCGGAAAGTCCACAGTTCATTTAGAGCCGGTGTTGCACTTGCGAGTAGCAATCAGAAAAGTGAGTGCAAGGACTCGAATTGTGTATTATCGTTTGACTAAAAGTATCATCGAGATCCTAGAATCTTTAAGCTTAGAAGCACAGTGTAGTGCACGATGCTTCATCAACCTTGTCGAAAGAAGGAAGCGAGAGAGAGAGAGAGAGAGAGAGACAGCGAGCGTAAAGAAGGAAGCGAAAGAGAGAGAAAGAGAGCAAGCGTTACCTATTGAAATAAGACAAAAGCGAACCTTCAAGGGTGAGTCCAACTATATTCTCCTGTCTTCTACCATTGTCGACTATTGTTTATTTGCGTGAATCGCTCGTCAACCTGTGTCTTCGTGTTAACTTAATTTTTGATCTGTATTTATTAACAGCGCGGACTTATGTGCATTTTCATTCTAAATTCTATCTCTTTGTTTTGAATACATCGACTTGACGATATAAACCGATCATTGAGACGTTTCTTGTTTACCAAATCCCTTCCCGTATAGAATCAAGTGTGTCCTGTATAGGATCAGGCGGACATTAACCCATTACCGGGTCATTCTTACTGTTGTACGAGTGATCTTTTTCTTTTTATTATTCCTATCTGCCACGTGCGCGCGGGCCCTCCGCTCATACGCACAGCACCATTACCGCTCGGCTGCATTTCGCGCGTACGTAACAAAAGAAACCATCAATACTTCACTCGACATAGATATCGCAGTAGAATGGACTCGTGCACTGTTTGACGCTATCAAAGAATTACAGCTAGAAACAACTGCCTGGTATCCACAAAGCAATGGCTCTCGCGAAAGGTCTCATCCCGTATTAATTGAATATTTGAAGCACTACACCAGAAAAGATGATTGGGATAAATGGTTAGAATTTGCAACCTTTTCGTATAATACAAGTGTTCATGAGGGCACTCGTTTCACACCTCATGAACTAGTATATGGAAAATTGGTTCGTCTTCCTTCCAACAGCGAACCTATTGACATCTCCACCAACGAAACGTATTATAATTATTTGCAAGATCTCAATCAGAGAATCCGCGAATCTCAAATCTTAGCCAGAGAAAACTTGGAGTATTCCAAAGAAAGGTCGAAGAAATCCTGGATCGAAAACTCAATGTAAAAGAGTTTAAGGTCGGGGATTTCGTTTACCTTCTCAAGGAACCCAGAAAGGGAAAACTTGACCAACAATACACTGGTCTCTATCAAATCATCGAAGTCTTTAACAATAAAAATGCAAAGATCATTTTCGGAAGAGGCACTCGAATCGTGCACACAAATAAGCTTAAGTTCGCCAGAAGCAAAGAAACCACGTAAGAAATCCCCACGTATGTCCGGGCGCGATTTAATTAACAGATAAATTGCGCGCGCGCATACGCGGCTAACATTTAAGCAGTGTATTCAAATAAAAAATTCAAAAACAAAAATATATATATATATATGTATGTATGTCAAAGGGTGTTTGTTGAAACCATTTTAAAGGTCCACTTTTTTTTACATCTGCCAGATAACGCTGACAGATATAAATCATTCGCCATTGAAATTTTTCCAATCGGATGAATATGTTCTAAGATATCGTCATTTGACTATCAGTCAGTGCTTATTGGTACCGATACTGGTTTTACATAAAACAAGCAGCCAGAGCGATAACACGAACGCTTTTGCTGCTCTTCACCTTGTAAAAGTTCCTACAAATACAATTCGATACTCAATATGAATCCAATGACAATCTCTAACGCAAATCTATTCAAACCACCGTTAGACATGTACTGCCATTACGCGTCATTGGATGTATTTCCCATGCTATCCGTGCGACAAAAAATATTTTTTACAAACCTACGCAGAATTTCGGGATCTCTAAAATGAGCTATTGTTTATTACGATCGGGTTGAAAATATAAAAGTTGAAAATTATGACGCAATAATAATTACATGTTTATTGGCCGTCAGGGACGACCTGACGGGGAAATTCAAAGCACGGGCGCCCAAGTACTCGCTGAGACCTTCAAAATAAGCTTTATGCAACGCATGGTGCGAAAGTTCACTTTTCGAGGCCTGCGTATTGTGCAGAAGTGGCTGATTTCCGCTCTCTAATCTATATTCACTCTGTTATTGCATGCGTGCTGAAAGTAGCATTTTATTTCATTTTATGCAACGCATGGTGCGAAAGTTCACTTTTCGAGGCCTGCGTATTGTGCAGAAAGTGGCTGATTTCCGCACTCTAATCTATATTCACTCTGTTATTACATGCGTGCTGAAAGTAGCATTTTATTTCATTTTATCGATCGCTTTACCGCACTAGTGCGGTAATGAGAAACAAATGATTAACGGTATTATATTACATTTTCTGCCAAATTCAGAGACATATGTCAATCCGTCGATCTAAACAGCACCAATAAATGTTATAATTTCTCGAGTATTTTTTTAGCTAAATAAAATGTTTACTATAGATTTCTGCCTTGATAATCTGTTAGGAACTTCGTTCTTTGTGAATTCACTCAAAGTAAACTTTCGCACCATTCATTGCATAAAATATAGTGTCCTACTAGTGCGTTAAGTAGCCAACCTCCAGACGCAAGAATTTACATCATTCGCCTTAGCGTACGCGGCATTGACAGGAGGACTCGTGTGATTATCGCACTCGCCTTCGGCTCGTGCAGCAACTTCACGCGTCTGGAAATTAACCACTTTTCGCACTTGTATCACAATCTACTAATAATACATAATACTCGGGTTAATAATTAAAAAGCTATAACAGTTGAAATCTTTGTAGTAGCTGCTCGTTCGACACGGACTGCCGTTACGCGTTTTTGGTTGTATTTCCCATGCTATCCGTGCTACAAAAAATATTTTCTGCAAACCAACGCAGAATTTCGAGATCTTTAAAATGAGCTATTGTTTATTATGATCGAGTTGAAAATGTAAAAGTTGAAAATTACGACGCAATAACAATCAAGTGTTTATTGGCCGTCAACGAAGACCTGACGGGGAAATTCAAAGCACGGGCGCCCAAGTACTCGCTGAGACCTTCAAAATAAGCTATAATACATAATACTCGGGTTAATAATTAAAAAGCTATAATAGTTGAAAACTTTTCAGCTGTTGCTGACGCGACGCAGTACGCCGCTATACGTCGCAAGCTGTATTTCCGTTGCTATTTGCACTGCAAAAACATATTATCTACAAATACGAAGCAGCATTTCGAGATTTTTAAAATGAGCTATTGTTCATTACGATCGGATTGAAAATATAAAAGTTGAAAATTATGACGCAATAACAATTAAGTGTTTATTGACTGTCAACGTGTGACGTCTCACGCCTGTCTACCCAATTTAGCCAACCCGTTAAGCCTTCTAGCCCTATTGTACTCAGCAGTAATCTCAGTATAGGATTAGAGAAGAGTTGCTGTAGTTCTAACTCAGAGAATTTGTTTATCACATCTAGACCGGAAGCAATAGAGGAGTGTAACTATGAGCTAAAGTATCAACAGCTTATCAAAAAATACATAATAGATTGTCCCCCAGAAAAAGGTACTCTATGCTCTACAATGAGATGGAATTACTTGTTTCTTGTGAAAAGGGTAAAGAGATATTTCAAATGATCTCTAACCAACCTGAAAGTCCCAATCACTGGTTAGACATTGAAAGTAAAATAGTGGTTGATCACTATGAAAGTCTACTATTACAACATCAGGGAAGGCTTCCAACTGAAAGGTCTGAGATTGAAAAAATGATCATATCTAGAGCTTCTTCTATCATGGCAAAAGATTTTAATGAGTATTTAATATCTAACATTTAAAATCTGCAAGACTTGGGTCATACAATGAAGCAGCTAAAGAAAAATGTAGATGACATGAATTATAATATTATATCAAAACGACAAGTCCAAGAAAGCTAGTAAAAATGGATTTAAAGAAATTCTCTTCCGAGTATTTGTCAGGATTAGCTTGTTCTCATAGTATTAAAGAAGCATTAGATGATTGTGATGACCCGCTAGATGATAGTTTAAACTTAATTTTCACATTTAATACTAATTTAATGAGTGCCCACCAAGCAGGGGTTTAAGAGGTACAACGATTCAAGCCATCAGTCCAGCAGCAGCAGCTCCAGCACGACAACTTCAAAGATGACCCGCTACATACTTCAGTTGTTCTCTCTCATATGTCTCTCGAAGCTATCACTCGCTGTTATCGGTTACGACTATAGCAGCGAAGTCTTAAACATCACCACCTTCTCCACCCTCGATGTCGGGAAATGCGATATTCCGGACATTGAACCAAAGGAAGAAACGAAACTCATCTAGCTCCTTCAACTATGAGAATTCAACGAGGCACCAGTCCAACAATGCAGGATCGAGATAGATTGTACTATATACCATTGCGGAATGCATCCGCACAACTCGATCGTGCTCAACGGAAGAAGAGAATACATTCAATCAGTCCCAAATGAACTCTGCAAACAGCTCCATACCACCGGTATGATGTCTTTGGGCAACGTCCAGATAAACGGACTCCGAGCTAATTATACAGATTCACGCAGTATCGTTCTCGCTGGCTCCTTAACTATCGATGGAGCTTGTACTGGAACACAATACAGCGATCCTTACGGAACGTGGGACAGCGTAGTCGTTCAAGCCGTCATTCGGATAACCCTCCAGGATTATACAGCAGCCATACACCTATCATCCAACCAAATCATACTCCGATCTGGTCTTCGATGTGCCGTCTCAGAAGGAAGTTGCATCGACACCGATGGAGGAAACGCTTTCTGGTCTTCAATCCCCGCGGACAACTGCCACTTCTCACATTATGATGTCCTCTACGAAAGACGAGCAACAAAACTCAGTGCTTTCAAAAATGCAGTCAGCCCTACTATCTACACCGTGACTTCTCACGACACCACGTTCGCACTAACGCGAGCCACCGACCTCAACCTTTGCGGTTACTCCATTAGTAGGACCGAACATCCCAAATTATTCATAATGGAAATTGAGAAGGGGACAACATTCCAAGGAAAACCCCGCATTCCCGTAAATAACCTGGATCTCTTCACATACATCAACTCAAAATTTGTGTATGTAGAGAAACACATCAAAACGCAAATGACCCAACTCTACCGAGATGTTATTCAGCAGAAATGCACTCTCGAACAGCAAGTCCTAAAACACGCTCTATCATTGGCTAGCGTTGCTCCTGATGAAGTAGCTTACTCCATCATGAAAGGACCTGGCTATATGGCAACAACAGCTGGAGAGGTTCTTCACATCATCAAATGTGTTTCAATCCAGGCCCAATTGCGACGAACTGAAGAATGCTATTCTGAGCTGCCCATCACACATCGTAACATTTCTCTGTTCCTCACTCCCAAGTCAAGGATACTCACCACGCAAGGAACGCCAAGGGAATGTCACGAGCTTCTTCCTGCAATGTACAAAATACATGGGACTTGGTACAAGATGCTACCAAGAGCTATCGAAAGCACCGACCCACAAATCATTCAGCCACTTACTCGACCAATTTGGCATTATGTAAATCCAAAGGACCTCGCTGTTAGTGGAATCTACACATCGGAGGATTTACAAAAGCTCCGAGATCACATCATGTTCCCGATCGAGAAGCCAGTTATGCTGAACACTCTCGCTCGAGGAGCAATGGGTCAAACCGTTCCTGCTGGGAGCGTAAAATTATTCAACCTATTGGATGAAGATACACTCGACCGCATCGCAACTACTACTGGACAACGAATCTGGTCAGGTTTCATTACCTTCGGATCAGCAAGTGCAGGAGTCCTAGGAATTTACATGTTAATCAAAGTCATCAAATTAATAATCGACACTCTGATCCACGGATACGCACTACATTCGCTATACGGTTGGAGTATACACCTTTTTGGAGCCCTTTGGGATTCAATCACCAACCTTCTACTACATCTTGGCCGAAGAACAGACGAAACGAGAGAGAACACTGAATGTATCCCAGCATCCAAAGACGCTGTCTTACAACAGGTCAACGTCGAAGAAGAAATTCTACAACCAGCAGCCCGTTACCCAAACCTAGCAAAATTATTTACCGACTCTAGTGAAGCTTCTACTTCCAAATGAGAAATTTTTTCATACCTCCAAAAATTTCTTCCTAGGGGGGGGAGGTGTGACGTCGCCCGTTAATTTTGCTGCTTAATTTTTCCTCTCAGAAGCTTGGTTCGCCTAAAAACCAACCCTCCTTACGTTCCACGTAACTTTAAGGAACTCGTGTGTGTTTGTCTGCACATTGAGCATGTACATACAAACACACACACACACACACATATATACAGGGTGTCCCAAAGATGTTGGATAATATTATAGCCATCTTGTTGGGAAGGGGGCGGGGATGATGATGCCGTTTTTAAAAATTTGCTTTAGGCCTCCAATTCCGAGTTATTCAACAACAAAGTTAGGTACCGCCCACCGAGCTCTTAGCGAGTCCTGACCCATTATCCCTTACTTCTAGAAAAAGGGAGGTGACAGAAAACATCTTGCTGGTCGGCCTACGACAATTGCTATGGAGGACCGGCGGGTGCTCAACCGCTCGGTTCCTTCGAAACCGAGCGGTCACCAGCCCCTTGCATGTGCCGTTTTGAAGACCCGAGCATGGCACGGTATGCAATAGCCCGATGGACACACTTTACTTTTCCTCTTGCTTTCCTTCTTTCTTAAAACACGCTTGCGATAACTGATATCTCTGATTAGTTGTTTCGCGACTCCCGACTAAATCCAATTAAATCCGTCCAAATCCAGTGAATCAAATTTATCAGGAGCCTATAATACTTTTTTTTTAAAAGAGTCTAAGTGGCGCCGTGGCAAAACGTTGGAGCGGTACTCGTGATGATCCGAGTTCGATTCCTCGCCGTCGCGGTTATTTTTTTGGGTTTCTCTTGCTCTGTCTCGATCCATCTTCAATACCCAGCAGTGGTAATGCTTTTTCTTTTACAGTTTTACGTCTTTTCTCCGACATTTTCATTTTCCTTGTATAGTATGCTTACGATAAGTATGGCCCCTGATTAGTCGTCTCGCGACTCCCGAATAAATTAGAATAAATGTTAACCTTTTGAACCACGATTAAGCAAACTTTATTGAAATTGGATTATCTTGTTAAATTTTGTTAAGCATCAATTACTCCCGGTACACATTTCTTGATATGGTACGAAATGTAGTCAGTAGTTTAAAGCGATAGTCTCTAATCTTGAGAACATGGCTTTGTTTCTCTTTTTCTCAATGAGTACTTTACGCTTCCAGTTGCATTATACTTTATCAGGATCCTGTAAATTTTTTTACAAGTACCGAAGTGGCACCGTATTAAAGCTTTAGAACAGTGATCGTGATGATCCGAGTTCGGCTTCCCGTTGGCGCGAGATTACCTTTTTGCGTTTCTCCGCATTTTCTTCGTTAACTCTTCAATACCCAGTAGTAACGGTAATATTTTATTTTTACGACTGTTTACCATCCACCTACTTTTTTATTATTGTAGCATTCATTTCCGATAAGCAACCTTCACTCTGAAATTTGTTTTTCCCATTGAGATGACAAGAAAATACATGTTCTTCCGGATTTTTGTCTAGCAAACCTATCAGAACTATCAATATGAAACTTGGTATCAAGTTTCATATTGATAGCTGTATACTTGTAAGAAAAAGTATCACAGGTCCCTGATAAAGTCGATTTGCTGGGTTTGAACGAATTTAATCGGGAATCGCGATACAACTAGTTCGGGACCACTTTCGGCAAGCATGCAACGAAAATGAGGAAATAGGAGGAAAGGCGGGGAACCGTCAAAGAAAAAGTATCACCACTGCCGGGTATTGAACATGATGATATTTGAAGAAAATGCAAAAGAAACAATTGCGACAACGGGGAACCGAACACGGGTCACCACGGTCGCTATTCCAACGCTTTGCCACGGCGCCACTTCGATATTTGTAAGAAAAAGTATCACAGACCCCTGATAAATTTGATTCACTGGATATGGTCGGATTCAATTGGATCTAATCGGACGTCGCGAAACAACTAATGAGGGGTATTGGTTATTGTAAGCGCATATTAAGAAAGTGGGAAAGCAAGAGGAAAGCCAAAGAAGCGGGCGATGCCGTGCCGTATTCGAACGTCGAGAACGACACACGGAGCGGGCCGCCGGCTGGGCCATCGGTGCGAGCACACCAAGACAGCAATTACCACGTTTCGGGAAAACCGAACGGTTGAGCACCGGTTGGTCCTCCATCGCAATTCTCGCAGGCCGACCGGCAAGATGTTTTTCGTCACCTCCCTTTTTCTAGGAGCAAGGGATAACCGGCTAGGACTCGCCAAGAGCTCGGTGGGCGTTACCTAACTTTGTTGTTGAATAACTCGGAATTGGAGGCCTAACGCAAATTTTTAAAAACGGCATCATCATCCCCGCCCCCTTTCCAACAAGATGGCTATAATATTATCCAACATTTTTGGGACACCCTGTATACATACGCACATATATACGCATAGATGCATATTCCATAAGCTATATTCACTGTCGTCAGTTATATTAATATTAATACCGTCTAAGTAGGACACCGTATAGGGTTCCACCTGACAATGGCATACAAAGCGTGTACCGCGTGCAGTAATTGCATCAACGGACACAGCGGAGCAAGTACAGTGTCGCGTGCCGCCTGGACCACGCGGTTCACGCGCCACGCGCCACTCCCAAACTCAAACGCGCCGTCTGCCCGACCGACGCTCGAGGCCGACCATGCGACCTACATCGTTACCATGCGCGCTTGGTATCTGCGATTCCTAGGTTACCATTGCTCGGGATCTCTAACTGAGACCCCTTGGGACTCGCAGAAATTCTTATAAAGTTTAAATTATGTAAACTTCCTTACGCAGATATACAGAGCAGATACCATTCGCATATCTCTCTAATGAGTATGCACTTCCGCGGTTGCAATCCAACCACTGCAGTGCATAACCCATGTTCCTATACAAATATAGATATATATTGTGACGAAGTGTCCTCTCCTAGCGAGCATAAGACCGGAAGGTTGATCATAAGCGCCGTTAGGGAATATAAAAACGTAGCCTCCAGGCAAGGTCGACAGTTAAGCTAATTTAAAACCTTTGTTTCGCTCCTAATCCTATTTGATTTTCGCGTGAGCCGTTTAGGCACCATAGACCAGGGACGTCGCATCGCCACCTGCATCCTGGCACCTATCTTAAGTTTCGTCACCAGCAGCCACGAGACTTCGGCTCGACGTGGAGACTCCATTGCGGATGGTAGCAGCCTACGAAGGATTTCCCATGCAGTTTTGGCCACACCGCGGGAAATCTGGGCGGTTGGGAAGGCACATCCAGGAGGAAGGATTCATCGGCAGCGGTCGCTAGGATCTTCCGACAGCGCAGGGGCACGGCCCTGTTGCGGAGGCTCCCCGAGCCTTGGAGCCCGGACTGCGTTTGGTGACAATATCGGCCACGTCAGGGGTGCAGGGGGAAATTAGAATTAGTCTATTAAAGTCCCGCGCGCGGAAGGAGCGAACACTCGTTGTGTTGATTCTGATAGTGTAGTTTCGTGATCCGTTGTGTTCCGCCAGACACCACGCCTCAAAACCATTTGGTAAGCGATCCACTTTTGGGACCAATCTATTTCGTTTCGACGTTTGGCCGGTCAGGGGATTGTCCTGGCCGAGTCGTGTTCACGTCTCGTCCTCGTGCTTCCATAGTAGAAAACTGCTGCAGAGATTCCGCGAGAATCTGATCGACCTTCCTGGAGGGCTCCCGTCTCCACGACGAGTCATTCCGTCCACTAGCTTAAGTTCGCGTCGCGAGGTTCCCTTGTGAAGTTAGGACCACTGCTTATCCGTGAGTCTCGTCGTTCCGAGACCTTCTTACTGGTTAGTTCCGGCCACCGCAGGCCATAGAATTCCTTTCCGATCTGCTCCTCACGGGCGCCGTGTAACTCCCGTGAGCGAAGTCCGTTTTCCCGCCATTATCGATTCACATCTGGTATTTGTAACATCATAGACCTAGCAATAAACCTCGGGTGCATTATAAATTTGTCTGTCTTGGTTGCGTCTCCTGCCGAATTCACCGCTCTCCTCTATTCCGGCCTCTGAGCTGCCGCGGTAGTGAATCCGACTACGAATCCCCGGAAGTTGTCCGGCTAGTAGCCAGTTCAGTTAGATTTACGTGGTACCGCGGGGTACCTGGCGCCCATCTTTTTAAGACTTCCGAATTCGTAGTCGAGGGTTAGGGTTAGTGCGCGTTCCGCCCTTCGGGCGATTCAATTCAGGCGTCTCGAAAGAGCGCTATCAGAATCTAAGTATCGTGTGGTAAATTCCGTCGTCGCGCAAAAGAAATATTTCACATTTTCCTGGGTAACTGGCTGCGGGTAGTTCTATCCCCGAGCAGCCCCAGGAAAATTCCTCACAAATTTGGTGCCCAACGTTAAAGGTAGAGCCAGGGCGGACCAAGACAGCATAAATTCAGGCTAGGAAATAGACTCCCAACCGTCGTTTCCCGTCCTGTGATTGTGTGATTTGTATGTAAAATTTTCGTGGGTTTGGTGGCGGAATTTATTGTATTATATTGTATCCATTGTATTGCGTAATCGCCCCAAACCAGCAGCGCACACATCACAGGAAGCTGCATAATTCTGGCCGGCAATTCCGGGACAGAAAAGAGTACAGGAAGTACCAATAGTAAGAGGCATTCACGTCACGCGTTTCGGGAAAGAGCGAATCTCGACGTGGTGGTAATTTAGTTTGGGGGACTGCTGCTGAAAGAACTAGTAGTATAAAGAAGTAGAGCTTTCGAAACAAAATTTAACGTTCCGCGAATAAGGCAAAAGAAAGCTGCAACGGTAATTAGAAAAAAAAAAAAAATTTGATTACTGGGTCGGTTAGTCGGAAGACAATAGGGCACGCGACTATTGTCAGATTCAAGTAAACAGACCCCGAACCAAAGCAGTTTCGCGACCAGCGATCTAATTCGGGACACAACTAATAATAATACAAACAAAAGACAATGGCGGAGGAACAAGTGGGACGAATTAAAGACTTCACCTTAGAGGAATTATTGAACGAGCTGCGGAGGCGAGAATTGTCGGAGCAAGGTGGAACTCCGACAATGAGGGACAGATTGGCGAGACAAATCAATTTCGAAGCGGGTGAATCGAGTTCACCCGCAACACCCGCGACGTTGGTCCAATCGTCGTCGCGGAAAGTAACCATTCAACCACGGGAGACGGATTACGCGCTGCCGCGAATAGACCTCGCGGACGCGACGCCGGACGGTACCGAAATCGACACGCCCTACTTAAGGGCAGAAGAACATATGTCGCCGGACTCCCCAAGTCACCACTTCGTGGAGTCCATTTATGTACCGGTTCTTCAACCGCGGACCTCACCGCCCATCCGCGATCCGGTCGTCTCCCCGGAAATTCCGCCACCGACGGTTTCACAACCATCGCCGCCAACGCCGCCATCGCGACCGGGACTGTCCTACGTACCGAGGGTCCACCCTACACCCACGCGAACGCACACGAACCCGCAGTACGTTTTCGACGTACTGCGGCGACTAGGCATCCGGTACGGGGGTAAACCGGAAGAAGATCCGGAAGAATTCCTGCTCCGGATAGCAGAGTGCCGCGATACTTACTACCTGCCGGATCCACACGTATTGCTAAACCTGCCATCATTTCTGGAGGGATTAGCATTGCAGTGGTTCCGTGCAAATAGGCCCTTATGGCACACGTACGACGAGTTCGCGTCGGCAATGCGTGAGCATTTTGTGGACCCAAATATCCAGCAGGAACTTCGACGTACCGCGTATTATCGGTTTCAAGGGGAAGACGAAGGGGTCAGGGGATATATAATATGTATGCAGTCACTATTTAGTCGGTTGCGTCCCGCGTGGACGATAGAAGTTCAGATAGAGCATACATATTATAATTTGCTGCCGAGGATCCGCCAGGCGATTAACCTTCGGAACATACACTCCATGCAGCAACTACTGCTGGAGGCGGTATGGGCCGAAAGGAATACGGAAACCGCGACTTTCGTTCCGTCTCAATTTCGCCCGAAACTAGCGCCGTATCTCGCAGCGTACGGAACACCTGTACCGAAGACAAAAGCGCGTAAGGCCGAGACCTTATGCGCGGTGTCCGAATCCAGCACTAGTAAACCCAGCGAGCCGTCTCGTAACCAAGGTGCCGCACCGCTGGTTAAGTGCTGGAACTGCGAGAAAACCGGCCATCGGGCGAAAGAGTGTCGCGCGCCGAAGCGGGTATATTGTTTCAAGTGTGGGCATCCGGGAACCACCACGAAAACGTGCCCACGCTGCCACAAGGCCTCGGGAAACTCTCACAAGAGCTGAAGGACCGGACCCCTCCAGCTCCCCGCGATTTAGAAACAGTCCACAAAATGCCAACGCAATACGAGATAACCGCGGTCATGACAAGCACCGAGACCGCGTTACTCAAGGTTCCGGTTTTAGTTGGGAATTGCCAATCTGTCGCCCTAATAGATTCGGGAGCGTCGCGCAGTTTCATTTGTCGTGCCGTCGTAGAGCGAGACGGAAGTAATGCGGAGGTGAAACCTTTAACCGTCCCAACGCTACTAATTACTGCGTGCAGGAAAGTGCATTACGCCACCGACCTAGCTGAATTCCAATTAACTATAGAAGGAATATCCGGTATCGTGCAGGCCCGAGTTTTGGAAGAGCTGGCCGCGCCACTGTTGTTAGGGGTAGACGTTATAGCGCAATTCGGTATCCTCCCGGATTTTAGGGATATGAATTGGCGCTTTAAGGATGACCCGTCTCGCGTGTTCCCTTTCGTTCGATCACCGGCGGCCTGCGAGTATAGCACGCTTTCGAGCGTGCAATTTCTATCGGAGGGGGAGGCGTCTCGCCTGGACGCGTTTCTCGGTACAATTATGCCGGAACTGTCTCGAGCCAAAGGGCTCACCGCGCTTACACAGCACCGGATAGACGTGGGAGACCACCCGCCTATCAAGCAGCGGTATTACTCTGTTTCGTCGCCCGTTCAGGAGGCGATTTACCAAGAAGTAGATCGTCTCCTGGCCGAGGACATTATAGAACCGTCGGCCAGCGAATGGTCAAGTCCCATCGTAATGGTCAAGAAGTCGAACGGGAAGTATCGTTTTTGCCTCGACTTCCGGAAAGTCAACAGCGTGTCAAAGCGCGATGCCTACCCCCTGCCGCATATGACCGGGATACTCGACAAATTACGCGCCGCTCGGTATATCACGACGATCGACCTCAGCCAGGCTTACTTCCAAATACCGATGGAAGTAAACAGTAAGGAGATTACCGCGTTCACCGTACCGGGCAAAGGCTTGTTCCACTTTAAGAGAATGCCGTACGGGCTCACCGGAGCCCCGGCGACTTTTCAGCGTCTGCTGGACCGCCTCATCGGTCCAGAAATGGAACCACACGCCTTTGCCTATTTAGACGACATAATCATTGTCAACGCGACGTTCGAAGACCATCTCCAGTGGGTGGAAAAGATCCTTCGGAAAATCTTAGAAGCCGGATTAGCAATCAATCCGGAAAAATGCGAGTTTTGCCGCACCGAAGTTCGTTACTTAGGATTCGTTGTTTCGCAGCGCGGACTCCAAGTCGACCCGGAGAAATCGGCCCCCTTGATCTCCTATCCACCACCTTCCAATTTAAAGCAACTGCGACGTTTTTTGGGGATGGCATCCTGGTACCGACGCTTTATACCCCAATACTCAGATGTGGCGGAGCCTCTTAACCGCTTACTTAAGAAGCAGGAGCCATGGGTTTGGGGAGTAGAGCAACAGGATGCCTTTGAGACCTTGCGTACCGCCGTCGCAGAAGCCCCGATCCTCGCTTGCCCCGATTTCTCCGTACCGTTTGTCCTGCAGACCGATGCAAGTGGAGTCGGCCTTGGAGCCGTGCTAACACAAACGCGGGACGGTGAAGAACGAGTCATCGCGTTCGCTAGTCGCGCTTTAATCCCCGCGGAGAAAAATTACACTACCACCGAACAGGAGTGTCTCGCGATCGTGTGGGCAATCAGAAAGTTCCGCCCATACCTCGAGGGATTTAAATTCACGGTTATTACCGACCATCACAGCCTCCGGTGGCTCCGCGAATTAAAGAATCCGACGGGCCGATTAGCTCGATGGGCCCTGGAACTACTCGAATACGACTTCGAGATAATCCACCGGAAAGGGAACTTGCATTTGGTGCCGGACGCACTGTCGCGTATTTACGAAGTCGAGACCGTCGCGGGAGCATTGACCCCGGCGGATCCGTGGTATGAAAGTAAATACGCCGATGTCAACACGAGTCCGAAGGATCACCCCGACTGGAGAATCGAATCTTCTCGTCTTTACTTTCGCCGTACCGACGCGTTAATATCTGATAGTCCTGCAGGATCTTTTTAGTAAATGGGTGGAGTGTCGCCCACTCCGTCGCGCTACCGGCCAGTTAGTGGCCTCCGCGTTAGAAGAGCTCGTGCTGTCGCGATGGGGAACTCCGAAAACATTGCTTACCGACAATGGCACGGAGTTCGTCAACAAAACAGTATCGACGCTCACGAAAATATACGGACTTAACCATGCGACCACCCCGCCTTATCATCCACAAGCCAACCCAGTGGAACGCGTAAATCGGGTGCTAAAGACGATGATTGTCTCGTACATCGAAACCGATCACCGCGATTGGGACGTGAATGTGTCTCGTCTCCGTTTTGCCTACAACACCGCCTTTCATACGTCGTTGCGGACTTCTCCGGCCTTTTTGAATTTTGGCAGAGACCCGATCCCTACTCGCTGCAAACGAGAAAAACACCATATCGTCCCGGATTTGACTACGGCCTCCCCGGATAACTGGAGGACCCGGATGTCTAATTTAGATTCATTGCGGGAGTGGGCCGTGGAGAATCTAAATTCAGCGCACCAGCAGCAGGCCGCCCAATATAATAAACACCGTCGAGATCGTACGTTTAAGGTCGGAGACCCCGTTCTCCGACGACAACACGTACTTTCCAGCGCCGCCCAGAATATTGCAGCTAAACTAGCGACTAAGTTTTCCGGACCCTTCTATGTCTCCAAAGTTTTGTCGCCTCTTGTTTATGAATTGTCCTCGTCCGATGGGAAATCAGTGGGAAAGGTGCATGTGCAAGACTTGAAGAACTATGTCCCCTGACCTACTAGGCCCTTACAGCCCTAGTTCGTTCCGAAGACCACCGATCCAATCCAGCAACGATGACCACCGCACCGCGGGGATGGGCAAGGATGGTCCAATTTGAGGACCTCTTTGCCCAAATATCCGAGACTCGGCCCGAGTTCTGGGCCGAATTGGAGGAGGCCGTGAGGGAGGAGAAGGAGGACCGTACTACCACGGTCGGGGCCATCGTCCGGCCGTGGCCAGCCGACGCGGAACAGGGCATGCAAACCGATCGCCTCGAGACCCGGGACGCGGGGAGCCAAGTCGCCCCGATCACCACGGACCAGGGGTCCCAGACCGGGGAGGACCGGATCCTCTACGCCCGGCCCGCCGATAATACGCCCGGCTCGATTCCGCAGGAGCGGAAGGTTCCGCGGGAGCCTGCGAAACGGGCCCGCCACACGTCCCCCGTTAGCCGAGAGGAGGCTCCTCGAGCCCGATCACGGACCCGGCTGGGCGCGAGCGCCCGCCTGCGGAGGGCGGCGTCCAGCGTCCGCTCGCCCAAGCCAGCCGCCGCCGCCACGGATAACCCCGGAAACCCCTCACGGCCGCCGCCCAGCCCCTCCACCACCGCATCATCAGCCAGCGGTTGCTGGCAGTGCGGACAGCCCGGGCACCGATACTCGGCCTGCCCAGCCCCGAAGAAGCAAGAATTCTGCTATAAATGCGGCACACCGGGCCTCACCCTCCGGGACTGTCGCCAATGTTACCAGGGATGGAAGGCCGACTGGGCCGAATTGGACCGCCGCCGTCGGGACAAACCGTCTGTACGCACCCGCACTGAATAAAGAAAAAAAAAAAGTTTCGTTCCGAAACTCGGCCCACTGATTTTCCCTCTCACATCGTCGCGTAGGATAAGTGCGTTTTCTTTTGTGGAGACAGGTCCGGAAACTTAGATTTCCACCGCCGTTGCGCCGTGGCGTACCCAGGAAGGATCGCGTCGAGGAGGAGCTCTGCAGGGTACCGTTTTACACAAGAATGGAACAGGAAAAAAAAAAAAAAATTTTTGCCATCAGTACCTAGGTAAGGTCATTTAGTTCACTTCTTTGTCTCGTCCCATGACCTGGACTGGAGAAGCACGAGGATATTGGTCCAAAGAGTTGTTTCGCTAGAGGAACCTTCCGGTCTTTTGTGAGTGAAGGGGGAGTTTGTGACGAAGTGTCCTCTCCTAGCGAGCATAAGACCGGAAGGTTGATCATAAGCGCCGTTAGGGAATATAAAAACGTAGCCTCCAGGCAAGGTCGACAGTTAAGCTAATTTAAAACCTTTGTTTCGCTCCTAATCCTATTTGATTTTCGCGTGAGCCGTTTAGGCACCATAGACCAGGGACGTCGCATCGCCACCTGCATCCTGGCACCTATCTTAAGTTTCGTCACCAGCAGCCACGAGACTTCGGCTCGACGTGGAGACTCCATTGTGGATGGTAGCAGCCTACGAAGGATTTCCCATGCAGTTTTGGCCACACCGCGGGAAATCTGGGCGGTTGGGAAGGCACATCCAGGAGGAAGGATTCATCGGCAGCGGTCGCTAGGATCTTCCGACAGCGCAGGGGCACGACGAGTCAGTCCGTCCACTAGCTTAAGTTCGCGTCGCGAGGTTCCCTTGTGAAGTTAGGACCACTGCTTATCCGTGAGTCTCGTCGTTCCGAGACCTTCTTACTGGTTAGTTCCGGCCACCGCAGGCCATAGAATTCCTTTCCGATCTGCTCCTCACGGGCGCCGTGTAACTCCCGTGAGCGAAGTCCGTTTTCCCGCCATTATCGATTCACATCTGGTATTTGTAACATCATAGACCTAGCAATAAACCTCGGGTGCATTATAAATTTGTCTGTCTTGGTTGCGTCTCCTGCCGAATTCACCGCTCTCCTCTATTCCGGCCTCTGAGCTGCCGCGGTAGTGAATCCGACTACGAATCCCCGGAAGTTGTCCGGCTAGTAGCCAGTTCAGTTAGATTTACGTGGTACCGCGGGGTACCTGGCGCCCATCTTTTTAAGACTTCCGAATTCGTAGTCGAGGGTTAGGGTTAGTGCGCGTTCCGCCCTTCGGGCGATTCAATTCAGGCGTCTCGAAAGAGCGCTATCAGAATCTAAGTATCGTGTGGTAAATTCCGTCGTCGCGCAAAAGAAATATTTCACATTTTCCTGGGTAACTGGCTGCGGGTAGTTCTATCCCCGAGCAGCCCCAGGAAAATTCCTCACAATATATAAATATATACGGAAAAGCGCCCGTAAACCGCCAACCAGCGTACATGCGAATCACTGGCTGCAGCTGTGCAGGCACTCGTCTAGGCGAAAAACGCCAGCCGGTCATTCGCATGGACAGGAGACATTGCGTAGAGATATTAAGGCGATCAGCAAGGCGCGCTGATTAATTCTAAGTCCGAATCCTTGCGCCCAAAGACGCTCCATCGCCACCTTCAGGCGACCAGCGGGCCGCACTGAGGACCATAATGAGTAATCACTCCCACTAATTTTTTCCACCATGACACCTCTCCCACTGCATCTCCCATGCACCAGTGACCTATATAAGAGGGTGCACAAGCCCTTGAAGGGCACTTCTCGTTCGATTTTTAAAAGTAACTCTCCTAACTCAAAGCAAAGTTCTAGTTCGGTATCGGAAGGAACTCAGAGTTTTATTTTGACGCGTTGCCATCTCAGCCTCGAGACCAGTCTCCTCCTAAGTCGGTTAAATGCGTGAAAAGGTGCTCTCCAACAGTCCAAATATTCCATTTCTTCTATATCCTTCCTCTACTTATACTAAGTTCAAATCTTGTATTTGTACGAACCACCAACATCTATCAATATACTTTATTTTACCAGAAAACGACTTCCATTTCTCTATTCCAATTCTCCTAGATCTCGCATTACAGATCTCAAATTAAAAACGTACACCAGATTCTCTTAGCTAACAGATCCAGATGCGCAAGAATCACTGCACTCTGGATCATCCCCGTCGGTTATCAGCGCAAGAGCCACTGCACTGAGACCCTTTCTTGTCCGAGCGAATAGCGGTACAAATCGTAATTCGATCGGACACGTCCCCAATCAGCAGAATCTGTTCATCCTGAAGAAATACTTCTTTAATGGATAAAAAACGTAAAACAAAACAGACCAGGAGAGCTGGGCAAAAGTACCACCTCCAGCAGCTCATTAAATCTTTCTATCAACCCGCTCAACCCCAAGAGTACCTCGGGATCCCGTACTTGCCAATCGCGACTGACGACGAAACGGTGATTCCACCCTTCGAACCAGCAGTCCAAATACCTGCCGAATCGACCTGCTCGACCTAGGCATTACGACCAATCGACCCACCTGATTCGCCTCCTTTCCGAGTGGAAGTACAACAGGATCAGACCGATACAGCCGATCCAGTTTGGAAGTTGGAGCCATTCAACGCTCCAAAACAAAGGTACATCTATAAGTGCCATTTCGACGACCCTGGGAGAGTCGTACTCTGGCCCACCAAGCTAAAGCAGAGATTTATCAGGCTGTTCGACAACGGCTTGGCAGATTTTTTCTAAAATTTCCTTAGCACCATAAGGTAAGTGCCCACGGCCCCAAAATTTCAACAAAATACGACGACCATTATCCTCGATCAGGGATAGGGGTTTGAATCTCCGCTATCAGCACCCCGGACGTGACACCATCCTTAAATCGAACCTTAAAATGCAATCATTTGAATCCTATTTAAATCCTCAAATTGTTTTATCTGGATTGAACAGCATCGTTGCTATCGTTAACAAAGCAAGTGGCGGTCTTTTTAATACTTTCTGACTAGGGTCATTCCGCGTCAATTGTTGAGGTTTATTCACACATGTTCGATGATTTTGATGAAAATTTCTGTATCTATAGTTCGCAAAGAGCCGATCCAAATGCAAAAATCCGTTGCTCGCTAACACAATTTTTTTTGAGTTACAAGGATTCAAAGTTTTGGGTCAATTTTTTTTCAATAATTTATATATCGGTAAATATTACAGATAGCCATATCGTTCAGACGCCAAAATGAAGAAAAGGAATTGAAGTTTGATAAAAAAAAATACTCCATTGAGAAATACTCGTTTCGAACAAATGTTAATGATAAAAGTTTATAACAAATGCTTGCCGTTTCCAAAGGGGATCATCGATTTTGATAAAAAAAAAAATTGCTAACCGTTGTTCTAAGTCTCTTGCAGATGTCCTCCAAAGGGTTTTCGGAAACACGACTTGGGGACCGAGTTATAAATTTTTATTGCCGGGCGCGCCCGGTCAATCTGCCGGCGGTACGTGCCACGCTTGACTGGGGCGCGGATGTTAGACTCGGCGCTCGGGGTACGTACATTCAAAATGGCCATACCTGTTCAGTTCCTTACAGCATACCTTCCAAAAGACAATATGTGAACTTGTGGTACGCATCCGCATCCAGATTATGCGATTAGAAGGTGCCATAAAGCAATAAACACCGTTTCACTATTCATCCTTTCGTAATTTATTATAGAGTCAATAACACTTTGCACCATAAAAGTTTCGTAATAATTTCGGAAATTTTGCAGCTCATACAATCGCAGTATATTTGTTCCAACAAAAACTTGCAATTTCTAGTAGACCATTTTTCTGCATCTGGTATAAGTAAGATTTATTACTTCTCGGATGGGGCTGCGTCTCAATATAAAAACCGGAAGAATTTTTTTAATTTACGTCACCATCGAGTAGATTTTGGTTGCACTGCTGAATGGCATTTTTATGCTACATTTCATGGTAAGAGTCCATGCGATGGCTTAGGTGGAACTATAAAGAGAACTGCTGCTCGCGTTAGTCTGCAAAGGCCTCTCAACAATCAAATAACGTCACCCCGTGAATTTTATGATTGGGCTACATCCAATTTTGAAACAATTTCATTTAACTTTTGTACCAACGAGGAATATAACACTGCTGACAAATTTCTTAAGCACCATGCGGTTATACCATTAAATGAATCGTCACTTTTAATAAAACGGTATTCACATTTAGATAATCAACACGGTCAGGTAATTAGATTAATGCGTAACTAAAATTCTGTTATATATCGGTATTTCTAAATAATTAAATTGCATTTGGGTCCTGCAAAACACGTTTTTAATGTGGCCTTTTGCCGGTCTCAAGCCCGGGTAACACAGAGAGGAAACGGTGTTTATTGCTTTATGGCACCTTCTAATCGCATAATCTGGATGCGGATGCGTACCACGGGTTCACATATTGTCTTTTGGCAGGTATACTGTAAGGAACCGAACAGGTATGGCCATTTTAAATGTACGTACCCCGAGCGCCGACTCGAACATCCGTGCGCCAGTTAAGCGTGGTGCGCACCGCCGGATGATTGACCGGGCGCGCCCGGCAATAAAAATGTATAACTCGGTCCCCAAGTCGTGTTTCCGAAAACCCTTTGGAGGACATCTGCAAGAGACTTAGAGCAACGGTTAGCAATTTTTTTTATCAAAATCGATGATCCCCTTTGGAAACGGCAAGCATTTGTTATAAACTTTTATCATTCATTTTGGCGTCTGAACGATATGGCTATCTGTAATATTTACCGAGATATAAATTATTGAAAAAAATAGACCCAAAACTTTGAATCCTTGTAACTAAAAAAAAAATTGAGTTAGCGAGCAACGGGTTTTTGCATTTGGATCGGCTCTTTACGAACTATAGATATAGAAATTTTTATCAAAATCATCGAACATGTGTGAATAAACCTCGACAGTTGACGCGGAATGACCCACTATCAGTTGTCCAGTTGTGAAGGTTAATACCGTCACGTTGGTCCATTTTTATCAGTTTTTCAACAAGTTTTACGTCTGCATCTTCAATGTTGGCAGCATCTAAGCAGTCGTCCATATAGTGTTTACGAACGCGAGCTGCAGTAGAACGGGAGCAATCGCGTTTCAAATTTGAAAACGACAAAAGCTTCGCTACCTGCAGGGGGCTACACCCGCTCCTGGCGCTATTGGCAGCAGCAGCGCTTGGAAAGGGGAATGTGATGAGCATTCACACGCTGTCTTGGCGCCAGCTACAGCGTGGAGTAGGTAAAACAACCCGCGGTGAGTAAGCACGAGGGACTATGGTGGTGGGGGTCACGCTGCCAGTTGGGCCGGGTAGGTAGCGCGATGGGTGGTGTCATTTGGAGAACACTGCCGTAGGCTGAATGTTCCGGTCGACTGATTCTTACAAATGTTTGGTTGTTGTCGGGGTCGCTATGTGCCCGAGACATTGACCTTTGCTGCTAATACGTCCAACTAGGGACCAAAAGGGGTCCCACGGACTCAGCGGCCTCTCGGAACTCGGCGTCAAGTCCGACATAGGTAAGATCATTCTAAACAGAGTGGTCAAAACCTGTATGCTGAATAGGAATCTTGTCAAATAAGACATACGCTACACGTGGCGGGAACGGGGAAACTGACATAGATAAATAGAACATATTATGCATGAACAAAGACTTATTCAAACACACTGTACGGGTTCTGGCTTGTAAGCTTTATACTTATGCCAATAGTTCCTGTACAAAGCAAGATCGTCGATAGCTGCTCGGTCTTACCGTTGCCTTGTGACAGATTCCATAACCTAGAAACATGCTGTGTCACTGTAATAGTCACTGCTATGTGCTGTGATCATTTCTGCGCTCAGGGGAGCCATGTAGGTTAGGGCTAGCGCAAGATATCTCACATTAATCTTTTAATATACCCTAAGTTTTTCTAAAGGGGGTAGAATCAATAAAGGAACAGATACAGTAGGATCAAGTGACTGTTGAAATCTGTACAGAACCAGCCAGAATTTTTCAATCCATCTGCAAGGATAAACCATGATCTTGTGCTCGTAATCTTACTTAATTTTAGGGTTTTCAAAACATATTTAACAAACAGCATCTTCATTTTTCTCTATATGTTCAGACCTTACAAAATTAGATGTCGTAACCTAAAAAGGACGTAACCTATCCTTCGATTAGCGAATCTCCGTCAAAATAAGGATAGTTTTTAATTTTAACTTATTCTACTCATTTGAAGAACCAAAAGTGTTCCAGGAACCTATGCCCATGTTATATCTACGGCTTTAATTGGACTACTTTTCTCCATAATTTAAGCATAAAGACAATAGTTTTATTCCACCAAACTAGCTTAGACTGAAATGGGGCTTAGACCCAACGGCAAAATAAGTTGTCACTTTCCCCAAAGTTTTTTCATTAAATAAAACAATTTTCCTCACAAAATTTAACTCTCTAACTCCTTCCGTTTAAGAGTTCTTAAGGAAAATGTGATTCTCAATTTTTATTTTTTTTCCCTTAAATATTGAAGTAGGAAGTTTCTCGATATTTTTAGGAACTATCCGATGATACGTATAAAATATATTTTTTCCAGTCTGCTTTCGTTTACCTAAAAAAATACCAACTTTTTTTAGCAGAAAAAGGTCAAAACCTTTTTTCAATATGCGACAATCGCCAAAAACTCCAAAACGTGTGATAGATTTGTATATTGACTATCTATTTTTTCCAGATTTTACATTTTGGTGCAACAAAGAAAAAAAAATCGGTTTTTGCGAATCTTTATTCGCTATTAAATATGTGGATAGCAATTGGAACGTTGTCTACATTCTGTCTACATCACTATAGTCGGGCCGCTGAGAGAATGAATCCGGTGAGGGAGGGTAGCCAGGCGGACTCGGCCGAAATTTTACCCTCTCCAGTTACGTTTCGGGAGTTCCGTAGCCTGGCTCCCCTCACGCGCTTGCTACTCACACATGCTAAGCGCATTGTAGCCACGCTATGCGTCTGTATTTGAGATTTGAAGTGAGACGGGGACCCGCCTCCGTTCACTTTCTTAACATAGAGAGTGAGTCTAATTCTCATTATACATATTTTGCCACCCTCAACGAAACAGTATTCGGTAATGGAAAGTCCACGTTATATTTTGAAATCAGTCTTAGAGTGGCCAATCTATCCCAACATTACTTTATTCACAAACTAAAAGTTTATTTAAATACCTTATACTAAATGGAAAATCTACGGGTCCTGAAAAAATAATAGCTATAAAGTTTGTTTCTGCCCGAACAAAACAAGAAAAGAACAACGTCGATTCGACCAGCGGTTTTCGCAACAAAAATTCTTCCGTAATAGTCGCATTTAACGAAAAGGATGAAATACCCTACTTTGACGGTCTCTATTTCTTACACAATTACGAATCACGGAAAATGAGAATATGACCTATATCTATTTTCTTATGGGGAACAACGTGTGAATTTCAGGAAAATCTGAAATGCCAGTTAGATTTCTCAGCGATCAGTTAATCCTGATCGCTGAGAAATCATAATGTTAAATCACGGTAATCTCGTGTACTGAATATAGTATCTCATGTTAGTCTAAATTGGTGTTTTGATGCAAAAGAACTGATCCGTTTTAAGAAAAATGGCACCTAACCCTGGCTTGCGAGTCGCTCAATGTGTCAAACGGAGACAGGCGCAGCTTGTCTTTATCTAAGTTAGGCTGACCCTATTGGGTCGGGCAACCAATACCGAGGTCGTGTAGATGCATAGCGCTAGGACCGCGACGCACCCACGTGTCAAGGGAAGTGGCAGTGACTGCGCCTGGGTGAGGGAAATCTCACGTTCATTCTCTCAGCGGCCCGACTATAACTGTATATTTCTTGGAGTACATCGTCAAAGAACAGTGCAAATGAAATAATATCAATTCTATAAAGAAATAAATTTAGAGTTTCATCGGCGGTAATCACGTTATATAAATAAAAATGGAAAAATACAAATAGTAACAGTACAATATACAAAAGATATTACAGACTATCCACGAGTTTTCGGGATTATTTTCATTTATCACGGCATTGACATTTTCTATTTGAAAAAGTCGCGAAAGTATATTGAAAATTCTTGTAAGATCCCGCCATATTAATTCAAAAACATATAATTGTTTTATTGATTATCGTCCCAATACAAATCACGTTACGGGGATTCCTCGCTATACATGTGATTGCATGAATGGAAGACGTACTATGGGATGCTGTGGTCACATTGCAGCAGTTGTTTGTTATTTGTCACATACTCGATATTTGTCTAAGATCATAAGACCGGCACAAATACTTTCGCGACTTTTCCAAACGCAAAATGTCAATGCCGTGATAAATGAAGATAGTGACGAAGATTAGTGAATAGTTTGCAATAACTTTTTACTGTCACTATTTGATATTTTTATATTTTTATTTACATAATGTGAGTACCGCCAATGAAACTTCGAAATTCATACCTTTAAAAAATAGATATAATTACATTCCCACTATTCTTTAACGATATGCATCTAATAATATAGACAGAATGTAGACGACGTTCCAATTGCTATCCACATATTTAATAGCGAATAAAGAATAGAGAAAACCGTTTTTCTTTCTTTTTCACTTTATTCCACCAAATCGAAAAATCTGGAAAAATTAGAGAATCAATATACTATAGTCGGGCCGGTGAGAGAATGTGAACGATGAGGGAGAGTAGCCAGAGGAAGCCGGCTGGGATTTGATCCTCTCCAGTTTTTTTTAACGTCCGTTTCCGACCTCTCCGTTGTCCAATTGGACAGGAGTCGTCCTGGCTGGAGACCTCGACGGCCATACCCTAACCTTAAAGCTATCCAACACCTGATTGGACATGAGTTTTAGGTGGGTTTCGAACCACTAAGCGCAGCAATGCAATGATTATCACTTGAGGATATACCCTCTCTAGTAACATTTCGGGTTTTTCTTAGCCTTACTTCCCCTTTCACGCTTTATATTGTTGGATCAACGATGTACCCAAGTGTCAAGGAAAATGGCAGTCACTACGCTTGGGAGATGGAAGTTTCGTTCACGTTCTCTCAACGGCCCGACTTATAGTTTAATACATGTTTTGCAATTTTTTGGTGATTGTCACTCTAAAATATCATATTGAAACAAGTTTTTTTCTGACTTTTTTCTTGCAAACAGGCGGTCCTTTTGTACGTAAACGTAAAAAACTGAAAAACAATATTTTATACGTAGCATCGAATAGTTTGTCAAAAAAATCATTAAAAAAATTAGTTTGTTTAAACAGAAAGAGATCGAGGAAAATTATTTTATTTAACACTAGGTTCACGGGACCCGTCAGTTTGACGGATTTCGGACTTGATGAGCAAAATTACAAGAACAATTACTATTAATTTTTTTCCAGTTTATGCTAACAGTTATTTATGCAATCCTAACAGATTTAACTAACTTATATTATGTCTGTTAAAATTGTAATTATTTTCAAATTAAATTAATCGTCTTTTTTTAAAGAAAATACGTGGTCTTCTTTACCCGCCAATTTGATAGGTGTTCGTAAAGATAGGTATATAAAATGTCCGTAAACCTAGTGTTAATGAAGAAACTATTAGCCTGCTATGCCGTTTATTTGATAGACATCCCGAATTCCCATCACGTTTACCTAATGGAAAAAATATAATCGTAAAAAAGGCAGCATCGAATACTTGGTAACCTTACCGCTCGGGGTAAGCCACGGCGAGTCAACAGGGTTTCACAGATCGGAAAATCGAGTATTCTTTATTTCGGTGTAGCAACAAACCCTGAATAGACTTCATCTGAAGCAGAGGGACTACGCACACTACTTTCAGTGCTGCAAGCTGGTCCCGAATCTCTAAGAACACTGAGTAGAAAAGTCATACAAGCGTGAATCAGCCTAGTTTCCCAATCATTGATCAATGGAATTCAAATTTAAGCAATAATTTGGAGTTTCGCCGACTTGTGACCTCAGCAGAGAACACCCAAAATATACTTTCCTCTCCAAACACGTATGGGAGGGGTGTACGGGATGGGAGCATGAGAGGGTGGCAGGATATAGTGGGGGAGGTATTGGGGGATGAAGGTCAAGGTGAGGAGTGGCTGATGGAAATAGAGAGGTGGAGGGGGGAGGGAACAGGGGTAAATGGGGAGAGTAAGGAGTGGATGTGTGAGGGATGAATGGAGGGCGGCGGAACCGGTGGTCGGTGTGGGTGAGAAGGGGTGGAGGTATGGAAGGATGAGTGGGAGAGAGTGAGGGAGTGAGAGGCGGCGAGCGAGGCGAGGTGCAGACAGGGCACATAGCAAGCGAGCGGGCGGAGTCGGAGGATGGCGTGCGGCGGTAGATTAAGGATAGGAGATAAGGTAGTAAGTGGTAGGATATAAGGTTTTTGTAACCCCATGCGGGAACGAATAAAGTACATACATACTGTCCTTCCAAAACCTGCCATTCGTTTACGTTAAGAAAATATTACACAAATATTTTTAGTTCGAATCGTACCTGTATAGAGTGCGTTTAATGTATAGTTATATATGTTACGGGCAATGTGCATAACGTGGGCATTTTGTACAATGACCGGGCATTGTGTAGAATGCACAATTTTTTGGGCAATGTATATGATGGGCAGGTACGTTACAAATTGCCCGGACATTTTATATAATGCCCGCGGCCCGTTGGGCAATGTGTTGAATCCATAGTTGACATTTTGGTAATGATATAGAACAGGCTACTCCTCACTCATTTCAGTGCCCTTGATGTATGTTGTACGTAGGGGACATCATTCTCAGTAACTTTTCCCTATACAAGTAACTGTCGCACGACTTTAGTTTTCAAGTTATACACAAAAATGTGTTTCGTGTTCGAATTTTCTATGATCCAAGTAGAGTAACCAGTGAGCATACCAAATAGTTAAACAGTCAACATAAATCTTAACGTAAATATATCTGTGGTCTTGTGACAGCTTTTTTCCTTATACCTGGTAGATACCTAATACAGATATGTAACACAGACTTAGAAGCCAGACCTAACCAATCCAGACTGCGGCAAATATATAGAATTTCTTCTAATTTCATAGTTAGATCGCCTTCTTTGAAATGCTATCATAAAAGGACTGTACTGTAGTATATTGAACTGTTGACAGCATGAACACTTGCGACCAGACTGGTCCTTTACCCTCAGTCTGGCCTACTTGTTTAGTTATAATAAAGTATTTGATAACAGAAAATGTTTTGTTTATGAATATTGGTTAAACTCTAGATTAAGATTATGGTTCACAATAACCATCGCTTGGCAAAATCTTAGTTTTAACAAACACCGCATGCATATCAGTCCGCACGGACGAAGATCCGCCAAAAATTTAGTTAATTTTTCATAAAAGGTTGAGCTCGGTCATACCAATGCTATAACTATAGATCAATGCGACAAATCAGTCGAATGGTAGTATTTTTATCACCGAGCCGACACTTTTTATCCACTCTTGGCTCTGCGGAACTTCGGCTAAACTAATTTAAGGGATCCACTGCAACACATGATGGTATACTAAGCCAAACGTGAAGCGATTTCCTCCGAGCCGATGCCCGAGAAATCGCCTACTTCGACATTTCCCTCCGGAAACATTGGCTCAAGGATCGTAATAGGTTTGTCAAAAGACAAGGCGCCAAAATAATCGATATATAGGATGCTGGCTGCTGAATCGACAGTTATAGTACACTAAATTCTCAGATAGGTCGGCTCGACAACCTAAGATAGGTTTATCTCATGCCATATGGGTGCAGTACATGGAAATAGGGGGTAACTCATGCGAGCCGGCACAGTAAAATCAAATGCCGCTTCTACCTCTACCACGAACGTTCGGCTCGACTACTCGAACATATTCGTTACAGTCCAAACAATCAGACCAATCATACCACTATACCAACCCAGGCGAGCCAATACTTCAAAATCAACTGGTATCTCCAAAAACGTTCGGCTCGACTACTTAAATATATATATATTGTACATACAAAAGGATTAACACAATTAAGAACACACAAATCAAGCGAGCCGAAATCTTTAAACAACGGTTAAGTTTTCTTAAAATTACAAAGACATGGATTTATAAACAAGGTCGGCTCAAACTGTTACACTCTCGCAAATGTAACGAAATTGACCAAGTTTTACAAAGAGAGTAATCAAGCCAGTCGAGCCGACACATTTTTCAAACTATATACGTTTAACATACTTTTATAAACAAGGTTGGCTCAAACTGCTACACTCTCGCAAATGTAACGAAATTGACCAAGTTTTACAAAGAAAGTAATCAAGCCAGTCGAGCCGACACAGTTTTCAAACTATATACTTTTAACATACTTATATAAACAGGGTCGGCTCAACGCGTATTTCTAGGTCAAGTACAATAACACTAATTGGACAATACCAGGTAGTTTTTAAAATAACCGAGTCGACGAGTGAAGCCAGCACATACAAAAACATAGCCTACGGGTGGATGAACAAATGCGAAATCCAAATTTGACTACTTGTCCATACCATCGGTGATCCGACTATTACTGATGATTGGGCCGACCACGCGTCACCTGGCCAAAACTAGAGTGGGGGCCGAAAAACTAGTATATAAAGCGCACCGAGCGGCTCAGTCTTCAGTCTTGTACGAGCCATCGTCTATCACCAGTGTTGCAGTCCGAAGTTCTCGCGGTCGAACAAGTGTTTACAAGTGTTCCTTGCGTCGATTACGTTATAGTGGCGGTTCGCGAGTGTACCCACCCTACACCTACGCCGATTAGTGTAAGGTGCGGTTCGGGCGTATAGAATACGGATCAACCACAGGCGGTGTGTGGTAATAATACCGGAATTGTACGGGCTCCGGAACCGGCTCGTTAGCCCGGAACCTATCGCGGTTCACCTACCTAACGGTAGCGATTAGTGTACGCGTAATTATAGCCGTCATTGCGTTGGCGAAGGTGAGAGTATCTCGCAATCAAGGGTTTTTCCGGATTACCCATAGCCGTCACTGCGTTGACGAAGGTGAGAGTATCTCACAAGCAAAGTGTCTGCTAATCATAAAGTGTGTATGCGGCCATTCCTGTATCTCACGAGCAGAGTGTTTGTTTAATAAATCGTTTCTTAGTTCGATACAAAAGTGTCTTAATATCCTACGGCATCACGGTCATCAAGGATCCGAGGATCACACCAGGCGTGCTGACCAAAAATAATATTAAATTAAAAAGGCATTGCGCCGCAGCAGCCCGGGGCACGCACTGGCTATCAAAATCATTCAACGTTCCCAAACGTATTAATTGGGTGGCGACCGGTACGAACCAACCTCTTGGGTACGCAGCAGCAGGACGGGAGTACTTCTACAACCCAGCGGCTCAGAAGAAACCAACTGGCCATCGGGAGCCCACTGTCTGGTTGCATACTTAATATACAAGAGAATTGGCGACCGTGACAGGACTCTGTTGCGGCGACAGACGTGTGTGAAGGAAGGAAGGATGAGGAGAACACCACCCATGACCAGGGCAATGTCGGCCCAGGACAAAACCGCACAGGAAGGCGATTCACTTGATCCAGACAACGCGTCAACTATACGTGACAGGGACATGGATGTTCCTTCGACGGCAACCTCTCAGCCGTCGATTCAAAGAGATCTGGACAAAGTGATTCAACGAACCGACACAACGGAACAGCTGATAGCCTCCATAATGGAGATGTTCCGAACACAGCAAGCTGCCCTCCATATGATAAGTTCGAAAATGGATAATTTAACCAATGGCCAGGATGTAACCGGCCAACGGTCACCATCCCCTCGGCGTATCCTGTCAGAGGAGAACCGTCGGCTACGTGGACACAATCCCATGAGGGATTCACAGCCGAGCACCTCGGACCGAGGTGCAAATCAACGCCAAGAAGAGGAAAATCGACTATCAGGTTTGCGTAGGCTTGCAAACCCTCAGCCGGACCAGCCGATACATCATCTACCCGAAGAAACAAAATGCAGAATGTCTTCTCCATTTAAACGGATAGAATTCGATGACAGCGAAGACGCCTGTCATCCGATGTATTTCTGGCACGAGTTTACGGTAGTGTGTGATCATGAGGGATATTCGGACAAAGAAAAACTCTATCAGATCCGGTTGTGTCTACGAGGCCGTGCACAGGCCTGGTTTCAAATGTGCGCGTTTTCCACATGGGAGGAAGCCAAGAAAGGTTTCTTGGAGGAATACTGGCGGCATGAGGCCCAAGGCAGGTTCCGTGACAAACTCTTCTACGGGAAATACAAAAAAGGAAAGGGAGTGTCCAGGGCAACCTATGCTCTCGATTTAGCCAGGCAGGCTAAATTAGTGGATTCCCAGATGGACGACTTGGAGATCATAAGGATCATGCGCAAGCATTTTAGCGAGGAAGTCTCTCGCGAGCTGAGGCCGCAATACGCACGGACGGTGCAAGAAATGATCCGAATTCTCAAGGACATCGATTGGGATGAAGAGGGCAGGGATACCTGGGCCAAACGAGAGAAATCCGTTACCTTCCAGCAAAAACCAACCAAACGGCCAGTTCAAGCCAGGCCGGAGCAGTATCCTGTGAAGAAACAAATCGTCACAACACCGCCTGCCAATGCCGTGGCATACCCAAGGTATCAAGGCCAAATGAGGGCACGGTCGCCGGAATTTCGCGCCTGGCAGCCACGAAATCCTCCGGAAGTGAGGGCCAGGTCTCCGGAGAACCGTCCTTGGCAACCAAGGGAGCAACGACCACCCCCCAACGCCCGCATTGCTGCAGTTACGGAAATAACTGACGAACAAGCTGCACAAGCGGAAACAGGTGAACTGAGTGACGCCGAAGACGGCGTCACAGTTCCCCTACACATAGTTCGCATTGAAGAAATGGCAATGGAACTAGAGGATGAACAACCCAACGATTGTGACCTGGACCCACAAATGAACAATGATCAGGTGAAGCTGCCAGTGAAAATAGGATCAAAGGAAACATTTGCCTTACTCGATACCGGGGCTCAAGCATCTGCAATCTCAGCAGACATGGTCGACGAAGCTCGAAAAGGGGCCGTAGAGTTCCGGCAAATTCCTGTGAGGAAGAAAGTGTTTTCAGGCGCGTCAGGCGAAACCATATCAGTAGCTGATAGACGCGCCTACGTGGTGTTTCAATGGAGAGGCGAAACATATACATACCCAATGTATATCGTCAAACGGCTCATCACACCGATCCTGCTGGGGATCGACTTCATCATTGATCATCAAATGCGGATCCAGGCGAACAAGGATGGGAAGCTGAGCATAACAACCCAGCTAGACGAAGGCTCCGAGACGAAGGACAACGCCGCCCGCATCGCCCAAACATCCGCACAACCTGAGGACATCTGGACCAAATATCAGCAGCTCAGTCAGCCCGGCATAGGATGCGTTAAGGGCTTTGACTACGATATCAAGGTAACCAGCGAACAACCTCTTAAGTGTAAACCATACCCTGTCGCGCGAAAATACTTTGCGGCGGTAGAATTGTACCTAGACGAGCTCGAAAAACAGGGCGTCATCACGAAGGCACCGACGCCTTTCATCTCTCCTTTGGTGGTAGTACCCAAGAAAGACGGAAAGATCCGAATATGTCTAGACGCGCGTAAACTCAATGAGATAATTAAGGGGGAACACGCGCAACCTCCAACCATCGATGAAGTCATAAATCGTATAGGAGGGAATAAAGTTTTTTCATCATTAGACATTTCAAACGCTTTCTGGCAAATACCATTAACGGAGCAAAGTCAAAAATACACGGGTTTCCTGTTTGACAATAAATCGTATGTATTCAAACGTATGCCTTTCGGTCTTAAAACGGCCGGGAGCGTGTTCACGAGGGCAATCGAACATGTATTAGGGTCAGAATTAAGTCGCTACGTGATAGCCTATCTGGACGATATCCTCATTGCTGGAGAGTCAAGGCAATAACACGATGCCATATTAGCAAAAGTCTTAACTAAACTTCAGGCGGCTGGCATGAAGCTGAATAAAGATAAATGCAGGCTACACCGCAAGCAGATAGAGTTTCTGGGGCATAAATTTACGGAAGTTAAAGCGTTAATTCTTGACGACACAAAAAAGGCCATAGAAGCTTTTCCCCAACCAAAATCTCGACGTGCCGTGCAAATGTTTCTGGGCCTGGTAAACTGGGACCGACGCTTCATACCATGCCTTTCAAACTTGACCGGCGCACTAGAAGCTCTATTGAAAAAGGATGTCAAATTCAAATGGACAGCAACTGCTGAGAGCAGTTTTCTTGCCATTAAAAAGGCATTCCATCAAGCTAACGAGCTGTACTTAGCGCGACCAGGTCTCCCATACGGAATAGAAATTGACGCGTCAACGAAAGGGTTAGGCGCGAGACTTTTCCAATTTTCCGAATTAAAAGGTAAGGAAATAAAAGCAGGTCTGGCAGATAAAATAAACAGTGAACCCAGAAGAAAAACATACACGATAGCATACGCGAGTAGGTCAGTAAAGGGGGCAGAAAGTAGGTATACCATTACCGAGTTAGAAGGGCTAGCGTTAGTCTGGGCTCTTAAAAAAAGGAGAGTTTTCCTGTTAGGTCAGGAAGTACTTGTAAGGACTGATCATAAGTCATTAAAATTCCTGAGTAGCTGTGCAAATAATAGTACTAGAATTGCGCGTTGGCTAGAATTTTTGCAGGAGTTTAACCTCAAAATAGAACACATCCCCGGGATCGAGAATAAAATAGCCGATACACTGTCACGGTATTGTGTAAACAAAGATACTGTTGTGGCTTCGGGTGATAAAGTTCGACTAGCGGCAATCCAGCCAAAACCTATTACTACTGCACATTTCCTGCCCTGGATACCAAAGATAGTGGAGGCTCAGAAAAAGAGTAGGTTAATCCAGGAAGAGTTAAACCTAAATCCGCAAGATTATACGGAAACTCAGGGGTTAATCCGCTATAGGGGTCCTGAGGGGGAAAGGGTAGTTATCCCAGGAAGCATTAGCTATGACTTAATTAACGAAGTACACCAATATCTTGCGCATTTTGGCACAGAAAAGTTAGTAGCTTTTATGCAAAGATATTTCGAAACCGACAATTTATATAGAATTGCCAGAGACGTGGCCGCGTCCTGCAGGACCTGTCAACAGGCTAAGCCTTTCAACCGGGTACCTGAGGGCGAACCATACTACAGATTGCCCGAAAAACCAGGAGACACGGTCTCAATTGATATTTTCGGTCCTCTACCTACAACTAGAGCAGGGTTTAAGGCAGTTCTGGTTTGTATGGACCACTTTTCGAAATTAGTATCATTATATTATCTTAAGGACACAATAGTAGATGAGATAAAAGGACATCTTGAGGGGGACTATTTCCCAAAATTAGGAGTACCACAGGTTATAGTCTCGGATAGAGGGGGACAATTCGTGTCCCAAAACTGGATAAAGTTCACAGACAAACATAGGGTTCAATCAAGGTTAACGTCTCCGTACAATCCACAATCAAATCCTGTGGAGCGCGTTATGAGAGATTTAGGCCGTATTATCAGAACCTACAGCCATGAAAAACATCAGGAATGGGATAAATTCATACCGTTAGCCCAAAGGGTCATCAACTGCACAGTACACAGCAGTACAGGAGAAAGACCCATTGACTTCTATGGGATGGCCGATGAATTAAAATTACCGGACCCGCTATGTCCTGTCAATCCTCCGGAAATCAATAGGCGAAATATGATTAAAGAAACGCGCGAACAGCTCCGAAAAGCCGGGGAAAAGCGGAAAAAATTAGCCGAAAAAAGGGGTTGGCATAAACAATACAAGGAGGGAGACATGGTGTGGGTCAAGGTCCGGAAACATTCGCATAAGGCTAAAAATCAGATAAAGAAATTCCATTTAATGTATGATGGCCCATATGTGATAAAAACTGTCGTCAGGGATAACGTGTATGCATTAAAAGACGGAAACGGCGTCGACCTAGGGGTTTATAATCAACTCGTATTAAGACCATGTCGATTGCCTGAATATTTAGATTATGGCAGGGATCAGGATAATATTATAGAGCTAGACACTCCAGCAGCTGACGATCCAGATAGTGAGGATAACGTGACAGTCCTCCCCGCACCGAATAGGCAAGACCAAAATCGGTCGGGATCAAGTCGACAGCGGTCGGATTAAGCTCACAATCACCCATTAACACTGTAAAAAAGGGATTCATATTTTTAACTTAACGGATCAAAGAAAATATTAGACTAATAGGACGCAGTAACGATGCATAGTAAAAATTTAGACGATAACGTAGTTCAGCCGAGTCATCCAGTTATAAAACGCCGGCTCATTAAAAACAAAGCCGTAAGATGATTTCAAATACCAGTTAAAACATAGATCTGTAATTTATTACCTCGAGCCGACAAGTAAATAGATATATGTACAAAAAATTTTGTTAAAAAAAAAAAAATATATCGGCTCAGTAAATTGAAGGCAGGCTATGGATTGGATGAGTTTTTCTATGAATTTTCCATAAAATTTAAAAACATAAAATAGAAAAAAAGTCGCAAAATACCGGCTCAGTAATTTGAGGGCTGGCTATAGATTAGATGAATTTTTTTAAGATTTTCCGTAAAAGTTAATAACATGAATCGAAAAAAAAATAAAAAAGTCGGATCGGAAGAAAAAAGCTTGTAAATGTAAAAAACGAAGCAAACATAGATTAGATAAGGTCTTAAAAACATCCAGCCGAAAAAAAAATAAATATAGCGAAAAAAAACAAAAATGGCGGCTGGGCAACAAAAGAAGATAGATCAAACTAACAATTCAACCACAAGATCATAACCAATAACCAAAGCCTTGAGCCGACACCATACCGAGGTGTTATGGTGAAGTAGGTCCGCGGCTCAGGCAGTCCACTTCCAAGCTTCGATAAGGAAGGATCAGAGATATAAGAAAGGGGCAAGAACAGGAGTTTAAGAAGCTATACCGTGACGTAAAACAACACCGATTAAACGTTACTTCAATGGACCCGCTCAAGGAGAGGCTGGATCGCCTCGAAGACATCATACGGCGCATCGAGGAAGAGAAGCAGCGGCTCCAGCTGGAAAGGTCAAACATATTGGAAGAAATGGTTCGCCAGAAGACCGCGGAGGCGAGGCAAGCCCTCCAGGGTCTCATACAGTTTGGAGGCTCACAAGCCACCGCCGGATTAGTGGCCCCGGTGGATCAGGAGCTGGGCGAAATTGCTGGGCCAAGCCACCGACCAGCGGTGAAGCGGGGATCGTCCGTCATCCGGCCAAAAACATGCCAAGCTTATGCGGGGAGCCAGAATCGCCGGATCCAGATGCAGAGGAGGCTATGGTTGCGGCCGCACCAGAAGACCCGCAGCCCTCCACGTCAACGTGGGTGCCACCATCGCCACCGGCAAACATCATGCCGGTAGCAATAAGCACGCCAAAGCGACAGGGACCACCACTGGCGAAAGACCCGAAGAAATACAAAAGGGGACGCCTGGAAGTGCGGCCAGAGCCAGAGTCCCCGAATAGACCGAGGCGGACGCCCTATCAAAAGGCGATATGCCGATTGGGGATGATGCGATTGAGGGTCCAGCTACAAAGATGCGACACAACAACCAACGCCTCGGAAGACAGCTCACCAACATCAGTGGACTCGAACAACACCATAGAGTTGCACCCAGCTGTGGGCTCGACTCAAAAGAGTCCGAATGACTCGGTCGAAAGGGAACTGGCTCCGATCATGGACCAAGACGGGTCATATGCTACCTTGCCGTCGCCCGACCACCCGATGATCCTAGAAGAGTCGTTATACGGGATGTTGGCTGACCAGAGTTCCCCATCAATCAAGGAGGCTGAGGAGAAATACCAGCCGACCCGGGACTTGGAAGAAGACCCGGAGTTCAACGTCGCCCGCAGAATCCCGAGGTCGGAATCAGCCCCACCAGCTGTACAGATGCCAACGGAGGAAGACCTAATGCAGCCGCCGCCCGCTCTGGCACTATCGCCAGACGATAACTTAATTTTAGATTAGTTTGTAAGACTGTACATATTATTATTCATATAGAATTAAGGGTGACGGGGTAATTTTATAATAAGTTATTTTTATTAGACTATAGAAAAAAAACAACAAAACCAAACAAAAAAAATAAAATAAGGGTTAAGCCAAGTATTGAGTTATGGACCAAACACTTTTAAAAAAAAAAAAAAAAACACACATAACAACAAAAAATCAGCTTAAATAGCAAACCAAACAGGTTGTCTTGTGACATTTGTCCCCAATCTTATTGGAAACAAATGGAGGGGGAGATGCGACCAGACCTGGTCCTTTACCCTCAGTCTGGCCTACTTGTTTGATTATAATAAAGTATTTGATATCAAAAAATGTTTGGTTTATGAATATTGGTTAAACTCTAGACTAAGATTATGGTTCACAACAAACCATCGCTTGGCATAATCCTTGTTTTAACAAACACCGCATGCACGGACGAAGATCCGCCAAAAATTTAGTTAAATTTTCCTAAAAGGGTTGAGCTCGGTCATACCAATAACCATAGATCAATGCGACCAATCAGTCGAATGGTAGTGTTTCTATCACCGAGCCGACACTTTCTTTCCACTCTTGGTTCTGCGGAACTTCGGCTAAACGAATTTAAGGGATCCACTGCAACACGTGATAGTATACTAAGCCAAACGTGAAGTGATTTCCTCCGAGCCGATGCCCGAGAAATCGCCCACTTCGACATTTCCCTCCGGAAACATTGGCTCAGGGATCGTAATAGGTTGATCAAAAGACAAGGCGCCAAAATAATCGATACATAGGATGCTGGCTGCTGAATCGACAGTTATAGTACACTAAATTCTCAGATAGATCGGCTCGAATACTCGAACATATTCATTACAGTCCAGACAATCAGACCAATCAAATAACTATATCAAATTATGCGAGCCGACACTTCGAAATAACGGTTAATTTTCCTTTTCCAAAAAAGATCGGCTCGACTACTCAAACATATTCATTACAGTCCAAACAATCGGACCAATCAAATAACTATATCAAACCATACGAGCCGACACTTCGAAATAACGGTCAATTTTCCTTTTCTAAAAAAGATCGGCTCGACTACTCAAACATATTCATTACAGTCCAAACAATCGGACCAATCAAATAACTATATCAAACCATACGAGCCGACACTTCGAAATAACGGTCAATTTTCCTTTTCTAAAAAAGATCGGCTCGACTACTCAAACATATTCGTTACAGTCCAAACAATCGGACCAATCCTACCACTATACCAAGCCAGTCGAGCCGACACATTTTTCAAACCATATACGTTTAACACACTTTTATAAACAAGGTCGGCTCAAACTGTTACACTCTTACAAAATGTAACGAAATTAACCAAGTTATACAAAGAGAAATCAAACCAGTCGAGCCGACACATTTTTCAAGTTATATACTTTCATAAATAGGGTCGGCTCAACGCGTATTTCTATGTCAAGTACAACAACACTAATTGGACAATACCAGGTAGTCTTTAAAATAACTGAGTCGACGAGTGAAGCCAGCACATACAAAAACATAGCCTACTGGTGGATCAACAAATGCGAAATCCAAATTTGACTACTTGTCTATACCATCGGTGATCCGACTACTACTAATGATTGAGCCGACCACGCGTCACCTGGCCAAAACTAGAGTGGGGGCCGAAAAACTAGTATATAAAGCGCACCGAGCGGCTCAGTCTTCAGTCTTGTACGAGCCATCGTCTATCACCAGTGTTGCAGTCCGAAGTTCTCGCGGTCGAAGAAGTGTTCACAAGTGCCGATTACGTTATAGTGGCGGTTCGCGAGTGTACCCACCCCACACCTACGCCGATTAGTGTAAGGTGCGGTTCGGGCGTATAGAATACGGATCAACCACAGGCGGTGTGTGGTAATAATACCGGAATTGTACGGGCTCCGGAACCGGCTCGTTAGCCCGGAACCTATCGCGGTTCACCTACCTAACGGTAGCGATTAGTGTACGCGTAATTATAGCCGTCATTGCGTTGGCGAAGGTGAGAGTATCTCGCAATCAAGGGTTTTTCCGGATTACCCATAGCCGTCACTGCGTTGACGAAGGTGAGAGTATCTCACAAGCAAAGTGTCTGCTGTCTCATCATAAAGTGTGTATGCGGCCATTCCTGTATCTCACGAGCAGAGTGTTTGTTTAATAAATCGTTTCTTAGTTCGATACAAAAGTGTCTTAATATCCTACGGCATCACGGTCATCAAGGATCCGAGGATCACACCAGGCGTGCTGACCAAAAATAATATTAAATTAAAAAGGCATTGCGCCGCAGCAGCCCGGGGCACGCACTGGCTATCAAAATCATTCAACGTTCCCAAACGTATTAATTGGGTGGCGACCGGTACGAACCAACCTCTTGGGTACGCAGCAGCAGGACGGGAGTACTTCTACAACCCAGCGGCTCAGAAGAAACCAACTGGCCATCGGGAGCCCACTGTCTGGTTGCATACTTAATATACAAGAGAATTGGCGACCGTGACAGGACTCTGTTGCGGCGACAGACGTGTGTGAAGGAAGGAAGGATGAGGAGAACACCACCCATGACCAGGGCAATGTCGGCCCAGGACAAAACCGCACAGGAAGGCGATTCACTTGATCCAGACAACGCGTCAACTATACGTGACAGGGACATGGATGTTCCTTCGACGGCAACCTCTCAGCCGTCGATTCAAAGAGATCTGGACAAAGTGATTCAACGAACCGACACAACGGAACAGCTGATAGCCTCCATAATGGAGATGTTCCGAACACAGCAAGCTGCCCTCCATATGATAAGTTCGAAAATGGATAATTTAACCAATGGCCAGGATGTAACCGGCCAACGGTCACCATCCCCTCGGCGTATCCTGTCAGAGGAGAACCGTCGGCTACGTGGACACAATCCCATGAGGGATTCACAGCCGAGCACCTCGGACCGAGGTGCAAATCAACGCCAAGAAGAGGAAAATCGACTATCAGGTTTGCGTAGGCTTGCAAACCCTCAGCCGGACCAGCCGATACATCATCTACCCGAAGAAACAAAATGCAGAATGTCTTCTCCATTTAAACGGATAGAATTCGATGACAGCGAAGACGCCTGTCATCCGATGTATTTCTGGCACGAGTTTACGGTAGTGTGTGATCATGAGGGATATTCGGACAAAGAAAAACTCTATCAGATCCGGTTGTGTCTACGAGGCCGTGCACAGGCCTGGTTTCAAATGTGCGCGTTTTCCACATGGGAGGAAGCCAAGAAAGGTTTCTTGGAGGAATACTGGCGGCATGAGGCCCAAGGCAGGTTCCGTGACAAACTCTTCTACGGGAAATACAAAAAAGGAAAGGGAGTGTCCAGGGCAACCTATGCTCTCGATTTAGCCAGGCAGGCTAAATTAGTGGATTCCCAGATGGACGACTTGGAGATCATAAGGATCATGCGCAAGCATTTTAGCGAGGAAGTCTCTCGCGAGCTGAGGCCGCAATACGCACGGACGGTGCAAGAAATGATCCGAATTCTCAAGGTCATCGATTGGGATGAAGAGGGCAGGGATACCTGGGCCAAACGAGAGAAATCCGTTACCTTCCAGCAAAAACCAACCAAACGGCCAGTTCAAGCCAGGCCGGAGCAGTATCCTGTGAAGAAACAAATCGTCACAACACCGCCTGCCAATGCCGTGGCATACCCAAGGTATCAAGGCCAAATGAGGGCACGGTCGCCGGAATTTCGCGCCTGGCAGCCATGAAATCCTCCGGAAGTGAGGGCCAGGTCTCCGGAGAACCGTCCTTGGCAACCAAGGGAGCAACGACCACCCCCCAACGCCCGCATTGCTGCAGTTACGGAAATAACTGACGAACAAGCTGCACAAGCGGAAACAGGTGAACTGAGTGACGCCGAAGACGGCGTCACAGTTCCCCTACACATAGTTCGCATTGAAGAAATGGCAATGGAACTAGAGGATGAACAACCCAACGATTGTGACCTGGACCCACAAATGAACAATGATCAGGTGAAGCTGCCAGTGAAAATAGGATCAAAGGAAACATTTGCCTTACTCGATACCGGGGCTCAAGCATCTGCAATCTCAGCAGACATGGTCGACGAAGCTCGAAAAGGGGCCGTAGAGTTCCGGCAAATTCCTGTGAGGAAGAAAGTGTTTTCAGGCGCGTCAGGCGAAACCATATCAGTAGCTGATAGACGCGCCTACGTGGTGTTTCAATGGAGAGGCGAAACATATACATACCCAATGTATATCGTCAAACGGCTCATCACACCGATCCTGCTGGGGATCGACTTCATCATTGATCATCAAATGCGGATCCAGGCGAACAAGGATGGGAAGCTGAGCATAACAACCCAGCTAGACGAAGGCTCCGAGACGAAGGACAACGCCGCCCGCATCGCCCAAACATCCGCACAACCTGAGGACATCTGGACCAAATATCAGCAGCTCAGTCAGCCCGGCATAGGATGCGTTAAGGGCTTTGACTACGATATCAAGGTAACCAGCGAACAACCTCTTAAGTGTAAACCATACCCTGTCGCGCGAAAATACTTTGCGGCGGTAGAATTGTACCTAGACGAGCTCGAAAAACAGGGCGTCATCACGAAGGCACCGACGCCTTTCATCTCTCCTTTGGTGGTAGTACCCAAGAAAGACGGAAAGATCCGAATATGTCTAGACGCGCGTAAACTCAATGAGATAATTAAGGGGGAACACGCGCAACCTCCAACCATCGATGAAGTCATAAATCGTATAGGAGGGAATAAAGTTTTTTCATCATTAGACATTTCAAACGCTTTCTGGCAAATACCATTAACGGAGCAAAGTCAAAAATACACGGGTTTCCTGTTTGACAATAAATCGTATGTATTCAAACGTATGCCTTTCGGTCTTAAAACGGCCGGGAGCGTGTTCACGAGGGCAATCGAACATGTATTAGGGTCAGAATTAAGTCGCTACGTGATAGCCTATCTGGACGATATCCTCATTGCTGGAGAGTCAAGGCAATAACACGATGCCATATTAGCAAAAGTCTTAACTAAACTTCAGGCGGCTGGCATGAAGCTGAATAAAGATAAATGCAGGCTACACCGCAAACAGATAGAGTTTCTGGGGCATAAATTTACGGAAGTTAAAGCGGTAATTCTTGACGACACAAAAAAGGCCATAGAAGCTTTTCCCCAACCAAAATCTCGACGTGCCGTGCAAATGTTTCTGGGCCTGGTAAACTGGGACCGACGCTTCATACCATGCCTTTCAAACTTGACCGGCGCACTAGAAGCTCTATTGAAAAAGGATGTCAAATTCAAATGGACAGCAACTGCTGAGAGCAGTTTTCTTGCCATTAAAAAGGCATTCCATCAAGCTAACGAGCTGTACTTAGCGCGACCAGGTCTCCCATACGGAATAGAAATTGACGCGTCAACGAAAGGGTTAGGCGCGAGACTTTTCCAATTTTCCGAATTAAAAGGTAAGGAAATAAAAGCAGGTCTGGCAGATAAAATAAACAGTGAACCCAGAAGAAAAACATACACGATAGCATACGCGAGTAGGTCAGTAAAGGGGGCAGAAAGTAGGTATACCATTACCGAGTTAGAAGGGCTAGCGTTAGTCTGGGCTCTTAAAAAATGGAGAGTTTTCCTGTTAGGTCAGGAAGTACTTGTAAGGACTGATCATAAGTCATTAAAATTCCTGAGTAGCTGTGCAAATAATAGTACTAGAATTGCGCGTTGGCTAGAATTTTTGCAGGAGTTTAACCTCAAAATAGAACACATCCCCGGGATCGAGAATAAAATAGCCGATACACTGTCACGGTATTGTGTAAACAAAGATACTGTTGTGGCTTCGGGTGATAAAGTTCGACTAGCGGCAATCCAGCCAAAACCTATTACTACTGCACATTTCCTGCCCTGGATACCAAAGATAGTGGAGGCTCAGAAAAAGAGTAGGTTAATCCAGGAAGAGTTAAACCTAAATCCGCAAGATTATACGGAAACTCAGGGGTTAATCCGCTATAGGGGTCCTGAGGGGGAAAGGGTAGTTATCCCAGGAAGCATTAGCTATGACTTAATTAACGAAGTACACCAATATCTTGCGCATTTTGGCACAGAAAAGTTAGTAGCTTTTATGCAAAGATATTTCGAAACCGACAATTTATATAGAATTGCCAGAGACGTGGCCGCGTCCTGCAGGACCTGTCAACAGGCTAAGCCTTTCAACCGGGTACCTGAGGGCGAACCATACTACAGATTGCCCGAAAAACCAGGAGACACGGTCTCAATTGATATTTTCGGTCCTCTACCTACAACTAGAGCAGGGTTTAAGGCAGTTCTGGTTTGTATGGACCACTTTTCGAAATTAGTATCATTATATTATCTTAAGGACACAATAGTAGATGAGATAAAAGGACATCTTGAGGGGGACTATTTCCCAAAATTAGGAGTACCACAGGTTATAGTCTCGGATAGAGGGGGACAATTCGTGTCCCAAAACTGGATAAAGTTCACAGACAAACATAGGGTTCAATCAAGGTTAACGTCTCCGTACAATCCACAATCAAATCCTGTGGAGCGCGTTATGAGAGATTTAGGCCGTATTATCAGAACCTACAGCCATGAAAAACATCAGGAATGGGATAAATTCATACCGTTAGCCCAAAGGGTCATCAACTGCACAGTACACAGCAGTACAGGAGAAAGACCCATTGACTTCTATGGGATGGCCGATGAATTAAAATTACCGGACCCGCTATGTCCTGTCAATCCTCCGGAAATCAATAGGCGAAATATGATTAAAGAAACGCGCGAACAGCTCCGAAAAGCCGGGGAAAAGCGGAAAAAATTAGCCGAAAAAAGGGGTTGGCATAAACAATACAAGGAGGGAGACATGGTGTGGGTCAAGGTCCGGAAACATTCGCATAAGGCTAAAAATCAGATAAAGAAATTCCATTTAATGTATGATGGCCCATATGTGATAAAAACTGTCGTCAGGGATAACGTGTATGCATTAAAAGACGGAAACGGCGTCGACCTAGGGGTTTATAATCAACTCGTATTAAGACCATGTCGATTGCCTGAATATTTAGATTATGGCAGGGATCAGGATAATATTATAGAGCTAGACACTCCAGCAGCTGACGATCCAGATAGTGAGGATAACGTGACAGTCCTCCCCGCACCGAATAGGCAAGACCAAAATCGGTCGGGATCAAGTCGACAGCGGTCGGATTAAGCTCACAATCACCCATTAACACTGTAAAAAAGGGATTCATATTTTTAACTTAACGGATCAAAGAAAATATTAGACTAATAGGACGCAGTAACGATGCATAGTAAAAATTTAGACGATAACGTAGTTCAGCCGAGTCATCCAGTTATAAAACGCCGGCTCATTAAAAACAAAGCCGTAAGATGATTTCAAATACCAGTTAAAACATAGATCTGTAATTTATTACCTCGAGCCGACAAGTAAATAGATATATGTACAAAAAATTTTGTTAAAAAAAAAAAAATATATCGGCTCAGTAAATTGAAGGCAGGCTATGGATTGGATGAGTTTTTCTATGAATTTTCCATAAAATTTAAAAACATAAAATAGAAAAAAAGTCGCAAAATACCGGCTCAGTAATTTGAGGGCTGGCTATAGATTAGATGAATTTTTTTAAGATTTTCCGTAAAAGTTAATAACATGAATCGAAAAAAAATAAAAAAGTCGGATCGGAAGAAAAAAGCTTGTAAATGTAAAAAACGAAGCAAACATAGATTAGATAAGGTCTTAAAAACATCCAGCCGAAAAAAAAATAAATATAGCGAAAAAAAACAAAAATGGCGGCTGGGCAACAAAAGAAGATAGATCAAACTAACAATTCAACCACAAGATCATAACCAATAACCAAAGCCTTGAGCCGACACCATACCGAGGTGTTATGGTGAAGTAGGTCCGCGGCTCAGGCAGTCCACTTCCAAGCTTCGATAAGGAAGGATCAGAGATATAAGAAAGGGGCAAGAACAGGAGTTTAAGAAGCTATACCGTGACGTAAAACAACACCGATTAAACGTTACTTCAATGGACCCGCTCAAGGAGAGGCTGGATCGCCTCGAAGACATCATACGGCGCATCGAGGAAGAGAAGCAGCGGCTCCAGCTGGAAAGGTCAAACATATTGGAAGAAATGGTTCGCCAGAAGACCGCGGAGGCGAGGCAAGCCCTCCAGGGTCTCATACAGTTTGGAGGCTCACAAGCCACCGCCGGATTAGTGGCCCCGGTGGATCAGGAGCTGGGCGAAATTGCTGGGCCAAGCCACCGACCAGCGGTGAAGCGGGGATCGTCCGTCATCCGGCCAAAAACATGCCAAGCTTATGCGGGGAGCCAGAATCGCCGGATCCAGATGCAGAGGAGGCTATGGTTGCGGCCGCACCAGAAGACCCGCAGCCCTCCACGTCAACGTGGGTGCCACCATCGCCACCGGCAAACATCATGCCGGTAGCAATAAGTACGCCAAAGCGACAGGGACCACCACTGGCGAAAGACCCGAAGAAATACAAAAGGGGACGCCTGGAAGTGCGGCCAGAGCCAGAGTCCCCGAATAGACCGAGGCGGACGCCCTATCAAAAGGCGATATGCCGATTGGGGATGATGCGATTGAGGGTCCAGCTACAAAGATGCGACACAACAACCAACGCCTCGGAAGACAGCTCACCAACATCAGTGGACTCGAACAACACCATAGAGTTGCACCCAGCTGTGGGCTCGACTCAAAAGAGTCCGAATGACTCGGTCGAAAGGGAACTGGCTCCGATCATGGACCAAGACGGGTCATATGCTACCTTGCCGTCGCCCGACCACCCGATGATCCTAGAAGAGTCGTTATACGGGATGTTGGCTGACCAGAGTTCCCCATCAATCAAGGAGGCTGAGGAGAAATACCAGCCGACCCGGGACTTGGAAGAAGACCCGGAGTTCAACGTCGCCCGCAGAATCCCGAGGTCGGAATCAGCCCCACCAGCTGTACAGATGCCAACGGAGGAAGACCTAATGCAGCCGCCGCCCGCTCTGGCACTATCGCCAGACGATAACTTAATTTTAGATTAGTTTGTAAGACTGTACATATTATTATTCATATAGAATTAAGGGTGACGGGGTAATTTTATAATAAGTTATTTTTATTAGACTATAGAAAAAAAACAACAAAACCAAACAAAAAAAATAAAATAAGGGTTAAGCCAAGTATTGAGTTATGGACCAAACACTTTTAAAAAAAAAAAAAAAAACACACATAACAACAAAAAATCAGCTTAAATAGCAAACCAAACAGGTTGTCTTGTGACATTTGTCCCCAATCTTATTGGAAACAAATGGAGGGGGAGATGCGACCAGACCTGGTCCTTTACCCTCAGTCTGGCCTACTTGTTTGATTATAATAAAGTATTTGATATCAAAAAATGTTTGGTTTATGAATATTGGTTAAACTCTAGACTAAGATTATGGTTCACAACAAACCATCGCTTGGCATAATCCTTGTTTTAACAAACACCGCATGCACGGACGAAGATCCGCCAAAAATTTAGTTAAATTTTCCTAAAAGGGTTGAGCTCGGTCATACCAATAACCATAGATCAATGCGACCAATCAGTCGAATGGTAGTGTTTCTATCACCGAGCCGACACTTTCTTTCCACTCTTGGTTCTGCGGAACTTCGGCTAAACGAATTTAAGGGATCCACTGCAACACGTGATAGTATACTAAGCCAAACGTGAAGTGATTTCCTCCGAGCCGATGCCCGAGAAATCGCCCACTTCGACATTTCCCTCCGGAAACATTGGCTCAGGGATCGTAATAGGTTGATCAAAAGACAAGGCGCCAAAATAATCGATACATAGGATGCTGGCTGCTGAATCGACAGTTATAGTACACTAAATTCTCAGATAGATCGGCTCGAATACTCGAACATATTCATTACAGTCCAGACAATCAGACCAATCAAATAACTATATCAAATTATGCGAGCCGACACTTCGAAATAACGGTTAATTTTCCTTTTCCAAAAAAGATCGGCTCGACTACTCAAACATATTCATTACAGTCCAAACAATCGGACCAATCAAATAACTATATCAAACCATACGAGCCGACACTTCGAAATAACGGTCAATTTTCCTTTTCTAAAAAAGATCGGCTCGACTACTCAAACATATTCATTACAGTCCAAACAATCGGACCAATCAAATAACTATATCAAACCATACGAGCCGACACTTCGAAATAACGGTCAATTTTCCTTTTCTAAAAAAGATCGGCTCGACTACTCAAACATATTCGTTACAGTCCAAACAATCGGACCAATCCTACCACTATACCAAGCCAGTCGAGCCGACACATTTTTCAAACCATATACGTTTAACACACTTTTATAAACAAGGTCGGCTCAAACTGTTACACTCTTACAAAATGTAACGAAATTAACCAAGTTATACAAAGAGAAATCAAACCAGTCGAGCCGACACATTTTTCAAGTTATATACTTTCATAAATAGGGTCGGCTCAACGCGTATTTCTATGTCAAGTACAACAACACTAATTGGACAATACCAGGTAGTCTTTAAAATAACTGAGTCGACGAGTGAAGCCAGCACATACAAAAACATAGCCTACTGGTGGATCAACAAATGCGAAATCCAAATTTGACTACTTGTCTATACCATCGGTGATCCGACTACTACTAATGATTGAGCCGACCACGCGTCACCTGGCCAAAACTAGAGTGGGGGCCGAAAAACTAGTATATAAAGCGCACCGAGCGGCTCAGTCTTCAGTCTTGTACGAGCCATCGTCTATCACCAGTGTTGCAGTCCGAAGTTCTCGCGGTCGAAGAAGTGTTCACAAGTGCCGATTACGTTATAGTGGCGGTTCGCGAGTGTACCCACCCCACACCTACGCCGATTAGTGTAAGGTGCGGTTCGGGCGTATAGAATACGGATCAACCACAGGCGGTGTGTGGTAATAATACCGGAATTGTACGGGCTCCGGAACCGGCTCGTTAGCCCGGAACCTATCGCGGTTCACCTACCTAACGGTAGCGATTAGTGTACGCGTAATTATAGCCGTCATTGCGTTGGCGAAGGTGAGAGTATCTCGCAATCAAGGGTTTTTCCGGATTACCCATAGCCGTCACTGCGTTGACGAAGGTAAGAGTATCTCACAAGCAAAGTGTCTGCTGTCTCATCATAAAGTGTGTATGCGGCCATTCCTGTATCTCACGAGCAGAGTGTTTGTTTAATAAATCGTTTCTTAGTTCGATACAAAAGTGTCTTAATATCCTACGGCATCACGGTCATCAAGGATCCGAGGATCACACCAGGCGTGCTGACCAAAAATAATATTAAATTAAAAAGGCATTGCGCCGCAGCAGCCCGGGGCACGCACTGGCTATCAAAATCATTCAACGTTCCCAAACGTATTAATTGGGTGGCGACCGGTACGAACCAACCTCTTGGGTACGCAGCAGCAGGACGGGAGTACTTCTACAACCCAGCGGCTCAGAAGAAACCAACTGGCCATCGGGAGCCCACTGTCTGGTTGCATACTTAATATACAAGAGAATTGGCGACCGTGACAGGACTCTGTTGCGGCGACAGACGTGTGTGAAGGAAGGAAGGATGAGGAGAACACCACCCATGACCAGGGCAATGTCGGCCCAGGACAAAACCGCACAGGAAGGCGATTCACTTGATCCAGACAACGCGTCAACTATACGTGACAGGGACATGGATGTTCCTTCGACGGCAACCTCTCAGCCGTCGATTCAAAGAGATCTGGACAAAGTGATTCAACGAACCGACACAACGGAACAGCTGATAGCCTCCATAATGGAGATGTTCCGAACACAGCAAGCTGCCCTCCATATGATAAGTTCGAAAATGGATAATTTAACCAATGGCCAGGATGTAACCGGCCAACGGTCACCATCCCCTCGGCGTATCCTGTCAGAGGAGAACCGTCGGCTACGTGGACACAATCCCATGAGGGATTCACAGCCGAGCACCTCGGACCGAGGTGCAAATCAACGCCAAGAAGAGGAAAATCGACTATCAGGTTTGCGTAGGCTTGCAAACCCTCAGCCGGACCAGCCGATACATCATCTACCCGAAGAAACAAAATGCAGAATGTCTTCTCCATTTAAACGGATAGAATTCGATGACAGCGAAGACGCCTGTCATCCGATGTATTTCTGGCACGAGTTTACGGTAGTGTGTGATCATGAGGGATATTCGGACAAAGAAAAACTCTATCAGTTCCGGTTGTGTCTACGAGGCCGTGCACAGGCCTGGTTTCAAATGTGCGCGTTTTCCACATGGGAGGAAGCCAAGAAAGGTTTCTTGGAGGAATACTGGCGGCATGAGGCCCAAGGCAGGTTCCGTGACAAACTCTTCTACGGGAAATACAAAAAAGGAAAGGGAGTGTCCAGGGCAACCTATGCTCTCGATTTAGCCAGGCAGGCTAAATTAGTGGATTCCCAGATGGACGACTTGGAGATCATAAGGATCATGCGCAAGCATTTTAGCGAGGAAGTCTCTCGCGAGCTGAGGCCGCAATACGCACGGACGGTGCAAGAAATGATCCGAATTCTCAAGGACATCGATTGGGATGAAGAGGGCAGGGATACCTGGGCCAAACGAGAGAAATCCGTTACCTTCCAGCAAAAACCAACCAAACGGCCAGTTCAAGCCAGGCCGGAGCAGTATCCTGTGAAGAAACAAATCGTCACAACACCGCCTGCCAATGCCGTGGCATACCCAAGGTATCAAGGCCAAATGAGGGCACGGTCGCCGGAATTTCGCGCCTGGCAGCCACGAAATCCTCCGGAAGTGAGGGCCAGGTCTCCGGAGAACCGTCCTTGGCAACCAAGGGAGCAACGACCACCCCCCAACGCCCGCATTGCTGCAGTTACGGAAATAACTGACGAACAAGCTGCACAAGCGGAAACAGGTGAACTGAGTGACGCCGAAGACGGCGTCACAGTTCCCCTACACATAGTTCGCATTGAAGAAATGGCAATGGAACTAGAGGATGAACAACCCAACGATTGTGACCTGGACCCACAAATGAACAATGATCAGGTGAAGCTGCCAGTGAAAATAGGATCAAAGGAAACATTTGCCTTACTCGATACCGGGGCTCAAGCATCTGCAATCTCAGCAGACATGGTCGACGAAGCTCGAAAAGGGGCCGTAGAGTTCCGGCAAATTCCTGTGAGGAAGAAAGTGTTTTCAGGCGCGTCAGGCGAAACCATATCAGTAGCTGATAGACGCGCCTACGTGGTGTTTCAATGGAGAGGCGAAACATATACATACCCAATGTATATCGTCAAACGGCTCATCACACCGATCCTGCTGGGGATCGACTTCATCATTGATCATCAAATGCGGATCCAGGCGAACAAGGATGGGAAGCTGAGCATAACAACCCAGCTAGACGAAGGCTCCGAGACGAAGGACAACGCCGCCCGCATCGCCCAAACATCCGCACAACCTGAGGACATCTGGACCAAATATCAGCAGCTCAGTCAGCCCGGCATAGGATGCGTTAAGGGCTTTGACTACGATATCAAGGTAACCAGCGAACAACCTCTTAAGTGTAAACCATACCCTGTCGCGCGAAAATACTTTGCGGCGGTAGAATTGTACCTAGACGAGCTCGAAAAACAGGGCGTCATCACGAAGGCACCGACGCCTTTCATCTCTCCTTTGGTGGTAGTACCCAAGAAAGACGGAAAGATCCGAATATGTCTAGACGCGCGTAAACTCAATGAGATAATTAAGGGGGAACACGCGCAACCTCCAACCATCGATGAAGTCATAAATCGTATAGGAGGGAATAAAGTTTTTTCATCATTAGACATTTCAAACGCTTTCTGGCAAATACCATTAACGGAGCAAAGTCAAAAATACACGGGTTTCCTGTTTGACAATAAATCGTATGTATTCAAACGTATGCCTTTCGGTCTTAAAACGGCCGGGAGCGTGTTCACGAGGGCAATCGAACATGTATTAGGGTCAGAATTAAGTCGCTACGTGATAGCCTATCTGGACGATATCCTCATTGCTGGAGAGTCAAGGCAATAACACGATGCCATATTAGCAAAAGTCTTAACTAAACTTCAGGCGGCTGGCATGAAGCTGAATAAAGATAAATGCAGGCTACACCGCAAACAGATAGAGTTTCTGGGGCATAAATTTACGGAAGTTAAAGCGGTAATTCTTGACGACACAAAAAAGGCCATAGAAGCTTTTCCCCAACCAAAATCTCGACGTGCCGTGCAAATGTTTCTGGGCCTGGTAAACTGGGACCGACGCTTCATACCATGCCTTTCAAACTTGACCGGCGCACTAGAAGCTCTATTGAAAAAGGATGTCAAATTCAAATGGACAGCAACTGCTGAGAGCAGTTTTCTTGCCATTAAAAAGGCATTCCATCAAGCTAACGAGCTGTACTTAGCGCGACCAGGTCTCCCATACGGAATAGAAATTGACGCGTCAACGAAAGGGTTAGGCGCGAGACTTTTCCAATTTTCCGAATTAAAAGGTAAGGAAATAAAAGCAGGTCTGGCAGATAAAATAAACAGTGAACCCAGAAGAAAAACATACACGATAGCATACGCGAGTAGGTCAGTAAAGGGGGCAGAAAGTAGGTATACCATTACCGAGTTAGAAGGGCTAGCGTTAGTCTGGGCTCTTAAAAAATGGAGAGTTTTCCTGTTAGGTCAGGAAGTACTTGTAAGGACTGATCATAAGTCATTAAAATTCCTGAGTAGCTGTGCAAATAATAGTACTAGAATTGCGCGTTGGCTAGAATTTTTGCAGGAGTTTAACCTCAAAATAGAACACATCCCCGGGATCGAGAATAAAATAGCCGATACACTGTCACGGTATTGTGTAAACAAAGATACTGTTGTGGCTTCGGGTGATAAAGTTCGACTAGCGGCAATCCAGCCAAAACCTATTACTACTGCACATTTCCTGCCCTGGATACCAAAGATAGTGGAGGCTCAGAAAAAGAGTAGGTTAATCCAGGAAGAGTTAAACCTAAATCCGCAAGATTATACGGAAACTCAGGGGTTAATCCGCTATAGGGGTCCTGAGGGGGAAAGGGTAGTTATCCCAGGAAGCATTAGCTATGACTTAATTAACGAAGTACACCAATATCTTGCGCATTTTGGCACAGAAAAGTTAGTAGCTTTTATGCAAAGATATTTCGAAACCGACAATTTATATAGAATTGCCAGAGACGTGGCCGCGTCCTGCAGGACCTGTCAACAGGCTAAGCCTTTCAACCGGGTACCTGAGGGCGAACCATACTACAGATTGCCCGAAAAACCAGGAGACACGGTCTCAATTGATATTTTCGGTCCTCTACCTACAACTAGAGCAGGGTTTAAGGCAGTTCTGGTTTGTATGGACCACTTTTCGAAATTAGTATCATTATATTATCTTAAGGACACAATAGTAGATGAGATAAAAGGACATCTTGAGGGGGACTATTTCCCAAAATTAGGAGTACCACAGGTTATAGTCTCGGATAGAGGGGGACAATTCGTGTCCCAAAACTGGATAAAGTTCACAGACAAACATAGGGTTCAATCAAGGTTAACGTCTCCGTACAATCCACAATCAAATCCTGTGGAGCGCGTTATGAGAGATTTAGGCCGTATTATCAGAACCTACAGCCATGAAAAACATCAGGAATGGGATAAATTCATACCGTTAGCCCAAAGGGTCATCAACTGCACAGTACACAGCAGTACAGGAGAAAGACCCATTGACTTCTATGGGATGGCCGATGAATTAAAATTACCGGACCCGCTATGTCCTGTCAATTCTCCGGAAATCAATAGGCGAAATATGATTAAAGAAACGCGCGAACAGCTCCGAAAAGCCGGGGAAAAGCGGAAAAAATTAGCCGAAAAAGGGGTTGGCATAAACAATACAAGGAGGGAGACATGGTGTGGGTCAAGGTCCGGAAACATTCGCATAAGGCTAAAAATCAGATAAAGAAATTCCATTTAATGTATGATGGCCCATATGTGATAAAAACTGTCGTCAGGGATAACGTGTATGCATTAAAAGACGGAAACGGCGTCGACCTAGGGGTTTATAATCAACTCGTGTTAAGACCATGTCGATTGCCTGAATATTTAGATTATGGCAGGGATCAGGATAATATTATAGAGCTAGACACTCCAGCAGCTGACGATCCAGATAGTGAGGATAACGTGACAGTCCTCCCCGCACCGAATAGGCAAGACCAAAATCGGTCGGGATCAAGTCGACAGCGGTCGGATTAAGCTCACAATCACCCATTAACACTGTAAAAAAGGGATTCATATTTTTAACTTAACGGATCAAAGAAAATATTAGACTAATAGGACGCAGTAACGATGCATAGTAAAAATTTAGACGATAACGTAGTTCAGCCGAGTCATCCAGTTATAAAACGCCGGCTCATTAAAAACAAAGCCGTAAGATGATTTCAAATACCAGTTAAAACATAGATCTGTAATTTATTACCTCGAGCCGACAAGTAAATAGATATATGTACAAAAAATTTTGTTAAAAAAAAAAAAATATATCGGCTCAGTAAATTGAAGGCAGGCTATGGATTGGATGAGTTTTTCTATGAATTTTCCATAAAATTTAAAAACATTAAATAGAAAAAAAGTCGCAAAATACCGGCTCAGTAAATTGAAGGCTGGCTATGGATTGGATGAATTTTTATATGAATTTTCCATACAAATTAATAACGTAAATAAATAAAAATGTCGCAAAATATCGGCTCAGTAAATTGAAGGCTGGCTATGGATTGGATGAATTTTTATATGAATTTTCCATACAAATTAATAACGTAAATAAATAAAAATGTCGCAAAATATCGGCTCAGTAATTTGAGGGCTGGCTATAGATTAGATGAATTTTTTTAAGATTTTCCGTAAAAGTTAATAACATGAATCGAAAAAAAAATAAAAAAGTCGGATCGGAAGAAACAAGCTTGTAAATGTAAAAAACGAAGCAAACATAGATTAGATAAGGTCTTAAAAACATCCAGCCGAAAAAAAAATAAATATAGCGAAAAAAAACAAAAATGGCGGCTGGGCAACAAAAGAAGATAGATCAAACTAACAATTCAACCACAAGATCATAACCAATAACCAAAGCCTTGAGCCGACACCATACCGAGGTGTTATGGTGAAGTAGGTCCGCGGCTCAGGCAGTCCACTTCCAAGCTTCGATAAGGAAGGATCAGAGATATAAGAAAGGGGCAAGAACAGGAGTTTAAGAAGCTATACCGTGACGTAAAACAACACCGATTAAACGTTACTTCAATGGACCCGCTCAAGGAGAGGCTGGATCGCCTCGAAGACATCATACGGCGCATCGAGGAAGAGAAGCAGCGGCTCCAGCTGGAAAGGTCAAACATATTGGAAGAAATGGTTCGCCAGAAGACCGCGGAGGCGAGGCAAGCCCTCCAGGGTCTCATACAGTTTGGAGGCTCACAAGCCACCGCCGGATTAGTGGCCCAGGTGGATCAGGAGCTGGGCGAAATTGCTGGGCCAAGCCACCGACCAGCGGTGAAGCGGGGATCGTCCGTCATCCGGCCAAAAACATGCCAAGCTTATGCGGGGAGCCAGAATCGCCGGATCCAGATGCAGAGGAGGCTATGGTTGCGGCCGCACCAGAAGACCCGCAGCCCTCCACGTCAACGTGGGTGCCACCATCGCCACCGGCAAACATCATGCCGGTAGCAATAAGCACGCCAAAGCGACAGGGACCACCACTGGCGAAAGACCCGAAGAAATACAAAAGGGGACGCCTGGAAGTGCGGCCAGAGCCAGAGTCCCCGAATAGACCGAGGCGGACGGCCTATCAAAAGGCGATATGCCGATTGGGGATGATGCGATTGAGGGTCCAGCTACAAAGATGCGACACAACAACCAACGCCTCGGAAGACAGCTCACCAACATCAGTGGACTCGAACAACACCATAGAGTTGCACCCAGCTGTGGGCTCGACTCAAAAGAGTCCGAATGACTCGGTCGAAAGGGAACTGGCTCAGATCATGGACCAAGACGGGTCATATGCTACCTTGCCGTCGCCCGACCACCCGATGATCCTAGAAGAGTCGTTATACGGGATGTTGGCTGACCAGAGTTCCCCATCAATCAAGGAGGCTGAGGAGAAATACCAGCCGACCCGGGACTTGGAAGAAGACCCGGAGTTCAACGTCGCCCGCAGAATCCCGAGGTCGGAATCAGCCCCACCAGCTGTACAGATGCCAACGGAGGAAGACCTAATGCAGCCGCCGCCCGCTCTGGCACTATCGCCAGACGATAACTTAATTTTAGATTAGTTTGTAAGACTGTACATATTATTATTCATATAGAATTAAGGGTGACGGGGTAATTTTAATATAAGTTATTTTTATTAGACTATAGAAAAAAAACAACAAAACCAAACAAAAAAAATAAAATAAGGGTTAAGCCAAGTATTGAGTTATGGACCAAACACTTTTAAAAAAAAAAAAAAAAAAACACACATAACAACAAAAAATCAGCTTAAATAGCAAACCAAACAGGTTGTCTTGTGACATTTGTCCCCAATCTTATTGGAAACAAATGGAGGGGGAGATGCGACCAGACCTGGTCCTTTACCCTCAGTCTGGCCTACTTGTTTGATTATAATAAAGTATTTGATAACAGAAAATGTTTGGTTTATGAATATTGGTTAAACTCTAGATTAAGATTATGGTTCACAATAACCATCGCTTGGCAAAATCTTAGTTTTAACAAACACCGCATGCATATCAGTCCGCACGGACGAAGATCCGCCAAAAATTTAGTTAATTTTTCATAAAAGGTTGAGCTCGGTCATACCAATGCTATAACTATAGATCAATGCGACAAATCAGTCGAATGGTAGTATTTTTATCACCGAGCCGACACTTTTTATCCACTCTTGGCTCTGCGGAACTTCGGCTAAACTAATTTAAGGGATCCACTGCAACACATGATGGTATACTAAGCCAAACGTGAAGCGATTTCCTCCGAGCCGATGCCCGAGAAATCGCCTACTTCGACATTTCCCTCCGGAAACATTGGCTCAAGGATCGTAATAGGTTTGTCAAAAGACAAGGCGCCAAAATAATCGATATATAGGATGCTGGCTGCTGAATCGACAGTTATAGTACACTAAATTCTCAGATAGGTCGGCTCGACAACCTAAGATAGGTTTATCTCATGCCATATGGGTGCAGTACATGGAAATAGGGGGTAACTCATGCGAGCCGGCACAATAAAATCAAATGCCGCTTCTACCTCTACCACGAACGTTCGGCTCGACTACTCGAACATATTCGTTACAGTCCAAACAATCAGACCAATCATACCACTATACCAACCCAGGCGAGCCAATACTTCAAAATCAACTGGTATCTCCAAAAACGTTCGGCTCGACTACTTAAATATATATATTGTACATACAAAAGGATTAACACAATTAAGAACACACAAATCAAGCGAGCCGAAATCTTTAAACAACGGTTGTTTTCTTAAAATTACAAAGACATGGATTTATAAACAAGGTCGGCTCAAACTGTTACACTCTCGCAAATGTAACGAAATTGACCAAGTTTTACAAAGAGAGTAATCAAGCCAGTCGAGCCGACACATTTTTCAAACTATATACGTTTAACATACTTTTATAAACAAGGTTGGCTCAAACTGCTACACTCTCGCAAATGTAACGAAATTGACCAAGTTTTACAAAGAAAGTAATCAAGCCAGTCGAGCCGACACAGTTTTCAAACTATATACTTTTAACATACTTATATAAACAGGGTCGGCTCAACGCGTATTTCTAGGTCAAGTACAATAACACTAATTGGACAATACCAGGTAGTTTTTAAAATAACCGAGTCGACGAGTGAAGCCAGCACATACAAAAACATAGCCTACGGGTGGATGAACAAATGCGAAATCCAAATTTGACTACTTGTCCATACCATCGGTGATCCGACTATTACTGATGATTGGGCTGACCACGCGTCACCTGGCCAAAACTAGAGTGGGGGCCGAAAAACTAGTATATAAAGCGCGCCGAGCGGCTCAGTCTTCAGTCTTGTACGAGCCATCGTCTATCACCAGTGTTGCAGTCCGAAGTTCTCGCGGTCGAACAAGTGTTTACAAGTGTTCCTTGCGTCGATTACGTTATAGTGGCGGTTCGCGAGTGTACCCACCCCACACCTACGCCGATTAGTGTAAGGTGCGGTTCGGGCGTATAAAATACGGATCAACCACAGGCGGTGTGTGGTAATTATACCGGAATTGTACGGGCTCCGGAACCGGCTCGTTAGCCTGGAACCTATCGCGGTTCACCTACCTAACGGTAGCGAATATTGTACGCGTAATTATAGCCGTCATTGCGTTGGCGAAGGTGAGAGTATCTCACAATCAAGGGTTTTTGCGGATTACCCATAGCCGTCACTGCGTTGACGAAGGTGAGAGTATGTCACAAGCAAAGTGTCTGCTAATCATAAAGTGTATACGCGGCCATTCCTGTATCTCACGAGCAGAGTGTTTGCTTAATAAATCGTTTCTTAGTTCGATACAAAAGTGTCTTAATATCCTACGGCATCACGGTCATCAAGGATCCGAGGATCACACCAGGCGTGCTGACCAAAAATAATATTAAATTAAAAAGGCATTGCGCCGCAGCAGCCCGGGGCACGCACTGGCTATCAAAATCATTCAACGTTCCCAAACGTATTAATTGGGTGGCGACCGGTACGAACCAACCTCTTGGGTACGCAGCAGCAGGACGGGAGTACTTCTACAACCCAGCGGCTCAGAAGAAACCAACTGGCCATCGGGAGCCCACTGTCTGGTTGCACACTGAGCCATACTAAGTCTGGGTTGGTTAGGTATGGCTTTTAAGTCTGTGTTACATCTGTTACGTTCCGCAACCCTTCATTTATTTTTCCTTTCCCTTTAAAAGAATTATCGTAAGAGAAACGTGGGACAGACCCAGGTCAGCATCCCAATATCAAGGAACGCCGGAAGCCCGGTTTCAAATATTGCATTCCACGTTACTTATTGGCGACTTGTAAGCCTGAGACCAAGCCGTCACACACGGTCCCAGGCTGCGATAAGCAAGTAGATTTGCGAGAATGCTGTCGATGCAACTAAGTCGAGCGAGTAGGGATGACGATCACTCCAGGCTCCCGAAAGAAAGTACAGGGAGTGATCACTCTGTGAAAATCAGTCGAATAGTTCGCTTCCAGCAGTCCGCGGTTTCCATTAAGCAAAGTTGCGCTCGAAGATTGTAGAGTACAAGTGAGTGCGAGGACTTGGTACCGCGTTAAAATCAAACTTTCCTTTACTATCCAGTTATAGAAAGAATTCCATTTTTGGATTGATGCATTATATTCATCCATCCATTTATACCTTTTCGTAGTCAGTAATAATTGTATCGAGTGTGTGTGTGTGTGTGTGTGTGATCAAAGAGTAGCCGTCGCCAGTCGCCGACGAAACCAGAGAGAGAGAGAACCCGAAAGCGAAAGAATCAGGAGGCGAGAAAGCCAGAGAGTGAGAGAGTGAGAGAAAGCGAGAGTAAAGGAACAACGCCAATTTTGGACTAACGTTCATTGAAACAGAAGTTGGTGAGTGAACCTTTTACCCGCATTCGCCCTTCCAAATATGTATTCGATTGGTGTAACAGAGATACTGGTAGCAAGGGCCAATGTTTAGTACTCGCTTGGATTTAACCGTTTTGGCTATTGCTGCCAGGATCTGATAAGCCTCGTCAATCTCGATCTCGACAAGGAGTAACCGAATTACGCATAATTTTGAATTATATTTTATACAGCCCGTACCTATTGTAATATACAACCTGACTACCAACGTGTAGAATCATTATAATCTATCAATACACTCTTCTTTTAAGTTCCATCGTAACTTATGTCAATTTTGCTTTAATCATCATATCGTCCAATTAATATAACCCAAGACCAACAGTGGATCCTGTACGGGATTAGTCGGATAAGCGATCCCATTTACCAGGTCATCCTTCGCTAGGTTAGACCTTTTCTTTATTTATTAAAGTTCTGTTACTGCGCGCCGGCCCTCAGCCTACACGTAGAAGCCCTTATCGCTCGGCCGCGACGCGCGTACGTGACACATCTGTATTAGGTCTCTACCAGGTATAAGGAAAAGAGCTCTCACAAGACTGAGCTATACTGAGTCTGGGCTGAGCGTTTCAATACATTGATCACCACCTTCTAGGCATTCCGTAGAATAGCCGGACATTTTCTAGAATGACTGTCTGTTCGAATGGGCATTCTGCACAATGCCCGGTCATTTTACAAAATGCCCACGTTATGTACATTACCCGTAACATGTACAAGTAATTCTTATTAAAAATATTTTGTTGATACTTTCCTAACGGACAAAATGTCAAGTGCAGTTTTTGGGAAATCGATACATTTTGGATATATGTTTCCTTTACTACTTTTGATCCTCTCAGTAAAGAGAATACGCTAAGATTGCAAGGAATGTTGATCTGGAATTTCAAGATGAAAGTTTAATGGGTCTGCGTGGACCCAAAGGTGTAGAATCATTTTCACAGGTCATTGCGCACAATTCTTACAGGTTCAATAATTCTCATGGTAGCGTGTTTTTATAAAAATTTAACAATTTATTTTGTAACCAAAGTAATTACTGTCTTATTTAGTATTCACTTTAAGAAACTAATAGAATACTATTATCGTATTTAAGTTTAAGTAAGTGGAAGTGTACAACAAATTATTATAATAATTTTGTTGTAGATTTGCCATTGTAAATTATTTGCACACTGGTGGATATACACTTTCCCCGATTTTCCCCAAATAACGGTGTAAAATTGTAAATGGTAACTACAAATTATTCAAGTGAAACATTAACCTATAAAACTTAGTTTATAGTAAACCCGTTGATCGTCTCATATTTCTGTGATCGGTGAGACATCTTCATACATCGGTTAATGAACTTTTCTTGGAAGTCCCATTATTTCTTGTCTGTCATTTTTCTGCGTTACACCTTTACTATGATTTCATTGCTAATTGCAATGTTTCTCCGTGAGTTTCATTAGGGCAGCATGAATTCGGAAATGCAACCGGGATTCTAAATGGTACCTAGTGTAGTTCTTCCTAAAAAATAAAAACAAGATTTCTTGTCACGACTTTTGAAACGTAGTAACATAACCTTACTTAACCCCTTGACAGAGTATGACATATATATGGGCGGAAAAAAGTCGTCCCACTTTTACGCTATGACAGATATGTGGGCGCCTTAAATAAAACATGTTTTTACGCTACCGATTTGATTGTTCTTATATATCTTAGGGTTTTTGACGTCGCTGAATCCTAATCTGAAGTCAGATTTTCAAAATTCAACATGGCGGATCCAATATGTTTGATGCAAATTTGGAAAATAGATTGGTTTCGATGCAACTGGGTATGCTACCTTTCAAAAGTCAAAATGACGAATGAAAAATCAAAAGGTAGTTGGAGTTTGAAGAAAGTTTGCATCTGTTGGTGTTTGAGGTCGGAAATTTTGAATTTGTATCCTGACTCTATGAATATGAATCTTGGGTGCATCATGATAAATCAATTTAACAAACCATTTATAGAAAATTATTATCCACTAGAAAAAATGATGAAATTATCAAATAAATGTAACAAACTTTTTGTTTGACACAAAAATGTCACGAAAAATTCATTTTCTCCACACTGCGAAGGGGTTAATTGAGTATACGTATTAGTATTAAACACATGCCTTGCATCTTCCAGTAGTTTCATTGCTAACTGTGGTTTTCCTAGGTCCTCAGTTAATAATGCGAGTTCAACCACTGCGTAAGGAATTAAGTGGGTGTCCTCTTGTATAGATTTTTCTAAACTTATCACCTGTTTCAGACACTCTTCCGCCTGGTAGGGATGCTTCATTTCACGAAGACATGCACCTTTCAAAAGTAATATCAGAGCTTCATTGTCTTTGTGATATTCAGTTTTTCTGTAATAGAAATTGGAATATTGAATATTACGATTAATAATAGTTGACAATTCGCAACATATATATAAATGAAGATATGTGACAGCGGGTAGCAGTCTTGAGAGTTGACCACGACCATTAGTAGCTCATATAGAATCTCGAGGATTCATTTTCAAAACTTAGTTCGTTTCCGAGATTTTCAGTAAATGACCCGTTATGAACGTTATTCTTTTTATATGTAGCGATTTTCTTGCTTTTAAACTGTAGACTCTTATTTTATAAATAATACTTGAATGCCACGGGAAAAATATGAAAATAACATTATAAAAATAGATTTAAATTTGCCTATTTAGACTACAAACTATTTGTGAACTTAGCAGAAGTATAGTTTATAAAAGGCGTCCCAACAGGAACGTACATTTGAATTGTTTAATAAATCGGATTATTTATTTTAAAACTGATAATATATTTATTTCAAAATATAGTTATACAGATTACGATTAACCCTGCATAAACCATGTGTTTCCACGGCATAATATTTCTCAAAAAACAAATAATGTTCCACCGATAAGCGGCAAAGTATCAAAGTACCCCCTATGTTCGTGATGGCTTATCCGGGAAGAACAGAATTTGCCGCTTATTAGAATTTGCCACGGCTTATCCGAAAGAAAATATATTTCATTTTGAAAAGCACTTTAAAAAGATAATATGTGATCTTGCGAGAACTTCTTATTACAAAGGATTGTTAATTGGATCTTTCAAAGGATTTACGCAAAAAAAACTCGCTCGGCACTTAACCCTTTAACTGCGCAATTAGTCTGATATTTCGCTCCAGATCTCCACATGCAAAGCTTTTAGGTTCGAAATTTTGTTATGGTTAATTTGAAAAACATTGTAATGCAAAGGAGATTCTTTTTTATTGTTATAAAATATAAGGGTCAAAAAAATTGGGCTTATAAATTATTAAAAATATAGAAAAAATTAAAATATTGTAACTAAATACTTATTGTGAGACGTTCAATAATTTGTTATGTCCAGTCTGTTATAAATTATAATAAACTACAATAAGCAAATAAGTGTATTAAACAAGAAGATAAATTGTTTTATAAAAGTTAATATAACATGGTCCAATCAGCATTCAAAATTTGACACCCTTTTGCAAAAATGTGTACTGAGAGAGTCTCTATCATAAATATGTCTGGTATCGTCGAGCAAGCAGTCGCTGACTTAAATTTACAGCTTGTCACAAACATAAAAGAGCATGTATAAAGTTACATGGCAGTAGTTAAATGGTTAAGTACGACTTCTTAGAAATAATATTAAGGAAACTAAATGTGCTCATGTAACAATAGATGTGTACACCTAAATGCACACTAATTTTGCAAGCGGTGCTTCTAGTAACTGAAATCAAAACCTAAATGTTACAATGGCAAATAATGCTTCGAAATCATATTCCTACAGCATGACTGCGTTAGGTGAAAACGTGTGTTGCTTGTGCGAAGGAAGACTTGTGCCTATGTCTCTCCGACCGATGGTATTAGACTGAATCTTAATGCTCGTGAGAGGTTCGGGCTTAAGTCCTTACAGACAGTTCACCACCAGTCTCTTTGTTTTGAACTAATAATACACATAGGTTTGTGAGAATGAATTTAAGGCAACGTTTGGAAGTTTGGAATGTAAGCGGATTGGGCAATGTATGTGACAAGAAAGATCGAGACGACGGGCATGGATGGAGAGTGTAACGAAGAGTGGTGTGAGAGACGAGCAAGTGGAATGAGGAGCAGTGCGAAAGATGATCAGAAGTAACTTTGGGGATGAGTATGAAAGTAGGAAGGGCGTATGAGATCGTAAAGAGTGTCGAATGGCTGAACTGTCAAGTGGGTAGCGTTAGACGAGCGAGTGGAATGGGGTACGAATGCGATGACCGGAGTTTTCGAATAGGAGTGATTGTGGAAAGGGTATAGATGTAGCACGACTGACCTGTCGCGTAGACAGTGTAAATTATGAGATGCAAGGGTCGAGTGTAAGGAGATGTGTGTGTGTGTCTGTACGAATGTAACATATGTATGAGTACTAATATAAGATATGCTGCTGGGGAGGAGCGGGGAATTTGCTCCAAAGTCAGTATGGAGTCAGAGTGGAAGCAGAGTGTTTCGGAGTATTAAGCGAAGAAAACCGTTTGCCACAAAACTTTGGCTTATTCCATTATTACCCATCGCATGGCTGATTGTCACGGCTTCGCCCAGGGTTAACCTAGCGGCCCCGGATTAACCATATGGTTTCACCGTGCACGCGGGACCCTCAAAACCCGGGAAACGAATTCCCTAACGGGGTCGATCTTGGCCTCAGGTAAAAGCGAACCTCTACCTGAGTACGAATGGCTTCTAGGCCCCGGTGCGTTTCCACGCTACCGTGCACTACGGGGGGTTAGCCGCTAAATCACCATACTTCTGATCATACGTTGACAAGTTTGCCCTTACCTCCTACGCGCACCCTTCACAATACTATTACATTGCATGGTGTGATTTCGCCAAGAACTTTCAATTTTATTCGCCAACAATTTTGAAATTTAACCTAAATATACAAAGACGCCTTTCACGCAAATTAGATACGCTTCTACGCGGAACAACGTGGGAGAGAGATACACGCAACAAATAGCAAAAACTGGCTGAAAGTACCGCAATCTATAAGAAACGAATAGAATCAAACAAAAAATTGGGTACTTTTATCTAGCATCGAAAAGAAAAGACTCAAGGCGTAGTCAACGAAAGTAATTGTTTCTTTTTAACTGACGGAGCGATGCTCAACAATAAAAAGTATCATGAATCCAATTTCAAAGATGTATAAATACTTAGTCTTGCTTGACTAGAAAGTTCCGTCTTTGAACAAAATTCTAAGAATTTATAGACGCTAGCATAATGCTAAATGTTTCGTTAAATCCTACATTATTAATCATTTATAGAGAGTTTATTATATATTTATAGACGGTCCCGATAAGCATAACTTTGACAAACTTACATGAATGGTATTTGCTATATACGGTTTCGTAGATGCTCTGGATATGATGAGCGAATTCACTTAATATTAATACTAATAATATTACGACACATCGTATATGTAATTTTGATTAAAATGTAAAGAAAAACGCAGTGTAGTCCCCCACCCCTAAACCCTCAAGGTACCAATCACACAAAATGAATTCTTCATTTAATAATGATCAAAAATGGAAATGGATAGCATTGGGAAACGAAAGCAAAGTCATGATTTAGATATCATTAACATACAATAAAGCCATGTTGTATTCAATAATATTTAGATTTCTGCTTGCAGTTCTAACATTCAAATACCTGATTTTCATTTGTCTAGGCATAATTTTGGAAGGAATGCTTTGATCAAAATGCAATCTTTTGCATTTTATCAGTAACGTTCTGGCAATGGTTTCCTTCATAAAATGTTGTCTTACACCAAAGAGCGCACGAATAATATTTAAACAACAATGTTGAATCGACTTTGAAGATAGGCAGCACAAAAATTCGCTAAAAAGTACAAAATAATTTCCTGTTTATTTATACTTACTGAATGTCTCCTGTTTTGCAGACGGTACAAAATAAATACTGCTCTTTTTAATATTAGTGCACTATCTATGAAACGGGAGATATTCAGTAAGTATAAATAAGACGGAAATTATTTTGCACTTTTTAACGAATTTTTATGCTGCCCATTTTCGAAGTTGGTTCACATTTTTTAAAGAATATTTTTCGCACGCTTTTGAGCTTTAGCGTTTTCAACCATTGTCAGAACTTTGCTACCAAAATGCAAAAGACTGGATTTCGGTCGCAGTGTTTGTTCTAAAATTATTCCAGAATAAACAAAAATCGGGTATTTTGGAACACAAGTGGGATACAATAAGAAAATCCGAAATTTACATAAGTGGGACCACTGCAAGGATTCCCTCTATAATATAGAAAAAGTTTCAATCAGATTGGTCCATTCGTCGGAAAAATATCGCTGGCTAAATATTAACACAAAAATATATATGCGATAAATGGTGAACCTCCTGCTTTTCGAAGTCAGTTAAAAATACAACGCGACTTCGAAAATACGTAACACGAAAATGCGTTAAAAAAGTAACAAACAATTTCCCTTGTGGCGGAGGGCTTCAGAACGCTACTACAGAGAAGTTGAGAGCATTTAACACTATTTCTACCAAGAGGTGTCAAAAGCCACTTTTCAAATTTTAACTTTAAATTGTTCTCTAAGTTTAATCATTTGTCTACTACTAACTTGATGACTTTTCGTACAATAGCTGTTAAATTAATTCAGCGATATTATTTTCCTCCAGCTCATCTTGGATCTAACAATATGCATATGGTGTACCTATTTCTACCATGAAGTGTCTTTTGACACCTTAAGGAGTTCATAACAAATTCCAATTTTAAACCATTTTACATATAAATATCAACACCATTTTGCAGCATCATATCAATTATAATCAGGTTAGAGAATCCCGATTTCTGTCGGAAAATAGAAGTGTTGCTGTATAACTTTGTTGTTTTCCGCCATGCTGTATTTTAGTGTAGATCATTGCAGTGACTAGTTCTAAAAAAATCGAATAACGCGTTTTGTTCTCCAATTCTGGTAGTGAGTTCAATATACGTAATTTTTATTTTCGTTCGTGAAAATGTTGAAAAACATATTGTTGAAATTAGCATTGCAGGTATATAAGTAGTAATATTGGTATTTATTTCTATTTATTATTCTTCTTTTACGAAAACACGTAAATAATCTAACCGTATTTTTTTATTTCTAATCCCAAAGATGTCCCAAATTTCAAGAAAGAAGGAGTTATTGCAAAAAATAAATAACATAAGTGAAGAATGATCTGAAATTGATACAAGCTCACAATCTGAAAGTGAAGATGAGTTGAATAAATAATCTCTAATAAATATACATCACTGTATCAATAAATATATTCCTGATATTATCTATATTTAACTGATAATTTGAAATCCCGATAGTTTTGTCAATTATTTGCATAGAAACGCAAAGGTGTCAAAACACACCTTTTGCTTGAAATAGGTATACACAAAATCATGGTAGAAATAGTATTAAATGCAAAAAAGGCGCCAAGTAATAGTTTAGTCCCATGTAAATGATAGCTTTCCTTTTATTAGATTTATTAAAAAGATATAAATATTATATTACGAGAAAGTAAAGTTTTTATACAATGATACCTTCATTTGCCTTGCAGCTTTAACGTTAAAACGAAATCTTGTCGTGTGCGCACTTCATTACGAGATAAAAAAAAGTAATGGCAAAGTACTTTGAACGTAATACTAATTTTATTACTACGTAATCGTCACGACTTGTTCCTTCCTTCACAATATTACAACAGCAATATTACAATGCCAAGTTTTTTTACAGTTAGTGCTGCAAGTTATATGAAGGTCTCATTGTATAAAAACTTGGCTTTTATGTACTGCAAAATCTAAGTTTGGAAAATCTAATACAAAGAAAGCTATCTTTTACACGGAACTAACTAACTACTGGGCGTCTTTTTTACATTTAAATGTTTTTCTGGGGATGTGATGTTTTTTCTTCGCATAAATATACATGAACTCCATTTCTCATTACAAGATTGCTTTCATGACCTAGACACACCTTTTTTTACATACGAGAATATACGCATAACTTGAAATATATGTATTGAGTACAATAATTAAAGGTAGACCTGTCATTGGTAATGCTAAAGCACCAGCAATATTTATAAAATCCGTTTGAAATATTAATTTTAGATGCGCCATTTGGTCTGCGGGGTATCCACCGCAAAGCTTTTTGAAAACGAAGTATGTACTTTGCAACGTCAAGGATTGAATCTGCGATTTTTGTTATTTTTTATACTTACGGATAAGTTTTAGAAAGAATACAGCTTTTAGCACAAACCAGTTTCATTTTATTCCCATTAAGAATTTCTTTTTAAAAAAATCTTAAAATTGGTAGCCGTTTTCAGATTTGAGTATAGATTTAATCCTTTAAGTTAACCGTTCACTAAGAACGTCCCGCAACAATAATTTACCAAGATATATGTGTGTATAATAGGGTGATACTTATTTAGGTGATTTTGGAATTTTTATGGGTGCACCCCCTAGATTAGTTTCAAATAATTAAAAAAGAATACTCCCAAAATTTCAATGTTCATCCCAATATTCACACGTGCCACAAGCCACCTATTGTTTCCCATTTGATGACCATGGGGTTTTTATCGACTTCAGTTCATAATTCTGTAACACAAGTAATACCCATGCGAAAACTATGATTCTTGTACAATTTTCTAATGAAATCTATATACTGTTTTTAGCAAATTTGTATTTTTCATAAATTCAAAATGGCGGACCCAATATGACGGCTTAAAAAATTGAAATTCATCAAATTTGGATAAGATTGCATCAAATATGGGATCCGCCAGTTTGAATTTTTGAAAAATAAAAAATTGTTAAAAAAAGTATATAGATTTCATAAGAAAACTGTACAAGAATCATATTTTTCGCATGGGTATTACTTGTGTTACAAAATTATGAACTGAAGTCGATAAAAACCCGATGGTCATCAAATGGGAAACAATAGGAAGATAATAGAAACTTTGGGAGTATTTTTTTTGGTATTATTTGAAACCAATCTAGGGGGGCACTCATAAAAATTCAAAAATATATTAAATAAGTGTCACCCTAGTGTATAACAATACAAACAGCATTTCGGTTTCCAAGATCCTAACAAGAGGAATTTGTTCATCTTTGCAAATACTAGCAAGGACCTAACGTGGGCGACAAATCAACTACTAGACTAGCTTCAAGAATATGAAAGTAAATGTAAATATCGTGATAATTATTTACGAAAGGGGTTTCCTGTCCGATTATAATGAGGTTCGATTATGTTCCTGGGGATATGATTCCGAACAACTTTTCCCTGTTCAAGTTACCGCCGCTCGGTTTTACTTTCAGACATATGTACAGGATGATTCATTTGCCTTTGAATCGCCAATGATGGATACAGGCCGTTGAAAATTGTATAATTATACGGTGTTGAGTAATTTTAATATAAAGGAGTATTTAACGAGTCTTTTCCACGCACTGACATTTATTTATAATATCAAATTGTACCAATATTGGAAATAATTGGAACTTGAGTATGAAGGGGATGATTAAAAGGCAAGTGACTCACCCTGTACAAAAACATATCAAATACTAATGTTTAATAATAAATGTGTTTTATGGTATTGTCGGATGTGAGTTAGATTTATATGAAATTACAAGTATTTATTAAGTCACTCTTTTATAACCTCGCGAAAACGTAGAACTTAAAATCAATTGGATCACAAGCTAAGTTCGTTTGCAACATATATAATCATATATCTGTTGATGAAAGAGACATTGCTATCACACTTCGAAAGTAACATGCTTTTAAAGCAAGTCTTAACACACAAGATTTCGAACGACTCGATGTTTATACGGTTTTCTTACAATTAAAGGAAAGTGAGAAGCAAGAATCATTTGCCACCCTCATTTAAGGTACCATATACAAGTAAAATGTTGAAAACTGATTCGAAATGTCGTATATTTTTCTTACACATGAATTTTTTTCTCAAAAAATTATTATATACATATTTAAGTAAACATTGCAGGCTATATATCGTGTAAATTTCATTACAATATTTGCAGTGGTTAGCGCGCTACAGCAACTTTCGTGATGTCATAGTCACTGAAGCATACTTTACGGTGACCAGTCTAGTTCCACCATTTTTTACTTGAAACGAATCGTAATTTTTTTTTATTTAGAAGACAGATAACCCTACTGCACTACGAAGCATTTTTTTGAATATCCATCCCAGTTTTTTTCTCCATCAATATATAGTTCTTAATTTTATAACAAGACTTGGCCTGATAATTATAAACAGTGATATATTTGGCTAAAACTGAAATTACAAAAATCCCTTTCCGTTGTGCAGTAGGGTTATCTGTCTTCTAAATAAAAAAAAATTGTGATTCGTTTCAGATTAAAAATGGTGGAGCTAGACTGATCACAGCAAGGCATGTTTCACTGATTATGACATCACGAAAGTTGCTGTGGCGCGCTAACCACTGCGAATATCGTAATGAAATTTACAGGATATATAGCTTGCAATGTGTACTTAAATATGTATATAATAATTTTTTGAGAGGACAATTCATGTGTAAGGAAAAAAATACGATATTTTGAACCATTTTTCAACATTTTACTTGTATGTGGTACGTTAAACCAAATCAAACGACCAAGAACGAATACTTTTTTATGAATATTTTGAAATCTATAGCTGGGCCGGCGGCTTAGAATTAGGTCTCCGACAACATATTTCAAGATTATGAAAATCGGTGAAGAAACCCTTTTTCTAAATAATCACCAATATTTTAATTTACAAAAAAAAGGTAGTTGCAACCAAAATATTTGTTTTTATAAACTTATCGATTCGAATAATCCCGACACATATTGTGCTCGCAAGCGATTCGTCCGTATTAATTGTTTAATTTAACATGACATATGTTGTGAACGAGAAGAAATAGGGATATACTTACAAGTTCCTTTGTAGTTGCTTTTCCGCTTCCTCAATTTGTTTAAACATTTGCAGCAACAATTCTTGACGTTTGCTGACTATTTTAAATAGGTTCCACAAATACATAAGCTCGTATATTGGTAAAACCAAAGACTTCTTTTGCGTGAAATATCTTTGGCATCTTTTAATAATAAATTTCTCCATAGGCAAAGATTTGCCGGCTATTCGTTGTTTAAAACCAGGTGCTTGCGTCATTAGCCTGTCAACTAGTTCTTCTTTCTCACTGTTCGCTTGGGGCTTCTGCATAAGGAGTAGCGCGGCCTTTTGATAGTAAAATATCGTCCGCGACCAATTAGATTCCTTTGCCAGCATATCAGAGAATTCTACAGACTCACTCCATTGCTGCATACAACAGTGGACCCACATTAATTCCCAAAAACAGATATGATGGAATTGGGGCCATAAACTTTGGCTTTTCCATGACTGTGTATACCATTCGACACTTTGTTCGAAGTTGCCCCTTGTGAATTCTAATTTCCCTTTGAAGAATAGAAACCATACTCCATTCGGATAGAGATTCAATTCGGTTTTTAAAGCAGTCTCGCACCATTCTAGGTCTCCGTCTGTGTAACTGAGCCCAGTTGAGATTATTAAATTGTAACTCAACAGTGTTAGGCCACACAATACATGGCGCAATCCTCTCCTTTCGTCATAACCCGCCTTTAGTTCGGATATTCCAAATTCCTGTTCGATATATCGAATACTGAGTTAAATATTGTTTGAGGAGTTACATACAGCTTCAAGCCGGAGAAACAAAGGTAAGTTGAGGGATTTTTTTGTTTAAAACTTGTGTGCTATGTAAATCAATTTGTTGCTATTAAAAGGTGCATTTGTCAATAATGCTTTTATTATGCTAGAGCTTTTATTTTTAAAAAATATGATAAATAAAAGGGATATCCACGATGATTCAAAGCCGGTGTTTCGAAAGTAATAAATAAAATAAAGTTTTCTACATCTTGTAGTAACGAATTTTAAGTATCGCTTCTTCTGAAAATTGTAGTCATTTAAAGTTTTTTCACGGCATTTTCACTTAAAACACTCTGTTTTTACATTTATAAACGATTCAGAGCGATCATGGCTTGAAAAAGATCTGGTGTAAATTTCAATTCAATCGGCAGAATAGTTTTTGATTTATAATGTCCACCGGTATCACAAAGATTTCTTGTAAGCTAATTGAATTATGAAAAGTAAGTGTATGTGTGTTAATATTTCAGATATCAACTAGAAAGTATTAAGATATATTCTTGGAATTGCAGTTTTTGAAAATAAAAAAAACAAACAGAAAAGTAGATTTTTGTTTACGCTCTTGCTGTATATAACTTTCGCTTATTGCAACTAGAATTGAATTCATAATAAATCTTGTTACCTTATCGCCAGAGAAACCTATAAATTCTAATAATTTTATAATTCTTCCGGGTAACAATGAGATCATCTGTAAACAAAAAATTCTTCTAGATGATAAGGTCATTTGGGAGCATCCAGAGAAAAAGGAAATTGATATACCAAATTGAATGCTCCAATGCCCATGCGCACACCACTCTCGAAGTGCAGCTTGTGTGTGGAGTTATCTTTCCACTGTCGATTGTTTAATATCGCAAGGCATTCTCTGAAAGAAGTGTGTCAATATAGCAGGCTACATAATTCGTCAAATACGCGGTACAACTACTGTAACTTGCAATTTACTTGTATGATAAAAAGCAGGTACGAATTTTCAATCCAGCCTTCACAAAGCTGACCAAAGTCTCGTCCTCCACAAATGCAAGTACCGACTTTAGGAGTAGAGACTCAGCGTAACAGAGTTCTGCATGCACTTCCTCTGTAATATTAGTCCTAAATAATTTCCCATTTTCTATTAATTAGTTTCCTATTTATAATACCATTATTCCACTCTTTCTCTTTCAAGCACAAACGGTACTATTAGCAGAGCAAATTACATTTTCAGTGTTAATATTATTTATTGTTGAAAGTCTAGTTGTAAATTTAATAAAGCGGCATGAATATTTTGATTGAATATTGAAAGCAGACCAAAATTATGAGCGTCGCACGAGTTAATTAGTCGTGTATGACCAACAAGGTTGCGATAGTTAAATAAATTATTTTTTACCTGCCAGTGCATTTTATTAAAACTCTGTAACTTAATTGTTTTTTTATATTTTCATTTCTATACTATTTTGTCTTTTTACACTTTTTTTTAAATCAATATTCGCATTTTCTCTTTCACTTGCCAGGACTTTCAACACTGATACTGTTACACTTATACAATATTTTGCAAGCCACGAGATTTCTTTCAAATGTTTATATTATATGTTTATCATTTCGAGTGGTTAATTATCTACAGACCTTAACTTAATTTGATTTCTCCTTACTAAGACCTTTTAATAGATACTCATATTACTAGGGTTGTCTGGCAATATAAGAATCCGGGGAGTCAGAATCCGGAAGGGCGGGAATGAACTCAAATTTGATGAAATATTAATTGTCTCCGTAATCTATGTGCAAAATTTTAAGAAAATCGTCTTGGTTGAAATAGGTAAAAAATTGATTACAAGATTTGAAAAAAATTGTCAAAAAGCTGACCATGGATGGAGACGGCAAAGTCAAATGAAGGTAATCATCAGATTTTTTAACGAAACAATAATTTTTTAAATACCCATTACGAATGCAATGCGCATTCGTATTCGTATAATACAAAGTCATTGAAGATCAAATGATGCAATCAAATCAGTACTAGATAACCATTATATATTCCACAGCATTATCGGCAACACGTTTTAGAGCCACTCCAATTCGTGGTTTGAAGTCATTAAAATGATTTGGTGCTAATGATTCTGTTGTTTGTGATATTCTTGAGCTGGGTTTGAAGATCTGGTTTGTCAGTTAGTAGGGCCACGTTTGTCATTCCAGCGTTTTGACAGTATTTGGTTCAGAGCATTCTCTTCAAAAATTCGAAATATCAAATTATACAGGGTGGACATTTTTATGTATTCGGCGTTGTGGAAAATGAATCTCCAAGCAGAGGCGAGAAGAAGTGTCAAAACATTTTTCATGTTATCCTTCCATTTGTTAGTTATAAAAATAAGTGGAACAACCGCTTGAAACTGAGCAACTTACCATTTCAATTGCCGAACAGACATAGCAAAATAGGTTAGGATGACCCATTCTCCAAGTCGAGCCAAATATCGGGTGAAAATAAGTGTTGCTCGCTTTCTGGCGCTTATTCCACTGATTTTTTATTTACATAAAAATGCATAAAATGAAAAATCTCGTTCCTTCTCGCTTCGATCTGTAGATTCACCTTCTGCAGCACCGGACACAAACATTTTCATTGTGAATGTCTAAAGCTGCCAACACGGAAGTCGTCCCATATATACCAATAGATTCTAGATCCATACACATTAGGGTGACACTTATTTGGGTGATTTTCGAATTTTTATTAAAAAATCCTAAAATTGGTGGCCGTTTTTAGACTTGACTATAGATTTAACCCTTTAAGTTAACCGTTCACTAAGAACGTCCCGCAACAATAATTTACCAAGATAATAGGGTGATACTTATTTAGGTGATTATTGATTTTTTATGGGTGCACCCCTTAGATTGGTTTCAAATATTTAAAACAAAATACTCCCAAAGTTTCAATGCTCCATTTCAATATTAACACGTGCCACAAGCCACCTATTGTTTCCCATTTGATGATCATCGGTTTTTATCGATTTTAGTTCATAATTCTGTAACAATTTTCTTATGAAATCTATATACTTTTTTAAGCGAAGTTTTAGCTTTCAAAAATTCAAAATGGCGGACCCAATATGGCGGCTTAAAAAATCGAAATTCATCAAATTGGAAAAAATTGCATCAAATATTGGGTCCGCCTGTTTGAATTTTTGAAAAATACAAATTTTTAAAAAAAAGTACATAGATTTCATAAGAAAACTGTACAAGAATCATATTTTTCGCCCGGGTATTACTTGTGTTATAGAATTTTGAACTAAAGTCAATAAAAATCCCATGTAGGAAATAATAGGTGGCTTGTGACACGTGTTAATATTGAGATGGAGCATTGAAACTTTGGGAGTATTTTTTTTTATTATTTGGAACCAATTTAGGGGGTGTACTCATAAAAATTCAAAAATTACCTAAATAAGTGTCACCCTGATACACAAGCACTTGAAACCGATAGCGACAACGTCATTCAGTTTGTTTAGTCAATGAACACCTTCAATTTCTCGGAAATTTAAGTTCTATTAACTTTATTATCCAAGAACGGGATGGTGCAAAAATTCTGCAAAAATTTTTACGCTTTCGTAGAATATCAATGAAACACGGGTTGGTTTTTTATAAGATTCTAGAGAAAAGTTAAACTGTTAAAATTGCTAATATGACTAATTGACGAGTTTTGGTTATGTTGCACGTGTTAAAAGTGCGAAATTCAACATTTCTCTTGTTACTTATTATAACAAGTCACTGTTCTTTGGTTTACCCCTCGTTCAACTCATCACTCGAGCAATTAAAGGCATTGTAACCAATATACACCCTCGATATTCATTGTAATCTCTTTGAATTCAAGAATTCGTTGGATTTGGGTACCTCCTCGCTCCTCGTTTCCAAATGTTTTTTTTTAAACAAATAGTTCTTGAAAAACAGTATTGAACGCCGATAGTCCCGACTCTTAATTCCGATCTGTTTCGATTTTAAAAATTGGAAACTAAATAAAAATAAAGCAAATTTTTAGATATTACTTAGGTTATGGTTGTTCAATGGTCTTAAATTTTACAGAAAAAAAGTCGGTCTTGAAAAGACTAACAAAATGAGTCCAGATTCATTCACTTATTTACATCCGTTTGCTTACCAATATACAAAAATTTAAATCGCCAGAAACAAACATTTTAATCAATAATAATTCTGGCAAGGCCCCTGAAACACTCGACGAATTTCCTGCTTTTTCAGGGGAACAGTGTATAAAATCGGTTATGGTTAAAAAAACAATTTCTTTGAGAATCACTCATTCCACCTGTCAGGGAGAGTTAGCTGGCCTTCGGCTAATTACAGTTGCCGACATAACCTTACTCTTGTTTTGCAAAAATGACATCGGTTGAGGATTTAGAAAATCGGTCCTTCCGTGTCAATTGAAAAAAACTGACACAGTTTTGTACCTGTGGTTCACGATTTTTATGATAATGTCAGTATGTGTAGTTCGCAAATCATCATTTCGTGTGCAATATTCTCTTGTTCGTTAACTTAAGAGGTCATATATGGTAGGCAAATTATTAAACAAACAGAAGTTTATTAATTTTTTTTTGTACTAATATTTGTTTTTTTTAAAGCTCATTATATATTCATTATTGTAGATACTTTAACGTATATTCTCTTAAAAATTTGTCCTCATATATACATAAATAACAAAGCTGTATTTATAATATTATACTTGTATTTATATATTTTCGAATTGAATCTTACGGTAGTCATTATATCTTTGTAAGTAAATGCACGATACAAATAAAACGATGAATTCAAGTTACTCACTCTTCGATCACGCAGGGTTAATGAAAGAAACAGTTTCCCTCTGACACGTTGCAATTATCGTCAACGTATGTCACGCTAGTCTTCTCTTAGCAATACGCTTTCAAATTAAACACTTCACCTGTTGTCGGTGCAATATTTTTCCGCTCTACTATCGATTATATAAGCAAACACTAATCTAAATGCAAATCTTATTAAAACTTCGATCTCTATAACAATTCATTCTCTTCATTTATGTAACTTGGTGCATCTAATTTTCCCTTCTAGCTTCTAACTTTCATCATTCCATGACCACCCAGTCGAAAGTAACATCTTCTTCAAGCACTGTTGTGGTGCGAGAGTGCATGAAAGAGTATCCGAGTGTTTGTCATCCCCTCATGGTAAGATAATGGACAGTAATTTGTTAAAATGTTGTGTCTTCCAACGACAATGTTAGCGGGTGCTACAGACTTCGATCGATCGAGTAATGGCTGCTGGTATAGTAGCAAGCATGAAAATGATTCCTTCACCCTATAATAAACAATGCATGCCACCTAAATTGCAACCCCTGATGGGTGACATGAAGTTACCACTCTTTTCTCGAGGGTCGCGCAGGTGGTGGGGTTACTCAGATGTTCAGACATATTTGAACCGCGATACGGTATGGACGTATTGTTAGATTGGCAACACTACCATCGGTTAACTATTAGCCTACTCTCTGTGATTGGACTTTGGCCGTATGGAAACAAAGTCGTCCTAAGATTGAAACGCTTCCTCGGCAGTTTCTTTGTGGTACTCTGTTGTTTCGGTCAAGTGAGTGATGTGTAGCATTAAAGAATTCGTCTGAGTGTTGTAGTTAGCCAATTAAAGGCATTCTAATTTTCAGTTTGCTACCTTTTTCACGGTGAATTATACTAGGACGATACTACTAGAAAATGTACCGTACATATTAGTCACGTGTGGCATTTTGATCAAGTACATTTCGTTTCTCGTTGCCGGTAACTGCGTATGTACAGATGTGTTACGATTTGTGTTACCATGTGGACCTTAAGGGGGTGTAGGACAGTTAACCTTTACATTTTTATAAATTGTATAAATGTTGGTGTGACTAAACCAATCACTTGGTGAGCACAGTCATTTTACCTTTAATTAGTATACTTGTACAGAGTCATTTGAGGTAAAAACATTTAAAATCAAATAAACAATAAGGCAGTTATTAATTGTTAAACATTACAATATTAATTATGCATAATGGTACTCTGCAGAGGATTTCTTTGGTACGGTTGGTCCAGTGAAGATCAGTTTTTACAGAGTTCTTTTTTAAGATCATAGCTAAGGCGGGGACCAAAATCATGCAGATAAGTCATGTGGAAGTTGGCTAAAACCAGTTGTTTATATTGTTAACCAATAAAACTCTATTTTCTGTAACTATTTGGTTATGCTAAATGTACTAAATGATTGAATATAATAAGAACTGTGGTCCCCGCTGTAACAGGTGGTACAGTGAATAATTGTGCAAAAGCGGAACCCATTTGAGCCAATAGTTTTGGAAAAATCATCCGCAGCGTACTATTATGCATAATTAATATTGTAATGTTTAACAATTAATAACTGCCTTATTGTTTATTTGATTTTAAATGTTTTTACCTCAAATTACTCTGTACACGTATACTAATTAAAGATAAAATAACTGTGCTCACCAAGTGATTGGTTTAATCACACCAACATTTATACAATTTATAAAAATGTAAAGGTTAACTGTCCTACATCCCCTCAAGCTATTTTCATTAAGAAATTTTTTTCTCCCAGTGGATTTACCTATGCTTTATTAAATGATTCCCAATTTTTGCCGTTGTTGCAAGAGTGAATTCCTAATTTAAGAAACACTTCCCTACATAGCATTGCAGTTATATTATATGTAAATTCAGATTAAGAGAATTGTGGAGGGCATAAACGGCGACCGGAAGGCGCTGTCGAGTAAAGAGGAGATGCGAATTATTAAGAAGTATATCGAAAGGGGCAAGTTTTATACGAAGGGTTTTGCCAGTAATTACATATTTTATCTTAGAGACATAAAATTCCGAGCATTCCTATGATTATAGACTGGCTATTTGTTACAGTGTGTATTTGTCCTTTGGGAGTATGCCTAGTTCTCCTGCCATTGTCATCAGTATTCCTCGATATAGTGATGCCCCTGAACCAAACCCGCAGCCGTAGCTTTCCGTTTATGTTCGAGTTATTCTTGGATCAAAAGAAACACTTTTTTCTAGTCGCTTTCCTCGTCGATGGAATAATTATCATCTCGATATTCGTACTTCTGTCTACAGAAGCCTTTTTAATTGTTTATATCCAACATGCTTGCGCTCTCTTCGAAGTGACAAGGTAATCGATCTGTGTTTGATTAATAATTTAAAAGAATAAAATACAATTCTTATTTACAGTTGCAGAATTAAAAAACTGTTATGTGCCTCCAAAGTAAGCGATTCAAAGAACAGCAATAATTTGGTGATGATAGCAGACGTGGTCAGCATTCACTGTAGAGCCATTAGGTTATTAACTCATGAATGATATTCTTATTTCTACATTACTAAATAGAGACTCACAAGTCTTGCAAGTATCATTCCATTCATTTAATGTCAATGCTTAAATATGATAAAAATTGACTGCAATATTCAGTCACAAGTCGAAAATAAATCAAAAATCTTCGGAGAATAAAATATTTCAATAATAACTATGAAATTTGTGATTTGAGTTTTCTCGATCAGCGAAGGACACGCGAATCGGTTTGTTCTACCAAAATTAATTCTCGATAGCTACTCCATGTGATTTAATGGAATATATACTAACTCCCATAGATATTGTAAATCACTAAGGGAAGAATTGTTACCAGCCTACTTAATCCTTCTTGTATTGGGTATCTTGAGTTTGGGCGCATATGTATTTCGCGTAAGTGGTCTGTGATCAAATCTAATCGTTTCATGGCAAATACCTATCAAGAGCATTGTTACTGCAGTGCACACAAACATTCGCATCTCACGAATTCACCGAGTGTTTCACATCGATGATGTTCTGTGTTGGGATTCTTGGCTACATGTTTTATCTAAACTATATGCTGCAAACTGTCCAAGACTCGAGTGGTGGCATATTTGACAACTTGTAAGTCCTATTACTATTCTGTAGGGACTAATTAAGGAATTTAATTGAAATTTATAATATTCTAGGTACAACACCGCGTGGTACAATGTTCGAATAACCACACGGAAATTAATACTTTTTTGTATGGTAAATTGTATTAAACCTGTCTCAATTGATATTTGCAGTTTATTTGTCCCGAGCTACGAAGGTTTCTCTATGGTATGCACGATTTCTATCCTTTAGCCAGGTTGTATTCGTTAGTGTGGATCGTTCAATGGAGAATTCATGTTTCAGATTGTCAGAATGACTATGTCCTACGCTGCGGCGCTTTTTTCCTTTTAGTAAGCATAGTGGGAAATGTTACAGTAATAAAATGTAAGATACGTTCAACGAAACATATAACTCATCCTCTAATCCTATCGATTATCATTTTATGCACTTTTCGAGGCTTGAGTATTATGCAGAAAGAGGATGATTCCCGCATTCTAATCTATATTCACTTTGTTACTGTACGAGTGCAGAAAGTAGTATTTTATTTCATTCCATCGATTGCTTTACCGCACTAATGCGGAAATAATTTAATTTATATAGGTCTCTACAGATATTTGGAATGCTCTCACAAAACCACTGCTATATTTCCATTAAAATTTGTGTTGATTGGGTCCTATAAGATCCGCCTTTAAGCATATTTAACTTTTTTTCTATAAGTTTCCCCCACACATATAGTATATAAAAATCACTGAAATCGCTTGTGAATATGTGAATATGTCATTGTAAAAATACCAAGAATGCAAACAAGACAGATATTAATTTATACTCTTCAGCGCGTTTTTGTGTTACTTATTTTCAAAGACAATTCACATTCTTTTATTAAATGCAAAAGTGCTGCGGGTTCAATCCCCAGTTGATCACGCTTTTTTTCATTCTTTGCCTTTCCTACTACTGCTCAATTTGAACCAGCGCGCTACAAAGCTTCGACATTACCGCTTTTCCAACCGTCAATTTAATTCACACTGTTCCCATTACACGTATAAGGCAAATTCTATTCAGTATACAGGGTGAGTCACTTGCCTTTTAATCATCCCTTTCACACTCGAGTTTCAAGTATTTCCATTATTGGTACAATTTGATATTATAAATAAATATCAGTGCGTGGAAAAGACTGGGTAAATACTCCTTTATATTAAAAGTGCTCAACACCGTATAATTATACCATTTTCAACGGCCTATATTCATCATTGGCGAGTCAAAGGCAAGTGAATCACCCTGTTACATACTGGAATGCAGGGTAAGACGTGACAACTTCAAAAAACCCCTGTATAAACAAATAGAAATATTCTAGTTTTCACATGAACGTCTCAGAGAGAGTTAATTACAACACTACAAAACAGAACTAACTTAATATAAATTGTCGAATAATGCCATTTAGCGTAAGTTGGCAACTCGATTTTACACCACATGAAAATTAATTGAAAAATTAATATTTATTAAAAAGCCACTCAATCAAATGTGTGATTCTGTTGATCTTAATGTTGTTGTATAAGTTTACAGTTCAATATATCTCTTTTTACCGACTTCGAAAAGGAGGAGGTACTCAATTCGATCGCTATATTTTTTTTTTTCTTCTGGAAACACGTAAAACAATCTCATGTAAATCATGTAGGTGATTTTATCTATAATTATCCTCGGCATTCATATTCATATTAGTATAAAAACCCTACCCAATCAAAGGAAGATCTTCAAAATACACTACTCCACAAAATTAGCGGGCCACTAAATTTTTGGAGAAAATTCCCAATGTTTGAACAGTTGTAACTTCGTGAAAAAATTCGTACAATAGTGCGCACGTGCTTATTTTAAAGAGCCAAGCTTCTACTTTAACATCCTTAGATTAGAGTTCTTCCAACGATAATTGTCTTTTTATATAATCGCAAAATTTTGACGCACCCCCTTTTCCTTCGAAATTTCATAACTTCAAGATACTGTATGGTGCGTCTAGATTTTTTTCTCGGCTTCCATCAATAGGATCTTGTAAATCAAAGCTTTCTCTTTACAAAAAGCTACGATAAAGTTAATTTTCGATTTTTTGAGACCACTTTATCGTAACTTGAATCAAAGGTGCGCTACCAGCATTAGAGTAATCCAAGCTACATTCCTGTGCGATATCTATGTGTATGTTGAGTCTATGTTTTGCATGTCCGCGGCGAGGGATTTAATTGAAAGTTGGGATTGAACTTAGGTCAGATGCTGGACCAGAACGTCGGATTATGCCTTATGACAAGGACCCGCGGCACCGGAGACTCTTAGAGCACACATGGTGCTCGGTCGCTGGCGGGCCAGTTAGTAATTTGACAAGGTAGTTGTAAGGAAAAGTCGTTTTCTATTGATTTTCTTGAAATTTTAGCAGGACAATCTTTACGGGGTCCTGGAACTACTGGCCAAATTTGATTGAACTTCACCGTCCGTTTTCAGGACAATGGATTTGGAAATTGGCATTTTTTATGCGTGTGGCATAGCTAAAACCCGTCAGTTAGTCACATTAGCGATTATAACGGCTTACCTTTTCTATAGAATCCTATAAAAACCTAACCCATGTTTCATCAATATTCTACGAAGGCGTACAAATTTTTTCGGAATTTTTCATCATCTCCTTTTTGCGGAATAAAATTAATAATACTGAAATTTCCGAGAAATTGAAGACGCTCATTGATTACTCAAGCTGACTGACGTTGACGCTATTGCCTCCAAGTACGCATGTATGGGTCGAGAATCTATTGGTATATGAAAGCTTGTGTGTGTTGCGGACAAGCGCTGACAAAAGTCTAGTCCACCGGCAGTATACAAAGCGAAGTTAACAGTTCCTTCGGCCAGCGGCTGATTTTTTACTGGTACAGTACCCTTACAACTACTGTTGGGAGCTGGAAAGTTGGCCCCTGAGAGGTAGACCGTGGTTAGAAAGATGACCCCTGGCTCTGATTGGCGAAAAATTTAACTCCGCCTTGATCTCCTACTTACAAATTTTATGAAAAAAATTACGGTCCGTAATTATCGGTCGAACTTTGATTGGCTAGCAGAGTGTCAAGCACAACCACTTTACGGGTCTGAGTCCCTTCGGTCTGCTACCTGCCGCTACGAATATCCCGGTATGCAGGTAAACAAGCAGTATGGAAGCAGATTTTCGCAGGTATCGTAGGCGTTCAGGGCGGTACACAGTGGGCCAAATGCTAAATCTAGCGAATATAAAATCTAATTGAGTACTAATGCCAGTTGCGAACATTTGATTTAAGTTCCGACAAAGCGGTCTAAACAAAATTGATAATCAACTTTATCATAGTTCTTTGCAAAGAAGGAGCCTTGCTTTACAAGGCGCTATTAATGAAAATCCGAGAAAAAAATATAGAAACTTCTTAGAGTGTCTTGAAATTATGAAATATCGAAGGGAAAAAAGGCAGCATTCATGGTAGGGCAAAAATTATAGTGGTAAAAACTCTAATCGCATCATACGCAGACTATTGTACGACTCTTTTTTACAAAGTTAGGGCTGTTCAAACATTGACAATTTCCTTCAAAAATTGAGTGTCCCGCTAATTCTGTGGAGTAGTGTATATTCATTGTTTGCAGATCTTTGCAGTTGATTTTAGTGTACAACAAGTTTGGGTAAACTAAAGAACTAGAAAGAAATTATTCTAAAGCAAATCCGTTAAAATCCCAGAAATGCGGAACGTTTGAAGTTACAGATTGTGATTACCATTAGTTCTTGTCAAATAATGCCGATTTTTCTCGAGTTGGTTATGGATTCCCAGGAAGATCTTTAAACTGTGGTGCTTTTAAATGATATTCCGGGAGTAATTGGCTACTCGACATTTACCTCAGACCAAAATATTATTGTTCTAAAAATACCAAAATGTCGAATTATTATTTGCTAGAATTGCTATTTGGTCCACTGTACGGTGGTTGGAAGTATACCCTATTAGGGTGTTCCCGACTACCGTCCCTGGAGAGTCTCTTGGAAGGTCACCGCGGTGGTTTTAGCCGGTAAGAGTCCGGCATATCCCCGCTGTCTCCTCAGGAGGGCCGGGGAATCCTATGAAGGATTTCCACCACGTAAAAAAAAAGGTATCGTAGGCGTTGCCGCCAAGCCTCGCCAGCTCAAACTCAACTACAGTCTGCCTCTCAGGGACCAAGTTTCCAGCTCCCAACAGTACCTGACAGACAGCCCGACACTGTATTATCAACAATCATAAAATTAGAATTATGATACCTTACAAATCTGGTCACAGAGTGGGGGAAGGCATAATTGCTTTCCGATAAGCGCGGCACTTACTCCAGAACCGTCTCTGAATACATTATTGAAATTGTCGTTTTTGGCAGGCGTTTCTGACACGCAAATGTGCGTCCAAAACTTATGCTTATTTGCTTAGTGTAATTTTAGTGTGCGTTTAGCGTGAATATGTTTAAAAACGCGTGTTTTCACCTCGTTAAGCAAGTACTCATACACTATACGCAGACAAAATTGTACTCTATACTCTGACTATACTTGAGACTATACTCTGAACGCACATTCATAAAACATACACATATATATCACACACGAGGTACAAGTTTGACCATGCAACCGCCTCACTGTACAGGGTGATTCACTTGCCTTTGAATCGACAATGATGAATATAGGCCGTTGAAAATGGTATAATTATGTGGTGTTAAGTAATTTTAATATAAAGGAGTATTTACCGAGTCTTTTCCACGCACTGACATTTATTTATATATTATATATATAATACTTGGAACTCGAGTGTGAAGGGGATGATTAAAAGGCAAGTGACTCACCCTGCACACTGAATAGAATTTGCCTTATACGTGTAATGGGAACAGTGTGAATTAAATTGACAGTTGGAAAAGCGGTAATGTTGAAGCTTTGTAGCGCGCTGGTTCAAATTGAGCAGTAGTAGGAAAGGCAAAGAATGAAAAAAAGCGTGATCAACTGGGGATTGAACCCGCAGCACTTTTGCATTTAATAAAAGAATGTGAATCGTCTTTGAAAATAAGTAACACAAAAACGCGCTGAAGAGTATAAAATAATATCTGTCTTGTTTGTATTTTTGGTAATTATTTACAATGACATATTCACAAGCGATTTCAGTGATTTTTATATACTATATGTGTGGGGGAAACTTATAGAAAAAAAAGTTAGACATGCTTAAAGGCGAATCTTATAGGATCCAATCAACACAAATTTTAATGTAAATATAGCAGTGGTATGGCTGTTGAAAATGGTATAATTATACGGTGTTAAGTAATTTTAATATAAAGGAGTATTAACCGAGTCTTTTTCACGCACTGACATTTATTTATAATATCGAATTGTACCAATATATGGAAATAATTGGAATTCGAGAAGGGGATGATTAAAAGGCAAGTGACTCACCCCTGTATCTTGGATTACTCTAATGCCAGTAACACATTTTTCATTCAAGTTACGATAAAATGGTCCCAAAAAATCGAAAATCTATTTTCTTGTAGCTCTTTGTAAAGAGGAAGCTTTGCTTTACAAGGTCCTGTTAATGGAAATCTGAGAAAAAAATCTAGAAGCTCATAGAGTGTCTTAAAGTTATGAAATTTCGAAGGAAAAAAGGGAGCATCAACATTTTTTTTTTTGATATAGAAGAAAAATTACCGTTGAAAAAACTGTATTCTAGAGATTTTAAAGTAGAAGTTCGCCTATCGCACGAATTTTTTTACACCCGCTCAAACATTGGGAATTTTCTGAAAAAATTTACTGACCTGCGAATTTTATGGAGTAGCGTATATTTGTCGTATCATTGCATTAATTTATTAGTTTCTGTATAATTTATTCAAACTAGTATGTTTATAATCTTTAGTACTGTCCATTACTTCGTTCTAATTTTAGTAATGAATTCCATCAGTGAAAATTAGACGCGGACTAAACATTTTTACACCACAAAGCTTTTTAAACATTCGTACCGTGTTTTGTTTACGACATATATTGCAGTAATATTTATTGCAGCTTCTACGTGCAGTCAAACATTCAGACTAAATAATTGCTTATCAAATAGTCAATGGGATGTGAGTGATGTCAATTAGAATGTGTTAAGCAGGAGCACTAACTACTAACTACAGTATTGCAATGTACAGTCTCTGATATACGTTACCTAAGGTATATGCATCGTAATTGATCTTCTTCACCATTTTACCAATGTTTTCTGTGAGAGTGTTGTGCTTACGATACTTTGAGCATAGATTAATGGACTGCTTCAAAGCCTCGGATGCTTTTTCTATGTGTACCTGGAGAGTAAATATTTTTTATTAAGTTAGAAATACAGTGCAGCATTCCCTCGAAAGTATATTATTGGTTAGAATGCATCAAAGCAACGTAAAAAAAAATTGAGAACAATTTGTCAAGTGAGATTTGGGTATGTGAGTTGTAACAATTCAAAGTGTACAGGGTGTAAAGAAAATAATTGTCGCGACTATCATAGGATGATTCTGCACCCTCGGATCGGCGAAGATCGACAAAAAAAAAGTTGCCGCGAAATAGTACTTGACCTTGAAATTGAAGGTCTTTATCCGATACCTGGACCATTTTTGCCATTCCAAAGGAAACAGTTTTCGATAGACAAAGGTCCAAGGTACATATTGAAATATAGTTCAGATTCGGCGATCGTTGCCTTCGATATTTTATTTAAAAGTCAAAAGTTTATGCAAGTTTATTGCATTGAATAATTAATCTACGAACCATTCAAAAAATATAGTTAAATAGAACGACCTTTCCCAAGTAAAACAAAATTTGAATCATATTGATACGACCAATAGTTTCTTCAGAAAAAATTGTCCTGCTATGGTCTATTTTCGCCGATGCGCGAAAACGTCGACTTTGGCGATCTGTATTTTCCAGCCAAAGACGAATCTGGGGAAACGATGAGGCGTCTGACATCACCAAAATCCAGCTTCTCAGTTGGCGTGGAATGACCCTACTATTTTGCGGCAACTTTTTTTTATGGATCTTCGCCGATCCGAGGGTGCAGAATCATCCTATGATAGTCGCGACAATGATTTTTTTTACACCCTGTACAAGTGTATAATTCAAAGTAACAGTTTTTTTTGGTCTTTTGAACTGACTTCTGTCGTATATTGAGTAAGATTAATAAAAAATGCTCGTTTGTGAGCTCTTATATGAAGATAAATCCTGAAAGTCCAAAATTTACCATCCAAAATTTCAAGGACAAGACATATTTGAGTAAATCTAATTTATCTATACTTTGCTGTTGAAGTACGAGTAATACTTCGTACTTTCTCCAATCTGTATAACCTTCTACGTAATGAACAATGATTCATAAAAGAATCTCCTCTCAGACTGATATCCCTCACTGCTCTCAGTCAGACCGAACAGGACTTAACAGAGTATTCCCTTTTCATCACATTTTTCAATTGAGGTTTTGAGGATTTTTTAATAATAATTAAGGAACAGCTAATTTTTAAAAAAAAAACATTAGTGTATTTGCATGTGCATATAAAACTTTAATGATTTTATGAAAGCCATTTCATGTTGTAGTCCAGGAGTGACGCAAACCGTCATTCATACCTCTTTTTCCATAATGTGCGCGATAACTTCCGCTAAAGTTATAGGAAACTACAAAAAGAAAATTATTATTGTTCGGTATAAACGTGGCTATCGCGTGAACTACGGAGAAAAAATTACAAATTGTTTTGGCAAAATGGCGTCGAGTTGAAAAACAAACATTAAATTGTTATACTCGACGCCATTTTCTCAATAAAATCTGTAATTTTCTCTCCGTAGTTCAGGCGATAGCCACGTTCATACTAAACACTAATAATTTTGTTTTTTTAGTTTGTTATAACTTTACCGGAAGTTATGTAAGTAAGGAAGTTATATAGAATGACGGTTTACGTCACTCGTGGACTACAACGTGAAATGGCTTTAAAAAAATCATGAAAGTTTTATATGCACATGCAAATATACAAATGTTTTTTTTTTTAAATTAACGATGCATTAATAATTATTAAAAAATCACAAAACCCTCAATTGGAAAATGTGATCAAAGGGGAATACTCCCTTAATATATGCATTCGGAACAGACTTAATATATGTTGAAGCTTGATTCCTTATCCGCGTGGAAATTAGTGCAACACTTTTAGGAAACACAAAACTTTATTGACCTTTATCCTTTGAGGGTCTGAAGAAGAGTGGAACAGCAAAGCAACTTGCAAACAAGCTGAACCTATCATAGAGAACCCCGTAAAACAAAGTGCAGTCTCGTGTGAATGTGCTTGCTATATGTATATACACTTATAGAATTCTTTAACAATATATGTATAAAAAAAAATCGACAATTTTGGTATTTTTGATTGATTTATAGAGAATAAAATTAAATATTTGAGAGCATTTATAAACGTAATATATAAATAATTTTTCAGAATTTTAGGGTTTATAAATTTCTAGGTATGACATATGACAGTGCTGTCCAGCCGAGGGACCCCTACCGAGCTGAGTTCCCCTTCCACGCTACCCGGCCCAATCGGCAGCGCAACCCCCACCACCGTAGTGCACCGTGCTTGCTCACCGCGGGCCGCTCTACCTGCTTCACGGTGTAGCAGGCGCCAAGACGAGCGCTGCTGACGAGAGCGCCAGGAGTGGGGGAAGCCCTGTGCTCCTGGGAGCAGCTTTTGGACAGCACTGACATATGATTTGAATTAATCGTGAAATACTTGCGCACGCATGCAAACATATGCATGATGAATCATAATACCATCGCTTGTGGAACAATACGTATAAGTTCTCCCTGATAGAGATGCCTCATTCTACTAGAATGATACCGGTTGACCCGATCGAAAGTAGATATAAAGTGCGCAAACTTTCATGTGTCAACTTAAATCAACGACATCTCAAACTGAGACACATGTATGTGCTATAGAATTTTGCTATACAATTTTTATAAGAATTGTTTTGAGAGGTACGCAAACAGTTATAAGTTGCTTGCTCTTGTGCTCTCTGAAATATCGACACTGATGTGCCCATGCCAGTTTTCTCGAAGAACCACTGGGATTGGTCCAGAAATGAAGGAGTAAAAGCTGGCGTTTCACTGAATTTGTTTATTAAAAACTGATTATTGACCTTAAAGCAAAAGTGACAGCGGCGATATATAACTGGTCTTCATCTGATCTCTGAGTGGCTAGTGCGAATATATATACAAAAATCTTAGAAATGTGTTCGCCACGAGGCATCCCTTCCCAAAAATTTGGAGTTTGAGCCACGTTCGAGAGGGAAGTACCAATGTCTTCCGTGTTGAGGAAGTGGAAATGTGGAGGCCACCCGCTTGCCCACAGGAAGAAGGAGGGTGGATGCTCAGAGGGGCCTTAAGGGGGTGTAGGACAGTTAACCTTTACATTTTTATAAATTGTATAAATGTTGGTGTGACTAAACCAATCACTTGGTGAGCACAGTCATTTTACCTTTAATTAGTATACTTGTACAGAGTAATTTGAGGTAAAAACATTTAAAATCGAATAAACAATAAGGCAGTTATTAATTGTTAAACATGACAATATTAATTATGCATAATAGTACTCTGCGGAGGATTTTTCCAAAACTATTGGTTCAAATGGGTTCCGCTTTTGCACAATTATTCACTGTACCACCTGTTACAGCGGGGACCATGGTTGTTATTATATTCAATGATTTAGTACATTTAGCATAACCAAATAGTTACAGAAAATAGAGTTTTATTGGTTAACAATATAAACAATTGGTTTTAACCAACTTCCACATGACTTATCTGCATGATTTTGGTCCCCGCCTTAGCTATGATCTTAAAAAAGAACTCTGTAAAAACTGATCTTCACTGGACCAACCGTACCAAACAAATCCTCCGCAGAGTACTATTATGCATAATTAATATTGTAATGTTTAACAATTAATAACTGCCTTATTGTTTATTTGATTTTAAATGTTTTTACCTCAAATTACTCTGTACAAGTATACTAATTAAAGGTAAAATGACTGTGCTCACCAAGTGATTAGTTTAGTCACACCAACATTTACACAATTTATAAAAATGTAAAGGTTAACTGTCCTACACCCCCTTAAGGCCCCCTCCGGGGAATCATGAGCGACCATCCCCTGAGTGACCGCGCGAAGAAACCCAGATGTTTTATGATGTTTGTGATAGATGTTTTAAAACCAGATGTTTTATGACTTAGGCAAAGCTTCGGGAATGGATTCGACGAAGATAGAATTACGGGAGGATTAACATTCCGACGCTGCTAATCCTGATAAAGCGAATGGTGAGGAATTTGCAATAAAAAACATCTGGCGTATAGGCTTGCTAGAATTATACCAAGATACTATAGTAAACGAACATCTTGTGGTACAAAAGAGTATTGTAAGATGACTCATTCCTTCCGATAAGGGCAAATATAATGCAAACGCATTTCGATAAGTACCTACAACATCGATTACCGACAGTACTGATTCTGTGGCAATCCAGGACACTACTCTAGGATCGCGTGCGTTGGTGGGACAGAGGAATAATATAGATGTGAAAAGGTGAAAAGATGATTCCTTTATTTATTTCTATTACTAACTCTGTCTCTTAGCTCTGCCTCCAAACTCTGTACTTCAACTGAAGACTGACCTACAACTCTGCGTTCCTGGCTCCAAAACGCCCTTATATCCGTTCTCACACATCCTTAACACTTATACATACACATGCATACTCTTTCGCTCTTAGGCCATGGTCTCATTCGCATCCCATTCCACTTAACAACATTCATTTCACAATTTAGATACACACATTTCCTCGCGACATCCTTACTTCTTCCAGTCGTTCCCCATTCCACTCGTTCACGCTCGGCCACTCGCTCACCCCATCTATTCCCCATACCACTCGCTCCTGCTCTTACCCATACTTCAGTCATACGACACCCTCAAACTCACGTCTTACACTCGTTCCCATAACATTCGCTCCTCGATGCTGTCCCCTGGACAGCTTCTTTAATTTACTCAATACATTCATTCTACATTCGCTGTCATTTGCTCGACAGTTCCTTAAATTTACGCTCCTACGCTACTCTAAACAGACGAGATGGAAGAGCGAATCACGTACAATGGGTGAAAAAAAGTGTTCGTACACCCAAATATTCCAAAGTAACTGTTCTTGCTTTAAGGTACCACATACAAGTAAAATATTGAAAAATGGTTCAAAATATCGTATTTTTTTTCTTACACATGAATTTTTTTCTCCAAAAATTATTATATACATATTTAAGTATACATTGCATGCAAGCCATGTATCCTATAAATTTCATTACGATATTAGCAGTGGTCAGCGCGCTATAGCAAATTTTATGATGTCATAATTAGTGAAACATACCTTGCGGTGACCAGTCTAGCTCCACCATTTTTTATTTGAAACGGATCGCAATTTTTTTTTATTTAGAAGACAAATAACCCTACTGCACTACGGAAAGGGATTTGTTTATTTTTAGTTTTAGCCGAACTTATCACTGTTTATAATTATCAGGGCAAGTCTTGTTATAAAATTAAGAACTATATATTGACGCAGAAAAAAAACTAGGATGGATATTCAAAAAAATGCTTCGTAGTGCAGTAAAGTTATCTGTCTACTGAATAAAAAAAAATTGTGATTCGTTTCAGGTAAAAAATGGTGGAGCTAGACTGGTCTCTGGAAAGCATGTTTCACTGACTATGACATCACGAAAGTTGCTGTGGCGCGCTAACCACTGCAAATATCGTGATGAAATTTACAGGATATATAGCTTGCAATGTGTACTTAAATATGTCTATAATACATTTGTGAGAAAAAAATTGATGTGTAAGAAAAAAAATACGACATTTCGAACCAGTTTTCAACATTTTACTTGTATATGGTACCTTAAGAACACTTTTTTCTCTTAGAATAGAAACTTTTTTCTTTAAATAGGAACTGCCAGTATAAATTCAGGGTTCGATTGTGATCCCCGAGAAAACTCTGACAGTGCAACGGCTCAACACTAGGTGAAATGCGATAGCGTTGTGGTCCTCGTAACACACGTAACGTTAGCTGAATAGAACCTGCGACTGAAAGCCAAGCGTGCGTAATAGCGCTATTCAACACCTGTTGAGGAATGTGAGCAGAAAGTCAGCAACCTTCTATAGTCGGGCCGCTGAGAGAATGAATCTGGTGAGGGAGGGTAGCCAGGCGGGCCGAAATTTTACCCTCTCCAGTTACGTTTCGGGAGTTCCGTAGCCTGGCTTCCCCTCACGCGCTTTCTACCCACACGTGCTACGCGCCTTGTAGCCACGCTATGCGTCTGTATTTGAGATTTGAAGTGAGACGGGGACCCGCCTCCGTTCACTTTCTTAACATAGAGAGTGAGTCTAATTCTCATTATACATATTTTGCCACCCTGAACAAAACAGTATTCGGTAACGGAAAATCCACATTATATTTTAAAATCAGTCTTAGAGTGGTCAATCTATCCCAACAATACCCTACTTTGACGGTCTCTATTTCTTAAACAATTACGAATCACGGAAAATGAGAATATGGCCTATATCTATTTTCTTATGGGGAACAACGTGTGAATTTCAGGAAAATCTGAAATGCCAGTTAGATCCGGCCAGCCAGATAGAAGATAGAAGAAGCCAGATACAAGAATGTTAAATCACGGTAATCTCGTGTACTGAATATAGTATCTCATGTTAGTCTAAATTGGTGTTTTGATGCAAAAGAACTGATCCTTTTTAAGAAAAATGGCACCTAACCCTGGCTTGCGGGTCGCTCAATGTGTCAAACGGAGACAGGCGGAGTTAGGCTGACCCTGTTGGGTCAGGCAACCAATACCGAGGTGGTAGATGCATAGCGCTAGGACTGCGACGCACCCAAGTGTCAAGGGAAGTGGCAGTGACTGCGCTTGGGTGAGGGAAATCTCACGTTCATTCTCTCAGCGGCCCGACTATAGAACGCGTGTAGGGACCCTGAACTTCCGCTTTGGTAAAGTGAACATCGGAGGTGTCCTTGCTCCCCAAAAGAGAGTCAGTTGCGTTTAAAACCATGAGATATGCGGGTCGCGGGTTCAATCCTCAGCCGTCACCATTAAGATTTTTCCTCAAGTGATAATCACAGTGCATTGTTTAATGGACAAAAATAGAAAATTTCCTATTCCTTTTTCTATTAAGATTTGACAGTATTATATGTACATAGTTCGTGACTGACAGCTTGTCGGGTAAGTATAGGTGAAACAAATGCGTCGAACATAGCCTCAAAAATATGATGTCTGAGATCTATTTATCTTCCATACGCATATTCGTAATAAGATCCTTTTTAAGATGGAAGATATGTTTACTTGTTACCTGTCTTAGCATTTGGAGATGAAAACATAGAAGGAGCAGATTTGTTAATTTTTTTGTGTTCTTTGCCATTGTATTTAGTAATAAAGTTTGTCATTTGGCGGTCACATGTGTACATTATTGGTACAATTTGGTATTATAAATAAATATCAATGCATGAAAAAGACTGGGTAAATACTCCTTTATATTAAAATTACTCAACACCGTATAATTAAACCATTTTCAACTGCCTATATCCATCATTGGGGATTCAAAGGCAAGTAAATCACCCTGTACATTGATGGATTTAAATAATAACAAGTACCGCAAAAATGAATTTTCGATTTTTGTCCGCATTCCTATTTGTTCAACACACTGTGCGGTCGTTCGGAACCCACCTAAAAGTTATGTCGAATCAGATGATGGGTAGGTACTAAGGTAGCTTTAAGGTTAGGATACGGCCGTTCAGGCGTCAAGCCATGGCGGCCTCCACTCAATTGGACCATAGACGGTCGGAAACGTACGTAAACTAAAAAAAAACTGAGAAGACTCGTTCCCAACGCGTTAAATTAAGTACGACTTTGATAGCCGACAATTCGATTGCGAAATCGTGCCCCAATAGGGAAAGCAGAGTTGATTGGCAAAGGTTAGCACCTCAAGGGAGAACATTAATAACATTGTCTGTTGCTATCTCTTTGTGTGCAACCCGGATTAAACTACCCCTGAATGTTGTAGCATACAGTATTGTAATTAACACGTTCCGTGCCACGTGTACCACCGATGGTACACGCTAACATATTTATTTAACCCGCTAAAAACATATATTTTATGACAAATTTAAATCTATAAAATATACTTCGACCAAAAAAATGAGGCATAAATGGTACACGATGTGATAACTACTCTAAACAAGCCAATTACTTATCGATTGATGATGTAATGAAATGTTGCACGGAATATGTTAAACAGACACCATAATAAGTGTGTTTATAAAAAGGGAGTAACAAGTACAATTTATCTAAAAGATATACCTAATTCCCATTATATTTTTCTGACGGTGAAAATATAATTGTAAAAAAGAACAGTATCGAATGCTTGGTAACCTTATCCGCTCAGGGCAAGCCAAGCCGAACTAACCGGCTTTTATACAACGAAAATACAACCTTTACTTTATTTCGAGGTAACAATAAAACTTGAATAGACTTTACTTTGAACAGAGGGGTTACACACATCACTTTCAGTGCTGCAAACCGATCCCGAATCTTTAATATCTAAGAACACTGAGTAGAAAAATCTTACAGGCATGAATCAGCCTAGTGTTCCCCTCATTCGCGGTTCGTAACGAATCGGTGACGAAAGTGGAGTTCAAATTAAGCAATTTGAAGCCTGGTTGACTCGTAACACAACTATGCACTTGTTTTTTCGTTCTTGTTAAAAATAAAAATTAAGATATGCAATTATTGTATTATTATCTAAGTATTATTCTGACCATTAATTCTTAAATTACATTGAATATTACTTGTACCAAAATGTGACAAATGTGACTTGTATTTCATAACTCCTACGGTTGTGGTAGGAGTAGGTATACATATGTATAAAGTGGTGCTATGTTTAGTGATAAAACACTTATATCTGCAACAAAATAATAAGTCAACACGATATGCAATTATAACAACAACAAAATTGAGGCGCATTGACAAAAACAAAGAAACTATGAAGAAATTTGCGACGTATAATTATTTAATCGGGTGTTAAGCGGCGAGTAAATTATGTTGCTAATAATATAAATTCAGGACTATAAAAAACCTGATCTCGCAAGTAACATAAGCCAGTAAAAAGTTCCGAATCAAGGAAATTCAATGTTTTATTGAATGACTTTGCGCTTGTCAGCAGATCTTGGACAGTTACTATTAAGGTGGTAAATTTGGAGTTAAATAACTCGGGATCGATTCCAATCACGCGATGATTTTTTTTACTTTTTACTTTCATCTGTCTAACAAAAATTTGGGGGTTTTTCAACCTCGAGGGTAAAATTTACAGTCGATATATTACAAATTCCATTCATATATATTAATGAATGTATTATAGTATATGGTGGAGCAGCAGCAATAACACGATTTAAATTTCACCCTTTACTTTAACACGTCCGTTAATATACACGAATAACGTTTATAATATATTACCAGTAAATTTTTCTCGTAAAATTGAATACGAAAGAAGAAGTTTCAAACCTTATTTGATTCTTTTAACATATAAATCCGTAATGAGAATTATTGCTTTTTTATTAGTATACGCCATACTTTTCCTTTCAATTATGATCGTCCATCATGCACGACGCAGACATTGCAAAATAATATTCTACTTAATTTATTGACGGTAGTAACACCTTCCAAGATGAAAAGAAAACTTTATCGAGGATTGTCAAGTGCTGTGACCTACATTGAATTACCGTATGTTAGGACTTAAGCATTTTTTAACATAACATAAACTGGCCTGCCGTAACTCATCAACACTTTTGTTGTTAAGGACACACATACACCTAGAAGAGTAACAACTGAATTTTCTAAAGATACTATCGTTCGATAGATCTATCCTTCAATTCCATTCTCACAATATTTTATTCAAAATTTTACTAAATTGATATGTATAGCCTGTAACAGCCGCAAATTCTGACTAAAATGAACTTCCACCTGAAATTTCGAACGCGTTTTCTTCGAAATAGTGTTTTCTCGAAAGCTACACACTGTAAATTTTGTGATATCGTATTGATTTCGCTGAAATTTTTGCCAAACCTTCTTAAAATAATTCTGTAATCGAGGTCGTAGGTTTTTTATATGTATAACAAAAACAATTTCGTGTTAATATACTAAATGTAATAAAAACAATCGAATGCAATAAATTGTTTAACTTTTTTCAAATAAAAAATAATACTAGATAACGCAACTCATGTTTCTAAAGGAATCTCATCGCGCTCGCATCTATAATTTAGTGTTTTAATAAAATTTACAAAATATATCCTTCAATCTAGGTATTTCAATAAATATTTAAGGAATTTTATATAAACTGGTTAGATTAAAAGAACTGCTGAATACGATCAAGATTTTAGCGATTCCAAATATATATTTACACTTAAGTATTATAACTAGAAGGAACATGTAACATACCTGTTCAAATGTTAGGAGAGCCTCGAGAAATGCAAATACACTCGCTCCTAACGAATGGTACATGCTAACACCAGCCCATGGTTCCAACATTTTCTTTGCTTGTTTAAAATCATTATTAAAAAATAGTTCGGCTGCTTTCTTTGCATCGGCAAGCGACGTATCCAAATCCATTAACGCGGTCCTGAAATTTAAAAATGATTAAAATTATGTAATGACCTCTTACATTTTAAAGTGACATGTTTACTCATAAGAATGCTATTACAATTATGTCGTTTTATAATAATATCTCTGTATAATCAACGGCGATTAAACACTTTGGGAGAATAGTTTATTTTTTATGCAGGTGTCAATGAATATTCATATGTAGATCGAGATCTGCTTTATCAGTTTGAGTGCCACATCACCCAGATGCAGCCAATGCGGCATGACTCTCTACAGCGGCGACTATGGCACTCAAAATTTTGGGGGTTTATTTACACATCTTTATGACTGTATGAAAAAAAACTTTTTCGAGAATTTATTGGAAAAAGTACTCTTACAAGGGGTGCTTGTCAGGACTGAAATACCAATTGGCCTGAAAAAATTCTGGAAGTACGCTTCGACCTCCTAAACAAAACCCTATAACAGTTTTTCAGAATGCGCTTTGGTTGGCGAGAAATGACGACAACTACTGGCAAACAAAACTACATGGCGTTTTTTTCCATTTTAAAATCTTTTTTTGAAAGGGAAGGGCGGATATAATTATTAGTGAGGCCCTAGGGCCGATAGCTTTAGTGGTTCACGTGAAAAACGTATGAAAGCCACTTATTTATGTTTGAGCGTGTCTCCGGGAAAATCCCATACAAATTTTTATCGATACCGGCTCGTCGTGTTGCTTTATTAGCAAAAATATCTTAGGAGAGTTACGTTTCCTCACCGAAATAAGGAAAACTCCTAAATCGCGTTATTTTGAGTTAGCTAATGGTCAGGTCGATAATACCCTCACCGGCCCTTGAGGGGTCCCCGTTGAGGACCGGGGGTCCCGGCAAGAACAAGGGTTGGGTGAGGGGCGATCAGGCATGTGACCCGTCTGGTCGCCAAAGTGCAAGTTACCTGGGGGTCCAACATAGGCCCCCCGGGAGGTAGCGCGTTGCACCGAGGGGTCGAGCACGGCAGGCTCTCGATGTTGTTCATCCAGAGTTTCCAGAGCCCGCTCCGGATGGCCCCAGAGGCCAGCCATTATGGGGGTTTTAGTCGGTAGGAGTCCGACATATCCCCGCCTCTTCCTCAGGGGGCGGAAAATCCGTGAGGATATCCCCCATGTAAAAAAAAATTTAAAAAGTCGATAATACCCCCGGAGGGGTCGCGCAAGGATCGGTCTTAGGACCGTTGCTGTGGAACCTCAGATATGATAAAGTCCCGCGGGTAGTTCTACCTCCTGGTACGGCACTGGTCTGCTACGCGGATGACACTCTAGTGCTGGCCAGTGAGGTGGACTGGAGAAGGACAGCTCGACTAGCGGGTCTGGCGACTGCGCGGGTGGTAGCCAACATTGAGAGCCTGGGTCTGAAAGTAGCCCCACAGAAGACCATGGCGGCCTGGATTAGCCGCCCTTAGTCTTTACACACTGGACTTCCAGACGCCGGGCCCTTTGTGAGTGACGCCTGGTCGAGGTGAGGGCACGGTTGCCAGAGTAGGTGGGGGTTTTGGTGATGGAGCAATGCTAGGCTTATGAGAAGTGTAAGGAATTCCTTACAAATCTGGCAAGCTTGGGTGAGGGGAGGTTTTAAATACCTCGGGCTTCACCTGGACTACCGCTGGCGCTTTAAAGAACACTTTGAAAGGATCCTCCCTAGGGCGGAGAGGACAGTCGACGCGTTGTGGCGGCTCCTTCCCAAGCTGGGTGGTCCTCTCGAGAGGGTCGGCCGGGTGTAGGGTGGAGTCGTCATGTCGCAAGTTCTGTATGGCTCTCCGGTATGGTCCGAAGCCGAGTCCGAGGTCATGGGACATCGTTGCCCGCTCGCAGGTACTCTATTACACAGGCCTGTCTGAGATGCGGCAGGGGGAGTCGCCATCACCGAGAGGATGGCCAGTTCAAGCGTTAGTCCAGGCAATACCTGCTGGACTCATGGGCCAACTGACTCGACGAGCCAGGTCTCGAGGCCAGCAGTCCAGGCTATTCGTCCGCACCTCCAGCGATGGATGGATAGAGGTTTCAGAGGTATCTCCCGGTACCGCCTGTGCCGGGTCCTCACGGCGCATGGTTGCTTCGGTGTGTATCTGGCCAAGATCAGTAGAAAGGCTACGACCCGTTGCCACCACTGCGGGGCTGACCAGGACGATGCTCAGTACACGCTGGAATTTTGTCCAGAAGGAGACGGCCGAAAGGTCTCGCGAGTGGTAACTCTCTCCCCAGGGGGTAGGTGTCTTTTGAAGATTCCTCAACGTAAAAAAAAAGGATCGATAATACCCACGAGGAAATTTCGTTGGAGCTAACCTTAGAGAGGAAGACGCGTACAATTAAAATAGTAGTTTTACCACATTTAGTGGTTCTCTGCATTCTGGGAGTAGGCGGTATTGGAATATTTGGTTTCGTACCCGATCTCAGCCAAAGGATTTAGCACTTTTCGGAAAAACCCCAGAAAAGTTATATTATTAACTTGGTTGAACAAGTATCCTATTGTTTAGGAATAAGAGAATTCACAGTCGATCAAGATGACAGATTAAGGGAATTCTGAAAGAAATGGGTGCCTTCTGTCATTCTATACATCTATCGTCATTAGATAGATATACCAAATTTAAATCGTCATTCGACGTCATTCGATTTAACGTTACTCTCTCTCTTACAAAGAATGGGTCCAAATCAAACCGGAAGAGGTTGTGTAGAAGGATAAAAAATCCGCTTCTAGAGCATATAATACATTACAAAGAAAAATGTGAACAAATGTATTATTTGTTAAAGTTTATAAAGAAGTGAAGCTTCGATGCGCGTTTGTATTTTAAAGATGCAAGCTGACCGAAAGTGGATTATATCTTCAAATCGTAGCACCTTGTTTAGAATGCAGATCCTTGCAGGCTGCATTGTAAATAAACCTGATAATCAATCGGACGTGATTCTAGAGTGTGAAATTACAGATTTCGATTCGCGCATACAGCATGAAAAAAACGACAATTAAAAGGTAGTAGGACGAATGAAGTTTCTACAGATTTAGTAGAAGGAAAAACATTGGCAACTATTGGCCCGGTGGAGAAGGCCACAAGCAGACGACCTTATGGAGTTAGGAGATCCCAAGCCGCCACATCTACCGAAGTCAACCACCTTGCGCAAAAGCAAAGGAACAATTATTCAGTAAGAATTTGAGAATCAGTGTCACGAACCCAGTGGAGAGTTTAACCTTAATGAAGTACCAAGGATGCCAAGGATCGATCCACTCGATAGGAGTGAACCCAGTTTTCGTTCACTATTGGACTAAAGAGCAAGTAGCCGTCTATACAACATATTTTAATAAAATATATATAGATGCGTTGGAATCACTAGTAAAAAAAATTGCAAAAGCCTAACGGGGAACTATGTTCTCATATATATTTATATCAAATTGTGACTGAAACGCCGCACAGTGGGGTATTTGCACCGAAAAGTTGGCCAAAAGTCAATTTGTATTGTTGTTATACACAAATAATTTGTATTATCTATATTCCTGAATATATGTCTGATTAATCCATAATAATTGTTTTCCAAAAGAGTGACATTTAGTGTCAATTTTAATGCTCAATCCGAACACTTTTCTTTTGTTTTAAAATAATTAAAAATTGTATTTTAAACAAAAAATTATTTACAAGAAAATCTCCAATGTTATTTTTATTTTATTATAATTTTAAGGTCTTGCTAGAGTAATAATGATTTCACGAAGAAAATTATTTGAAATCATAGAGAATTCCGAGTGTAAGACTTTCGATGAAAACCACATAGCAAGCTATATCTTACAAAAACAAGAATATTCAGAAAAGGACATTCAAACCGTTAAGCATCAGATTTCTGCTCTCAAATCGAAGTTTAAAGGTAAACATAAAAAGTGCATAAATATGAGAGGTTTTTGTTTAATGAATGTTTAAGAGAACATATTTTTAATGATAGCAAAATGCATGATCTTATGATGTGTATATTATTGAAAACGGTTAAAATATATATCGCATGTTATGCAAAGTATGTTGGTTTTTAACGAAATGGATAAAGGCCAGACGAACAAAAGTGGCATTCTGCAAATCGAATGAAAAGTGGCGGGCGTATTATTTAAATTTTAAGGAGTCGAGTGAGCGCAGAAAAACGGAACCGCTTCGGAAGTCTGTAAATACAGATGAGCTGATATTTGCTGCTCAAATGAAATTGAGGGATATCGGAAAAACTGATGCATCTGAAATTGTTCGGGACATAACTAATTTTCCAGCTAAGGCTGTACTGTATAAAAAAAATTATTCGGCAGCAGTGGTTAAGAAAGGCGAACAATTAACCCCTTTCGAAGTCTTATGCATGTTTGTCGAAGCCGATCTCTCTCGGAGACAATATGAGATTATTCGGTCAAGTAACAAGAAATTTTATCCTTGCTACACATTGCTGCAGAAAGCAAAGAAAGAATGCTATCCTGACTTAAAAGCGTTTCGAGTCACGGAAATATCTGCGGAAATAATTTTGCAAGATCTCTTAAATTATACCGCATTAAGATTAGTTGAGTATTTAAAAGATGTATTCGAATGTCTTTGCCATACTGAGGCACTATTTCAATTGTTCTCATTACGTGTTTTCTTTCCGAAAAAAAGACTGCAAACACCATTTATTAGAAAAAATATAACAGCTACGGCTAGTCGACTACAGTTTGGATCTCTAAACGTAGAGTAATATTTCATAAAAAAAGTTATTGATTTTGTAGGAAATTATATACGTTATACGAATCATTCAAATCATAATCTATAAGATTTTGTCTGGTCATATTCGTTTTCCATCAAACTCATATGTTCATGCCATACTAAAAACAGTTTAAATAATAATAATGCCACTTTTTGGACACAATTGTATAATATGAAACAGGATAGTTGCGGCGTTCCATAAATATTTGGTTGTCCATAATGTAATTACAGACATAGAGCAGAATCGCAATTCGCGTCTTTTTTTATATTTCCTGCTTTTTCTTTTACTTTATGTTTTTATAAAATCGGCATTCAATGAATTCTATGTATCGCTATACTTTTGGCAATAGACATTGGAGGGAAGTTCAATAAGTGTACAAAGTTTGTCAAATTAAAAGATCTTAAATAAATATATTGAAAAATCAACTGATCGCGTTGCTGTCCAGAACAGATACTGAATTTAAGCTCGAAAGTCAAAACCGAAGTGATGTTCATTCCACAGGTCGAAATTGACGAACGTCTTACGAGGCTCCCTTCTCCAGACACGTGAGAAGGAGCCAATCCGGTGCTCGCTAGGGCAAACACTGGCCCTCACGCATTCCTAATTGGTGCCCTACCCGTGGGCCTTACTCCTTCTCTAATATTTCGGCGGCGCGCGCAGTAGAAGGCCTCTCCCTCTACTCTAGATCCTACTCCTGACCTAGGCTGCGTGCGCTGGAAGCTGACGAAAATAGTGGCGAGGGAGAAATGCCTGAGCCAAGCTTGCCAGATTTGGAAGGAATTCCTTCCACTTCCCATAAGCCTAGCATTGCCCCACCACCAAAACCCCCACCTAATCTGGCAAGCCTGCCCTGAGCCGCGGAAAAACCCTGCTGGGCTCATGACTGAGCGAGAGAGAAAGAAGCCGCGACGGCCTGGTTCCTGGAAGTGGCTAATTTATGAGGCGCAATTGATTCCTCATGTTCGAAAGTTACGAGGAGCCTCGACACTTGAGTTTTTCTAAGCCCATTTTATTAGGCTTATCGCGGACCTTCCACGAAGTCAAGACGTGACTTCTTGGCTAAATACCCTTATGTTTATCCTAGGCCTCGCTTCGCTGCTTTCTCCTTAACAATGAGCTCAAACATCTGCGTGTCTGATGTCGCGTTCTATGCTCGAAATAATAATGCAGAAATCCGACGAATTCATATGATTCTTATTACATGCCTAGCTTGAATTCAAACGATACTGCCGCCGATTAAAAATGTCGGTATTGTTGACTAATAGCTAAATTCAGAGCACGAGAGAGGTCGGGGTACGCAACACTATAGTACGCATACGTACAGGGTGAGTCACTTGCCTTTTAATCATCCCCTTCATCACACTCGAGTTCCAATTATTTCCATTATTGGTACAATTTGATATTATAAATAAATGTCAGTGCGTGAAAAAAACTCGGTAAATACTCCTTTATATTAAAATTACTTAACACCGTGTAATTATACCATTTTCAACGGCCTATATCCATCATTGCCGATTCAAAGGCAAGTGAATCACCCTGTACATACTATACGTATAGTATACGTACTTGGGACTCTCCCAGTTGGGAGCTGGGAGCCTCCCAGTTCAAGATCGTAAAAGTGATGAGCGAATCCCGCAAAAAAGAGGATCGAAACAGATAAACATATGCATGACTTGAGAGCTGACAAACACACATTTGTAGGTTGGATCATGCGATAGACATCGCGAGCAGCTCCATCTCGCCCGTCAAATTCTGTAGGTAACAGTGAGCGGCTAACTCGCTAAGAGTCACGTCGGTACCCTAGCCCTTAAAAAAAGAAAATTACCTTTGTAAGATAATTTATTTATTCCTAAGAACAAAACTTTCTTTCTCAAGAAAATGCGTACTTCGTTTTGGAAAAGATAGTTTTCTTTTTAAAGAAAGTTTATTCCAAAAACACTGATGTGGGAGTACTTCTTTTGTATACTGTACAGGGTGATTCACTTGTCTTTGAATCGCCAATGTTGGATATAGACCGTTGAAAAAGGTACAATTATACGATGTTGAGTACTTTTAATATAAAAGAGTATTTACCGAGTCTTTTCCATGCACTGACATTTATTTATAATATCAAATTGTACCAATATTCGAAATAATTAGAACTCGAGTGTGAAGGGGATGATTAAAAGGCAAGTGACTTACCCTGTACATTATGTTGAATAATCATTTCATCTCCTTTCATTCGCTCCTTCATAACCTCTGCTGTCATCTAGCGCGCAGTTCAGAGTGTCTCAACCTCACATGGTGATCCAGACATACAGATCGATACCTAATCAGCCTAGGTATGCGCCACACACACACCCTGGCGACCATCTCACAAACTGATCTACCTTCTCATCATCTCTCAGGCGATGATAACGCTCTCGCCTCGGGAATATCGAACTGTCAGCATCAGCTCTAATCACCCTTTTTTCTCAAACCGAGTGGCTCATGTGGATCATTCTCAGCATCGACAATTAGATGCTCGAATCATCAGCTCATAATCATCATGAGGAACTGTACCAGGTCACGCAAGTAACCTATCAACGTAATACTCCGCTCATGGGTCATTCCGCGTCAACTGTCGAGGTTTATTCACACATGTTCGATGATTTTGACGAAAATTTCTGTATCTATAGTTCGCAAAGAGCCGATCCAAATGCAAAAACCCGTTGCTCGCTAACTCAATTTTTTATTGAGTTACAAGGATTCAAAGTTGTGGGTAAATATTTTTTCAATAATTTATATCTCGGTAAATATTACAGATACCCATATCGTTCAGACGCCAAAATGAAGAAAAGGAATTGAAGTTTGATAAAAAAAATACTCCATCGAGAAATACTCGTTTGGAACAAATGTTAATGATAAAAGTTTATAACAAATGCTTGCCGTTTCCAAAGGGGATCATCGATTTTGATAAAAAAAATTGCTAACCGTTGCTCTAAGTCTCTTGCAGATGTCCTCCAAAGGGTTTTCGGAAACACGACTTGGGGACCAAGTTATACATTTTTATTGCCGGGCGCACCCGGTCAATCTGCCGGCGGTGCGCGCTACGCTTGTCTGGCGCGCGGATGTTAGACTCGGCGCTCGGGGTACGTACATTCAAAATGGCCATACCTGTTCAGTTCCTTACAGCATACCTGCCAAAAGACAATATGTGAACCCGTGGTACGCATCCGCATCCAGATTATGCGATTAGAAGGTGCCATAAAGCAATAAACACCGTTTCCTCTCTGTGTTACCCGGGCTTGAGACTGTCAACTGGCCGCATTAAAAACGTGTTTTGCAGGACCCAAATGCAATTGAATTATTTAGAAATACCGATATATAACAGAATTTTAGTTACGTGTTAATCTAATTACCTGACCGTGTTGATTATCTAAATGCGAATACCGTTTTATTAAAAGTGACTATTCATTTAATGGTATAACCGCGTGGTGTTTTTGGGTTCCGCGATTCGGTTTTGCTTGAGAAAAATGGTCCTTAAGAAATTTGTCAGCAGTGTTATATTCCTTGTTGGTACAAAAGTTAAATGAAATTGTTTCAAAATTGGATGTTGCCCAATCATAAAATTCACAGGGTGACGTTATTTCATTGTTGAGAGGCCTTTGCAGACTAACGCGAGCAGCAGTTCTCTTTATGGTTCCACCTAAGCCAGGACCTGGACTTTTACTGTGAGATGTAGCATAAAAATGCCATTCAGCAGTGCAACCAAAATCTATCCGATGGTGACATAAATTAACAATATTCTTCCGGTTTTTATATTGAGACGCAGCTCCATCCGAGAAGTAATAAATCTTACTTATACCAGATACAGAAAAATGGTCTACTAGAAATTGTAAAAGTTTTTGTTGGAACAAATATACTGCGATTGTATTATGGTGCAAAATTTCCGAAATTATTACGAAACTTTTATGGTGCAAAGTGTTATTGACTCTATAATAAACTACGTTTATTATCGGTTATTACGGTTTGTCATCATGTGGAAATATTTAAGTATGGTATGCAGTAAGAATCTAAATATACAAATCTATTTCATGCGGCCAGTTGCCAGATTCAAGCCCGGGTAACACAGAGAGGAAACTCTGTTTATTGCTTTATGGCACCTTCTAATCGCATAAACTGGATGCGGATGCGTACCACGCGTTCACATATTGTCTTTTGGCAGACATGCTGTAAGGAACTGAACAGGTATGGCCATTTTGAATGTACGTACCCCGAGCGCCGAGTCTAACATCCGCGCGCCAGTCAAGCGTAGCGCGCACCGCCGGCAGATTGACCGGGCGCGCCCAGCAATAAAAATTTATAACTCGGTCCCCAAGTCCTGTTTCCGAAAACCATTTTGAGGACATCTGCAAGAGACTTAGAGCAACGGTTAGCAATTTTTTTTATCAAAATCGATGATCCCCTTTGGAAATGGCAAGCATTTGTTATAAACTTTTATCATTAACATTTGTTCCAAACGAGTATTTCTCAATGGAGTATTTTTTTTATCAAACTTCAATTCCTTTTCTTCATTTTGGCGTCTGAACCATATGGCTATCTGTAATATTTACCGAGATATAAATTATTGAAAAAAAACTGACCCAAAACTTTGAATCCTTGTAACTAAAAAAAAAATTGAGTTAGCGAGCAACGGGTTTTTGCATTTGGATCAGCTCTTTGGGAACTATAGATACAGAAATTTTTATCAAAATCATCGAACATGTGTGAATAAACCTCGACAGTTGACGCGGAATGACCCTCATGTAGGCGCTAAACCCTCCTACACCAAATCCCGAAGCTTACTCAAGTTTTCTCATGTGTGCCAAGTTCCCATTGGGAACTTATGTGCAAATCTGTATTTTCTCATCTTCTTAACCATGAAACCGTTATGGTTCGACTGAACTATTGATCGTATCGACCGAGATGCTCATTCATCGATTCATGTATGTAAATACTCATTGTATATATTGTATATAACGCACGGCAACACGAATATCACCCAACATCCGCGCGTTAATGAACCAGATATTAATTTTATCATATACAATCTACTGATTAGTTTTTTAAAATACTACCTACTCATCCATTCCCAAGGATATTGTTTTCTATGGAAATATTTATGGAAACGTATCGAAGACGACGGTACAACGAAAACAAGCAATCAGTGACATGCAGATTTCCTACGATAATTATTGACTACTTGGAAAGTATGAGGAAATATTATGACGTCTGTTCTTTTTACTGATTGTTTTTATTGCTTTATTGCCGTCTCGAAAATGACGTCAAATACTTCCTTCCACATCCTCAATAATCATCGCAGGTAATCTGTAAGGAAGTCCGCATCGACTAGGTAGTGCAGGTAATTTTTCAGCAGTTTTATTGGCTGAAACTGATTTTCTAACATAATGAAAGCAGAAGAATCTTTCCCAGTGAAATTCAGATTATTTTATGTGATTGACGGGTGAAGTTCTATGACGCGACGGTTTTGAGTATTGGCATTTTGCTATACTTTTAAATTAAAACGCTCATCAGTTTTTGAACAGTTTTTGTAGCTATAGTGTTCTTTTATAGGTTTTGTGTGCAATACTAGTTTTCGCTCATAATGCAACATCCGGACAAAAGAAGTAATTTTAAAAAGTGGATACATCCGGATTGCGATGCTACAAACCGTAATTCTACAGATGATACGTCATTTCATTCATTTCCGTTTCCTAATAGCGCAAGATGTATTACATGGCTTGTAAATTGCGGTTTGGATGATTTGGTTGAAATGAGCGAAACTGAATTAAAAAGGAAATTCATTTGTGGTAAACATTTTATTGTCTCAAGAAAGATGGTTGTCCACTCTTAGAAAATCTAAGAGCGACAACGGTAATATCGAAAATCGGTCATTTCCAAAGTAGACGAATTAGTGACAGAATCGATCGGTTGATAAATATGCAAAAAGCCATAAAATGTCGATAAGCAAAATTAATGATTCCTGTTTTAGAAAAGCACTAGAAAGGCAACTTTCTGGTTAGCTTTTAACTTTTATGTTGTAGCAGATATTTGAAAAATTAAAATATTTACGACTATACATTACATCTCGCCGGCATTGAATTATAAAATGCGCATCTTTTTCCATTTTCATCTTCGGGATTTCAATTTCTCCGGATATGAATGGCGTTCTTGTGTTCGACGAAATGGCAATACAGAAAGATTTCACTTTTCACCGACAGAAGTAAATTATTGAAAATTTTGAAAATTTTGAAACTTTACAAAGAAATTTAAGTGTGGATATGCAAATACTCGTTTTTATGGTCTGAGATTTGTTTGCCAGTTGGAAACAACCCATCGCGTATTGCATTTCAAGCGGCACAAGGAAATCACATATATTGTCATAGCTATTAAATTCAGTCCTTGATGCGTTATTTCATGTCGGCCTCAAAGTAAGAGTGGTTGTTTGCAATGCGTAACAGTAAAGGATTTTTTATTAGCAACAGGTAAGAAATGTATTTTATACTTGATTACTTACATTTGTTTAAGAGCTGCTGCAGGGATTGGCATTAACTAATAAATTCGTGTTATTAATAACTTTCTTCTCTAAGGAAATCACACTAATAGTTTTATTCGGACGAGATATAAATACTATTCATTTTATTAGATCCCAAAATAGATACGAATAATTTTATTTGGATCCGAAATGGGCGCTAATAATTTTATTACGCCAGAAAATAGATACGAATAAATTTATTCAGACGCGAAATGCAAATTAATATTTTTATTACACCACGAAATAGATGTAATCTCGAAGTGGACCAATAATTATACTCAAATTCTTTTTGCCGACTTCGAAAAGGAGGAGGTACTTAATTCGATCGCTATATTTTGTTGTGGGTCATTCCACGCCAACTGAGAAGCTGGATTTTGGTGATGTCAGGGATTTTGCTGAAAATTCAGTATGTTGTTCCTGAGATGACATAAGGGGGGGGTCCGCCTCATCGTTTCCCCAGATTCGTCTTTGGTTGGAAAATACAGACCGCCAAAGTCGACGTTTTCGCGCATCGGCGAAAATAGACCATTGCGCGAAAATTTTTTCTGAAGAAACTATTGGTCGTATCAATATGATTTAAATTTTGTTTTACTTGGGAAAGGCCGTTCTATTTAACTATATTTTTTGAATGGTTCGTAGATTAATTATTCAATGCAATAAATTTGCATAAACTTTTGACTTTTAAATAAAATATCGAAGGCAACGATCGCCGAATCTGAAATATATTTCAATATGTACCTTGGACCTTTGTCTATCGAAAACTGTTTTCTTTGGAATGGCAAAAATAGTCTAGGTATCGGATAAAGACAATTAACCAGCGACCCGACCGGCCGGGTCCATAGTAGACCATTGCGGGAGAATTTTTTCTGAGAAAACTACTGGTCGTATCGATATGATTGACATTTTGTTTTACTTGGGAAAGGTCGCTCTATGTAACTATATTTTTTGAATGGTTCGTACATTAATTATTCAATGCAATAAATTTGCATAAACTTTTGACTTTTAAATAAAATATCGAAGGCAACGATCGCCGAATCTGAAATATATTTCAATATGTACCTTGGACCTTTGTCTATCGAAAACTGTTTTCTTTGGAATGGCAAAAATAGTCTAGGTATCGGATAAAGACAATTAACCAGGAACCCGACCGGCCGGGCGCGTCACCGCTCGGCCAGCCAAAGAGCGTCGTCACTCGCGCGGTACCTGCTGCCCTATTCATGACAGAGTCTCTTAGGGATTACCTGCACTACTCATTGACCACGTGGATGGTAAAGTTAATCCTGAACCTCGGACTGTCTATAAAGTCATAAACACCTTTTCCTCTTTGTGCTTTTCGGACTTGAGACCGGCAATGGGCCACATAACGAAAATGTTGGATTATTAGGTCAAGCTGGAGATTGCACCCCATATAAAATGCACTATCTAGGCCGTACTGGAGAACAATATAATGGAGCTCTCTTCGTCGGTTTCTAGAAGGGCTTTCGATAAATGGCCCTTTACCTTCTGCTTCGGCAAAACCTAAGACGAATGGAAACATTGCTTTCTATACCTGTACCGTCAATCCTATACTATATAACATAGCATTACAGTGGCCAACAGAAGTCTGTTTTTCTGGCAACTCTCTGTCGTAGACATCGTTATTCCGTAAATTCTGTGACTAGTTTGTGTGGTGCTGTTAGTAGAAATGGCGCGTTTTTGCTGTAATCCGTTTAAGAAAATTGGGCATTCAACCTACAAGAAAAATCTGAGGAGAGTCTCTGGGGATATGTGTGCAAAATCGTTTCTGCCGTTAGGAAGTTACGTTTGTAGTTCATGCCGCCAGCAGTTAGCAGAAATTGTATACTTGGAGGAAATTGAAGACTCTATGCCAGGACCATCAGCGTTGATGGAAGGTCAGTCGTCCAGTTCCTCCAATTCCGATTCTGATCCCAACATTATAGATTCAGTGCTAAATCATATTAACGAGATAATGAGCTTCTTCGGGAAATCCACCTTTTGTCCGGGAGAGTTATCATCTATTTTATTACATAAGGACATTCCAGGCTTTATAGATGCGTGTACAGGTAAATTGCTTGATAGGGGTGGTAGGGATATGACTAACCAAGGCATTGTTAAGGCGGGTGATTCGGAGATTATAGCACAGTTAAAACATAAATTCGATACAACTAGAAGCCATAGCGAAAAGATTCAAATCCTAACTATTCTTCCGCGATCGTTTAGCACTAGGCAAATACAAAACATATTCGGGGTTTCATATCGTATGGTAACTGCAGGAAAATCTCTTCAAACATCTAAAGGGGTTCTATCTTCACCCAATCTTAAGAAAGGTCGAGCTTTGTCCGATAGCGTGAAGTCAACCGTAACCGAATTTTATAACAACGATGAAATTAGTCGGTTAATGCCAGGGAAGAAAGATTTTGTATCCGTAGTACAAAATGGACAGCGCGTACATATTCAAAAACGTTTAGTGTTAGGGAATTTGACAGAAATATTCGAAGCGTTTAAAGAGAGTCATCCCACGACAAAAATCGGATTCAGTTCGTTTGCGCATCTTAGACCGCGACAATGCGTGTTAGCAGGTACGAGTGGCACACACACGGTTTGCGTCTGTGTAATTCATGAAAATTTTAAATTAATGTTAGCGTCTTTAACCCAAATTCAACCGGATAGGAAACAGTTATATTTGAATAATTATACAGATATCATAGAAAGTACAGTTTGCGATAATTCTACTCATTTTTGCTATTTAAATCAATGTTCAAATTGCCCAGGCTTTACACATGTTAGACACGCGATACAACAAGTATTTGACGATAGGTTTATTGACTCCGTAACATATTCGGTTTGGCTTCACACTGATCGATCATTATTGAAAAGTCTCACATCTTCCACACATGAATTTCTTGATAGTCTCGAAGAAAAAATGCCCCTTCTTCGCACTCATGATTTCATCGCAAAAATGCAGAGCCCTTTTTTGAATGAAATAAAGGATTGTCTTCAGCCTGGAGAATTCATTATTCTCGCTGATTTCTCTGAGAATTACACCTTTGTAATTCAGGATGAGATTCAGAGTTATCATTGGTCTTCTGATCAGGCTACCATTCATCCCTTCGTTTTGTATTCTAGAGAAAATGATGAGCTAAAGTCATTCAATTTTGTTGTAATTTCGGAAGAACCGAAACACGATACCGTGGCAGTGCATTTATTTCAATCGAAATTAATCGAATTCCTCAGACAGCAGTCACGGGAAGAAATACGAAAACTAATCTATTTTAGTGATGGTGCCGCTTCCCAATACAAAAATAAAAAGAATTTTATTAATTTGACGCACCACCGTAAGGATTTTGGTATCCCAGCCGAGTGGCATTTCTTCGCCACGGCACACGGGAAAAGTCCCTGTGATGGTTTAGGAGGGACAATCAAAAGATTAGCAGCAAGGAGCAGTTTGCAACGTTCTCCTCAAAATCAAATAACCACTCCTCTCCAATTATTCGATTGGGCGCGGTCTTCGTTAACACATATAAACGTAGCATTCGTTACACGGTCAGAACATGAGCTTCACGCATGTTCTTTAGAACCTCGTTTTTCTATAGCAAAGCAAATTAAGGGTACGCAACAATTTCATAGCTTTTATCCAGTCGGGGACAATAAATTACGCGTGAAAAGATTTTCATTTGACAGTCACAGCACCACAGTTAATATTTCCTAAGAATTTGTAAGCACAGCCACTCCCTTCACCTCACCCCTCTCATTTTACCCGACATCTGGGATATCCCATTGGGATATCTCACCTGACTTACAAGTCACATAAACACTTTTTTAATGTGGCCTGTTGCCGGTCTCAAGCCCGGGAAACACAGAGAGGAAAGAGTGTTTATGACTTTATAGACAGTCCGAGGTTCAGGATTAACTTTACCATCCACGTGGTCAATGATTAGTGCAGGTAATTCCTAAGAGACTCTGTCATGAATAGGGCAGCAGGTACCGCGCGAGTGACGACGCTCTTTGGCTGGCCGAGCGGTGACGCGCCCGGCCGGTCGGGTTCCTGGTTAATTGTCTTTATCCGATACCTGGACCATTTTTGCCATTCCAAAGAAAACAGTTTTCGATAGACAAAGGTCCAAGGTACATATTGAAATATATTTCAGATTCGGCGATCGTTGCCTTCGATAGTTTATTTAAAAGTCAAAAGTTTATGCAAGTTTATTGCATTGAATAATTAATGTACGAACCATTCAAAAAATATAGTTACATAGAGCGACCTTTCCCAAGTAAAACAAAATGTCAATCATATCGATACGACCAGTAGTTTTCTCAGAAAAAATTCTCCCGCAATGGTCTACTATGGACCCGGCCGGTCGGGTCGCTGGTTAATTGTCTTTATCCGATACCTAGACTATTTTTGCCATTCCAAAGAAAACAGTTTTCGATAGACAAAGGTCCAAGGTACATATTGAAATATATTTCAGATTCGGCGATCGTTGCCTTCGATATTTTATTTAAAAGTCAAAAGTTTATGCAAATTTATTGCATTGAATAATTAATCTACGAACCATTCAAAAAATATAGTTAAATAGAACGGCCTTTCCCAAGTAAAACAAAATTTAAATCATATTGATACGACCAATAGTTTCTTCAGAAAAAATTTTCGCGCAATGGTCTATTTTCGCCGATGCGTGAAAACGTCGACTTTGGCGGTCTGTATTTTCCAACCAAAGACGAATCTGGGGAAACGATGAGGCGGACCCCCCCCTTATGTCATCTCAGGAACAACATACTGAATTTTCAGCAAAATCCCTGACATCACCAAAATCCAGCTTCTCAGTTGGCGTGGAATGACCCTGTATATTTTTCCAGCGATATTTCTGCGATGGATGTACCAATTGGGATGAAACTTTCTGTACTGTGTAAGGAATACTCTCGCAGTGGTCTTACTTATAAAAGAAGAAACTGTGACAGGTTATGAAATTTTAACCAACACTAAAAGGTTGAAAATAAAATAATCATAAAAACACATTTTTTGAAAAATAATTGTTTGTCTGTATATCCGCGATAAACTTGAAAACGGCTCGACTGATTTTATTGCACTTTTCCCTCCTCTATATTGTTATGTTCCAGGCAAATTGTAAGCTATAAAATTTTGCAATATTAATTATTTATAGAGGGTATTCCAAAACTATATCAAATTTTTCAAATGAAATGTCATATCGAGCGGTACATCGTTAAAAAGATCTTTTCGAAACCAGCAAATCTAAAAAATAAATAATTCGCTATCGTGGTTCGTTTAAAAATGGCGGCCAGTCAAAGTTTCAAACCACTCAAGTGCCACCCGGGTGAAGCCAATTAAGATTTCTAGTCCACTTATACATCCTTTTGCAACAAAGATAATTATAACAACCTATTATTCTCAAAATTAAGTTATTGCAAGTGTTACATATCAACAATGCACTTAATATAATATACGTACATGTGTGTTGGATAAAATTGACAGAGCCAATTCATAGAAAAGTGCATCATATTATAAAACATATAGATTGCTAACGCAAAATATACAAAAAATTAAAATCTACAGAATTAATTTTTATCTAAAATTAACACTTTTCAAGAGTAATTCGAAAAATTAATTACGTGGCGTGAGAATTAAAAGCATTATTATCTCTTTGTAAAGGGATGAACCCTGCGCTAGCAGACGCACAATCATTAAGGGTCATTGGACACCTGCTGTACAGGTTACTGTGACTTTCTATGGTTTCGTAGCTTACTAGGAAACCTTATAATTTAATTGCGTCATGTCCCTATGCGACAGCTAGAGCGTCCGCTCCTCTAATTCTATAATCCTCTTGTTCAAAACTTTTGAAATAAGTATGTAAAAATTAGCGAATACATTCAAGTAAACTTTCAGCGGTAATTACGAAATAATTAGTTTTGAAAATAATAAAGTTTCAATTTAACAGGGTCTGACTTATCATATTTTCGACACAAACTCAATAAAAATTACAGTTTTTTGGCGTTCAGAATCACGAAACCCTACTTTAACAAGTGATCTGACACGCAACTTATCATTTTTTTAAAACAAACCGGTTATCATAACCTGTAACTTCAACACTTTTGGAAATCTGTTAATGAAATTTTGAGAGGACAGTTAAAGTATAATACCATCGAATAAATGCACTTTTGAAACATCGATTTTTTTACCCTCTCAAGATATATATTTGCCCTTAAGAGGAATTAGGACGAGCTTTATTTTTGAGACTTTATTATGCACACATTAAGGTGCTATTTTCAACAGAAATTCTTATACAGTTTGAAGTATCTGTGGAGGTCCTCGGCGTGTTGAAGATGTACGCTTTTCGAAATGCGATCAATGAAACGGATAATTGAAACCTTTTCAAATTTTATTTTGGGGTTGATATAAATTAATTTGATTCGTAACATATGAATCGTTGCTTCGACCAAGTGATTTGCTTCGTATCAAACACCCTCGAGAGTGAAAACTTTATTGTACATCGTAATTAAATTAATTTTATTAATTTTATTAATTTAATAAAAATTATTCACACACATTCGTCAATTAATTAGACGCAGCCCAATGAAACAACCGGTTTGAAAATTTGATTCAATTATGGACTTGTTTATTCGTTCTTATTAAAAATAACAATGAAAATATATTAATCATTTTATTATTAACTAAATACTCTGTGTATTGACTTTCGAATTACATTAACAATTAGATATACCGAAATTGGAAGAATATGACCTTCATTTCATAACCGGCTATTTAAGCAGTTACGCCAAGAATAGTTATATAAACTGCCGGTACGTTTAGTGTTAAGGTATCTCAAGAAAAAGAATCGCAAAAATAGAGGTACGATTTGTCAATTTTTTACTTACAGTGCGTAATAATTTCCTGTAATTTTCATTTCGATAATTGCAGTAACAAACACACTATAACAATTTTCTTAAGGCTATCGGCACTGAAATGTGCCTATCATAACTTGTCATACAATCCATCAATTCGTGAAAAAAATCGGATCTGATTTTCTGAACAGAATTATCAACTTAGCTAAGCAAGTTCTTTTTGTTTCGCTACTAACTTTTTTTTATATAACAAATACTGTTTGAATAGCTTAAACTTTATAAAAAAAAACAACTCGATCAGTGAATTCAAATAGGCAAATCTTTCGCTACAATTTAAATTTAAAGGGTTATGTTTAAATGTTTACCAAATATAGTAAAAATGACCACCAAACAAATTTGTTGTTCACCAAAGATTAAAATTCGGGTCCTTGGTAAGTTAATCCTAACCAACTCTTGGATTAACTTAGAAGAGGTAATTTTAGCAAAATTTGGTGAAGGAAAGTATTTTTCTGGGGTCAAAGTTTAATTTGGTGAACATTTAAATTTGTCTACTTATACGGGTCAACTAAATCATATAAAATAATCAATTTACTTGGATTCAGTTAACATGAAAGCACTTATAAGTGCGAAAATGAAAAAAATCAAAATACATCTAGCGGATTAAAAAAAAGGATTCGCACACCCAGTATTTTTCTTTAAAAAAGAAAACTCTCCTCTCTGGAAAAAAAATATATTTTCTTCAAGAACAAAGTTTTGTGAATTGAATTATTTGATATTTACTTATTATGTATTTTAATACTTTAAATCGAATATTTAAATTTAGCCTTATGTAATTCGAAATTTATATACGATGCATTTATTAAGCAGTAACCGCATTGAACGAATACCGAGAATCTTTTTGTTGCTCAATGTTTTACTATAATTCGTATTGTTTTTCCGTCTACGCTATTATCCACGTATAAAAAACACGCATCAACTTTTATTGGTTGAGTTACGAATATCCTGGGACTTAAGCGTAATAAATTAATAAAACGTAATAAATTAATAAATAGTAGCACAACATCATAATAAAAAAAGGGAAGGTCTTCCATTGTTTATAAGAAGAGTGTGAGACCTGTCAGTTCGAAACCTCTACCCATTTTTTTCTAAGTCTGTAAATCAATCTATAATACTTCTTCAAAAAATCAACTGTAATGATCAACTATAAGTATTGTTTAAAAATCACAAAAATCCCAGATTTTACCAATTCAACGGCATTTAAGAACTACGAGCGTTTGATTTTCATACACCTGAAATGCATCATGACAACTGAAATCTTATAAGTGCTATTTAAACTACATTATGAAATACCGAAAATATAATGGGGAGTTTCGACCTGCCAGGTCTGACACTCCAAAATATCGGACGTAATTCTTAACCCTTTCGATACAACGGGTGACTGTAGTCATCCGCTACGAAATTTCGTATTTAAGCTGGACTTACAGTTTCAGTTTTACTTCGTTGCAAAATACTTTGATGCAAATGTACAGGGTGATTCACTTGCCTTTGAATCGCCAATGATGGATATAGGCCGTTGAAAATGGTATAATTATGTGGTGTTGAGTAATTTTAATATAAAGGAGTATTTACCGAGTCCTTTCCACGCATTGACATTTATTTATAATATCAAATTATACCAATAATGGAAATAAATGGAACTTAAGTGTGAAGGGAATGATTAAAAGGCAAGTGACTCACCCTGTATAATGTGTACGTTTTTGGCGCGGGGCCTCGTTTTACGGGAGGGCGCGCGCGTCGCGGACCGCCGCAGTGAAAAGGTTAAGTGCCGTAGAATCGGTAAAATCTGACTTTTCAATGATTTTTTAAAAATACCTATTCGAGGAGAATTATTCTACATTGGTTTATGAACTTATACAAAAAGATAAGCGTCACCAAGCTGTATTCACTCATTGTACAGTCCAATGTAAATAGTTTGTAGTCATTCGTATTAGTAATGCATTATTCGCATAAATGACAAAGGTCTTACATTGTGGTAAAACACATTTAAACACATAAAATTCAGCAGCTAACAACAGAAACTTATAGGAACTTTTCGGTATGAACCGGGAACTTGTTCAAAAAACACGAAATATGAACAAAAAAATCGTTGTTGTTCCTCTAAGGACACAACGTTACAGTTACTCCTTTACTTCAGCAATAATGAGGTACTTTTTCTTTCTCAGTGTTGTTGAATACTTTTGTATTATCCATATTGGTATTTTGTCTTTGCTAGCATCAACATATGAGCAGCGCGCTGAAACTTTTGTCGCTGGCAATAGAAACATTTTTTCTAAGAACCGGCCCTTTTTCAGGAAACACAAAATATCGCCAAAACATTCTTCAATACTGATCTTTGTTACAGACAAATTTAAGAAACCATAATGTAAAAATCTATACTAATATATAAAGAGAGATAATAATAATATAATATTGTGAAGAGAATTTTATTTCGTTTTAAGAACATTTATTTTCTTTTAAAAATGGAACTCTCTTCTTAAAGAAAAATTGAATTTTCTTTTTAAAAAAACATTCCTTTGTGTCAACATTTACTCCAAGACTAGATTTTATTACGTTTAATCCTCGAAAGCTGATTTAATCTTGTCAGGACAATAACTTCAAAAATTGTCAAGACAGAATTAAAATAGCTTCTTACGCACCAAAAACTTCAGTAATTTTGAAAACAACTGAGCGAATTTTCATGCGTTATTCTACCCTAGACAAATAGGCTACATACTGAATTCCAGTTAGAATATATTTCTAACAAAGATAGTTGTAACAACCTCGTATTCTTGAAATTAACTTATCGTTAATGTGAATACATAATAAATGTCATTACAGTTTCTTAGTAAGCATTTAAATGTTGAAGTCCTTAATGTTTCTATTGTATGTTACAAACACTGTTGTATTGCTTATATGTTGATGGTATCAAAGACAAAATACCAAAACATTCAGCAAGAATGGGTAACAAAAAGTTTCTTTGCATTCTTCCAGTAAAGAGATAACTTAATATTAATACTGCAAACTTTGGGGCCTGCATGAATTTAGCCACCAATTTTTCGTTTGTTTTTTTTAGTTGTTCCAGGTTGTTCTATGTTTGTTCTAAAGTGTTACAAAGTAACGAATGGAAAACAAAGACAAAAAACGTGTCAGAAAAGTCCACAAAACTATTTTTACTATTAAAACTATTTTCTAGTTGTTCTAAAGTATTAATTACCTACAACAATATTTGGCAAAGTTATAGCAAAAACAGTGTGGAACACGTAACCTTATGTTTGTGGTATTATATGTTTCTTGAAAAAGTTTTCTACATGAAATTTTTCAAAATTGCTTGATATTTCTTTTGTCATCGACGAAAGTAACTACATATTCCTCATATATTGATGACATTAGAGACAAAATAGTAACAGAAGTAGTAACAAACTGTTTAAGGTAATGAACAACAAAAAGTTCATCTGTGTTCCCTCAGTGAGAACACAATTTTGGATGTCACACAAAGCATCTAGCAAAATTATCCCAACTCCGAAATAACGAACTCCAAATTCAAAACCAAAACAGATAGTTTCAACTATTGCTAGACTTTAAAAATATCTAAATGTATTGTTTAGTCACTTTAATGAAACAAACACAGTGGCAAAATGATTGTTCAAGTTTCCAACTTGTTCAACTCCGAAAGAGCAAACTCCAAATTCAAAACCAAAAAAGAGTTTTTACTATTGTTCGATTTTAATAAAAATATGTGAATATATTCTTTAGTTACTTTAATGAAACAAACACAGTGGCAAAATGATTGTTCAAGTTTCTAACTTTCTCAACTCCGAAAGAGCAAACTCCAAATTCAAAACCAAAAAAAAAGGGTTTCCACTATTGTACGATTTTAAAAATATCTAAATGTATTGTTTAGTCACTTTAATGAAACAAACACAGAGGCAAAATGATTGTTCAAGTTTCCAACTTGTTCAACTTTGAAAGAGCAAATTCCAAATTCAAAACCAAAAAAGTGTTTCCACTATTGTTAGATTTTAAAAATATGTGAATGTATTGTTTAGTCGCTTTAGTTAAACAAACACAGTGGCAAAGTGATTGTTCAAGTTTCCAATTTCTCCCACTTCAAAATAACAAACTCCAAATTCAAAACCAAAAAATAGTTTCCACTATTGTTAGATTTTAAAAATATGTGAATGTATTGTTTAGTCACTTTAGTTAAACAAACACAGTAGCAAAATGATTGTTCAAGTTTCCAATTTTTTCAACTCTGAAAGAACAAACTCCAAATTCAAAACAAAATAAGAGTTTCCACTATTGCTAGATTTTAAAAATATGTGAATGTATTGTTTAGTCGCTTTAGTGAAACAAACACAGTGGCAAAGTGATTGTTCAAGTTTCCAATTTCTCCAACTTCAAAATACCAAACTCTAAATTCAAAACCAAAAAATAGTTTCCACTATTGTTAGATTTTAAAAATATGTGAATGTATTGTTTAGTCGCTTTAGTTAAACAAACACAGTGGCAAAGTGATTGTTCAAGTTTCCAATTTCTCCCACTTCAAAATAACAAACTCCAAATTCAAAACCAAAAAATAGTTTCCACTATTGTTAGATTTTAAAAATATGTGAATGTATTGTTTAGTCACTTTAGTTAAACAAACACAGTAGCAAAATGATTGTTCAAGTTTCCAATTTTTTCAACTCTGAAAGAACAAACTCCAAATTCAAAACAAAATAAGAGTTTCCACTATTGCTAGATTTTAAAAATATGTGAATGTATTGTTTAGTCGCTTTAGTGAAACAAACACAGTGGCAAAGTGATTGTTCAAGTTTCCAATTTCTCCAACTTCAAAATACCAAACTCTAAATTCAAAACCAAAAAATAGTTTCCACTATTGTTAGATTTTAAAAATATGTAAATGTATTGTTTAGTCACTTTAATGAAACAAACACAGAGGCAAAATGATTGTTCAAGTTTCCAACTTGTTCAACTTTGAAAGAGCAAATTCCAAATTCAAAACCAAAAAAGTGTTTCCACTATTGTTAGATTTTAAAAATATGTGAATGTATTGTTTAGTCGCTTTAGTTAAACAAACACAGTGGCAAAGTGATTGTTCAAGTTTCCAATTTCTCCAACTTCAAAATACCAAACTCCAAATTCAAAACCAAAAAATAGTTTCCACTATTGTTAGATTTTAAAAATATCTAAATGTATTGTTTAGTCACTTTAGTTAAACAAACACAGTAGCAAAATGATTCTTCAAGTTTCCAACTTTTCCAACATTAAGACCTGTCGCACACAACAGACACCCATTGGCCAACCTTTTTGTCCATTAGATTGTTCACTATGGATTCTTATTCCTGTATGAATCCATCTGTTTAGTTATCTACGTACGGTGCTGCATAAAAATTCATTGCAAATATTCCAACCAACAAAATAGTCGTCCACCAATAGTCTTTCGTGTGCGGCAGCCCTAAAACAATAAACTCCATCTTCAAAACAGAGAGAAATCCTCCATTATTCTTATTAGAATTTAGAAGTATGCGAATGAATTTCTCAATCGCTCTTAAACATAGTAACAGAATGATTCTTCGACTTTCCAACTTCTTGGAAACAAACAGATTTAATTCCACCTTTCTTAAACTTCCAAAGTGTGTCTTTCTTGCGTCACTCTAATTCTCCAGTGAGTATAAAACATTGTTAACTCTAATCGTACTACGATGTGACTCTGAGTCACATTTCAGGATTGAACTCAAATTTTTGGATTCTTTCATATTCCATTTCCAACAATTTATATAGCTTGTGTATAATATTTTCTGTTTACATAGCTTGTTTGGATACATAAATGAATTTAAACTATAAACGACAATAACATTTTAATTAATACCATGATTCTCATCAGTGACTGAGAGTCGCATCATAGTATATGATTCGCTATAAAAACCCATGGTACGATTAGAGTCAAAGAAAGTATCGCAATAACATATTTACAAAACTAGAAGTTTGCGTGTACAGGGTGATTCACTTGCCTTTGAATCGACAATAATTATACGGTGTTGAGTAATTTTAATATAAACGAGTATTTACCCAGTCTTTTCCACGCACTGACATTTATTTATAATATCAAATTCTACCAATAATGGAAATAATTGGAACTCGAGTGCGAAGGGATTGATTAAAAGGCAACTGACTCACCCTGTACACGCGCAAGAAAAATTTGCTTTCTACTCACTCGGAGAACGTTTCCTGCGCGTCTTGGAACTGAAACAATAACGAGAACTTAGTTACGATGCTTTTCTTTCGTTAAAACAGTAACGATATCATTATAAAGTATTCGTACCTCATCCTCTTCGATATCGGACATTCTGTTCTTTGGATTCACTTCCTAAAACGATAATGCGAATTATTGGCCGAACAGGAATATCCAATGAAGAATGATGGCGTCTCTCCCATACTCCAATATCTTAGGGACATTTCTCGCCAATAATACTGCCAGATAGCGGAAGAATTACTTTCCAGATTAGATAATTGCTTGTCAAGGTAAGAGCTTCGAGTGGAACGTTTTCACAGATACTTGATATTTATATATCTCGTTTCATGGCGAATCCTTCTGGATAGAAAGTCGATAATGGAATATGTAAAATATCAAAGCGGTTCCAATAATCGTTTTCCATGCTTGAATAAATTCTCCGTTCGCAGTAGAACCTTCTTTATCCAAAGTTATCGCAAACTTTTCTCCCAGTTTCTCTCAGTTATCGAACCAATCGTAATACGGCTTTATTTTGAGCTAAATCATATGTAATTTCTGTGCGCTAATTGAACAGTCTGTAATAAAATTCATATATTTCAAGAAGAATCATAAAAGTATAACCAAGCGTTAAGATAACAAAATAGTCGGTTAACCGAGAGTCGTACAATGTTTCTACAATGTTTCAAAAATATTTCAAAAAAAAGAACCCTTTTTCAACTTTTTAGTTTGGATAATCGAAGTCCTACTGCAATAACACTAGATGTTAATAAAACAGCAACACTAAATCCATGTAGTTAGTAAGAGTGACGGAGCGTTAATTAAGAAAATATAGTCAAGGCTTAATTAAATGCGGATGATAATATATAATGCGGTAAGTGCTGTATTGGAACAATGGCTGTAATTAGTTAGGGATTTCATTATTTCAATCGCACAGTCTTCAGCATGTAAATAGAAACAATTATAGAAAAAAACAAAAGAAAGTCACAATGTTTATTCATCAGTTATGAATTAGGATTATTTTCATTCGAGAAGATATTTAATCTTTGCAATCTTTACAGACTGTAATAACTGTAATCACTGTGAAATGATAGATTGAAGTGTATATTATGTAAAAACATATCGAAATTTATGGATGATTTCAAGCAAACTTTCAAGAGTTTTTGCACCTATGTATATGCTGACAATTGTAGGTAGAAACATTGTGGGTTAGTGGGACGACAGTTATTTGCTCAGCATAGTTTCCAGAGACACGAAGAGTACAAAATGGAACAAGACTGTAGGAGTTTAAATAATTCAACTTGCACTTACATTTCTTCAACTTTCGCAAAAAACTCTTAGAACCAAGTTTATCGCTGGCTGGCTATGCTCCGCTAAATATACTTGATTAATATGATACTGCAGGGATTTAATTGAGTAGAACAATTCAATTATCATTAGCCGCTTGGGGAAATGCGGGGAAAGCTTCATTTTGTACATTTCTTTTCTTTATAGATTTCGTCGGGAATCTGTGCCACTCCGCAGATGACAACTATCGATCCTACTTCTCGAAAATGAAAATTCGTCCTCGCAAGGAAAACGAACTGCAGGAAATATTGCAAGAATATTTGCTAGCTCGAATTGTGGCGAAACCGGTTTGAAGATCGTAGTAGTAGAGAATTTTGCTAAAATGATTCATATGATGATGTGGCTAAGTCAGTTTTTGCTTGGCCGGAGTCGATGGAATTTATACAGGCGAAATAAGAAACCCATTTGGTATTAGCTTTGAGCGTAAACAATGTGTATCAGCAATTGTAGCTAATGTGCGTGTATAATTGGAATATGCCGAGATTGTATTCACTTATGGCAAATATTCGGGATTACCCGTACTCACCACTGCTTTTGGAATAGTTATAATAGAGAACTATTGCAACCTGTTCGTTCGAAACGGAAACAAGAGACTGTCACGCTTGCACAACCTTGTATCTACGAGTTCTTGAGGTGTAAATAATGTGTATGATCTGCGATAAGTGTGAGGATATCTATATAATTCTAACTCCGAGTGCTTATTGCTTATCGGTGGTCCGCTATTGTAATACTGAACGCTTGAAGTTGGACACTGGTAATATATACTGTTCCGTTGTGCCAGAGATGGCGTTTTCAAGCTTGCAGAAAAGCGCGGCATTTTCAAAATGCCACTATTACGAGTGCTCGAGTTTTTACCAGTAAACGGTTCGGTGGGATTTTTGAATTTGTTCGGTAAAACTCGAAACTTTTAAATTATTGAATTAATACATTTAGTAACGATTGAATAAAATCTTCTTGATTGAAATTATCAACTTCAAAGATGTTGTTGATAATCAGATTTCATTGAAATTCGTATTCAGTGTTTAAATTAAAAAGAATTATAAATACAAATTATTACCTCCATTTTCGACAAATTTCTAATGTTTAAATCAGATTAACTTAATTCTATGTACTTACCTGTAAGGAGATCCTCTCCTAGGTGGGTAATACAAATTGGTGTGGTATATTACGGTATTTTTCATTTGGTACCATGCTTTCCTCTAGTTTCTGCTATTTCTGCTTGCAATAATACGGCGAACACTTTTCACATTTCTTGATGTTCACACAGTCAGTTGAAGTGTCTTCCCAAAACTGCAGAAAACCGAAAATATATAAATATACATATTCAAAAAAATCGGTTTTATTACAACAGGCGTTATAAAGAGAAATTATCTATTGAATGAAGAAATGTAAATTTCTGTATACGTCTTTGGATATATTACAAGAATATAGGACCACATTTTAACAGAATTAAATTAAATATTAACAAAATTGTTAAATATTGTTCAGTGTGGGCAAAATAAGAAATATCTTTAATGGCTACCACAATTTGTGTTCTTGTATTCATCAGACACAGAAAAATGATATACAATGTTAAACTATACGAGTGTTTTTATTGTTTCCATGAAAACAAAGGGAAAAAGAATGGAATTTGACAAAATGAATCTTACGTGAAGCAAAAATATCAACTTTATCACGAAAATTTCAACTATTTCACATAATGGGATAATTGTTGCATGAAAGATACAGAAAGTTTATTTTATATATCTATAAAACTTAAAGCACCAGGTTTTATTCTTTATTCAAAACTTATGATGGCCAATTTTTTACAGATGTCCACAATATTTCATACTTCTGTTAAAATAACAGATTTTTGCGTACAAATGTTGATATGTATTCTTAAAACATGTCTAAAAATGCATGCTAAATTTCAATTCTTTTATCCAATAATCCTTTTTCATTTTACTCCTAAAGATTACATAACAATGATGTTTTTCAGTGGAAATACCCTATTAAAATACAAAACATCAGTTTGGTGCTTTTTATTATCTACAGAAGAATGAAATCAATATTGAAATAAACAAACTACTGTACTATACGCAAAAGTTCAAATGTTAAAGGTTTTATAATTACTTTGAAAAAAATCACCCAAAAAGGAAAAAAAATATGAACATTCAAAGTTGCATTACGTTTTCGGAGTGATACTGGGAACGAAAGGTTACAATCACACCTTGAAAATGGAATCATTGAAATATACAGTGAGTAAAAAAGTATTCTCACATCCAGATTTTATGAAACAACTTTTCTTAAAGGAGAAAACGTTTTCTTTAAGAAAATTTGCTTTCTCTCGAAAACAAAACTATCTTCTATATCAGAATGTACTCAAAGGAAAAGGGGTATGCGAATACTTTTTTTAAAAAAAAATATGAACTAGACGAGATGAGTTCGTTAAATCTGAAGGAAAATATAAACAATGGCACATTCAGAGTTGCATTACGTTTTTGGAGTGATACTGGGAACGAAAGGTTACAATCACACCTTGAAAATGGAATCATTGAAATATACAGTGAGTAAAAAAGTATTCTCACATCCAGATTTTATGAAACAACTTTTCTTAAAGGAGAAAACGCTTTCTTTAAGAAAATTTGCTTTCTCTCGAAAACAAAACTATCTTCTATATCAGAATGTACTCAAAGAAAAAGGGGTGTGCGAATACTGTTTTTAGCCACTGTATTAATAAAGAAGGGAAAAATTAAAAATTTCTTACCTGGCGAGAATACACGAGGATCTTCGACAACAACTGACATAATGAAAACCCTTCACAAAATAAACCGTGATTCAAATTATATGCGTTCGAAACTACACTTTTAATAAACCATTCACGACACGATCACACACGCGGTCCCAGGAGAAGTGCTGCGCTGTTCCTCGCAGTCCTCTTGCTCGAAACGCATATCGCTTTCCCCACTCCGTAGCAGATCCTTTCTTCGTACTGCGGACTACGTGGCTAAAGACAAAAGTCCTTTCATCCTCTGCGCTGCGCAGCCAACAGTCGACGGCGTTATCAGTAACCGTTACACATCTACCACCTCGGATGCCTGACTCTTCAAAGTCTCAAATATCCCGTCAGCGTTTAGTCTCCGGTGCTCATTCGTTCCTGCTAATGTACAGTGGGTATAAAAAGTATTCGCAGTCTTTTAAAATAAAATCTAAAGATGAATATTGTAGTGGGAATATATTTCTTTCCTCTTAAAAGGGAAACTTTCTTCTTTAACCCTTTAACTGCTGCCATCGTCTATTGGCGATTGGCCCTATAAATAGTTTTCTGGTAACTGCAGCTGCTTGTAACTTTATCAATGGTCTTTTACGTTTGTAACAAACCGTGAAATTAAGCCAGTGACCTCTTGCTCAGCCATACTACACATATTTGTACATAATAGTCAGTATAATAGTTTGTAACAAATTCTTAGACGTACTACAATAAATATCTAATTATAATATTTTAATATTTTTGATTATTATTTTAAATCCGTATATTTTACAATAATAACAAACATTTTCTTTCACATTACAATTGTAGCGAAATATCAGACTAATTGCGCGGTTAAAGGGTTAATGGAATTGGTTTTTTGTTAAAAAAGAAACTTTATTCTATATGAAAACTTATTCCGAGAAAAGGGTGTGCAAATACTTTTTTTTATTCAGTGTAATTTAAGTAAATTTTAAATGTAAACCTGATTGATACTGATCTATAATATTATCAATTTGCACTTATTACTTTTAAACTTTTTTCCTGTGTTAAATAACAAGTAATATATTTTCACTCCCATTTCAATGCAACAATCTTGCGAGGTTCAGCAAAAATTGCCGGCCGAAAATATGTTGACACTAAATGTATCATGCTCAATCAAATGATTGGTTTGAAAATTCGATTCAACTATGAACTTGTTTTTCGCCGCCCTTGTTAAAACTAAAATTGAAGATATAATTTTTGCCATTATCATCTAATGTGAATTTTGTATTAGTTTTTCATATTAAACCGATAATTATCGAAATTATGACCTTTGTGTCACAATTTGTGACACCCAGCATTTTTGGAATATATTTTCGCGAAAAACACAATTGTCCCCTTTAAGAAAGTTTATTTCTTCTTAAGTAAGATACTTTCTTGATTAAGAAAATGTATATCTATTAAGAGAAACCAATCTTCTTCTTTAAGGACATATTTCATTTTTTCAAAAACAATGGTCGTGTGAATACTTTTTTACTAGTACTTAAATTTACTAGCGACAAATTGAACGGTAGTGCTTCAAAAATTGAGTATCCGCCGATCTTTTATATTAACATACTGCTAATCATTCACTAAATTTAGTTTTCAATCACGCAAGCACGTCTGACATAAATAATTGTCTAGATATAATTAATAGCAACAAATGTATTATTCATCAAGGTATTGAATTTTACATATTAATGATCCACAACAGTTAATGTGTTGCATCATACATAAATTGAATAACACCTTTACAACTTATGATAATATATTATTAACATAATAGACCGTAAAAACTGTTCACAAGAAACTTCTATTGTATTCTGAGGTGTGTTTTATTTATACATCCGACTTCATTCACCGACCAGACAAAAGTGAATCTCAGCAAACATTTATCTTCTAACAGTTCCCCGTGTGGAAGTTCATTCTTTTTTTTTTATTATATTACATACTACTTGCGTCTTGTTTGAGCACCACAGTTCAAAATTATCTCTTAATTTTATATTCTCAGCAGAAGGCAACCTTGTAACCAGCAAAAGGAAACTTCTCAGGCTTTTTGAAACTCGCTGGATTTTACGTCTGTTGTTACGCATCCAGCCCTGCACTCGCTGCCTGGAGTCAGCGACATATGACATCGGAATGCCCGTAACATAAACTATACGAATTAAACACCAGTACGAAGAAGAGTGCGTTCCACAATAATCCTTTGTGCCGAACAGTATAATAAATATAATACGAATTTTTCAATTGCATGATTTTAATAAAATGCACCGAAAAGAAATAATAATTTAGGTAATATAACATTCTCTTGGTCATACAGTGGGTAAAAGAAATATTCACTTACTCTGATTTACTGGGATAAATTTTCTTAAAGGAAAAAATATTCTCCTTTGAAAATATTTTAAATAAATTAACGTTTAAAAAAAATAGTTTTTAGGAAATTGGATGTGCGCAAATACTGTTTCGATGTATGTGACTAATAAAATCGTAACACTCATAAATGAAATGCAATCGATACAATTGTGAGCGTTCCACGATTTTTTCAACGTTCCAAAAAACATTAGAATGTAAGAAAGGGCCAAGTAGTAGTTTAGTCATATGGAAAATATAGCTTCTCTTACATTGGATTTTTTAAAAAAAATATAAATATCATACGAGTCAAGTATGAAAAGCATGAGACTTAACAATTTGCAATTTAAGAGTATGCTGATCATTGGCAATCACCATTTGCTCAGTTAATTTGAAATCTTTTGTTTAAGTAGTTTTTGAAATACGTACTTGACAAGTTTCATACTTTGTGACAACTTGTAAAATATGAGACCCAACAATTTGAAATTTAAATGCATACTAGCTAATGGCAATCATTTGTTTAATGAGTGTCAGCTTTTCAAGTAAAGTTGCTCTTCAGCTATGTACTTGTCAACTGTGAAAATTTATTATTATCCAATCATGGATTACCAAAATTCTAGGACACGTAGGTTATGGAACATTCCAGCAATAAAACTGAAATTTAATGAATGGTGCAAAGACTATCAATTAGTACTGCTAATTGCTATTAGTAAACAGTACTTGCTGAAGGAATATCAGAATTTTAGTTTGAGTGATCCTTGAACTAAACAGTTGGCAATTATGAGATTATTCTTGTACCCCGCACAATTTCAAAGTATGACACTTGTTAAGTACGAATTTCAAAAACCACTTAAACTAAGGATCTGAAATATGCTGAACAAATACTCATTGCTAATGGTCAGAATACCCTTTAATTCTGAATGATTAGATCAAATGCTTTATAAGTTACCTTAGTTAGTTCAAAAACCACTTAAGGTACCACATACAAGTAAAATGTTGAAAAATGGTTCAAAATATCGTATTTTTTTTCTTACACATGAATTTTTTTCTCAAAACAGTATTATATACATATTTAAGTACACATTGCAAACTATGTATCCTGTAAATTTCATTACGATATTTGCAGTGGTTAGCGCGTCACAGCAACTTTCGTGATGTTATAATCAGTGAAACATGCCTTGCGGTGACCAATCCAGCTCGACCATTTTTTACCTGAAACGAATCACAATTTTTATTTATTTAGAAGACAGATAACCGTACTGCACTGCGAAAAGGGATTTTTTTCATTTCAGTTTTAGCCGAACATATCACTGTTTATATTTATCAGGGCAAGTTTTGTTATAAAATTAAACACTATTGATGCAGAAAAAAAACTGGGATGGGTATTAAAAAAAAGCTCCATAGTGCAGTAGGGTTATCTGTCTTCTAAATAAAAAAAAATTATGATTTGTTTCAGGTAAAAAATGGTGGCGCTAGACTGATGCTAACCACTGCAAATATCCTACTGAAATTTACAGGATATATAGCTTGCAATGTGTACTTAAATATGTGTATAATAAATTTTCGAGACAAAAATTGATGTGTAAGGAAAAAAATACGACACTTCGAATCAGTATTTTCAACATTTTACTTGTATATGGTACCTTAAACAAAAAGTTGCTGAGCAAATGCTGATTGCCAGTGGTTAGCGTATCTTTAAATTGCAAATAATTGGGCTCGATACGTATAAGTTATATTGGACAGAGACAAGTGATATTATGCTAAAAAAATCGGTCTTTGTTTGTATTCAGAGACAATTTGCAAACAATTCAGACTATGTTTGCACTAAGAAACAATTACGTAAAGGAATACTTTACAATTATTCCACACAATTTTCACATTATTGTTAAATAATAACGAATGAAAAGAACACAAAAATTGTTTCTCGCATTAAGTGTTTTGCATTAAAACTTTTGAAACCGTTAAAGAATATTCTTAAATCTAAAAAAACATCTAGCCATACAAAGAATATTCTTACTCTTTAAAAACGAACCATTAAAAAGGCATGATATCCCTTCAAAGATCAGTACAATGTAAAACAAACGTCAAGTAGTAGTTTAGTATCACGTAAAAGATCATTCTTCTGGTATTCGATTTTCCCCCAAAAATATACATATCATATGTACACAAAAAAGCCAAGTTTTTATCCACTGATACTTATTAGATTTAACTTACAGTTCTAAGATAAAAAAAACTTGGCATGTGTGTAGTATCGCTAAAAAGAACACTAATCATGAAAGCTTGGCTACCGTGAAGGAAGGAGAAATTGTAAATCAAGGCATTACATAGTAAAGTCAGTATTTAAATACAAAGTACTTTCTCAGTTTAATGTTAGAACTTCAAGTTAAATTTATTATCATTGAATAAAAACTTGACTTTGTTGTATGATATACATATATCTTTTTTGGAAAATCTAATATCAGAAAGACTATCTTTTACATGATACTAAATTACTACTTGGCGTTTTTTTTTTACATTTTAATGTTCTTTGGAGGGTTTGTTTCTCTTCGCTCAGACTGCATGGTCACGCTCTATGCTATAATAAAACTGAGAACACTATTGAATCGAGGTATTCTCTCTTTTCAACACGTAAAAACGTTTAAACTGAATTGTTGTTTTTATGACCCTTTTATTACCAATTACAGGTTCATTATAGGAAATTAAAGCGCTTTTAATGTAGCAGAGTTGCATACATCCGAAATCAGAATTTTTATTATGTCTATTATCGTCACAGTTATCATTTTCGATGTGTCAAACAGACATGCACCAGTCATACAGTCAAAAACAATACATCTAAAAAAAACCATTAACTTTTAATAAATACTGAAATTTCCTACCATATCTTTTTCCCCTCCAAATAACTAAAATTCTCAAATTTCATAAATTTCATCAATAATGTATACGAACAATTACGAATTTCAAATAGGCATGGATAAACAAAGTGTGAGTGAGCCGAGAGCGCCAGCTGAGCGAGAGGAGCGCACGAGAGAGAAAGAGAGAGTGAGTGAACGAGAGTTGACTTCAACATTTTGAAAAAATGTCGAATAAAATTTTCACTTTCAGCTTATAAAATATATGTACAAGTATATGATTTAATGTGTATTGTAAATTAATTTCATTAACCAATCGGTCATAATTACGACATTTTATTGACTTGGATGTATGAACGTTGTTTACAAATCACGACCGATTTTCAAAATTGTAGTTTCTAATGAAACGGCAGCCTTTCAATCTCAAAAATAGCTTTTTCACCCTTGAAAATTTATAACCATTTTTTTATTTTATATCTTAAACCATGTACTTGTACATATATTTTATCAGTTTAAGCAAATATGTTGTTTATATTTTTTCAAAATCCTGAAATTAACCTTCAAGTTTGCGTTTTGGATGTACGCAGCCTTTAAGATGCTTATCCACGATGCAAGTAAAATTCATTGCAGCAAGCGTGTTTCTTGTAAACAAGTGCCATACACACTATAAATTGCCATAAAAATGCACACATACAACTGCAATTCTACTCGATGCAAGAACTTTACCTGCATCGCACAGTAATTTCACCCTAAAACGTAATGAATATTCAATTTCCAATATTTTTTTTAAAAATCGGCAATTAATATTTAATCAAGATAATTTACAGCGAACTGTGACGCAATCTGGCAATGTTAGAATCAGCCAATGCGAAGCTACTCTTATTAGAATCTGACTTAAACTGATAGTTCATGTTGTTTTATTTGGCGAACTTACAAAACTAATTGTGATTTTTTTTTTAAACAATCACGTCGGTAATTTTGATCATCACCGCGATATAGACATGCAAGTTGTTAGAAAAATTTCTCATTTTTGTAATGTACGACATGAATGATATTTGTGACCCTCCAAACATAAGTGTTTTTATTACGTATTTTTTTCATAAATTCACGATTATGATTGCATGCGTCCTCGTAAATTTTTTACGAGGATTTGTAGGCTGATCTCTACCGTTGAAGATGCAACTAATAGAAATTGTGGAATGTGAGCATAACTTTCGCATTTTTCAGTTTTTTAACACTAGAGCTACCAAACCACTCAAAACAATTAGTTCGTATATTTTTTTATAAAGAACTACTTAAATCCATAACGTTGCACTTCCCCGAAATTTGACACGACTTTTATTACAAAATTGATCGCATCAAATTTATCAGTTTGTCTTGCCACCTTCCTCCCTTTTTTAAAAGTTATATATACGCTATACCTAGATATACTGAAGTCAGTGAAAATGAGTGGTTAGTACTTCAGCAAAAACAATATAAATTTTATAGAATACCAATTAGAAAAACAAAACAAATTTATAACATAGACGCATACACACAGCCAACAAACGTGTCAGAAAGAGACAAAAGGACAGCTGTTATTGTTTCTTTCTTAAGCCATCATAAGCGCTTCTCACGATACGCGCATTGTTTTGTTTATATTTGATAATCGCTCCTTTCTCATTCGTTTGTTATGACCTGATAGTCACACGAAAACTTTGATAGAGTATAGTTTACGTTTCTAAATAAGCGATTTACAAATCAGTTTATACGTGACAATCACTGTAATATTATAGTATAAATATAAAGATAAGTGATTTACACGCATAATGAAATCGAAAATAGCTGACATTTATGTTTTTTTAAGAATATTATATTTGTTTTGAAATACCATAGACAAAACTTTTAAAAGTATTAATAAAGACATATTATCCTTGGATATAGTTATTTAAAGATGGTTATGACAGGCACAGCAGACTTAAAGAAGGTTGTATTAAAATATGAATATACACAATGCATTAAAACAGACGAACACATGCAATTAATAATGATTATATTTTCCCGAAAACTAACAAACCAAATAAGCTCATATCTTATACAACATAACCACTCATTTTAACTGGTTTGGTATTATCCTTGGATATAGTTATTTAAAGATGGTTATGACAGGCACAGCAGATTTAAAGAAGGCTGTATTGAAACATGAATATATACAACGCATTAAGACAGACGAACACATGGTATTAATAATAATTATATTTTCCCCAAAACTAACAAACCAAATAAGCTCATATCTTATACAACATAACCACTCATTTTAACTGGTCTAGTATTATCCTTGGATATAGTTATTTAAAGATGGTTATGACAGGCACAGCAGATTTAAAGAAAGTTGTATTGAAACATAAATATACACAACGCATTAAAACAGACGAACACATGCAATTAATAATGATTATATTCTCCCGAAAACTAACAAACCAAATAAGCTCATATCTTATACAACATAACCACTCATTTTAACTGATCTCATAGAAACAGGTTTACATTAATTGTCAGTAAAAATTTTAATATAAATGCATCAAAAACGATGCATAGAACAAACCACGTGATAAATATGAGAACGAGAAAAGTAAATTATATTGTGAGATTCAAGAGTGCAAGAATACGAGAGAATGTGTGTGAGTGATACAGAGTGCCAACTCAGCGAGGAACGTGAGATCGAGTGACAGTGACAGAGAGGGAGAATGGTGTGAGTTCATAAAGATCGAGAAGTTCCACGAACTGTTAACATTCCGTACAAATGTCCCACGATACACTGGCAGGGTACAAAATATTATTGGGAAACGAAAGATTCATTATTTCACCCACATCCATATTTAATCTACAACAGTATTGCGTCAAGGACAAACGAAATTTCGTGGTTTCGCAACTCTAACCGTAAATGCGTTTAAAATTGATGACTTATCTGTAGCAACAAAAAACTACTTTTTGGTAACAATTTTGTATACTTTCAGAGCTAAAGCAAATTTATATGTTGCGCATCTGGATTTAATATAATGTCTGTATGAATATAGAATCACATATAATTGGAAATTTGAAAACCATTTTTTCCATGAAATTAATTTTGACACGCTTTGGAGTCAAATATCTCAGTGTGCGCCGTGGAGAATCGGTTTTAGAGCGAAAGAGAGTGCGTTGGCAGATGTAAGAAATTATATAGTTCAGAGAATAGAAAATATAAGCGCCATTACTTTTAAGGTAATCGCAGGAATCTACCGATTGACGAAATGTTAAGAGTTGTTTTGATTCCATCATTCAAATACGATACAAGTGCTGTTAGTCTTGAAATAAAAATTAAAATAAAAATAATATTCAAGAATATTTCACACTGTCTATCTTTTTAATCTTTCCCAAATAGTTTTATAATCAACTACGAGACAAATATTGAACCGCAAAAATAGTCCAAGGAATATTGAAATTTTGCTTACGCAAAATATATTTGACATGATGACATACGTAAAGTTGTTCGTCCATTATAAATCAATCAATGGTTTTCAGACGTAAATGTCAGAATCAAAATCAATATTTTATAATGATACCAAATTTTCAGAAAAAGTATCCCCTTCTCCTTGAAATTTCGTTATTTTTAATATTTTCATTCATTATTTTTATTACTTGAAAAATATAAGTCTTTCCAGTTATCTATTTTGACTAAACTTTTGTTAGAATCGAAGTGGACATAGTGTACATGGCAAGTTTGAATGATATTAATTTTGCTGTTCTAATTGTGTGAAATTTTTCGAGTGCTTGTTTCTTGCACGTTGCCAATGTGGAACTCGACGTTTAGTATACAAAACTACCAGATCGGACAACGAAATCCATACGATTTCAAGAACAGTAGTTAAAAAAGTATACACTGAGTAAAAAAAGTATTGGCGCACCGTGCATTTTTTGAATAGATCTTCTTAGAAAGGAAAACTGTCTCCACTAAGGAAATTTATTTTTTCTTGAGGACACTTACTTATTCAATAAAATGTATTGCTATTTAGAGAGCTATTTTTTCTTCTTTAGGAAAATCTTTTTCAAAATGACTGGGTGTGCATGCTTTTTTTATCCACTGTATATTGTGAATCGTAGATTTTGCAAAATTTCTGCGAAATTGCACTATGTTGCTTCAGACATAGTTGCACTATCTAACAAGTATTCAAACATCACAATAATATTAATAAATAGTTTCAGACTCATCCCCGTCATCTGCTAAAAATTAACCACTTACATCTTGATTTGCCAAATTCCCGGTCAATGCAAAGATGTAGTACAAAAAACAACAACAAAGAAGTCGCTAAAAAAGGCAATATTTTTAGAACACATTTTCTTAAAAAAGATAACTGTCACTTGTAAAGAAATTTATTCTTTCCTAAGTGGGACACTTTTTTCTTCAAGAAAATGAATTTGTTTTTCGAAAGACGTTTTCTTTTGTAAACAAATTTTTGTCAAAGAGGGTAAGTGTGCATGTACTTTTTTTGTCCACTGCAGATTATAATTTCATTCACCAATACAGAATTTTAAAAACAACGAAATTAACAACGGAAAATTGGAACAACGTATGGAAGAACCAAGTAGTGGAACTCTGAGAAATAAGAGAATCTGTGTTTGTAACAACCTCAACCATGAAATATAATAGAAGAAATTAAGTAATTATAAACAGACTGAGAATAGGTTATACGAATCTCACTTATTGCTAGATCATCCCACGTCGAGCGGATCACTTCTTTCATTGATTATATGGCGCATCTTAATGAAAATTAAACATTAAACATTAAGTTATTAATTTCCAAATTAAAAGTGTCGTCTCTTTCGGGGTTCACTGGCATAAACAATTTTTTATTTCAGTTCCTAGAATACATATCAATTTCACTCTTTATTCATTGACTTGACGGAGAATCAGGCTTCTTGAATACATTTTTTTGTATCTCGTAAAGTTAATTTGTGTGTTTGAAAAATGTTAATTAATTCTTTCCATGGACTTACATGAAAGGAAACTAAAATAATCTGCAGATCTTCCACCCTGTTTGGTTCGGCACATAGTAACAAAGATATTTGTGGTTAACCATGGTGCAACACTGGGTACTACATGGTATACCGGGTGAATCATGCATGCTTGGCACCGGCCCGCTAGTTGCTGAGGCGGTGTGCGTGGTCGAGCCACCCGGTATACCGCGAGTCTTCCGAATCAAACACAATGCGCGCTGGCACGCTATGATTAACCATTGAAGGATGATCGATGATGTACCCTATGATTGGCGTATTGTTGATCTTTTTTATTGCGGATTTTATAGCAAATGATAATTTAATGATTCAAAAAAATTTAAATATAAGAAAAAGCGACAGGCAGTAATTTAGTATTGTGTAAAAGATAACTTATCTTGTATTAGATTTTGCAAAAAAGATACCTCATCGATTAAATTCAGAGTTTAAAAAAAGACATTGAAAAAAGTTTGGGGTGCGGCGCTATTTGAAGAATTTGATATAACTTGAAGTATTTCTCACACGTCACTGGTATATTCGCATTTCTTTTGTAGCTAATCAAAGCAGTGACTTTGAATTTAATTGAATTTCACATTATATTTCAATCCGAATCTCTGAATTCTAAATGTTGTCACATAACCAATGTGATCCGAAACTAAGTGATACGCATCTACGCATCAAATAAACAAGAATGCAAGCTCAGCGCTGCGAATCTTAGGAACGTAAAAAAGACATTTGAGAAATGACTGACTCCGAATAATCTCAGGCCATTTATTAACAAGAAAATACAAAAATTCATATCTTCCAAACACATAAACTAATTCCTTTGTTGTTTGGCTCATTGGATCCAGAAGACGAAGAATTAGGTTATGTTTAATTTAATAAAGCGAAAGTTTTATATTGATCAAAAATTGTCTCACTGCTACGCGCTACTTGGTATGGAACTCTACGGAGTCTCCTAATGTTCCTCATGACTATAAATTACGTCGCTGAAAGAATGTGAACGAGATTTTCATCTCTCAAGCGTAATGTCTGCCACTTCTATTGACACTTGAGTGCGTCGCCGACTCAACACTGCAAATCTCTCATCTCATTATCGGTTACGTGAGCTAATAGGGTCAACCTAATGTAAACAAAGATAAAGCGTGAGAGGGGAAGCAAAGCTAAAGAACAGCCGAGAAGTAACTGGAGAGAGTCGAATTCTGGTCGGCTCCTTCTGCTTTCCGCCCCTCGCCGTTCATATTCTCTGAGAGGTCCGACATAGGATACTTGTCCAACACCATTAAAGGGATAAAACACTTCTTAGTCCCCTTGTGGCTCATCGTGTCTGACTCTGTTGTAAGGTCTCGTCGCATGCACGCCTCGAATAGTAAAGTTAAATTATTCTGATAGATATAGCGATATATGAATACAAATTTTACTTTCTTGTACGATCTTTATATATTTTTTGGAATACTATTTTTTGCTCCACATTGTGACTAATTTATTTTGTCAGAGTTGAATATGTCTGAATTATAACTTGGCTTTCGTTTTCCAGTGATAACCATTTATATTTTTGATAAACTCGATGGTTGGTTAAATAAGTAATTTTATGCAACGCATAGTGCGAAAGTTCACTTTTCGAGGCCTGCGTATTGTGCAGAAAGTGGCTGATCTCCGCACTCTAATCTATCTTCACTCTGTTATTGCATGCGTGCTGAAAGTAGCATTTTATTTCATTTTATCGATCGCTTTACCGCACTAGTGCGGAAAGTAAATTATTACCGCACTAGTGCGGTAATGAGAAACAAACGATTAACGGTATTATATTACATTTTCTGCCAAATTCAGAGACATATGTCAATCCGTCGATCTAAACAGCAGCAATAAATGTTATAATTTCTCGAGTATTTTTTTAGGTAAATAAAATGTTTACTACAGATTTCTGTCTTGATAATCTATTAGGAACTTCGTTTTTTGTGAATTCACTCAAAGTAAACTTTCGCACCATTCATTGCATAAAATATAGTGTCCTACTAGTGCGTAAAGTAGCCAACCTCCAGACGCAAGAATTTACATCATTCGCCTTAGCGTACGCGGCATTGACAGGAGGACTCGTGTGATTATCGCACTCGCCTTCGGCTCGTGCGATAACTTCCACACTCGTCCTCCTGTCAATGCCGCTACGCCTTCGGCTCATGCAGCAACTTCACGCGTCTGGAAATTAGCCACTTTTCGCACTTGTATCACAATCTACTATTTTGCTTTACATTGTTTATTATGATATTCGTGTAAGATTTTTGTTCAATGCAAGACATGTTCACAAACTACTATGTGTTTTTTTTCACATTTTTAACCGACTTCGAAAAGAAGAATGAACAAAAAATATATTACAAAAATGTGATCGACCTCGAAAACCTGACAACGTCCGAGAGAGCTGAAAACTAAAAAATAAGCAGTACAAAAAATGCGCAAAAAACTAAAAAATAATTTGCTGTTTTCATGCTTAGAGAAAATTGCAGTCATAACATGCGATTTTGGCAACCTTCTCGCATTAAGCCTAAATATACTGAAATATACTAAAAAAAATGCGCCAAGTAGCAGTTCTATTTCCCCGAAAATTGAAATATAACATAATAGATAATAGATATCACACAAGAAAGCCAAGTTTTCATTCAAAGATACCTCCATTTAATTCGCATTAGCAATTAATAATGAATTACCAATAAATTAGCGATTAACAATAAAAAAAACTTGGCGTGTGCGCCCTTCATTTTCAAGTGAAGCCTGCTTCAAGCAAGGCACTTGCTCTGGTAATATTGCTAAAAAACTTTTAAAGAAATTAAATTGTAGTAAAGTCAGTTTTGGATTTGAATCAGTTTGCCATTGTCTTTTTACCTCGCAATGAACAGCGCACGCGTAAAGTTTTTGTTATTGTTAATCGCTAATTTATTGTTAATTTATTGTTCATTGTTAATGCGAGTTAAATCGAGGTATCTTTCGATGAAAGCTTGGCTTTCTTGTATGATATCTATTATCTTTTATGTTATATTTCAATTTTACGCACACGCTCACACCTTTCGCTCGAGCGACTACCCTGCTATTGTTAACCAAAGGTTAACTATTTATTTTTGCAATAAAATTTTGTACAGGTTTTATGTTTCTTTCAGGATTGCAGGATGTTAAAGTTTAAGCATTTTCAATATTTGAAGCAATTTTTAAGGCAAATAGCTGGCTATAAACGGCTAGTATTCTAGGATCTAATTACTGCCGCTGCCCCGCATATTTTGAGCTATATTACGTCCAAATCGGAAAGTTCCAGGTTGTGGACTTTCCACGTTAGAAGCATGATAACTATTTGTAATAATCAGCGCCTGTTTACTGAATTGGAACTCTTTAACTAAAGTGGTTGTCGAGCCCTATACTTGACAATTTCGAATTTTGAAATATTTTACTGTACAGTACGTGTAAATTTCTTGACTGCCGTTTGATCTATATTTCTAAATTATCACTGAAACACATTTCTTACTGCATTATCAAAATCAAGCAAAGCATAATGCTGTTGTACCAGCAATATTTAGAAATAACAATGAAATAGTCAAAAAAACTTAACGTAGCACATGTTGCAAAATTATGAACTCCGAAACTTCTTAAACTAAACAATTAAAATTTGCTATGCAACTATTGATTACCTATAGCTAACATATCCCTAAATGACAATGATTGGGAAACAATACTTACTAAGTTTGAATTCTTTGCGTTAAGCGTTCCTTGAACTATGCACTTGCCAATTTTGATACTCCATATTTAGATTGTACATGAGGATGTACGAGAACATTATTGATGTATTAAGATGAAACATGTTCAACTTACTGTAGCCTCTAGTAATCGGCATTCGTTTACCTACTTATTCTTCTTTTGTGCTACGCAGTTGACAGTTTTGAAACTTCGTAGTATGTGCTATGGATAAGTTTCCCATTTTCCCACTGCTATTTCATCTATTCGGAAATTCTCACAAGAATATTATTACCATTTCTTAGTGCTCTTTTAGAGTCAGGTAAACATAATGCTCATTTACTAGCAATCAAAAGTAACAGTATAGAAACTTAATATAGCATACATTATAAGTTTCAGAATTATCAACCGCCGAAGCTAGCACACCCCAAAATTACAAATGAATTTAGTGAAAGTTTCTGAACTACACGGTTGATAATTTTCTCACTTCATACTTTATAATGTATCCTATGTAGTATTACAAGTTTATTGCGGTCTGAACTGGTACGAACCAGATCCACGTAATTAATAAGTGAAATATCTATAAGTTCCTAAGCAAATATTCATTATGAATCATTAGGATAGTAAAAAACACAGAATGTTGTCACACAACCATAACCAACCAACAAAATCAATCGCTCGATCGTCGACTAAGTAAGAAATTTTTATGTAAAAAAGCTATGGAAAACCTTTTTACTATTGTCACACGTACAGCTACAACCCTTTCCTTCGTACGTCGTATGCTATAGTACGCATATGTACATACTATACGTATAGTATGCGTACTTGGGACTGTCTCGGAACCTCGGAAGCTTCCTATAATAGTTCAAGAATGTAAAAGTGATAAGCGAGCACCACAAAAAAAGGGATCGAAACAGTTGAACATATGCATGTTTTGAGAACTGCCATACATACATAAATTTGTAGGCTGGATCATGCGATAGACATCGCGAGCAGTTCCATCTCGCCCATCAAATTTCTGTAGGTGACTCAGAGAACGGCAGGATTGTCCCGACCGGGACTTGGAACTGCTACGATTCTCTCTATAGTTCGACTTTAACAATTAATTTTGCAATGTTAAAATCTCTCAATTGTTGCCTTCATCATACTCGTTTCCTAGTAACATGCATATGTAGAGTACAAATCTGAATTTTGCAACTTAAATTGTTTAAACAAATTGATAAACAAATTCTTGAAAATCACAGAGGCATGTTCTGAAGGCCGTGAGAAGCCATCCGTGGCGTCAAATGTCAATTTTAACAACATTTGTTATAAACAAATTATAAACTTTTAGAGAATGGTATACAATATATAGATATAACCCCAAGGATAGCTTTTCTGAAGCTTCTGATTAGATTCATTAATAATTACCCCCGTGGTCGCCTGAACAACAATTACAATTATATGGTTGTGATTAAGAATTCCCCTCTTTGCGGGGAAAAGATTTATCGTCGAAACGCTTCGACCTTATATAAAATGTGTATATAATCAACCATCGACCGTTCGATTGTCGACTGATGTGCAGCACTCGGCTCCGCTAGCGGAAGGAATGTTAGGTGGACATTTGAGGAATCTTAGAGAAAAACGCAAACCTGACTTCTTAAAACTCGTATCTTTACTCGCCAGAAAATTCGCAAGAGAAATTCATATCTCCTCTACCTCTGAACCGATTTTCTTATTTGCTAGCTCGTTGGATTCAGAAAAATCAACGAAACTAAGTTTACTTCATAAGTTACGCCTTCGAGCTGTAACTGTTGTAATAATCAAAGTGAAAGTTTCAAATGGCCCGAAAATCACGTTGGTTCGGGATAAGGAGCCTCCGCTGTCTCGCGCTACTACTATACTTGGTATGTATATGTATACAGCGCGCGACTACCGAGGATACTTATCTCGAAGTGTAGCGGTTGTCGTTTGGTATAAACCTTTCACCTCGATTTATCAAAAAGTTACAGCTCCAAGGAACTTTTCTAAGGAATGCAATGACCGTTACAAAGTCGTTGTTTGTATCTGGAATGTTCTGCCTGCATTTGCTATTGCCTAGTAGCTCACACTTATTACCAAATCAACTTCTTTCAACATTAGCAGTACATTGTTTGGTAATAACACCGACATTTCACTTTTGAAACAAGCAAAATACCTTGTAACTACTTCATTATTAATCGGAATATAGAATAATAGATAAATAACAATGAATAAGTTTCGAAACAATATAGATTAACAGTGTGAGAACTAATGTGTGTATCGAGAATTTAAGCTTCTCCAAAATTAGATGTTTCGCCAAAGTTGGGCAACAAACTCTTTGTTTTTTAACACCAAAGATAAACATTCTTTATTAACTTTCTGCTAACCAGCTAAAGAACAAGCACGTCATGAACAATGTCGGCTTAATTTTATCCCACATATTATTGAACCAGAAATATGTATCACATTTGGATAAAAATGCACGATTAAAATAAAACGATGAATTCAATTTAACCACTCTTGGATCACGCAGGGTTAATGAAACAAACTGTCACCCTCTGATACGTTTCAATTCTCATTAACGTATGTCACGCTAGTCTTCTCTTAGTAATACGCTTTCCAAATTAAATATTTCACCTGTTGTTGATGCAATATTTCTCCGCTCTACTACCTATTATATAAACAAACACTAATCTAAATGCAAATCCTATTAAAAGTCCGATCTCTATAACAATTCACTTTCTTCATTTGTGACATGGTGCATCTAATTTTTCTTTATTCTGGCTTCTGACTTTCATCATTCCATGACCAGCCAGTCGAAAGTAACACTTTCTTCGAGTACTGTTGTGGTGCGAAAGCGTATGGAAGGGTATCCGGGTGTTTGCCATCTCCTCATGGTAAGATAAAAGACAGTAATTTTTCCAATTGTTGTGCCTTCCAACAATAATGTAGCGGGTGCTACAAACTTCGATCGATCGAGTAATAACTGCTGGTATACTAGCAGGCATGAAAATGATTCCTTCACCCTATAATAAACAATGCATGCCACTTAAATTGCAACCCCTGATGGGTGACATAAAGTTACCACTCTCCTCTGGAGGGTCGCGCAGGTGGTGGGGTTACTCAGATGTTCAGACGTATTTGAACCGCGATACGGTATGGACGTATTGTTAGATTGGCAACACTACCATCGGTTAACTATTAGCCTACTCTCCGTGATCGGACTCTGGCCGTATGGAAACAAATTCGTCCTAATATTGAAACGCTTCCTCAGCAGCTTCTTTGTGGTACTCTGTTGTTTGTGTCAGGTGAATGATGTGTAGCATTAAACAATTTGACTGAGTGTTGTAGTCAGCCAATTGGAGGCAGTTTAATTTTCAGCTTGCTACCTTTTTCACGGTGAATTATACCAGGAGGTTACTGCTAAGAAATGCACCGACCATATTCGTCGCGTGTGGCGTTTTGGTCAAGTACATTTCGTTTCTCGGTGCCGATAACCTCGTATGTACAGATGTAAAGACGCACATATTAATTATTTTTCATTTGTGCTACCATCTGAATCTTAAGCGGTTTTTATTAAGAAATTCTTTTCTCCCGGTGGATTTACTTATGCTTTATTAAATGATTCCCAATTTTTGTCGTTACTACAAGAGTGAATTCCTAATTTAAGAAACACTTCCCTACATAGTATTGCAGTTGTATTATATGTACATTCAGATTAAGAGAATATTGGAGGGCATAAACAGCGACCAAAAGGCGCTGTCCAGTAAAGAGGAGATTCGAATTGTTAAGAAGTATATCGAAAGGGGCAAGTTTCGTACAAAGGTCTTTGCTAGTAATTACATATTTTATCCTTGAGACATAGAATTCCGAGCATTTCTATGATTACAGACTAGCTATTTCTTACAGTGTTTATTTGTCCTTTGGGAGTATGCCTTGTCCTTCTGCCATTTTCATCAGTGTTTCTAGATATAGTGATGCCTCTGAATCAAACCCGCAGCCGTAGCTTTCCGTTTATGTTCGAGTTATTCGTCGATCAGAAGGAACACTTTTTTCTAGTTGCTTTCCTCTTCGATGGCATGATAATTGCCGGAATATTCGTATTTGTGTCTACAGAAGCCCTTTTAATTGTTTATATTCAACATGCTTGCGCTCTCTTCGAAGTGACAAGGTAATCAATTTGCGTTTGATGAATAATTCCAAAGACTAAAACACGACTTTTATTTACAGCCGCAGGATAAAAACACTGTTAAGTGCCTCCGGAGTAAGTGATTCAAAGAACAGCAGTAATTTGATGATGACAGGAGACGTAGTCAGCATTCACTGTAGAGCCATTAGGTTATTAATTTATGAATGATATTCTTGTTTCTACATTACTAAATAGAGGCCCACAAGTCTTTCAAGTATCATACCATTCATTTAATTTCAATGCTTAAATGTGATAAAAATTCACTGCAATATCCAGCCGCAAGCCGAAAGTAAATAAACAATTTTCGGAAAATACAATATTTCAATAATAACTCTGAAACTTGTGATTTGAGTTTTCTCAATCAACGAAGGATACGCGAATCGGTTTGTTCTACAAAAATTAATTCTGGATAGCTAGTCCATGTGGTTTAATGGAATATAAACTAACTCCCATAGATTTTGTAAATCACTAAGGGAAGATTTGTTACCATCCTACTTAATCCTTCTTGTATTCGGCATCTTGAGTTTGGGTGCATATACCTTTTGCGTAAGTGGACTGTGATTAAACCTAATCGCTTTATGGCAAAAACCTATCAAGGGCGTTTTTTCTGCAGTGCATACAAACATTCGCATGTCACGAATTCACCGAGTGTTTCACATCGATAATGTTCTGTGTTGCGATTCTTGGTTACATGTTTTATTTAAACTTTTTGGTGCAAAATATCCAAGACTCGAGTGGTGACATATTTAACAACTTGTAAGTCCTATTACTATTCTGTAGGGAGTAATTAAGAAATTTAATTGAAAATTATAATATTGTAGGTACAACACCGCATGGTACGATGTTCCAATAACCACACGGAAATTAATACTTTGTTGTATGGTAAATTGTGTTAAACCTGCCATAAGTGATGTTTGCAGTTTATTCGCCCCGGGCTACAAAGGTTTCTCTACGGTACGCACGATTTCTATCACTTAACCAGGTTGTATTCGTTAGTATGGGTTGTTTAATCGAGACTTCATGTTTCAGATTGTCAGAATGACCATGTCCTATGCTACCGCGCTATTTTCCTTTCAGTAAGCATAGCGGGAGATGTTATAGTAATAAAATGTAGGATACGTTCAGCGAAAAGAATGATTCATCCTCTAATCATTTTCGTCCCCTATTAAATATCATTTTATGCAATTATTTACAAAAAAATAATAATTTACAAAGACATACTCACAACCGATTTCAATGATTTTGATACATGTTATAGAGCGATTTTAGCTGATCATTTTCATATACATATATATGTGGGGGAAACTTATAGGAAAAAGGTAAGACACACTTAAAGCCGGATCTTATATATCGATATATAATAGTCGAACAATCAAGACAAATCGTAACGTAATAAACATAGCTGTGGTCTTGTGAGAGCATTCCAAATATCTGTAGAGACTTAATACAGATGTAGCAGAGACTTAAAAACCAGACCTAACCAACCCAGACTACTGCAAATGTATACAACTTCTTCTAATTTCATTACCGACTTCGAAAAGGAGGAGGTACTCAATTCGACCGCAATATATATATAAACCTATATATGTAAACCTTTTCTATCTTATAGAGGATGCTCGCACTTTCGGCCCAATATAAATGTTTCCGAAATTCTTTAACATTAACAACTGTTATTGCATAAACACCGAACTTTCGATTGTCCGACGATAGCTTTGGGACGGCTTGTTCGATAGGGATGAAATTTTGAGTAACTTATAAGGGAAGTTCTCACGGTACGCCCTCTTGCATAAATTTCGCAATGTACAAGCTTTTCTTTCTTCAAAAAATTCGGCGACATTTCTTCGTCTATAACGATCAAATTGAAAATGAAATCGACCTCGAACCATCGATTTATTCATTTCCTATACTAAAAAACATTAAATAAAAAAATATATTTTTAAAACAAATGTGACCGACTTCGAAAACTGACAGAGTTCCAGAGAGCTGAAAACTAAAAAACAAGCAGCACAAAAAATGCCCTGAAAACTAAAAAATAATTTGTTGTTTTCGTGGATATAGAAATTAATGAAATTCTGAAGCTGGTTGCCATTCACGTGAGCGGCAACCAGGAATACAACTTCAAAAGACGTGAATTCACGTCAGCGGTCGCGAATGTGTTAACATGTCATAGGTAAACCCTGTGCTTCGCTGCGTCTGTCGATAATACCTGCTTCAAAGGCAACTGAGTCACCCTGTACATAGAGACCACGAGTATTCCCAGATTTGAGTGAGAGGCTTTCGTGACTTTTGTAATATTTTACTTATATTTGCGCCGCCTCCGAAAAGTTGCAGAATATTTAGGCTTAAGGGGTTATTACCGTTTGAACACATTTTCCAACTGAGATTTTTGAGATTTTTTAATAATAATTCAGGAACAACTATTCTTTTTAAAAAAACTATTGGTATATTTAGATATTTATATACAATCTTTCATCACTTTTTGAAAGCCATATCATTTTTTGAAAGCCTGTAATCCAGGAGTGACGTAGACCGTCAATCGTACCTCTTTTCCCATGGTTTACACGATAACGTCCGCTAAAGTTATAGGAAACTAAAAAAACCAAATTATTATTGTTTAGTATAAACGTAGCTATTGCATAAACCACGGACAAAGTGGTGTTGAATATAATAACAAAAATTTAATGATTGTCTTTCAATTCGCCGTATACTCAACTCAAAGTGGTCGAATTGAGTAGCTCCTGCTTTTCGAAGTCGGTAATGAGTGCCTCCTCCTTTTCGATGTCGGTAAAAATGATTCCAATGTTACCCAACCACAATATACAGCGCTGTCATTATTTTCAAGATCGTACGGAATCCTTCATTACATATTACAACTGCCAAATACGATTATTCCTTATTTTTTCGATCCTGACTTCAAAATTTTAGCAGCACATTTTTTAAGTGTTGTAGATTTTATTTATGAAAAAAAATAATCGATTTTTTTTACCTGTTACACGAGAATCCCTCCTCAATGAAATAAAATACTTGGACTACATTATATCCGAGAAGAGCATTAGCCTCGCAAAAAGCGGATTGGAAGCGATACGTTGCTTCCCGGTTCCCCATGGCATACGGGATGTACAAAGTTTCATCTATCATCTCCCTATGATCGTACTTTCAGAAATTTATCAAAAATTTCGCGGTTATAGTCAAACCATTGTATAATTTACTGCGTAAGGACGCCGTGTTTCAGATTGGTGCTAAAGAATTAGAAGGGATCAATACGCTGAAAGCAGAATTAATATTCAAATCCAACACTTAATAGCGATTTACAGCCCGAAAGACGATAGAGAGTTACATTCGACGCCAGTTCGATTGGTTTCGACGCAACCAAGTTGATTTCAAACTCGAGACTTTAACAACCATCTATGCGTTATGACGGTTTGGAGTCTATCTCCAAGGCATTAGGTTTACGATTGTTACCGACTGCGACTCTTTAAAATGGCGATTAGTAAAAACGAGACCAATCCAAGGTCGCAAGGTGGGTATTGTTAAAGACATGTCCTCTATCAATTTACAATATTTACGATTAAGTATACTAAAAAAAATATTGAAAATCGATAAATGAGTGGCTAACTTCATAGAGACTCAGTAGAGTCAGTTTCAATAAAGGTCTAAATGGCATTAGAATTCTGCCAAGCCGACCATCGGTTATGGACAGGGTCAGGTTTGGTCTTTAATGAACAATGATGCGAAAGCAATTAAGAAGAGAACACATCGAGTCCGCACACTCGGATCTTAATGAAACTTTATACTCGTATTGAAAAAAATACATGTCGACTGTTTTTGAGAACCTAACACCTGTTAGCGGCAACGCATTTAAACAGATCCTAAGCCGAGCAAACGTCGTCTAGTAGGGTCGGATAAATATGTTTATGGTAGAAACCCGTAATGCGCGAGGAGACTGTGCGCACATGTGGTGCCCAGGTGTCAGGCACTTCGTCCAATCGGCTGTAGTCAATAAGGTTAGGTAGGTTTTGGCAAGCGTCAGTGCGTGAGACGATAAGCAGCTCGACGCTATATCGCCAATTACTTGGAACTTAGGAATTTGGTACCTACGGGACCTGGTTACGAAGTGGGGGAAGGGATCCTCCCATACAGAAAGAGGTGAGAAACGAGCGAATACACATTAACTTCGAAACAATGAGGGAAATCGTCTCGCGTAACCTCCGAGTTAACACACCTGTATAAAGTTTCGTTATGATCCGTATGTGCGGACTCAATATAATCCCTTGTAAATAACCCGACGCTGCTTTGATTGTTATCTTTGAGCAAGGAACTCTATTTGTTCTTATCTCTATCTGACCACGAACTAGTGGAGGTATAATTGCTATCCAGCCAGACAATCCTGAGAAAGCACACCAATCCGAAAATATCTTGAGCAAGTTGCATAGCGACGGTTTCAATAGAAGATAAATGTTTAAAAGAACAATCACATAACATAGCATTTACTTTTGACTATTAGAAATGTCTAACAGAATAAAAATGGAAATCTTGGAATGTTACAAAAATGTTGATAATAGTTGAAAGTGGCAAAAAGAGAGCGCCAACAGCACGCGGTGTTCCCAGGCGGTCACCCATCCAAGTACTGACCGCGCTCAACCCCGTTTAACTTCGGTGATCGGACGAGAACCGGTGAATTCGGCGTGATATGGCCGTTGGCTGAAGTTAATTTTCGTTCGATCCCGTTTTCAACAAGACAGCTAGTACTGTGCAATTCCATGCTGCTTATCCCTAGTTCTTTTAGGGAAGCAGTTTAGCTGATCTTCAAATTTTTTGCAAAAAAAAAGTCCCAGTGTTAAACAATTTCTTACAATTGTTGAAACTTGCAAAAAGAGAGCGCCAACAGCACGCGGTGTTCCCAGGCGGTCACCCATCCAAGTACTGACCGCGCTCAACCCCGTTTAACTTCGGTGATCGGACGAGAACCGGTGATTTTGATTTTGATAATGTTTATTGAGCGACCAATGTATTATTTGTACATCGAAATAAACAACGATTATAGAACTAACTTATTGTCTAGTAAATCATAATGGCCGGAAGGCTTCTCTATGACATAATTGGTTCCTGAATATTTAACTTTTGTTAAATGGGAATATAACACAAATTTTCTTTGCACTGAGGCAGATGAACTGAGTTTGATCGACCAGAAAAATAATTTTGCAAGTATTTGGTCTTTAGAACAAAAACTGGGCTGCTAGATTTCTACTTATATAACGATATACTAACTTACTATCTAACTTATGACTAATTTTAAGTATTAATCGCCTATTTACACTATATATACTATATACAATATGTACATTTATGTTTCAGATTTTTCAAGACTGGAGAATCCTGGATTGGAGATTACAGAAGATAATGAATTTTATTTTTAATATTAATTGATGAAGTATGGAGTATTGCAATCTTATTTCTAGTTTTTAATTGTAGTGAATTGGATTGCTTATTTGCGCATAAGTGTAGATTTTTGATGAATAAAGGAATGTTCTAGCTGATAGTGCTTTGGTTAATTAAGTCTCGCTTATTATCCCCAAGCTTAGTTAAATTAGAGGGGCTCATGCAAATTAGGTGGCGGTCTGGGTTGGTGAAACCAAGGAAGTTTTTTGATAAACTCAATGTTTTTTGTACTCAGATCAACGCTGGGCAGAGTGGTTCTAAAGGTCAGATCGGCAGGGTTATTGCTCACTATTAGAGGATCATACAACAACGCATTGGACGCTTTCTTTCGCTTAGTGTGATAGATTATGGGAATCATTGTCTTTAAATCTTGAGTAAAGCCATGTGCATCGAGAAATATAAATGCTTCAGGAGGGAGCAAACCAGTAGCTAACGTTTTTCTTATATAGTTTTCTGATTGAAGTGTTACTCCTTTGATTAAGTTGTTGGAATCATTTTTCATCGCTTTAGCGTAATGCTGCCTCACGATTTTTAAGAGATGTAGATCGAATCTTGAACAGTTTGCCTTTTCGTATACTTCCTTATTTGAGAAACAGATCTTGTTGTCGAAATCCTTAAATTTTGGCATGTTAGTAGCTGCTCTGAATACTTTTCTCTCGAAAATTCTGATTTGTTCCATGATGTGAGGTTTGACGTTATACCATATTGGGCAAGCGTAAGATAGTAGTGATCTGATTAGCGTTTTGTAGAGGAGGATTTTAACCTTGCTGCTTATTATTTTATAGTAATAGATTCTGCTTAGGCTCTTCCACATTTTTTCCGCTATGTTTAGTCGTTGCTGGACATGCTTATTATGATTAAATTTGTCTGTTAGCAGCATCCCAAGATATTTCACTTCGTTGCGGTGGGGTATCGTCACCGAGTTGTCTTCAGGGTGGTGTAATTTAAAGTCTTTGTATTTCCTACCTTTTCTGGATAGTTTTGCTGCCGTTGGTCTAAACAGAATTGTCTCACATTTGTCCACATTGATTTTTAATTTCCATGCGGTACAATAACTGTGGATTTTGTTCCACACAGACTGGAGTGATTTGTTGAGCTTCACTGGATCTTTACCACTTTGGTAGAGTACTAGATCGTCGGCAAACGCCAAGGCGCTGCAGCCCTTTCCTGAATTTAATTCGAAAAGTTTTAGTACATCTGAGAAAAAGAGATTAAATAGAAGTGGGGAGTTGATTGCTCCTTGTTGTAATCCATTTCTTATTTCGAATGTCGAGCTTGACTCTGCATCGCCAAAGGCTACTCTAAATTTCCTGCCGGTGATTGTATTATGCAGCATTTTTAATAACGGTAGTGAAAACAACTGGCGTTTGTGTAGTTTGTAAAATAGTCCTTTAGTCCAGACCGTGTCGAATGCTTTCTCAAGATCAATTAAGCAAGCTGCTGTCAATGAATTATCGCTCAGTGCCCATGCTATATCTGAGGTAAGTTTGGTTATCGCGTGTGTTGTTGAATGTTTCGCTCTAAATCCAAACTGGTGGTCTGGAATTAGATTCTTGTTTGTTACAATTGTCATAAGCCTGTTGTTAATGACTTTTTCAAGTATTTTGCCAGAATTTGGGAGCAAACTTATAGGTCGGTAACTGGTAAATTGTTTAGGGTCTTTGTTTTTCTTCAATAATGCCACGACCCTTGCCACCTTCCATTTGTCAGGAAAGTAACAAGAGTCGAGACAATTATTGAAGATGATGGTATACGTATTTGTTACTGCACGTGGCAATCTCTTGAGAACGAAGTTAGATAGCTTGTCGTAGCTGGATGACTTTTTATTGTTGAGTTTTTCGAATACTTTTTCAACTTCATAAGTATTAGTTAAGTAGCCGTCTCTGTCCTCTACAGGATTTAAGGCGTTATTACTGTCGGAAAAGGATGAGTGACGTTCTTGAGCAAATGTTTGTAGTATTTGTTCGTATTTGTTTTCTATCAGGTTGTCGAATTTGGATTTGACTTGAGTGGATAAATTTTGAGAGTGAATCTTTACAAATTTCGTTCCAAGTAATTGCGCTTGTTCCTTTGAAGATGCGCAAATGTAATCACTTCCGCTTTTGGACATGCTGTTTGGATTTAGTCCTGCTTCAGCTAGCAGAGGGAGATCGGAATCTTTGATGATAAAATAGTTTGTAGCGGTAGATTTTTTGTTTTTCGTGATACGGTTTATGGTTCTGTACATTTGTTCGGGATTCCTGGTGTCTAGATTTTTCAATGTGTTGTTCCAAAAGGTGTTGGATAATTCAGAGTATGCTAGTTTTAATTTGTAATTGATATGTTTTATTAATATTTTTAAAGTTTCTGCAGAAGAGACGTTTGATGTGTTGGATCTGAAGTAGGCAAAGAGATGCGAGAGCAGTTTTTTCTTAATAGTTTTTAGGCGTTTGATGTTGGCATTCGATAGTTTACTGAATTGGTCTATCTGTTTGAACTTAGGAGTACTTGCTGTAAGGGCACTGAGGATATTAGATTCTAGTGCCTCTACAACTTTGTCTATTTCCTCCTGAGTTAAATTTCTGTTCGAAGCTAGAGGATATTGTCTTTCAAAATTTTGTAAATGGATTTTGAATTTTTTCCAGTCGGTCTTTCTTGTGTTGAGTCTGTTAGGCTGAATGTTCAAAGCATAATTAAATCTCAAGCTATCAAAGCAGCAGCTAAACCCTATTGCCCAGTGGTCGCTGTCGTAAGGCAATACATTGACTCGATTGGTGTCGTTTGTAGCTAGAATTAGTCTGTTGTCCGCTATTATGATGTCTAGTACCGAATTGCATCTGGGATAAGTTGCTGTGTTAGGAGCGTGGAGTTTCGCCCTGAATTCGAAGTCATTGTCCTTTAGCCAAGTGTACAAGCGTACTCCTTTGGCGTTGTTAGAATCGTTGTTCCAGTACGTGTGTTTGGCATTTAAATCTCCGCAGATGATGTAGAAGTTGTTTTTGCTTTTCAAATTGAGATGCGTGAATATTTTTTCAAATTCTGATGCGAAGTTTTTGGAAGGTATTGGACTATATGCTGAGACGATGTATAGTTTTTTGCCGTTAGTGAGATTGAGCATTATTATTGTGGTTTCTAATATGGAAGTGTTTAATATATTCAGTGTGATATGTTCGTAATGCAGTTTGTCGGTAATTAGGATAGCTGTGCCTCCGCCTTGTGCGGTTGCTTCCCTATCGGTTCTTACGAAATTATAATTTAAAAATTGCATTGAGTGTTTCTCATTTAGTTTTGTCTCGTTGAGACATAGTACGTCGGGCTTGTGTTCTTGAATAAAATCATTGAGAGCAGCTCTTCTATGAATGTTTGCGATGGAGTTAACGTTAATTGATATGATGTTTAAGCTGTTTGTGAGTGTTGGCTCCGGGGAGCTGTTCTTGGAGGTTTGGTTAATTTGCGCTATAATAGGCATTTCTGTCAGTGATATTTGTGTCTTGTAATCTCAGGGCGCTGAATAATATTTCTATCCTTCTCGAATTGTTCTGAATTTGTTCAATCATGAAATTAGTTTTCTTGTTTAGCTCTAGCAGTAATTCTACAAGATTTTGGGTGTGCGTTAGGCTACTGGTCTGCTGCCTTGCTGGAGTGTGCGTGGATGCCACTGCATCGCTGTAAGATTTGGCTAATCGCGCTGGAACTGACGGTAGTTTTTGGCTGTTACCTGTATTTAAATTGGGTGTTGCGTTGTTGTTCCTAGCGTTGCTGTTTTGGTCCAACTTTTTAATGATTTTTAACTCTGCCGTTCTTTTGACTGCTGGGCAGCCTCTATACGTAGCCGGGTGGCCATAGTTTTTGCAGTTTATGCAGTAAACTGCATCCTTTGATATCTTATCGCCTAATTTGCATTCGCCTTTATTGTGAGGGTTGTCGCATTTTGGGCATCTGAAACTTAGATTACAGTTAGTACTGGCATGACCGAATCGCTGACAGTTCCTGCACTGCATTGCTGCACTTTTTTTTAGGCTGTCCCATCTCACCTTCTGGTAATCGATGACATTGATTAGTTTTGTTAATGCTAGATCGGACTCTGGCGAAAATTGAATGACAAACATCGGAAGTTTTTTGTTTTCTTGTTTCGATTTAGAAGTGGTGAATAATGATGCAGAGATTGCTTTTAATCTATTTGGAGCTACTTTGTTGAGTGATTCAATGATTAGTACTGTATTTGTGTCGGGATCAAGTCCTTTTAAGAGGAGCGTGCGAGGCTTAGATTCTTTGGGTGTAAATGTGAAGAATTTTATGTGATTAGTCTGAAGTGCTTGTAATGCTAGGCTATGATGATTTGAATGGTTTATGTACAGAGTGTGCTTATTATATGCTATTCTTTTGATCGTGTACTCATCTACTTTATTTTTGAGCGCTCGGATGATATGCGTCGCTCCTGCATCGTGAATGATGATCGGTGGTGGTTTTCTGTTGATCTTCTGTCCTTGGGATGGTCTGAAGTCTTCATTTTGAACTCGTGGTTGTCCTGGAGGTAAAGCGGTTGGAGTTTGACCTTCACCTTGCGGACTGTTGTGCGGGAGTGCTGCGTTCGTATCGAAGTACGGGTTATCTGGACATGTGGTGGTGTCCATGGCTTCGTAGATGTTTTTAACGCTGGGCTCTTCCCTGCTTACACGTTGATCTCTTAGTTCTGTATTTTTATCTTTTAGCAATTTCAACTCCAATTGTAATTCCTCAATAGTTTTGAGAAGTAACTGGATCTGGATTGATTGTTCCATTTCTGCACTAGTATGTTGCTTGCTGGGTATTGCAATGCTTGTGGGCTTCTGTGTAACTGAAGTACTAGCCTTTTTGTTAGAACTGCTGCTGCTGGATCCAGTTGAACTTCTGCGACTAGCAGAGATGTTTGGAGACGGCTGAAGTTTCTTCCTCTTCATAACTGGAGTGTCTGGAGCGGACATCGATGGGCTCACCGGTTTTGCAACGCTGGTGTGGCTGTTGATTTCGATCGATTCTCCGAGAAATTCTGGATCATGCTGCTCCTCCTCTTGGAACAGCTTTATAATCTTCTTGATTTCGGTGCTGATTTGGTGCTTTGCACCAATGTACGAGATGGGTTGTGTACGACACTTGGGCTTTTGTTCCTTAGGCAGCCTGAGAGTATTGTTTGAAAGTAGTTGGCGGTACGTGACAGAGTGCACGGTAGGACTGCACGCTTCGACGGCTCCGCGCCAACTGACGAGAACCGGTGAATTCGGCGTGATATGGCCGTTGGCTGAAAGTAATTTTCGTTCGATAGGGTTTTCAACAAGACAGCCAGTACCGTGTGATCCTACGCTACTTATCCCTTGTCCTTCTGGGAAAGCAATTTATACGACCTTGAAATTTTTTGTAAAAAAAAAAAAAGGAAGTCCTAGTGTTAAACAATTTTTTACAATTGTTGAAACTTGCAAAAAGAGAGCGCCAACAGCACGCGGTGTTCCCAGGCGGTCACCCATCCAAGTACTGACCGCGCTCAACCCCGTTTAACTTCGGTGATCGGACGAGAACCGGTGAGTTTTAGTTTTTAAGTCGTTTATTGTTTGCCAAAAAAAGATACATAGTATTTATCGCAATAAACTAACGATTTGATAATTAACTTTATGTTTTAAACTTAATGGCCACATAGGGCTCTCTAAGTTATAACTTCATTTTGCTTAGGTCGAAACGTTTTCATGTTTTTGTTTGTATTGGACTCTTATCCATTAGAATTTGGCGTTTGACCCAGAAACATAATATAGTTTACTTTGGCTCGGGGTAAAAACTGGGTATCTTGAATGTTAGGGTTTCTTATGACTAGTTAGGACTTATATTATTTTACTAAATATACTTAAATGTTCCTATCTATCTACATATTTACATATTTACATATTTACATGTTGAAGCTTATTCAGTGTGCATATACTGTCCGAAGGTTGGTCATGACCTTTCTCTTATTCAGGAGGCCTTGGGTTTTCGAACCAAGGCAATTTCGCTAGAAACTTTTTTACTGTGTTATGGAATTCACAGTTTGGGATATTAGTGTTATATATTAGATTGCTTTTGTCGTATGTAAATTCATATGGATTATAATCGAGGGCGTCGCAAGCCTTCCTTCTCCTAGCGTGATATATGATCGGGATTTTTGTTTGTTGGTCTTGGATGTAGTTATACTTGTCTAAATAGATGAATCCTTCAGGAGGGATTAATCCCGTTTGCCTAGTTTTTTCTAAGTACGGTTCAAGTTGGAGTGCTACACCGTTAATAAGATTATTTGCCTTGATACCTAGAGCCGATGCAAAATGTATCCTAGTTAATTTTATAATGTGCAGATCTATTCGCGTACAGTTTGCTTTATTATATACAAACAGATTACTGTTGTTGATTTTGTGTTCTTTATCTCTGAAGCGTGGTATGTTTAGAGCCGCTCTGAAGATTTTTCTTTCGAAGATTCTCAGTTTTTCCATTAGGTGGGGTTTTAGGTTGAACCAAACCGGGCAGGCGTACGTGAGTCTGGAGCGTATTAGGACTTTGTAGGCTAGTAGTTTTACTTTGCTGTTGATGTGTCTCGAGTAGAATAATCTGCGCAATTGTTTCCATACTGTTTCTGCTTGTTGTAATAAATTTTCTACATGGTTTGTGAACGAGAATCTTTCTGTGAAAAGTACTCCAAGGTATTTAACCCTTTTTTCATGTTTGATGTTGATAGTATCTTGTTCCGGATGTTTAAGATGGAAATTTTTATACTTTCGACGGATGCTTTTGGATAGTTTGCATGCTGAAAGGCGGAACACAATGGATTCGCATTTGTCAATATTTATTTTCAGTTTCCAAGCGTTGCAGTAGTGGAATATTTTGTTAAAAACGTTTTGTAATATGTTTTGCGCTACTTGAGGATCTTTGTTGGTAGTGTAAATGATTAAGTCATCTGCAAACGCAATCGCATTACAGCCAGAGTTTCCATTTAATCCGAATAGGTTTAGTATGTCCGAGAAAAATATATTAAATAAGATGGGGGAATTTATGGCTCCTTGTTGGAGACCGTTATCTATCGAAAATGTTTTCTTAGACGTGTGCGAGTTAATTACCACATGGAATTTCCTATTGGTAATCATCTCGTATATCATCTTTAGGAGTGGGGTTTGAAGAAACTCTTTTTTGTATAATTTATAAATTAAGCCCGTGAGCCAGACGGTATCAAAAGCTTTTTCTAGATCGATTAAACAAGCTGCCAGGATTTGATTACTGTTTAAAGCCCATGCTATGTCGGAACTGAATTTTGTTATCGCATGTACTGTGGAGTGTTTACTCCGAAATCCAAATTGGTGCTCAGGAAGTATGTCTTTTTTGTTTACGTTTTCGAGAATTCTGTTGTTTATTAGTGACTCTAATATTTTACCAATATTTGGCAATAGGCTGATTGGCCTGTAGCTGGTTAGTTGCGATGGATCCTTGTTTTTCTTCAGAAGAATTTTGATTTTAGCTTTTTTCCATTTCGTGGGGAAATAGAATTGATTTAAACAGTTATTAAATATTATTGTGAACATTTTTATGATGTTTGGAGGAACTTTTTTTAGAATGTAGTTTGAAATATTGTCGAAACTTGCTGATTTTTTATTGTTCAGTTTTTTGAAGCTGTTTTTCACTTCATAATAGTTTGTTAGATATCCGTCGAAGTCTGATGAAGGAGCTATTGCGTTATTTTGCAAAGTGAAATGATTTAAAGGCGGTTTATTGAGATTTTGCAGTATAATATTGACTTTGTTGTCTATGAAGTTTTTGAATCTTGTATTCTTGTTGGATTTCAGGTTCTGTGTGTGGACATTTTGTAGATGGGTACCCATTACTAGCGCTTTGTCTTCTGGTTCTTCACATATGTAATGATCGTTCGTTGATTTTAAGGAGTTTATATTAATTCCAGAATCTATTAATATATGCTGATCGTTTTTATCTATTGCGAATTTAGTGATTTGCTTCTTGTGTTGTTTGCGAAATACTCTTCCTATTATATTGTACATTGCTTGCGGGTATCTTGTATCTAATTTTGCGAGCATATTGTTCCAGGAGGAATTGACTAGTGATGAGTATGCTATTTTAAGTTGTTGATTTATGTGTTTGATTAAGATTTTTATTGTTTCTAATTGAGGTTGATATTTGGGGTCGTTTTCTCTATATATTTTAAATAATTTCGACACTAGTTTATGCTTTGTTTGTTTTAGATTATTGATTTTGCTGGAGTTGAGTTTTTTCATGAAATCGGGTTTTTTAACTTTTGGAGTATTATTACAAAAGGTTGAGTAGATTAGTGATTCTAAGGATTCAATGGCTGAATCTATCTCGGTTGTTGTTAAATTTCTATCGTGGTCAAAACATAGGGATTTTTGTGTTGATAATGTTTTTTTAAATTTATCCCAATTTGTTTTGTTTATATTATAGTTAGTTTGTTCGGCGTTTATTGCAAAGTTGAATCTTAGGTCGTCATGGGCACACGAGAACGAGATTGCCCAATGGTCACTATCAAAAGGGAGTGTGTCGAGTGAGTTTTCTTTGGTTGTCTTTATTTTTATTCGATTATCTATTAAGGCTATATCAAGGATTGAATTTGTTCGTGGAAATGAAGCTTGTTGTGGGGCATGTAAATTCACACGATAGTCATAATCGTGTTTGTTTGCCCAGTTGGCAAGTTGTGTTCCTTTGGTATTGTTGTAGATATTATGCCAAGAGGTATGTTTCGCATTGAAATCTCCACAAATTATATAATAATTTGATAGTTTGTCTAGTTCAAGGGACGTGTAAATTTTGTTGAGTTCTGATATAAATTTGTTTGGATTCGGTAAAGGGCTGTAGAGTGCAATAATGAATAATGAGGTGTTATTGATAAAGTTTAGTCGTATTGCTGTAAGTTCTAATATTGAGTTATCAACTGTATTTATATTGACTTGGTCGGCGTTGATATTTTGCTTCAGTAGTATAGCCGTTCCACCGCCTTGGGATGCCGCGCGACGGTCCGTTCTGTACATCTTATAATGTGTAAAATGGGGGTTGTGTTTGACATTTAGTTTGGTTTCGTTTAGACAGAGTACGTCTGGTTTATGTTCATCAAGAAAATCTTGCAGAGCGGCTCTTTTGTGATAGCTAATAATAGAGTTTACATTTAGGAAAATTATGTTTAGCTTCTTTATCTGTATAATCTTTGTTGCGTTTGTATTCTGCAGTATATTTTGATCTATCGGGTCAGAATCCATTGTTGGAGAGTGTTGTTTTTGGAATAAGATTTGATTCTAGAATTATCTTAGTTAATTTGTCTATTTTTTGAGAGTTTTGGTGTACTTGTGATACGAAAGCGGTTAATTTTCTGTTTAGTTCGTCTATTGATTCTAGTAGGTTATTATTAATATTTGTAAGCGAAGTTTGACGTTGTTGTGATTGTCCTACTATATTGTTGGTTAGTATATCGCTGTAAAGTCTACTGTCACCTGTGTTTATTGGTATTGGTCTCGCTGTGTTTGATTTTTGGTTCGGTTTCTTTTCGCTACTTGCTTTTTTATTCGGATTAAGGAAGGCTGTGCATCCCTTGTAAGTTGCTGGGTGACCATACTTTTTGCAATTTATGCAGAATAACGCTTCTTTCGGTGCAGTTTCTCCCAAACTGCAATTTCCTTTTACATGGCTTTCGCCGCATTTTGAACATCGAAATGCTAATCGGCAATTCACGCTGGCATGACCAATCCTCTGACAGTTTCTGCATTGCATCGCATTAGGTTTCTTTATTTTCTCCCAGCTGATTCGCTGCAAACAGATTGCGGTGATTAGTTTTAGTAAAGATAAGTCGGATTTTGGTGAAAATTGAATAATAAACATCGGTAAACTTATATTATTAGATCTTGCTCTTGTTGTTACAAACTTTGTTGCTTTGATGGCCTGAATTTTGGTAGGTGCAAAACTGTTAATTTCATCACAAATTTCGGAGGGATTTGTGTTGGGATCAATGCCTTTTAGTAACATAGTTTGTGGTTTGGATTCCTTTGGTGTGTACGTGTAATAATGGATATTGTTATTCTCTAATATATTTAGGGTCTTTTGGTGGTCGTTTAATTGATTGAGGTTAATTGAGTGTTTATTTGATGTTAGTCTTTTGATATTGTACTTATCTTTTATTCCCGTTTTTAAAAGGTCAATCAGTTTTTGCGCTGTGCAATCGTGAATGACGATTGGTGGAGGTTTGTTATTTTCTCCCCTCCTTCTTGGAATATTATTTGAATTTTGTTCTTGCTGTTGTGGTTGTGTGATAAAGGTGATATCTTCCAATGGGATGTCGTTGACTTCCATCGCGGTTCCCTCTGTTGAAGGGCCCGCATTTTTCGATTCCGACTTTGATGTGGATGGAGTTGCTGTGACTTCGAGTGTAGTTTCTGTAGTTTTCGGTGTCTTCGTCTGGGTTTCTTGATTTATCGTACTAAGTTGGTCCTTCAGCGTTTGATTTTCTTGTTTGAGAATGTGTATCATATTGGTCAATTCCTTTAATTTTTGCTGTAATTGTTTAAAGTCCTCTGGATAGGAAGGATTTTGTTTATTTTGCTCTATTGATTCCGTTGATTCCGCAGTTGCTGGAGCTGGAGTAGTTACTGTAGTTTTATTTTTCATGATTGTTTTGGTGAGTTTGTTTAATTTATACGGTGAGAATTTCCTTTCGTTATTTAGGTATTCCTTGATTTTATTTGTTGGTGTTTTTGAATTTGAGCGATTTGATTTTGATTTTCGTGCTGGAGTTATTGCCTCGGAAGCCGGAGGGGCTGTGGGATTAGGCGAGTGAAAATCGTCATCGCTTGATAGTATTTGCTTATCACCTGGTGTAGGTGTTATATCTTGATATAGGTTAGCCTCCATAGAGTGTGGTATTACGAACCACGTGGCCAGTGGCTAATTTGCATATTTGCTGACCCGCTAAAATTAGCGAGTCAGCGGATAAAAATATTGTTTTGGTATTAATGCTCACACACTTCACTGCTGTTATTTATGTGGTTTAGAGTTATCTAATTGTTGGACTAGGCTGATGTTCTCGGATTAGGTTTACGAGATTCACCTGTTAATTACTTCGCAGGTGGTCACCGCGTCCGGTCAACACGAGCGCTCCAGCACGACTGACGAGAACCGGTGAATTCGGCGTGATATGGCCGTTGGCTGAGAGTAATTTTCATTCGATCTACTTTTGAGACAAGCAATCATCATAATGTAACCGTTTATACAGGGTGAGTCAGTTGCTTTTGAATCAAGTATTACCGACCTGTCAATCGCATTGTGGAAGGACGAGGCAGAGCCTCGGAGACAGATCCAGGGCGTCCAGGCAGCCCGTGCGGAACAAGCCGAGTCAGCCGAGGGGCCAATTGGCCAGTTTCCATCACGGCTTTGCAATAGCATGTTTGCGACTGCGTGGGTTACCGATATCGGTTTTGCAGTAAATGGAGAAATTGCTGGCATTGCATATTCAATTATATAATATTCATATACATATTTTTGATTTATATTTATATTACTATACTGTCAGCAAATTATTATGTTTAACTGGAATGTTATAAAGAGCTCTTGGGAAAATACCACTGTAATGCATATATAATAAGTCAGATTGTAGTCAATGGTTATCTAATAAATTGTGCAAAATAATAACGCAATAAATAGGTAACGTGATTCCCTGTTTGTTCGTCCCTCACTGGAACAATTGTGCCTCGTTGAACGTTGTTGGCCTCTTGGCTGGCTCGGCACGGGCCGCCTGTGTCCGTCACTAGCTCAGCCTCGCCCCTCCACAATGGGATAGACATGTCGGTAATACCTGATTCAAAGGATAAGGTGAAGAAATGATATATTTTGATATTAACAACAAACTCATCTCACAATTACTCTGCGACTATCGACAAACAAACGTTGAAACCGCATTTATAAACGTTTTATTATGTGTCATGAGCCGATACTGTAGAAGTGAAAAGACACCAGTAACGGCAAAGCAGATAGGAATATAAATAATGTGGTCAGCATGAAACAATTTTGTTACTAATATCATAATATCATTTATTCGCCTGTTCGAATACCGAGGAATTAAAAAAAAAATGTTAGACATTCGGAATTGAACTAAAACCACAAAATTGTAAATTCAGCGTCTTACCACAAACATTACTATTGTTATTAAATTTGTATTCAGATAAACTAACAAGCGTTCATCCTAATAATCATAGCCCGCTCTCCGGAGATTCAGTTCACAGAAATTTTATATGACACAAGACTTAATACGGTTACCATATAATTCAGAATTGAAAATAAAATAGTTTCATTAAAGTGCATAAGTAACATTTCCTCGAGATTTTGCATTTCTCAATTAATCGATAAGCCCCCTGAATCTGTCATGAGTCACTTCGTGTAAGGTCAAGCGACACACGACATAAGTGACATATTACACTTACGCAATGTTGGTATTACCGATAAATCGATGGTAAAAAACTGATTCCATTCTATCTGTTACACCGTGTATATCAAACAGTCGCGACTCCCCCCTCCAACTAGTGTGTTTGTTTACGTTGTTTTTATGTAGAATCACCCCATTCACAAAACATGTTCCAGTTTTGGTTATTATTGTTTTTATAGTAAGACCATGCAGAGGTACATATATCCTACACACTTGCACAGAATTGTCGTTCGCTAAACTGTTTTACTTCTTAGAACCTTTTTAAGGATGTATGAGAAGTATAGTCGTAAACAAAAGTACCCAAAAATCAAAATCCTTAAATATCTACTCGCCACGTGCAGAAAACATAGGAACAAATGATACAAATGATAACATTGCATATTTACTCGTAGAAAGCTATTTTTCGTTTTCCCAACGATTTTGTAGCTAAATTTACGATTTTTCTGATTTACACAACAAAACTTTTAATGGTGAATGTGCTTTGAATCCAACTTAGTAACGTACAAATTTTTTCGAATCGACATCCAAAATGTTAATAAAAAATGTTAAATGTTAATGATATTGCTTTATGGCATCTTCTAATCGCATAATCTGGATTCGGATGCGTACCACGGGTTCACATATTGTCTTTTGGCAGGTATCCTCTAAGGAACTGAATAGGTATGGCCATTATGAATGTACGTACCCCGAGCGCCGAGTCTACCATCCGCGCGCCAGTCAAGCGTGGCGCGCACCGCCGGCAGATTGACCGAGCGCGCCCGGCAATAAAAATTTATAACTCTGTCCCCAAGTCGTGTTTCCGAAAACCCTTTGGAGGACAACTGCAAGAGACTTAGAGCAACGGTTAGCATTTTTTTTATCAAAATCGATGATCCCCCCTTTGGAAACGGCAAGCATTTGTTATAAACTTTTATCATTAACATTTGTTCCAAACGAGTATTTCTCAATGGAGTATTTTTTTTATCAAACTTCAATTCCTTTTCTTCATTTTGGCGTCTGAACGATATGGTTATCTGTAATATTTACCAAGATATAAATTATTGAAAAAAAATTGACCCAAAACTTTGAATCCTTGCAACTAAAAAAAAAATTGAGTTAGCGAGCAACGGGTTTTTGCATTTGGATCGGCTCTTTGCGAACTATAGATACAGAAATTTTCATCAAAATCATCGAACATGTGTGAATAAACCTCGACAGTTGACGCGGAATGACCCTACTGAAAATGGATCTGGGCTCACGCCAGTCGCACCACAGTTCGGCTTTTGTTTTTAGCTTTCTTCGTCTACGCGCTTCCTTCTCTCGCCCTCGTACGCTTCCGAACGCGACCGACGTTACCCGATGCCAGTCGATGCAACCCCATGAGTGTTCATCTCTCTTCTCTCTCTACATATATAATCTGTAGGTGGTTTCTGTATGTTTGTTTGTTCCGACTTGGCGCAACAATTACTGAACTGATTTCGACGAAATTTGCACTGTTCGAAAGCAGAAGGTCTTGGGAGTAAACTGGTGTGTATATTATAACTCTGTGACGTCAGGAAGTCGGAATTGAGCTACATGTAAAACGATGAAATTTATCCTGTATGAACTACGTGGGTACACTCATCGAGTGGCATCGGCTGACATCGGGTAACGTCGGCCGCTTTCGGGAGCGTGCGACAGCGAGAGAAGGAAGCGCGTAGGTTAAGAAAGCTAAAAATAAAAGCCGAACTGTAATGCGACTGGCGTGAACCCAGATAAATTTTCAGTAACATTTCAGTTGACAGGAAGAGAGTTCATTCTTTTTAACACTACTGAGATCTCTGCATATATTAATAAACGATAATAATAAACCGATTTCAATGGAATTTGCACTGTTCGAAAACAAAAGATCCTGAGAGTAAACTGATGTGTGTATTATAATACTATCACATCAGAAAGCGGGGAATTGGGGACAAATAAAATGATGAATTTTTTTATTGTTACATTCGCCGGGAGGCATCGGGTAGCATTCTCCCCGAGCCCCCGAAGCGGGCGAGTGAAACTCATGCTAGTCGATATATAAGATCCGCCTCTAACCCTTTAACTGCTGCCATCGTCTATTGGCGATTGGCCCCATAAATATTTTTCTAGTAACTGCAGCTGCTTGTAACTTTATAAATGGTCTTTTACGGTTGTAATAAACCGTGAAATTAAGCCAGTGACCTCTTGCTCAGCAATACTACACATATTTATACATAATATACATAATTATACATAATAGCCAGTATGATAGTTTGTAACAAATTATTAGACGTACTACAATCAATATCTAATTATAATATTTTAATATTTTTGATTATTATTTTAAATCCGTATATTTTATAACAATAACAAACATTTTCTTTCACATTACAATGTTTTTCAATGATTACAATGATTAAAAAAAAGAAATTGAATCCAAAAGTTTTGTGCGTGGGGGTAGCGAAATATCAGACTAATTGCGCAGTTAAAGGGTTAAGTGTGTCTAACTTTTTTCCTATAAGTTTCCTCCACATATATATGTATATAAAAATGATGAGGGGGGCGTACTCTATAATATATATCAATATCATTGAAATCAGTTGTCAGTACGTCTTGGTAAATAAATACCCAATGACGTCTTTGCATTTAACCATTGTGCGACTGGTCAATATATGATTGGTCTTTTCGGCGTCGGGGTAAACATTGTCAGGATTGAGTAAAGTTTGCCGCAAGGCCGCAAGTACAGGGTGAGTCACTTGCCTCTTAATCATTCCCTTCACACTCGAGTTCAAATTATTTCCATTATTGGTACAATTTGATATTATAAATAAATGTCAGTGCGTGGAAAAGACTCGGTAAATATTCCTTTATGTAAAAATTACACAACACCGTATAATTATACTATTTTCAACGGCCTATATCCATCATTGGCGATTCAAAGGCAAGTGAATCACCCTCCGAAAAGTTGCAGTATCTTTAGGCTTAATGGGGGAAAGTTGCCAAAATCGCATATTATGAAACAACGAATTATTTTTTACTTTTTATGGCATTTTTTGTGCGGCTTGTTTTTTACTTTTCAGGGCATTTTTTGTGGTGCTTGTTTTTTACTTTTCAGCTCGCTGGAACTCTGTTAATTTTCGAAGTCGGTCACATTTTTTTATATTTTTTTACTTAATGCTTTTTAGTATAGAAAATGAATAAATCGATGGTTTGCGGTTGACTTCATTTTGAATTCCATCGTTGTACTGGTGTACCAGTTATATAGGAATAAATGTAGCCGAATTTGTTGAAGAATGAAAAGCTTGTACATTTCGAAATTTATGCAAGAGGGTATACCGCGAGAACTTCCCTTATAAGTTACTCAAAGTCTCATCCCTATCAAACAAGCCGTCCCAAACCTATCGCCGGACAATCGAAAGTTCGGTGTTTATGCAATAACAGTTGTTAATGTTAAAGAATTTCGGAAACATTTATATTGGGGCCAAAGTGCGAGCATCCTCTATAAGATAGAAAAGGTTTCATCCCGATCAGTTCATTCATCACAGAGATATCGCCGGACAAACGAAATTTTAGTAGACACTTATAATCCACTAAAAATTCGGTTTTTATGGAATAAAAATGGTTAGCGTTACACAATTTCGTCAAAATTTATAATGGGACCAAACTGTGAGCATCCTTTATAAGATAAGCAAGGTTTCATCAAGATCGGACCATCCATCTCAGAGTTCTCGCCGGACAAACATTAAAAAAAAATATATAGCGGTCGATTTGAGTACCTCCTCCTTTTCGAATTAGGTAAAAATATGTAAATATAAGGCACAGAAACTCTGATCTCAAAAATTATTTTCATTCTCCTGCCTCGGGTGCGACTACAGCACGCGGATCGGCAACCTCTCGATCGTTCGAGAAGCATCTATGCGTCTTATATTTACACATTTTCATGTTAACCCTTCCTACTCGGCGACATTCTCGCTAGGATGAACCAGCAACGTTTTTCGAATATTTGACAAACTCCTTACAGCCAACATAAAACGATCTTATACACAAATTAACGTGTAAAAATAGTATATTTTAATTAATATGATACTACTACTACAATTAATATTATAAAATAATAATCTTAATCTATAAAAGACAAAATATATGTGTACGTATTGTGACGTTGCAGGTTTGTGCACGTCACAAACCTTGTGATTTTTGGCCTAGTCGCCGATTCTTCCGAGAATATACGCTCAACGTAATAGAGGCAAGAAAGTAATCCTCTAAGGAGAGGAAATGTACCTCGGCGCCAATCAGAGGAGGTCCACAAGGATATAAAGCATATAATGTTCGGGATACAATTCATTGAAAGAGAAATCCGAACTCGATTGATAATCCGATCATTGGGCTCGGTCGAATAATCGTGGTGCGCCTGGATCAGGAACTCATTAGGGTTCGATTAATACGGCACCGAATCACCATCCGGATAAATAACATCCACATCAGCAATCTGCAGAAACATCTTTAGAAACGGAAGTCGGTATACGTTGTAGCTATATGTTAGTCGCCCTGGGACCCCGAGTCTGCATAGAGTTGTTCTGGATGGTCTGATTAGCCAGAGACGAGACAATTGGTTTTCCCATTCGAGATATTGGGCACCAGGTGATCCCCCGCTTTCTGCCCGACAATTTGGAAATCCCGGGGACCAAGCATCCTAACTCTCTCTTGTTTCTGCCAACCACATGTATGTTCCGCAAAGGCTCCCACGCCGTTCTCGTGTGATCTAGAGTGTCGAATCTCCATTCCCATGTTGCCTTCTTCTTTGTTAACTGAGTCAATGGGTGGTGACTGCGGTGAAATTTGTCACAAATCGCCTGTACCAGCAAATCGCCTGTACTCAAGATCAGGGTGGATGCCTTCAGTCGTTAGTATATGCCCCAGATATTTGATCCTCTGGCAGCAGAACCGACATTTCTGCCTATTGACTCGTAGACAGTATTGATGTTGTCTGTTGAAGACTGCCTCCAAGTCCTTGAGGTATTCCCCATGATTTAGAGACATACAGCCGGTCTTCTTGACAGATTGCAGTAAATCGTTGATTCTGAGCAGTGGATAGAAATCGGTGACTCTAAGGATCTATGATGTCACCCTCTAACCCCTTTTCCTTCCACAGCAGGTTTCTCTTCGCTGGTAGTGTGCGGTATGGCGGAACGGCGATGGGAGCATTGTCTTTAGTCTCTATTCGGGGGATAACTTCTGCCGCCGGGGGTCCCACTATTTTGAACAGATTGCAATTTGTTTTAATGAGCTCTTGTAATTTTAGCCTCTCTTCCGATGAGGTACTTACCGCTTTATCTTCCGTTAAATTCTTTATCTGAATGGCAGCAATGTCGGTCCTTTCGTGCGCTGCTTCGTATGTACGAACACAACGATCAAATAACTCATGGACACCTGGCCAGGCTAGTTGCGGAGATCCTTTGGATGTTGATGGTGGCAGTTCGACAATCTCCTCAATATCATCTTCGAGGAAAGCATCGAGTCCAATAGGATTCCCGATTGGGCTCAAAAGCGGAGGAGGTGGTTTTGCGAATTCCTCTATCTCAGCCAATATTTCTATTTCAAGCGGGGAGAGTGTCATCTTCTTCTCCCCTTTGATGGAAGGTGCTTCGTCGGATTCTTTTTGGAACTCATAGAATTCATCTGGCGTGTCCACAAAGTGCCATATTCTCTGAGGTATGTTAAGCACTATGCCGGCATCTTCGATAAAGTCGACTCCCAGCAAAGTCCTGTTGCCCTTGCTATCGGGGAGCACGACAAATCTGGTCTGTACTACTCGACCTTTTAGCACGACCTGTACCTCAGTGACTAGAATGTCGCAAACACGAGGGTGTCCATCAGCCAGTGCCACTTGCATTCGCGTCTCGACAAATCGTACTCCTTTACCACTGAGAAAGATGTACAAACTTTGGCTGGCAACCGAGCATTTTGCGCCCGTATCGATGAACGCTTGGCCTGTTTCTCCCGCAATGTCCAAGTCCACTGTTGGCCGCGGTCGTGCCATTGGCATTGCATTTACGACACAGAATGCCTCATTTGCAGCTGGTGCTTTTGAATTTTGAAAGCAATCAGAGCATTTACTCCGAACGAATCCAGGTTTTCCGCAGCCGTAGCAGCGCAGAGGTGGTCGGCATTCCTGGGGCTGCGATATGTTCGTGTGCTCTTTTATAAAAGTCCCTTGGATGGATTTTAGTGGCTGTGTTGGAGCATGGAAACGGCGGTGTCGGTAATCGATGTTTGATTGGCCAACACAGCCGCTAATTTCACAGCGGCACCGGTCTTTCGGATACGGCGACACGAATTTATGCTTGTACTCCTTTCCTAGGTCTTTAACTTCGTGAGCACGCTTAATGAAATGTGGAAAGATGGCGACGGAGTCCGGCGGGATTTTGGTACGTATCGGAAGTCCTAATCGTATCAAGCTGGACAGTTCCTCATTCTTCATTTCGGTGCTGAAGGTACTGCGAGCCTCAGCCTGCACGCTGGACACCAACATTGTAGTACACGTCATGTGAGGCATTCTGAGGAACTCACTTTTGGGCACAGGATTCTGAAAAATACAGAAAATTTGGATTTATTGAGCATAGGAAGTGATGCAGGTTCATAATCATTTATGTTGTTATAGATTGCATTTAGAATTCTATGATTTGGAATGTGATTCAATTATCTAACTCTGAGTTTTAGCAGCAATCTTAGCAACACAACATATATTCGCGTCAGGGCATCCAGCTTTCCTAGCCGAACTCTCCCCATCGTAGGGCAATATGGAAGGACTCGAAACGGAGCAGGAGTCCAGGTGGCTCTCCTGTACTCTCCGGCTTCATAGACGTTCTCTCCTAATATGAGCGTGTCCGAAAATAATTACCGTACTTTCCCATTTAAGGGGCGACTTTTCAAGAGTTGGTCACTCGCCGTCTTATTTACAGAATTTGAGGGCAACATAGGGACGAGATGGAGCTGCTCGCGATGTCTATCGAATGAACCACCCTACACGCGTATACGTGTTGGCATTCATGTGATACGTCCTCGTTTGTTTCGATTTCCTTTATTGGGCCGCTTGTTTATAATGATCTTTAACTTGGGTGTTCCAGCACCTTTGACTCCCGAGCTTTAGATATTCATATAGGAACCGATGTCTTTCAGTTTCCATTCGGATAATTAAAATCAATTAACTTCGTGACTTTGATTACTAGGAAGCCTATCGTGCCCTGCATGGTAGCTCGAGTTTACAACTATATAAAGTAAAAGAAAAAACGAGAGTACTCGACGGGATCGAACGACAGGTTCGGTTTCATGTGAGTAGCCCTCTCAATGAAGCGCCATCTCGTCCCTACTGACCGACCTAAAGCACTCACGAATATTGATCTGTGTTATCAATAGTTAGGGTGGTACACTAGACTTGGAAGCAGCTTTTTACCATCGAATTATCGGTATTACCGGCAATAGGGTAATTGTTTTATCAGCCGTTATCTGTTATCTGAATCATGACTTGCCTTTACTTTTCCAATAATATCCATTTCTATTTCTTATCGTTTTCAAATGATTTTAAGAAAGTTGGTGGGTTGGCGGTTGGGTGGTGTTATATGTATAACAAATGAATTAAAATTGCAAGAAACTGAGTATACCTGTCGTCGTAGCAAAAAATAAGTAATCTTCTTTTACAATAATTAATGGCAGTCGGTATTGGTCTGTGTTATGCGAATATGCTTGCAGAAGCCACTCGTAGAGCTCTCCTTTACTACAGGAGTATGGAATATGGCAGAAGCCGCTCGTACGGCTCACGATACCACAGGAGTATGGAATATGGTAGAAGCCGCTCGTACGGCTCACGATACCACAGGAGTATGGAATATGGCAGAAGCCGCTCGTACGGCTCACGATACCACAGGAGTATGGAAAAAGGTAAGTAGCGCCCGAAACTCCAGATGTCTCACAATTCTTGTACAGCGACCAGGAGGACCCACAGAGCAGTATTACCAGTTGACGACTTCTCCGAGATTGGGAGTAGAGTGTCGAAATCATCGAGCTTAAGGTAGCCGCGTTGCGTCTTCAGTAGCGAGAGAGTGACGTGCGCCACCTCGCTATCTGGTAGCGGAAAGCAGTATTACTATTCTTACACTATAGCTTTGGTGCCCTGGTACAGTCAATACGTAAGAATTATATTTATTATAATTCTGGAGTATGTACATTGGTTCTTAACAATTTTATAATTAATTTTCAGATAATGAGCGGAGGTTTTACTGGACGCAATAGTGAGTAACCTTATATTAGTAAGTATTTGACGCAATTATAACATAGAGAAACCTATTTCTATATATGAATTAATTATTTACAGGTTGTATATTGAAGTTTTCTAGTAGCTTATTATAATTAGGTGAGTTTATATGCTTTTAATAATTATTTTTGAGCATTCTAGTAATTATTACCTATCTTTCTGAGATTATTTGTACGTGAGTAAGTAGTCTTAATGCCGCTACATGCACTGGTAAGTAATATCTATTTTTCTGGCATAACTAATACTGTTATTTTAATAACCTTGGTTTCCTTTCGGGTTGTCTAATGTTATATGTACAGGCAAGTAATTTTTCTAATAACCTTTCAGATTTCGTTTCAGGTAAGTAATAGTTATTTTCCATATAATAAACAAAATACGGTGTATAAAAAAAATACGACATTTTAATCCCGTTTTCAAAATTTTACTTGTATATGGCACCTAAGTAAACTAGCCAATTCTCTTAATATTAATACCACTGGAGCATATAACGCAATACGTAGTTGTAATACCTTCTTTAAAATCCTTCGCAAACTGAATATAACAAATATAATTTTCATAGAAAATGTAACTTTTTCAGAAATAATTAATTATTGGAAAGCAGAAAAGGGAGCGTCCGAAAATTTGGCAACTTTAGTACCCTCATCAGGTGTCGTAGAAGTAGCAGTTCGGAAGAAGTCGGCGATAGCCAGACTTAATATGAAAATGCTACAAGATATTTATAATAATTCTGAAAGCGACGGCCTAAATACTTTATTTAAATAAAAAATTCCAAATAAAACGCTGAAAAGTTTGCAAATTCGACAATTAAAAAAATTTCCAACTGGTATAAAAAATAATTGTTAATACTTCTTAATCTATACATTTATTATTATTAATTTATATTTGTTATATTCTGAAAATTTTAATGTCTAATACTGTGTATAACTCCATGTTATCTAGTGTCCTTACTGTAATATATACAAATATATTTGTTGGTGCTTTGCACCTTAAAAATGTTGTAAATTCTTGTAGAAATGTAGCAAAAAGTATATTTTGTATAGATGAGTTCAAAATTCGAATGAACTTACAAGCGAGCCTTCTCATTCGTTTTTGGTTTCCACTTGCAGTTTATTGCCTGACTTCATACATTGTATACGGCGAAAGATAGAAAACGTAAAATATAACGTGTTTCCCTCCAATGCGAGAAAAGCGCTTGCAGTAAGGGACATTTGCACTGTACAGTTGTTCAGAAAGTCCTTGCGTGTAAGGAAATGGGGGTTTCAGTGCAAATTAAACATTCATTAACATCTTCCAAAACACACAACTTAACTTTACGGAAAACGCAAAAATTCCTTTTTTTGAGAAAGAGAAAATAAATTTTCTCAAAACAGAATGTTTTCTCATTTCTGAAAAGTGACTTCAGAAAATCTAATTGTGGGAAGACTTTTTTTACCCAGTATATGTAATGTTATCTTTTTAATAAGGATCAAGTGTAGTTAATTCTATAAAGAAATATATAAGTTACAACGACTATAGTTCACGCAATTTAGTCACAGAGTGACAACTGGAGAAAGTCGGTTGCCAGATACTTTGATCAGTTTAGCAGGTGGCACCTTTTTTTATCCCACGAGGTTTTAAGCTCTAATTTGATGTTTCTGTTGTTTTCATCTGATGAGCATAGCAAGTGTTTAAAAAATGATTATCAAAAATGAATTATCAATGGGTTCAATCAAAACAGAATTACGTGGTATTGGAGCTTTAAAACGGTAGGACGATGTGTATGAATATGAGCGATTTTACCGATTTTATTTAGACTGCCATATGAATGGTAGTTCAACAATGTGGTAATTAAAACGCTAATTGCTCGCATTCTTGTGATTTACCGGGTTGAAATCCCAAGGAATAAATGGGTTTTGTGGACGGGAAAAATATATCATGACAGCATATTTAGCAACAACACCACATAAAAATCGTGATCGCCCTATTCCTATTGCATTCTCTGGCGTCTCTTGGAATGGGGAAAACGGCTATGGCGCTATTTTTTTTATAGTCACCTCCCAGAAGAGAGAACAGGGGGTTCCGAACGTCTGTCTTCGTTACGACAGTACGGCAAGTACTATATTAGTTTAATTTCGTTCTTTAATTGTATTAAGTTCAATAAAGCTACATAAATATATACGACTTCGAGTGTTTAAGAGAGCCTCAGTGGTAATTTTAAACTAGATAATGGAATCTACCTTTGTACATTTTGGACTGCATAATTGAGCCGTTTATCTTGAAAGTGGCTAAGTCCATTTGTCAATTTTTTGTTGTTGAGTGTAATAACGTGTACAACTTGATGCAAATTCTTTAATATCTTAATTTAAATATAAATGGATTTAAGTGACTTTCAAACTAAACGACTCATATATGTACCATTAATATGTTCAAACTATTACAATAGACGTATATTTTTAAAAAAAATATAGAAAATACTCCTGGACGCTCTAAGGTTTGAGAAGAATAAAGGCGGTCGCCAAATCGATTGGGAGACTACACAGGGCTGTGCTTGAATGCTTACGCGAATCCGTGTAGTTTTATATTACCCTACGATAGAGAGAGAGTATGACTGAGAAAGCCGGACGCCCGAGGACCGAATCGAAATATTGTTGCAAACATTGTCATTGTTGAAAGATCATGAAATTATGTTACGTTTTCGCTGCATAATCAATCCTCACAATTTCTCAACCTGAATCCTGCATTATATCCTTTCCTGACTAAATCGTAATGTGTGTATTCCTAAGAATCCTGTATCAAGAAAATTATTCCTACGTTTCTTACACCCTAACCGAACCTCGACTACAAGATAGAAGAACAAAATATTAGAATAGATGTATGAAAGAAGACATATACGGAAATGGAGTGATTAACGGCGGTGCCAACGTCTAGGCTGCACCTCAGAAAGGAAGGAAAAACGCCAACGGTGCAGTTTTTAGGTTGCACTTCGGCTAAGAAGGAAAATCGCTGGTGGTGCTAGTTTTTAGGCTGGAACCACAGCTAGGAAGGATAAGAAACCGACGGTGCCAACGTCTAGGCTGCACCTCAGTAAGGAAGGAAAATGGAAATTGAACCTGTGACTCGAAAGCAGCAGTCCACTGGAAACTAACTCACTTCGACTGAAGAGTACGACTGAAGTTGCTCTTTATTAGGAAACCGGGTACCGTTTCTAGTAGCGAGAAAATACCTTGCGCCACGTCGACCCCTAATAGCAGAAACTGGTACTATTTCAATACCTCTCTTATGAGTGCGGCTTTTTTAACGACTTGCTGACAAACATGAAAATGGTCAGTTCGAACAGAAATTTGTACATAATAGTAATTGATAGGCATTCCACTACTGCGTCAATTTTTAACTTATTTGTCTGTATACTTTTTAAGTAAAATCGTAGTGCATTTTAATTGATTCTAGTATGTTGATTTGCAACGAGAGACGAAAACGACCGATTGCAAGGAATCGTCGAATAAACTGGATGTTCTAAAGACTTGGAAGTCAGGATTTAATTGTAAGTAATACAGAAGGATATACTCAAGAAATAAATCCCATATCTCGTCAATAGATTTTCAGTCTATTGGAAATAGAGATATTTATATTCGTTGAGAGAATGTGAACGAAACTTTCATCTCCCAAGCATAGTGACTGCCGCTTCCCTTGACACATGGGTACATACAAAACGCGAGAGGGGAAGGAAGGCTAAGAAACGCCCGAAACCGACTTATAGTTATAGTCTTACTTCCTCTCTCGCGCTTCGTAGTGTTGAATCAGCGATATACTCAAGTGTCAACGGAAATGGTAGTCACTACGCTTGGGAGATGGAAGTTTCGTTCAGATTCTCTCAACGCACAGTGTGATATTTTCGCAATCTAGCGGAACTTAATTCATTTGGTGCCATGTTGTATAAAGCAAGGTATTGTATAATGATATCTATATTTTTTACAACATTATGCTGCATTATCCTGCATTCTTATCATATACGAAATGAAGTTGGACCCATAGACTATCAAGAAAACAAAAAAAGGTGTTGCGCATATTAGCGCACTTGGCAGAATACTGTCATTTCATGAATAGAAACAGGTATTATTTTAGAATATCTATTTTTTAACAACATTGTACCGCAAAATACCGCATTTTCGTCATATACAAAGTGAAGCTAGACTCTTAGGCTATTCAATACAAAAAAAATCTTGCGCATATTTGCGCACTCGTGAGAAAACTGTCATTTCATGAAAACAAATAGGTATTACTTTAGAATATCTATTTTTTAACAACATTGTACCGCAAAATACTGCATTTTCGTTATATACAAAGTGAAGCTAGACTCTTAGACTACTCAACAAAAAAAAAATCTTGCGCATATTTGCGCACTCGGGAGAAAACTGTCATTTCATGAATACAAATAGGTATTACTTCAGAATATCTATTTTTTAACAACATTGTACCGCAAAATACCGCATTTTCGTCATATACAAAGTGAAGCTAGACTCTTAGACTATTCAAAACAAACAAAAAATCTTGCGCATATTTGCGCACTCGGGAAAAGCCTGTCATTTTATGTAGGGAAACAAGTATTATTTAACAGTATTTATATTTTAACGACATTATACCGTAAAATAACGTCTTCCGATCATATACGAATTGAAGTTGGACTAATAGGCTATTTAAAAGAAATGTTGCGCGTATTTACGTACTTCGGGGGTCTTTCATGCAGAGATGAGGCAGCTCTTAATACAACAATGTCAGAAATGTTGTTAATTGAAACAATTATTATGTAGATTATTTTTAGGCGATCAAATCATTATTGTACACATTTTTCTTGTTGCAAAATAACGATGATAAATATGAATTAAACAATATTAATAGATCGTTGTTAAAAATCTGGATATCATTGAAATATACCGGTCGTTTACATTTAATGACAGTTTTCTTCCAAGTGCGCCAATATGTGCAATAATTTTTTTGTTATTTGGTTTTTTCAATTAGCTTCACTTCGTATATGATAAGAATGCAGGATAATGCGGGATAATATCGTTAAAAATCTAGACATCAGTAAATTATACCTGTTACTTTATATGAAATGAGTTTTCTCCCGAATGCGCAATATTGCGCAACATTAATTTTTTTATTTATAGCATAATGTTGTGAAAAATATAGATATCATTATACAATATCTTCCTCTAGACGACATGGCACCAAATGAATTAAGTTCCGCCAGATTGCGAAAATATCACACTGTGCAACGGCTCAACTATTAGTTCTGGAATAGTCCAAATAAAGGTGTATGCCTTGTCTTTACACGCAAACCTCAGTAAATTAAGTTGGTCAAAAGTAATGCCTTATTTCCTTATAGCTAACAGTTTCCGCGTGATTTACCAGCACTCTAAGCAACCACTTCTTGCTACTATTAATGCGTCGCTTCCAAAGAGGGAGATATTTAGAAATATTAACATTTTCCCTTGTCCCAGCGTAACTTTTGCAAGAATGATCAGATCGACGTGAAATATTTTGTACTTTGTAATTAAAAAGGTCGAATTAATTGAGCTTCTACTTTATTTCTGTGTGCATACCATTTTGCGCTGTTATAAAAATCAGACGCGTATCCTGCAAAGACTATAAAAGGTGAAGGATCGAAGGATGATTGATACTAAAAGATAGGAAGAAAGAGTACGATAATATAGTAAATGTTGTAATATGCAAGTGTCGTGCTGATCGCAGTTTTATTTCGGCACTAACGGAATTAAATGTTCTAAATGCTTTACAAAATTGGTCACCTGGAATCATGAGCTTGCAAATGGTTCGGAGCATCTGCAAAAGTGAACTTTAATTTATACGCTTCGGCAACCAGCATACCTATTTCCGAGTCTGTCCAGTTCTGTGTCGGCAGGTTTTGTAGCATTAACATCAGTCCCTGTAAATAAAGAAAAAAACAAAAACCCTTTGCGTAGATCAATAAATTCTCATCGATAAATCAGACAAATCTTCCTAACAAATAATGATAAGATATTTACTTGGAAATCAGGTTGTAGCAGAAGGTGTCTCCTCCAACGTAGAAGAAATGCCGCGCAAACGTATAACTGAAAGGAGGCAAATCGATCGGACTCTGCTAAGTAAGTGTCCCACAAGCGAATAGTACAATGCAATGGGATTTCTCTCGTTAACAAATTATTCATCCATCGAAAGGAGAACTGCAAATAGTCCACGCCGTGATGGTGCAAGTGTTGGTGCAAAGGTGCTGAAAGCAATGTCATCTATAGGTGATCAAAATTTTAGCGCGTTAACCCTCGAAATACAAATGATCGAACAGCGATGCGACGCACGGATGCCGAACATTTTCATTAACTGGATTTCTTTGTATTTTGAAAGTTTTAATAACAGAATTTGTTGTTATTATTTCATTGATATATGTTTCAATATGAATGCAGTACAAGCTCGATTATCCGAAGCAATGAGGAGACATTTTTGGGTAAGAGGATTTTCGGATAGTAGAACAGATACGTTTTTGATGTAGAACTCTAAATATTGACATATAAGAATATAAAGATTAGTAGTAACTATCATAAATACTGAAATTAAGTAAGGTTTGAATAAAGATTGAATCTTTCAAAAAATAGAGCAGGAAGGAACGGTGTTACCGTAGTAAAAACGGCGTTTCTAATTGACCGCGTTGAGAGATGGAGAAAAATGTCGAAATTTCACAAAACTGATCTAATTTGATATAAATTATACAACAGCAATTTAATCAAATCCGCGATTCTATCGCGCTCAATAGTTTTCCATCAGTTTATACTTCAGTATATTTTATTTATAATTATAAATACTCGAAACTCTGTACATATAAAACCATGTACAGATAACTGAGCGGTAATTATTTCGAAAGTCGGCTCATCATCGATTTTAATGATTTTGATATATGTTATAGAGCGATTTTAGCTGATCATTTTCATACACATATATGTGGGGGAAAGTTATAGTTAAGTTATCTTAACGTAAACATAGTTGTGGTCTTGTGAGAGCATTCCAAATACCTTTAGAGACCTAATACAGATGTAACACAGACTTAACCACTTCGCATCTTTGGACGAAATATTTCGCGACACGATGTTGTTCACCATACGCTCGGGACGAAATAGCTTGCGACACGATGATATTTACAATACGCTCCGGACGAGATACCTCGCGCCCCACTCTTTCAATGTTTATAATACGATATCGCTTTGTCGATGATTTTTCCGTATAAATTCGTTAGTTTTCACTTAGATTTCGTTGAGTGTAGTAATCATGGCTCAACAATTACGATGGAATCGAATTATTAGTAATTTTGAAGTCAGTGACAGTGACGACAGGAAAAGTAAAATTTTTTGTTAAAAAAACAATACATTCTTCCTTTGATATCGCTAACCCCCTTCGTATACACGAATACAATATCTTAGGAAATAAGTTTTTATCAAAAACTACACACGAGATATCTCCTATTTTAAGGAAAATAATCGACGAGATATCTCGTCTAAAGCGTATGGTAAATGACATTGTGTCGCGAGCTATTTCGTCCCGAGAGTATAGTAAACACCATCGTATCGCGAAATATTTCGTCCAAAGATGCAAAGTGGTTAAAAGCCGGACCTAACCAACTCAGACTCGGTATAGTTCAGTCTTCGTGCTGTCAACAGCTCAATATACTACAATACAGTGCTTTTGATAGCATTTCAGATAAGGCGATCTAACAATGAAATTAAAAGAAATTCTATATATATCTATATTTTAATTATAATTCTAATTATAATTCTATATATTTGCCGCAGTCTGGATTGGTTAGGTTTGGGTTTTAAGTCTGTGTTACATCTGTATTAAGTCTCTACAGATATTTGTGATGCTATCACAAGACAACAGCTATATTTACCTTACGATTTGTGTTAATTGTTCGACTATTATATATCGATGTATAAGATCCGTCTTTAAAGTAGTTGTATCAAAAAACAGTTTACTATAGATTTTGTTTATACTTTGACAGAAGAATGTTTATAAGGTTCTGCAACTGGTGGCTAAATTTTATTGGACTTGACCACGCCGTTTCTAAGATACTGGACTTCGAATTTGGCACTTTTCATACGTGCGACATAGCTAAACCCGTCAATTAGTGACATTAGCAATTTTAACGGCTTAACTTTTCTATAGAATCTTATAAAAAACGAACCCGTGTTTCATCGATATTCTACGAATACGTACAAATTTTTGCTGAATTTTTCACCATCCCGTTTTTGGGTAATAAAGTTAATAGAATTCAAGTTTCCGAGAAATTGAAGGCACTCGTTGACTAAACAAGCTACGTGACGTTGTAGCTATCGCCTTCAAGTGCGTGTGTATGGCTCTAGAATCTATTAGTATATTCAAGTGCGTGTGTATTGAATACAGACGCTGACAAAAATCTAGCCCACCAGCAGTATGCAAAGCGAAGTTAACAGTTCCTTCTGCCAGCGGTTGACTTTTGGATGGTACAGTACTGATACAACTACTGTTGGGAGCTGGAAAGTTGGCCCCTGAGAGGCAGACCGTGGTTAGAAAGATGACCCCTGGCTCTGATTGGCGAAAAGTTTAACTCCTCCTTGAAAATCTTCTACTTACAAACTTAAAGAAAAGAAATTACTAGCAGGGTGTCAAACACCACTACTTCACGGGTCTGAGTCCTTTCGGTCTGCTACCTGCCGCTACGAATATCCCGGTAAGCGTTTGTTTTTGTTACGGGTTTTCGTTCGGGTTACGGGTTGAAACAAACAAACAAAAAAACCCGTAAACAAGAAGTACGGCGGCAGATTTTCGCAGGTATCTTAGGCAATGCCGCAAAGCTTCGCCAGCCCAAACACAACTACGGTCTGCCTCTCAGGGGCCAACTTTCCAGCACCCAACAGTACCTTAACACTAGGTTTACGGACATTTTTGTATACCTATCTTTACGGACACCCGTCAAATTGACGGGTAAAGGAAACCACGTATTTACTTTTTAAAAGAAACGATTAATTTAATTTAAAAACAATTACAATCTTAACAGACATGATATAAGTTAATTAAATCTGTTAGGATTGCGTAAATAATCACAAACTTCTACAAACTTTTACTGTTCATACATTTATTCCGTCATGTAATTTCGGAATTCTGTATGATGTATAACTATCTCTGCGGTTACCCGTCAAAATTACGGGTAAGCTAGTTTCATAGTTTATCGTAATAAACCGTTTTTTTATGAAATTATGTTTCTGGCAACACTACTTTTACATTTGTGACCAGAAAAATAATTTCATTAAAAAAACGGTTTATTACGATAAACTATGAAACTACCTTACGTATAAATCATACAGAATTCTGAAACTACATGGCTGAGGGCGAAATAAATTTGGATATATATTCGTCTCATTACACCAATAATTATCAGCATAAATTGGAAAAAATTTAATAGTAATTGTTTTTATAATTTTGCTCATGACGTTCGAAATCCATCAAAATTACGGGTCCCGTAAACTTAGTGTTAAGTGTGTCTATTTTTTCCTATAAGTTTCCCCCAGATATATATGTATATGAAAATGATCAGCTAAAATCGCTCTATAACATATATCAAAATCATTGAAATCGGTGATGAGCCGCCTTTCGAAATAATTATCGAACCACAGAATGTTTGGATAAAAGAGGTTCTACTGATTCGTGATAAATCTTATAGTATTTCGGCTGTTATTCTATTACTGTTCAATGTTCCTTGTAGCAATCGAGTGAAAAAGATCCGGCATTCGTCGAGCAAAGGTTAATTCATATTGAACGCGACCAGATTCGAAAAGATGTACCATCGATTCTCTGTATGAGTTCTTTCAGTTGGTTCACTTTGTGCTGAATTCCCAATTGAGCAAATATATAATTATCTTGGATGCCGTCGAGAAACTTGGACAGGCACCAGAAACTATCGGCCTCGATGATGTTTCTTTGCTCTTTCGACAATGATGCGACATTGTAGTTTTCCAAATCCTGCCAGGCTGATATTGGGACTGCTTCTTGCAGGAAAACTAAGAAGAACGGTGTGACGAGATCGTTCATACCCTGAATCATAAAAACATTCATCAATTACTAGGCGGAATAGCATTATAATCATTGAAGGTTAATATGTGTAAATAAACGCTACGATGTTCAACCGTTACGAGAAAAACAAAACAAATGAAATAAAACTGATTAAATGACCTTTTTGATTCTCATTTTAACATTGTGACGACTACATATTCTTTGTACGGATTTCTTTTCGTTTTTGTTAAAAATAAAAATGAATATATAATTTTTGTTATCGTCTAAATATTATTTTTGTTATTACTTAAACTTTATTTAATATCCGGTCATTCGATCGATTTACTAAGTAAAACAAGCGGTTATAATTAACAAACGAAGCCGAATTTTGCAAACCGCATACAACATTCACAATTCGGTTTAGCGTTAACAATCCATAGTTGATTTTTTTTCTCGATCAAATAAATGATTAATACCAAAAAATCTATGATTCAATGATTTTAAATTTGATCAGACTCGCCGTGTATATGCGTTTTTTTCATTTTAATGGTTTTGGGGGGATTTCAGTTCTTTTTGTTAGTTAATCAGTAAAAAAAAGATAATTTATTATTACCCATTTGACAGGTTCAATACTTCAACAATGTGACGAATAAGAGGAGGATACAGCTTGTCTGTATAATGTAACATATGAAGCGTTGGACTTAATTATATCTATTGGTAATTCATATTTGTCCAACAAATTTGGAGTCCTTTGCTTAAGTTATACATCCTCTCCTCATTCGCCACATGTGAAAAGTGTGGAACTTGTCAAATGTGTAGGCTAAGAACGACTTAAGCAACAGGCTTGAAATTTGATTAGCAAATACTGATTTTCCGCGACTAGTATGCCCCTAAATTAATAATACAATTAGGCTCAACACTTAATAAGTTCTATTAATTTTCTTATTCGACACATTTGTAGTGTCAAATTTGAGAAGGGCGTACCCAAGAACCAGTTCAATGAGAGATTTCAAACTTACTGAACAGATACATAATTAAAAATTACAGAAGTCAAAGATCTAAAGTTTACTGAGCAAATACTGATTACTAGTAAGGTTCATAGTTCAGAAATCATTTACATGAAAGACCTGAAGTATCACTTGGTGAACGAATTGTTGCTTTTTCATTTAAGTGGGTCCTGGTTATGCACTTGGCAACTTTGGTAGTCTATAATTGTATTGAATAAGAGGATATTGCTTAACAGTGTTAGATTGAGTAGGGTCATAAAGCTGTCCCAATAAGAGAATAAAACTGTTAAATTTGTCTTATTCCATACATTTGTAATGTCAAATTTGACAAGGGCGTACCTAAGGACCACTTCAGTGAGAAATTTCAAACTTGCCGAACAGATACATAACTCAGAAAACAAAAGTGAAGATCCAAAGTTTTCTAAGCAAATAGTGATTACTTGTAAGATTCGTAGTTTAGAAATCGTTAACACAAAAGACATGAAGTAGTACTTTCTTAACAAACTTGAGCTTTTGCGTTTAAGTGGCACCTAGTTGCGGACTGGGCAACTGTGGTAGTCTATAATTGTATTGCAAAAGAGGATACTGCTTATCTGTGTTAGAACTTAAGTAGGGATGAGTTTAATTACTTTCATAAAGTTGCACTAAACTTGAAATGAGCTTTTTATCATCGAATTATCTGTAATACCGATATTTGCGTATTATGACAGATACCGGCAGCCTATCGATTGATTATCAAATGCAAAATCTTTCTATGCCTATCCTCTCCCTTTAACATTACCTACAGAAAGTAAACAAGGCACAACTAACTGTCTACTACAACGCCGCAGTAACGCCGCTAGTGTCAAAAAAGTAAAATCCACATTCTTACTGTGAATGTCTTAAAAATTTTCGACCGCAAACGCCCGACAAAATAAGAGAAATTCATATCTCCTGAACGAATGAACCAATTAGCTTGTTCTATAGTTCATTGGATTCGGAAACAACAACAATGGTTAGCGTTAAACAATTTCGAAAAAATTTATATTGGGACCAAACTGTGAGCATCCTCTATAAGATAGGCAAGGTTTCATCCCGATCGGTCCATCAATCTCAGAGTTCTGGCCGGACAAACATTAAAAAACATTAAAAAAAACAAAAATAGCGGTCGAATTGAGTACCTCCTCCTTTTCGAAGTTGGTAAAAACAATTAGACTATGTTTGGTTTATATTCATACGCCTCCGAGTTGTAACTTTTGTACAAATCGAGGTGGAAGTTTCATATCAATTGAAAAACGCTATGGTTCGGAATAAGTATCCTCGGTTGTCACGCGCTACTACTACTTGGCGAGTATGAAACACTAACAAAATGTTCCTTCTTGTTATTCCAACGAGAACACAGAGTTACATTATCGTGTAAAATAAAGTAATATATAAAAATGAATGCTTGATCAAAGAACATCAGCGAATAATTTTGACCCAACTCTTGCAACGATCGTTGCCACAACAGTATAACATAATCATTAATATTATTTCGCAAGATCTAATGCAATATTTACAACACTATTTCAAAGAAAGATACAAACAAATTATTAAGTATTAAGTCTTTTAAATTGTATTCCAATAAGAAACTCTTGTAGCGTATCAAAGTTACCGCAAACATACACTGCATCTTCTATACAAATCGAGATGGAAGTTTCATATCGATAGGAAAACACTATGGTTCGTAATAAATATCCTCGGTTGTCACGCGCTACTACTACTTGGCGCGAAACTCTACCGAATCTCCTGACTGATACGTTTAAGGGGGTGTAGGACAGTTAACCTTTATATTTTTATAAATTGTATAAATGTTGGTGTGACTAAACCAATCACTTGGTGAGCACAGTCATTTTACCTTTAATTAGTATACTTGTACAGAGTAATTTGAGGTAAAAACATTTAAAATCAAATAAACAATAAGGCAGTTATTAATTGTTAAACATTACAATATTAATTATGCATAATAGTACTCTGCGGAGGATTTCTTTGGTACGGTTGGTCCAGTGAAGATCAGTTTGTACAGAGTTCTTTTTTAAGATCATAGTTAAGGCAGGGACCAAAATCATGCAGATAAGTCATGTGGAAGTTGGTTAAAACCAATTGTTTATATTGTTAACCAAGAAAACTCTATTTTCTGTAACTATTTAGTTATGCTAAATGTACTAAATGATTGAATATAATAACAACTGTGGTCCCCGCTGTAACAGGTGGTACAGTGAATAATTGTGCAAAAGCGGAATCCATTTGAACAAATAGTTTTGGAAAAATCATCCGCAGAGTACTATTATGCATAATTAATATTGTAATGTATAACAATTAATAACTGCCTTATTGTTTATTTGATTTTAAATGTTTTTACCTCAAATTACTCTGTACAAGTATACTAATTAAAGGTAAAATGACTGTGCTCACCAAGTGATTGGTTTAGTCACACCAACATTTATACAATTTATAAAAATGTAAAGGTTAACTGTCCTACACCCCCTTAATGTTAAAATTCATTCAATGTTTCGCGAGATTAACGCATGCAGTGAGAATGATAAAATGCATACATACTTGAACATATCCGGACGCAGGATGCCTAATAGCCCAAATGTACAATATCCTCTCAAAAATTAATTGAACCGTCGTTTGTTGAAACAAAGAGATGAGTGGCGACATTCTTGGTATATCAATGTGGATTTGGCGATATGTGTCCTGAAAGGCTTCATCCCTTTCCGTATCATAATACTGCTTTACTAAATTCCAATAATCCAAACGTTTCCGCTCTAGCACGTGTTGTCGTCGCTCGAGATTCGCGGGCAAATATTCCTGCAATGCGAATCCAAAGTTGACTTGAGATTCCACTGGCGGATGATATATAGTTTGTGCCTGAAATAGAGATTACCTTTGCTACTTACGGACAAAAGCCTCCAAGTAATTGAACGTAACTTTGTAGGAACACCTGACCATGATAACTGCCTTAATTCGTCTAAGTTGAGGACCGATGATTCCAGGAGTGATTGAAATTTGTCTACCTTACTCTCGCCATCTGGAAATCCGATAAAAGTCTTTCATACATGTACAGGGTCTTTTTTACCTTTTAATCATCCCCTTCACACTCAAGTTCCAATTATTTCCTTTGGATCTGTTCGGAGTGGCAGTTTGCTCAGTTTCCAACCAGTTTCCAATCGTCAGACGCAGCAGCACCTTACGAGAAAGCAAATCGCGAACTGGTTGAAAACCGAGCAAACCGTCACTCCGAAGAAAGCCATTATTGGTACAACTTGATATTATAAATAAATGTCAGTGCGTGGAAAAGACTCGGTAAATACTCCATTATATTAAAATTACTCAATACCGTATAATTATATCATTTTCAACGGTCTATATTCATCATTGGTGATTCAAAGGCAAGTGAATCACTCTGTACAATAGGGTGACACTTATTTAGGTGAGTTTTGAATTTTGATTTGAGCACCCCGTAGATTGGTTCCAAATAATTAAAAACAAATACTCCGAAAGTTTCAATGCTCCATCTCAATATTAACACGTGCCACACGTGTTTGACGTTAATACCCACGCGAAAAATATGATTCTTACACAATTTTCATATGAAATCTTGTTTGAATATACTTTTTTTTAGCAAATTTCTATTTTACAAAAATTCAAAATGACGGACCCAATACGGCTGTTCAAAAAATCGAAATTTATCAAATTTGGACAAGATTGTATCAAATATTGGGTCCACCATCTAGAATTTTTGAAAAATATAGATTTCAGAAGAAAATTGTACAAGAATCATATTTTTCATTTAGGTAAAAAACTCTATGCTCATCAAACGAGAAACAATAGGTGGTTTGTGGTACGTGTTAATATTGAAATGGAGCATTAAAACTTTGGGAGTATTTTTTTGAATTATTTGGAACCAATCTAGGCGGTGCACTCATAAAAATTCAAAAATCACCAAAATAAGTGTCACCCAAATGTACAAGGTGAGTCACTTGCCTTTTAATCATCCCGTTCACACTCGAGTTCGAATTATTTCCATTATTAGTAGAATTTGATATTATAAATAAATGTCAGTGCATGGAAAAGACTCGGTAAATACTTCTTTATATTAAAATTACTCAACACCGTATATTATACCATTTTCAACGGCCTATATCCACCATTGACGATTCAAAGGCAACTGAATCACCCTGTACGTGAGTAATAAACGTGAGAAAAATAGGTGTTTCTCTTCTGACGTAGAGGAATGTGGTACAACGCGGAAAAACAGGGTAAGACAGGACAACGATCTGTATAAACAACTGTAAAACGGAAACGCTAAGAATGATTTCAAATAAAATTACATACAAAATTTAGATAACATTGATTGAAGCGTTTCCGGAAATGAGATATATTGAATTATAAATGTATGCAATATTATTGAGATCAACAGAATCATGAACTTAAGGTACTACACACAAGTAAAATATTGAAAAAGGCTTCAAAATGTCGTATTTTTTTTTCTTACACGTCAACTTTTGTTCAAAAATTTATTATATACATATTTAAGTAGACATTGCAAGCTATATATCCTGCAAAATTCATTACGATATTTGCAGTAGGAATCGCGCCACAGCAATTTTCGCGACTTTCAGTGTACTTAAATATGTATATAATAAATTTTTCCAAAAAAAAATCGACATATTGAACCCCTTTTCAACATTTTACTTGTATGTGGTACCTTAAATGAGACATTTGTTGGTAATTATTAGTTTCTTGCCATCTTACCCCTCATGTGGGATAAAATTTTGTCAAATTTATGTCAAATTCGAACAATATCGCGAAATTTCGAAATTTCTGTATATTTTTTCGGCACGGTTGCATAATCTGCAGTACTTATAACAGTTTATACAGGACATTCTTACGTCTTATTACGATTGCCTCTTTTCTCTAACATTTCCTCACGTAGAATTGTAAAATCATGCTTTGCGAGAAAGCGAAAATCATCGATATAACAATCACCTTGTTCCTTAGAAAGTACGAAGAATTTAGTTGGCGCGTTAGTCTGCCTGAGAAGTTGCGGCCTGCCAGGGAATTGCGTAGGTTTATGTTGCGGCGAAATTAAACATCTTCCATTGGTATCTTCTGTGGAATGTGCAGTGTTCTGTAAATATAATGGCTGGATTGCCAATCTCTGTAGTGCCTCCGTTTTCTTTTCTTTCGGAATAATACTCTGAATATGCTGGAGCGATTTCGGATTTATCTCTGTATGTACACAACTATGTCCAGATCTGTGACTATTAATAACACTAATTGCAGCGGAGTGGCTAACACGCTTGGATATCTTTATGTCAGAAACTGTACAGAATTCGTCGTCCCCGGAGTCCCAAGCATCATCCACGCTATCTTGGAAATCTTGGAAGGAAGTCGAGCCTCCATTACCGCCACCGGTGGTACCTCCAATTCCACTGGAGATTGTACTACTTAAACCACTCGCTATAATAGCGGTACCGGTGATTTTTGCATGTTTTATTGCCTCTTCCTTTGGGCTTGGCCTAAACAAAGATGCGACTTTAATGTAAAAAGTGTTGTGTAAATGTTCGAAAGGATTGTAATTATTTTGCAGGTTTGCAAAATTAGTGGAGCATCTTTTGGAGCGTAGAACCTTTTTTATGCAAACATTCTGTTATTCAAACACGTCTTGAATGTATATTGTTCAGTGTATATCTAGTAACGCCGCTTCAACACCTAATAAGATTTAGGACTTAGAAATCTCTAACGGAATGATATTTAATTTCACTATTGGCGGTCGCAATTATTAATATTTGTGTTCTTTTGTTATTCGACTCCGAAAAGAACGAGGTTCTCAATTCGTTGCGTTTAATTTACTTTTTATTTTAAATTGTGATTTGGAATTCAGAAATCTTTAAGCAAATGATACTTAATTTCAGTAGTTGTAATAGTTATTATTGATATTTATATCGTGTTTTGTAAATATTTGGAGATCAATACCAAGAAAGTGACTGTTCTATTATTTGTTATCAATTGGTATAAAAATGTCTCTCGATTTGTTCGAATGTATTTTTTAATAATATTACTCGTTGTAATATTATATCATAACTCGGAAAATCCACATTATAATCACAGCATGGTTATTGGAGATGTTTACAAATAAATAATGCATACTAAATTTATTATTATTTATAAACAATATGCAGCTTTCCCGCCAGTCGAAATTTCTCCTAGTTGGAGAGCTACAATTTTTCAAAGAAAGATCGTTTTGGATTACGGCCCATGAAATCGACCATATATTTTGTGTTCGGATCACTGAGCGATCCAATAACAGAATGTTCGGATAAAAGAGACGTGCAGTTAGTTAAAAATTGACGCCAATCGAATAACTCGTTAGTTATCGTTTTTAGAAGAGCTTTCTGTTGTATAGTTTTTGTTAGTCGCTCAAATAACTAACATTTACATTAACTCTTGGTTCTACTTCCGGCAACAGCTAATGCCTTAAAAAGTGTCTTTGCAAAAGCAAAGAAATCCTTTGCGAACTTGTGTTACCCAAAATTAATATTTTAATTAAAAAATATGTTTCCGACTCTTAAAGCCCAAATTATTATGTAAAACTGTATTAATTAAAGTTTGAAACGATTGTCCTCAATAAACCTTAATTTAGTTATACCAATTTTTTCAAAAGACATCAAAATTAAAAAATTCATTATCCTACATAAGAGTCTGAAAAAAGAGGTCAAATTTGGTAACTTTTTCCGTATACACTAAACCTTGTTTTGAATAATCATCATATACTTCATAAAGTACACAGTTTGCGCGAAATATACTATAATTTCATGACGACATTTGAAATAACTTTGTAATATAACATTTTTTCCCTTAAATGACCGAAACAATGGTCGATTATTCAAATTTTGATTGTAACTAAAGCTAGCCGTGTTTCTAGTTTTGTTTTACAATCGTGCGCTACTTGAGCAGTATTTGTAACGTAGAGAAAAAGCTAATAGCATTGGAAAAAGCTCGCCTAGTCAAGTTAAGTAATCCTGTTAAAAGCCTTTCTACAATCAGTCGTAGAAGCTTACGAATGACGTCACACGGGATATCGTAGATGCGACACAGTCTTCCATAAGCGTCTACCTTTCATTGTACAAAGGTCTCAACATATTCGTAGCCGACGCGCGGTGCTCAGAAATCATGTTCTTACTTCTCTATTATTATGTATAATAGAAGCATAATTATTATAAATACAATGAACATAACAAACATAATAAATATGCAAAAAATTTGCGCGCGCCCACAAATTTCCGCAGCGGTCACTCGTTGCGGTTATGATAAGCGATTATAGTTGCTGATATGTTTATAATAATAATAGAGAAGAAAGGAAATGTTTTCTGTCAAATTTAGATAGATTTTGAGTACAATACTACCGGAAATAATTTCTAGAAAGCTATAGACAAATGAAAATCATCTATTGTTTAAAGTAGAACAAAATTTAGAAGTATTAAGTGCAAACTTTGTTGACGATTTAGAAATATGGAAACACAATGATCCACCCGTTTCGAAACAAATATAAAATGAAATGAAAATACGTCAGCTACAATGAGCATGATTTAAAACCAACGTAGAATTACGTTAGCGGCTACGAATGTGTTAAGATCTGGCAACAATTTCAGTCAGATCGATTCATTGCTTGATAAATTATAATGAGCGTCCTTTCAACGACAATTTATCATTATAAATGTCGAATAATTACTCTTTTCGACGAATAATCAAATTTTATGACTAATGAAAAAGTTGCCAAATTTTGCCTCCTGTTTCGCGTTTTTATTTGCGTGATGTACCTTAAAGAATTACACCAATTATATAATTCTCCAGCAAATATGTTTCTTTGTATACGCAACAAGTTATTGAATCAGCATACCTTCCAGGAACGGCTCTCGTATTCTTTTTCCAAAACGAGTGGTGGCTCGGGTACGATTGATTGTGTTGACCTTTATTATCCATAACTGATGGATTGTATCAACCAATAGCTGCTGCTTCCACACAGTTATTGTAAGTCCAGTGTTTATTCTGCATTCCTTTAACGACTACGACTGAAATATTTCGTACGCAAGAATTATAGCTGTACATTGGCAGACTTAGATGTAATTCGTATAACATTCGATATAAAAGTGTGTCGTCGCTAGAACAGCAACGAGAAAGTTTTTGTTGCTCATCGCTGCTGAACAACATAAAGAGTAACGCAAAGTATACAATATCAACAAAAACTTTCTTATTGTTCCTCCAGTAAGAACAAACCCAAAAGCTCCCAATTGTAATAATAATCTGTCTTCATCGGAAGAACACCAAGCAACTTTTTACTGCTTTTATTAGTGTGTTTTGTTTATGCTATCATCAACATACGAGCAACATATAGCAGCATTTGGAAATGCTTGGTAAAATCTAAGAATCTCTTACAAATATGAAAGACCAACAAATTGTTCCTTCTTGTTATTCCAACGAGGACGCGGAGTTATGTTATCGTGCAAAGTAAAGTAATATATAAAAATTAATGCTTGATCAAGGAACATCAGCGAATAATTTTGACCCACCTCCTGCAACGATTGTTGCCAGAACAGTGTAACATAATCATTAATATTGTTTAGCAAGATCTAATACAATATTTACAACAGTCTTTCAAAGAAAGATACAAACAAATTATTAAGTATCAAGTCTTTTAAATTGTATTCCAATAAGAAATTCTTGTAGCGGGTCAAAGTTATCGTTGTATCGCTGCTCGAATATACAAAATATGCTGGTTAATTAGATTTAGTTACTAATTATTATGTGATTCATTTATATACCTTTATACATCACATCCTCTCAACATATGCGTAGCGCAGTTGACCATCTTACGCAAAAGCACGCAAACTCAACATTTTGGCCTCAGTTTTCGTAACAAGGTATGTCTAACATGATTTAATGTTAGTTTCCTATTGTTTAAAGTTAATACAGTCTTGCTTCCTTATCCGGTATCGGCGCGTGTCACGCTGGATTGAATATCATGCCTTCGCCGTACAACACAACTAGAGTAAAAGGATCGACTAACCAAAAGCGGTTCATTGTTAGTTCTAAGGGGAGTGTGTATTACTCAGTAAACGGTTTACTGACTTTGCTTTGGCTATTAAATGCAAAACTGTAACACGAACAAACACTATTTGTTAATATTGAGAATTGGATCGTACGATTCTTCCGCGGAAGGTTAGAAACTCAAAATATAATTCTCGAGAGTCGAAAATGATTTGGAACGAGTTTTTAAAAGACCCAGAGAGTTTTTGTTAAGATCGGAATTTGGATCGTGACATTCTTTAGAGAAAGGTTAGAATCTCAATATTTGTACGAAATATAGTTTTTGAGTGTCGAAACTGATTTAAAACAAGCTTTTGATAGACAAAGAGTTTTTGTTAAGGTCGAAAATTGGATAGTGTAATTTGTCAGAGAAAGGTTAGAAACTCGATATTTGTACGAAATATAGTTTTTGAGAGTTGAAAATGATTCGAAACGAGTTCTCGAAAGACGAAGAGACTTTTTGTTGAAATCGAAAAGCAAAGTGGAGCAAGTAATTTTCTTCGGTGAAAGGTTAGAATCTCGAAGTGTGTTGACGAAATAGATGTTGTAAGACCCGTGAAAGGTTTCGGGTGGCGGATTGTTGGCGCGTGATAAACGCGATAGCAATCACTGTTGTGACACGAAGAACTTACAGATGTGCAGGATGACGTGAATCAGCGAACTTGTATGAAAACTTGTCAGCGCACTGGAAGACACAGCTGGTCGATCTCTGTATAAAGCGTGTGTCCAATTGGTAGCGAAACAATTGTAACTGAAATAGTTACCACCCCATCATATATCACAATTTCCTGGTATTATGGTACTAAAGATGAGTAAAAAATATATTTGATAAAAGATGTATCGGTGTTTTGACGTAGGACGACAGGCGTACCAAATTCATGGATTTGCCTTCGTCGCGTGTGTTGCGTGACCGCTTTTGTAATCTGATGTGAAGTTTTCTATGAAACAGTTTAGAAAGTCTGAAGATAAACGCGCCGATTTTGAAAAACTGCATATGATTGTTGTATATATGTGCTGTGTTTTTACTACATTTGCTGTTTTATGCTGTAAATAAATGAAAATATTCTTATAAGATGAAACTTAATGTAATCTGGATTTTATTGTCATATTTGTTGGATCATTTGTTACTAGATTTTATGGTGCTTCAAGCTACAAATAAATGAAAATAATAATCTTACATGTCGAAATTGTAATCTAGCTTGAAGTTTGCTATAGAACAGGCGGCTATTTTGAAAAGCTATAATGTAGACTAACTATTAATACTGTGTTGTACTGGATATTATGCTATTTTATGCAGCAAATAAATGAATATTTGCATCATTTTTATGTAGCAGTTGTTTTTACAATCAATTCAGTACTTATTTGAGCATAAAAATGTTGCAAATAAGTAATAATACTCTTACAAGACGGAACTTGTAAATTTGTATGAAATTTAACATAGAATAGTAGCCACTTGCGTGTTTCGGTTTCGGATACCTAAAGATAACGGTGCTTATTTTCAAAAACTGTAGACTAATTATTGTATTTTGTTGTACTGCGGATATTATACTATATTATTCTACAAACAAACAAAAGTATTATTACAGGGGGAAACTTATAACTTAGCATGAAGGTTCATGTAGAAGAGATACTGCATTTTATGTTTTGATTTATGCTGCAAATGAATGAAAATATTCTTATAAGATGACACTTTGTAATCCGGTTTAAGGTATGCTATAAAACAGTTACTCAATAAAACAAAATTGATGAAACATATCATAAATGCTATATTGCAACCTCATTAGCGCATTTCATGTAGATTAATTTTAATTTATATTTTATCATTTTTCCGCATAACAAAATGGGTTTCAAATCTATCTCAAACTAACTTTTTTCTGCAGTTCTTACTTTATAAGCTTATGTATTTCATTACTTTACTACACTTTGTTATCTTTCCATGTTACATATTTCCTTGACTTTCGTTTAAAGAAATCGTATAGCAATCTCCTTGTACTCTCCTTTTACAGCCTTCCTCTTTCAGAACCTTTAATACATTTTTGTTTAAAATTACTATTTTTTATTATAAAACAGGCTAAAACTAGAGCTACTTTTTTCTGTTCAAATTACAAGTTCAAGACAGTCCACGAAGTTGAAACATTTTTTCGAGAATTTGCATTAATGTTATCTTATAAAGGAAAGCTTCCTTTTTTGGAAATATACTGCTGGAAAGTTGATTACGATTTTTTTAAAGTTCTTTTATCCCATTGTTAATGGAATTGTACCACCGGCATTGGACTTCCACTTGTGCGTGCGTGCGTGCACGAGTGCGTATGTGTGTGTGTATGTGTGTGTATTACCTCCTCGTCTCATAATCATGTCTTGGCATCTTTGTCGCATATTGATGCATCGACGCATAACGTGGAGGTAATATATATATGATATATATATAATATAATAATATATATATGAATCTGTGGACACACACTACGCGCGCGCGTACGCATGCGCACGTACTCATATACGCACACATAAAATACAAGATACAAGTCCGACCGAGCAACCTTCGCGTGGTGTACCTTCCTGGGCGATTACAATGCTGGTGGCAGAATTTCACTAACAGTGCGATAAAACGACTTTAAAAAAATCGTAATCAAATTTCCAGTAGCTTATTTTAAAGAGGAAGCTTTCCTTTATAAGACAACATTTATGTGAATTCCCGAAAAAAATGTTTCAACTCCGTGGACTGTCTTAAACTTGTAATTTGAAGAGAAAAAAAGTAGCTCCAGTTTTAGCCTGTTTTATAATAAAAAATAATAATTTTAAACAAAAATGAGTTAAGGCACGGAAAGAGGAAGCTTCAGGCTATGAACTGAGTATACAAGGAGATTTTGCTTTACGATTTTTTTAAACAAAGTTATACCGCTTCAAATATGGTCAAATTTTCACACAAAAAAAGTGATTCATTAATTTTCCGGAGCAGTGTATCCGTCCAAAAACATTAAAATGTAAGGAAATGCGCCAAGTACCAGTTGGATTTCCCCCAAAATTGAAATATAAGAAAAAAGATAATAGATATCATACAAGAAAGTGAAGTTTTCATTCAAAGATATCTCGATTTACCTCGTATTAGCAATTAATAATGAATTAACAATAAATTAGCGATTAACAGTAAAAAAAAAAAAAATTGGCCTGTGCGCGCTTCATTGCGAGGTAAAAAAAGAATGGGAAACTGATTCAAACCCAAAACTGACTATACTACAATTTAATTTCTTTAAAAGTGTTTTAGCAATATTACCAGAGCAAGTGCCTCGATTCTATGAGTATATGACGAATTGAAAAACAAACATTACATTTTTGTTATTATATTCAACGCCATTTTGTCAATACAAAGTGTAATGTTTTTTCCGTGGTTCACGCAATAGCCACGTTCATACTAAACAATAATAATTTTGTTTTTTTAGTTTCCTATAACTTTAGCGAAAGTTATCGTGTAAACCATGGGAACAGAGGTACGATTGACGGTTTATGTCATTCCTGGATTACAACATGATATGGCTTTCAAAAAATCATGAAAGATTGTATATAAATATGTAAATATACCAATAGTTTTTTTTTAAAGAATAGCTGTTCCTGAATTATTATTAAAAAGTCCCAAAAACCTCAGTTGGAAAGTGTGTTCAAACGGGAATACCCCCTTAAGGGGATGTAGGACAGTTAACCTTTACATTTTAATAAATTGTATAAATGTTGGTGTGACTAAACCAATCACTTGGTGAGCACAGTCATTTTATCTTTAATTAGTATACTTGTACAGAGTAATTTGAGGTAAAAACATTTAAAATCAACTAAACAATAAGGCAGTTATTAATTGTTAAACACGACAATATTAATTATGCATAATAGTACTCTGCGGAGGATTTTTCCAAAACTATTGGCTCAAATGGGTTCCGCTTTTGCACAATTATTCACTGTACCACCTGTTACAGCGGGGACCACAGTTGTTATTATATTCAATCATTTAGTACATTTAGCATAACCAAATAGTTACAGAAAATAGAGTTTTATTGGTTAACAATATAAACAATTGGTTTTAGCCAACTTCCACATGACTTATCTGCATGATTTTGGTTCCTGCCTTAGCTATGATCTTAAAAAAGAACTCTGTAAAAACTGATCTTCACTGGACCAACCGTACCAAAGAAATCCTCTGCAGAGTACTATTATGCATAATTAATATTGTAATGTTTAACAATTAATAACTGCCTTATTGTTTATTTGATTTTAAATGTTTTTACCTCAAATTACTCTGTACAAGTATACTAATTAAAGGTAAAATGACTGTGCTCACCAAGTAATTGGTTTAGTCACACCAACATTTATACAATTTATAAAAATATAAAGGTTAACTGTCCTACACCCCCTTGAGCCTAAATATTCTGCAACTTTTCGGAGGCGGCGCAAATATAAGTAAAATATTACAAAAGTCACGAAAGCCTCTCACTCAAATCTGGCAATACTCGTGGTCTCTATGTACAGGGTGACTCAGTTGCCTTTGAAGCAGGTATTATCGACAGATGCAGCGCAGCGCAGGGTTTTACCTATGGCATGTTAACACATTCGCGACCGCTGACGTGAATTCACGTCTTTTCAAGTTGTATTCCTGGTTGCCGCTCACGTGAACGGCAACCAGCTTGAGAATTTCATTAATTTCGGTATCCGCGAAAACAACAAATTATTTTTTACTTTTCAGAGTATTTTTTGTGCTGCTTGTTTTCTAGTTTTCAGTTCTCTGGAACTCTGTCAGTTTTCGAAGTCGGTCACATTTGTTTTAAAAATATATTTTTTTATTTAATGCTTTTTAGTATCGGAAATGAATAAATAGATGGTTCGCGGTTGATTTTATTCTCAATTTGATCGTTTTACTGGTGTACCTGTTATAGACGAAGAAATGTAGCCGAATTTTTTGAAGAAAGAAAAGCTTGTACATTGCGAAATTTATGCAAGAGGGTATACCGCGAGAATTTCCCTTATCAGTTACTCAAAGTTTCATCCCTATCGAACAAGCGGTCCCAAAGCTATCGCCGGACAATCGAAAGTTCGGTGTTTATGCAATAACAGTTGTTAATGTTAAAGAATTTCGGAAACATTTATATTGGGCCGAAAGTGCGAGCATCCTCTATAAGATAGAAAAGGTTTCATCCCGATCAGTTCATTCATCGCAGAGATATCGCCGGATAAACGAAATTTTAGTAGACACTTATAATCCACTAAAAATTCGGTTTTTATGCAATAACAATGGTTAGCGTTAAACAATTTCGAAAAAATGTATAATGGGACCAAACTGTGAGCATTCTCTACAAGATAGGTATGGTTTCATCAAGATCGGTCCAACAATCTCGGAAATATCGCCGGACAAACGAAATTTGTAGTAGAAACGTGAAATGAGCGCGAAATTCGGTTTCTAAGCAATAACAATGGTTAGCGTTAAAAAATTTCGAAAAAATATATAATGGGACCAAACTGTGAGCATCCTCTATAAGATAGGCAAGGTTTCATCCCGCTCGGTCCATCCATCTCAGAGTTCTCGCTGGGCAAACATTATTTAAAAAAACAAAAAAAAATATATATATATTTTTATATATAGCAATCGAATTGAGTACCTCCTCTTTATCGAAATCGGTAATTAGAAGAAGTTGTATACATTTGCAGTAATCTGGGTTGGTTAGGTCTGGTTTTTAAGTCTCTGTTACATCTGTATTAAGTCCCTGCAGATATTTGGAATGCTCTCACAAGACCACAGCTATGTTTATTACGTTACGATTTGTCTTGATTGTTCGACTATTATATATCGATATATAAGGTCCGCCTTTAAGTGTGTCTTACTTTTTTCCTATAAGTTTCCCCCCACATATATCTGTATATGAAAATGATCAGCTAAAATCGCTCTAGAACATGTATCAAAATCATTGAAATCGGTTGTGAGTATGTCTTTGTAAATTATAATTTTTTTGTAAATAATTGTATAAAATGATATTCATTAGAGGATGAAAATGATTAGAGGATGAATCATTCTTTCCGCTGAACATAACCTACATTTTATTACTATAACATCTCCCACTATGCTTACTGAAGGGAAAATAGCGCGGTAGCAAAGGACATGGTCATTCTGACTATCTGAAACATGAATTCTCGATTAAACAATCCATACTACCGAATACAACCTGGCTAAGTGATAGAAATCGTTCGTACCGTAGAGAAACCTTCGTAGCCCGGGGCGAATAAACAGCAAACATCACTTATGGCAGGTTTAATACAATTTACCATACAAAAAAGTATTAATTTCTGTGTGGTTATTGGAACATTGTACCATGCGATGTTGTACCTACAATATTATAAATTTCAATTAAATTCCTTAATTAGCCCGTACAGAATAGTAATAGGACTTACAAGTTGTGAAATATGTCACCACTCGAGTCTTGGACATTTTGCACCATAAAGTTTAAATAAAACATGTAACCAAGAATCGCAAAACAGAACATCAGTGATGTGAAACATTCGGTGAATTCGTGAGATGCGAATGTTTGTATGCACTGCAGAAAGAACGCTTTTCATAGGTTTTTGGCATGAAACAATTAGGTTTGATTATAGTCCACTTACGCAAAAGGTATATGCACCCAAACTTAAGATGCCGAATACAAGAAGGATTAAGTAGGATGGTAACAAGTCTTCCCTTAGTGATTTACAATATCTATGGGAGTTAGTTTATATTCCATTAAACCACATGGACTAGCTGTCGAGAATTAATTTTTATAGAACAAACCGATTCGCGTATCCTTCGCTGATCAAGAAAACTCAAATCACAAGTTTCAGAGTTATTATTGAAATATTGTATTTTCCGAAAATTGTTTATTTACTTTCGGCTTGCGGCTGAGTATTGCAGTGAATTTTTATCACATTTAAGCATTGAAATTAAATGAATGGTATGATACTTGAAAGACTTGTGGGCCTCTATTTAGTAATGTAGAAATAAGAATATCATTCATAAATTAATAACCTAATGGCTCTACAGTGAATGCTGACTACGTCTTCTGTCATCATCAAATTACTGCTGTTCTTTGAATCACTTACTCCGAAGGCACTTAACATTGTTTTAATCCTGCGGCTGTAAATAAGAGTCGTGTTTTAGTATTTGGAATTATTCATCAAACGCAGATTGATTACCTTGTCACTTCGAAGAGAGCGCAAGCATGTTGCATATAAACAATTAAAAGGGCTTCTGTAGACACAAATACGAATACCCCGACAATTATAATGCCATCGAGGAGGAAAGCGACTAGAAAAAAGTGTTCCTTCTCATCGACGAATAACTCGAACATAAACGGAAAACCACGGCTGCGGGTTTGGTTCAGAGGCATAACTATATCTAGAAACACTGGTGAAAATGGCAGAAGAGCTAGGCATAGTCCCAAAGGACAAATAAACACTGTAACAAATAGCTAGTCTGTAATCATAGAAATGCTCGGAATTCTATGTCTCAAGGATAAAATATGTAATTACTAGCAAAGACCTTTGTACGAAACTTGCCCCTTTCGATATACTTCTTAACAATTCGAATCTCCTCTTTACTCGACAGCGCCTTCTGGTCGCCATTTATGCCCTCCAATATTCTCTTAATCTGAATGTACATATAATACAACTGCAATGCTATGTAGGGATGTCTTTCTTAAATTAGGAATTCACTCTTGTAGTAACGGCAAAAATTGGGAATCATTTGATAAAGCATAAATAAATCCACCGGGAGAAAAGAATTTCTTAATAAAAACCGCTTAAGATTCAGATGATAGCACAAATGAAAAATAATTAATATGTGCGTCTTTACATCTGTACATACGCAGTTATCGGCACTGAGAAACGAAATGTACTTCACCAAAACGCCACACGCGACGAATATGTTCGGTGCATTTCTTAGCAGTACCCTCCTGGTATAATTCACCGTGCAAAAGGTAGCAAGCTGAAAATTAAACTGCCTCCAATTGGCTGACTACAACACTCAGTCAAATTGTTTAATGCTACACATCATTCACCTGACAGAAACAACAGAGTAGCACAAAGAAGCTGCCGAGGAAGCGTTTCAATGTTAGGACGAATTTATTTCCATAAGGCCAGAGTCCGATCACAGAGAGTAGACTAATATTTAAGCGATGGTAGTGTTGCCAATCTAACAATACGTCCATACCGTATCGCGGTTCAAATACGTCTGAACATCTAAGTAACCCCACCACCTGCGCGACCCTCCAGAAAAGAGTGGTAACTTTGTCTCACCGATCAGGGGTTGCAATTTAAGTGGCATGCATTGTTTATTATAGGGTGAAGGAATCATTTTCATGCATGCTAGTATACCAGCAGTTATTACTCGATCGATCGAAGTCTGTAGCACCTGTTACATTGTCGTTGGAAGGCAAAGCATTTGGAAAAATTACTGTTTTTTATCTTACCATGAGGAGATGGCAAACACCCGGATACCCTTCCCTCTCACAAATGTCACTTCATGTCACCTCACGTACTTCTTCATGTCACAAATGAAGAAAGTGAATTCTTATAGAGATCGGAGTTTTAATAGGATTTACATTTAAATTAGTGTTTGTTTATATAATAGATAGTAGAGCGGAGAAATATTGCACCAACAACAGGCGAAATATTTAATTTGAAAAGCGTATTACTAAGAGAAGACTAGCGTGGCATACGTTGATGAGAATTGAAACGTATCAGGGGGTGACTGTTTGTTTTATTAACCCTGCGTGATCGAAGAGTGGTGAAATTGAATTCATCGTTTTATTTTAATCGTGCATTTTTATTCCAATATGATACATATTTCTGGTTCAATAATATGTGGGATAAAATTAAGCCTCCATTGTTCATGACGTGCTTGTTCTTTACCTGGTTCGCAGAAAGTTAATAAAGGGTGTTTATCTTTGGTGTTAAAAGACAAAGAGTTTGTTGCCCAACTTTGGCGAAACATCTAATTTTGGAGAAGCTTAAATTCTCGATACACACATTAGTTCTCACACTGTTAATCTATACTACTTCAAAACTTATTTTGCTTGTTTCAAAAGCTCTCGGACGCTGTCAGGTTTTCGAGGTCGGTCACATTTTTTGTTCATTCTTCTTTTCGAAGTTGGTTAAAAATATAAAAAAAAACACCCAGTAGTTTGTGAACATGTCTTGTATTGAACAAAAATTCTACACGACTATCATAATAAACAATGTAAAGCAAAAAATTACTTATTTAACCATCCATCGAATTTATCAAAAATATAAATGGATATCACTGGAAAACAAAAGGTAAGTCATAATTCAGACATATTCAACACCGACAAAATAAATTAGTCACATTGTGGAGCAAAAAATAGTATCCGTTCAAAAACATTAAAATGTAAGAAAATGCTCCAAGTAGGAGTTCAATTTCCCCACAAAATTAAAATATAACAAAAAAGATAATAGATATCATACAAGAAAGCCAAGTGTTCATTCAAAGATACCTCGATTTAACTCGCATTATCAATTAACAATAAATTAACGATAAATTAGCGATTAACAATAAAAAAAAACTTGGCGTGTGCGCGCTTCATTGCGAGGTAAAAAAGTAATGGGAAACTGATTTAAACCAAAAACTCACTTTATTACAATTTAATTTCTTTTAAAGTTTTTTTAACAATATTACCAGAGTAAGTGCCTCGAATGAAAGGTGCACACGCCAAGTTTTGTTTATTGTTAATCGCTAATTTATTGTTAATTTATTGTTAATTGCTAATGCGAGTTAAATCGAGGTATCTTTGAATGAACACTTGGCTTTCCTGTATGATATCTATTATCTTTTTTGTTATATTTCAATTTTATGGGGAAATCCAACTGCTACTTGGCGCATTTTCTTACATTTTAATGTTTTTGAACGGATTTCATGTCTTTTCGTTCGTTAATGCTTAACGATAAAGACAATAAAATTTCTAAGTATTTATCAATGGTTTAATTAATAAATTTAAAAGCAGAATTTTATTTAAATGTCAAGTGCCATTTCTGTTCAAATATGCACCATCATCTATGTGCATGTTTATGTTATTATGTAACTTTAATGTTACAATGTATTTATAACTTAATCATGCACATAGGAGGAGATCTAAGAAATTGAGCTGAGTCTGAGAATATAAATTCCCTACATAATATAGTTTGCATTTGACAAATTTACATTAGCAAAAGAAAAATTACCAATAGCTAGGATGCATTTAATTTGCAAATTAGATAAGCTATAACCTCATACGCACTCTAAGATTGGTATATCTTGACAGCCAAACGCGTAGCTCAGGGAGCGCACAATCTAAAGTAATAAAATTTGATAACCAAGTACTGATTACCTATAGCTAGTATGTCGCTAAATGATACATGATTGGTAATTATTGCTTGCTTACATCACTTTAGTTCTTTAGCTGAAGTATTCCTTGAGCGATGAACTTGACTGTCAAGATACAACTAAATTGGACTGCGTATGAGCATTCTGCTTGGTTTATATATTATAATTATAAAGCGTTAAGTCAAACAATGATTCAGAATAACAAAAGAGAGATTCCCAATAGCTAGAATGTATTGAAATTGTAAATGATTTGCCTTAACACTTTACAAATTATATTCAATGAGCTATATATGCAGGCTCTCTCATTCGCAGTCTAGTTTTGAAGTATTCGGATTGTCAAGAGCCTAGCTGACCGAGTGCAAACCTAAAGTGCTGAAATTAGTCTAAGCAAGTACTGATTACCAATAGCTAGCATTCCCTTAAATTGTAAATAATTGGTAATATTGCTTAAAAGATTGATATGCTACACACTTGACAATTTTAACTATTGGTAATCAGCACTCGTTTACCAAAACAGGAACTTGTGAGTTAGGCACTTAACGCTTTTAACATTTTATAATTCTTAATAATGATAAGATCACAAGAACAGGGGCAAGGACTGTATACTCTTTAATTAACTAAATAAAGCATCGAATCTGGAATAAAATAATAAAATCGGACTGTGTCATATAACGATTATGGCACATAACCAACCATGGCATAACCGGTTTAATAAGCAGGAGAAATTCATATCTCCTGAACGACTGAACCGATTTGCTTGATTCGTGGCTCATTGGATTCAGAAGAATCAGCGATGAAATACAAAATTTAGAAATAAATCCGCGGAGCAGTAACTTTTTCATATATCGAGGTGAAAGTTTTATAGCAGACGAAAACCACTACACTTCGGGATAAGTATCCTCGGTAGTCGCGCGCCATACTATATTACTATTATATATAACAACTACTACTTGACGCGAGACTCTACCGAGTCTCCTGATATGAAATATTTATAAATGATTCTTCTCGCTCTTCCTATTTGATGCATGAATTAAAAGTAACAAAATCATTCCCCGATCGATTATTAATAAATGCATAGTACTCAAACGGTTGTTTAATGAAACCTATATGTTGAATTAATCCTATACGTTAAGTTTAATTTGAGAATATTATGTCTGCTGTTCCTGGAACAACATATACTTTATGTTGCTGATATGAAAAACCACGAATGTTTTCATCTGACGGATGATAATAATAAAATACAGCCATTCAGAAAATAAGAAAGTTTCTCTTTTTTATTTATTTCATAAACAATTCATTCAAAATTAATGATATAATGTGACTTTTATTACACAGATATGAGTAGGGATAAAAACAAACAAAACTCTGATTTTTTTAGTCGTTTTAGGAAAAATAAACCTGTTTGACCATTAATTACTAAGTAATTATTCCTCATTAATGTGATAACAGTAAGTGTCACATTATTACATGGTAGAATCTGGTAAAGTCGTTGATAAACATGAAGTAATGTAAAATAATTATTTTACTACTAAACATGTTGGGTGAAATATTAATGCACTTTGGCAAAGATATAAGAAATGTAAAGAAAATAATAAATCGGGCGGAAGCCCATCCATTTTCGAACATTACGATTATGTAGACAATATCCACGGACATAAAAACAGCAATGTTCACGTTAGAACAACCACCACAAGACTTTCTATCAATAAGAAGCTAAAAATAGAATCAGCAATAGATTTAGTAGGCCTGTCAATATTCACGGACTATTATGCTATTTTATTGTGCAAATAAATAAATAAAAAGCAAAATGAAACAATCTGGTATGAAAGTTTACTATAGAACAGTTATTGCATAATTCAGTTTCGCATGTCCGAAGATAGCAGCAGTTTTAAAAACCTACGAAAAGGTTTTTATTCCGTTTTGTACTGGAAATGATGTTACTTTATGCTGCGAATAAATAAAAATATTATTACAAGATAACACTTATAACTTGGTACTATAGAACAGTTACTATAGAAGCAGCGTTAATTTTACAATAAACAAAAATATTCTTACAAAATGAAACTGTTGTGTGCCGATAATCTAGAGCGCGAATGTGGGTTGTTGCATACCTGCATCGCCGAACCACCGCCAAATTTGCCCGAATTATGATCTTCGATCATATACGTTCTTGGCTGCATTCTATCATAGCCAGCAGCTGAGCGGTTACACAGTTACTACTTAAAATGGTCTTCATCGACTTAAAAAAAGACTTAAAACTAAAGGAACCGCGGTATCTATATAACCGACTATCTATAACCTGTGACACCGGCACCCGGCGGCAACTCTATCCGAATGAAGAAGTATGCAACGTTTACATAAACAATCGCATGGCAAAGGACAATTTGGATGATTATGGCACAACTCGTAGCGATGTCTATAGCTACTGCGTTTCGCCTCAGGGCTTCCGCCGGATATGGCGCTGGATCCCCGTTTCAGGTTGATATTGATATCGGCGGAGCTCGAGTTTGGAGGAACAGTTGTATCAGAAGAGAGATCTAGGTTAGCCAATGAGTTGATGGAAGTAGAGGGAGTAACTGTTGGCCGTTTAGGCGTGGAGGCTGCTGCTTTAATGCTGGCATGCATCTTCTGCATAAACTCGTCCACGGTGAGGGGTTGAGGTGCAGCAGGTCGTGTTGATGAAGTGGTTGGACTTTCGATACTGCTTTCCCATTTGTTTAATTCCAAAACAATAGATGCCAGCTTACTCGCAAAGTACGCCATCTGAAACAAGAAATACAGTATTACAGGAGTGAAGAGTGGGAATGAGAGAATGCAATATTGTGTAAGATCTGGAGAGTCTGAGGATGGGGACAGAGTGCGTAGTGTGAATTTCCAATGATTGGGAAAAGTCGAACCAACGGTAAGTATTTTTGTTATAAAATGTTTCTTTTCAAGATTCACTGCTATTTCTCATGCAACTTATCACGTGCGGGTGGAGTCCTTTTACAATATAACGTCAAAATGAATCGTAATTCGCTATACGTTTTTGTGAATCTGTAAGGTGACTACAACTAAAAGTGATGACAGAAACCAAGGAGCATTTTGTAAATAGATCTATTTTATTGTTCAAATCTTTATGCTAAAACCGGGCATGGTTATGGTACAATGTCCACGTGCCACGTGCTTGGCTCTCCTCGGTGTCGTAACGGTGTGTGTCGCGTCAGGGGGCACTTCCAGACGTCCCATCCTGTACAGTTTCGAATCACCTGGTACATTTTGGAGACTCTTCTGGGGGCGGTGGTGATCCTGTCCCCGCGTCAAGCATCCTCAATTTTTCTCTTGCCTTGGCGATAAACCCCGCTGGTATATTCTCAGCATGCCGCTGAACCAGCCTCTCCAATCTTTCTTCTACCTGGGCTCGTGGTTGTTTAAACTCGGCCTCCAGTAGATCAGCCGTCTGCTTCTTTTCATTGCCTGCTCACTGATTAACTTTATACTCCTCGGCTCCACAAGTCCCTCCTTGATGCCGACCCTCCAGCTGTCAATAATCGACTGTGAGCTGGACCGGGGCCGTGTTTCCTTATATAGTATTTTTGTTAGTTCGGCGCACTGGTTTTAATATGCAGAAAGCATCCCTGTGGACCTGCTTTATATTTTAACGCACAAATTTTGTCTGATCCGACATTTTAATTTTCGTCCCCATTTTGAGGAGTATTCCGTCTTCACGAGCCGACACCCCTCCCCCCTTTTTTTAAATTTTGTGGGAAATAATATTCCCGCGGTCAGAAGTTTCCCTCATGGTACGTATCCCACTATTATAGGCTTCATCAATTACCATTCGCTACCGTGTCACTGATCTTGCTTGGGTTTATGCCGGTTCGTGACTTTGTGGTCCGTTTTCGTGGACCATATTGTTGCTCGCCTGGTACCGAAGACGAACAAGTAACCACGAGTGTTTCGTAGGCTTTCTTCAGCTCTTACGAATTTATTGTGCTTATGTTGGGCCGCTGAGAGAATGCACACGGTGAGGGAGGGTAGCCAGGCGGATCCGGCCGAGATTTTACCCTCTCCAGTAACGTTTCGGGAGTTCCGTAGCCTGACTTCCCCTCAGGCGCGTCGTAGTGTCGACTCTGCGACTTACCCAAATGTATATGAACTTAGCAACTCCATTTTTCGGCCGGCAAGAAACAATTGTTGTGCTGCATTGTGCTCAACTTGTTCTGCTTTGTGCCGTAAACCATTTGTCGAAACTCCAAACATTGACCGTTTTATGACAAAATTAAGTTTTTTGGGCGAGAGTTAGCACCGCCATTTTTTCAAATGGAAAAAACAATTGTTGTGCCGTGTTGTGCTCAACTTGTGCTGCTTTGTGCCGTAAACCATTTGTCGAAACTCCAAACATTGACCGTTTTATGACAAAATTAAATTTTTTGGGCGAAAGTTAGCACCGCCATTTTTTCAAATTGAAAAAAACAATTGTTGTGCCGTGTTGTGCTCAACTTGTGCTGCTTTGTGCCGTAAACCATTTTTCGAAACTCCAAACATTGACCGTTTTATAACAAAATTAAATTTTTTGGGCGAGAGTTAGCACCGCCATTTTTTTAAATTGAAAAAACAATTGTTGTGCCGTAAACCGTTTTTCGAAAATCCAAAAATTGACCGTTTTATGACAAAATTAATTTTTTTGGGCGAAAGTTAGCACCGCCATTTTTTCAAATTGAAAACAATTGTTGTGCTGTGTTGTGCCCAACATGTGCTACTTTTTCTCACAAACCCAATTTCAAAAATCCAAAAATTAACAGTTTTACAACATAACCACCTTGAGAATTAACCAGGTAATAGTTAACACCGCCATACCTCCAATTGAATTTTGTTCCGTTTTTGAATTATCGAAAAACGGTTTACGGCACAAAGCAGCACAAGTTGAGCACAACACAGCACAATCATTGTTTTTTGGCGGCCGAAAAATGGCGGTGCTAACTTCATAGACATCGTAACCAAGTGTCAAGGGAAGCGGCAGTAATTGCGCTTGGGAGAGGGAAATCTCGTGTGCATTCTCTCAGCGGCTCGCTTTTTATAGCCGCGTTACGAGCAAGCCTCGCCCGCATGAGCTGAATTGAATTGATCCTTATCTTACCGCGTTTGTTTCTGTTGAGGATTTGTGGATGTTCCGTGCATGGGCAGAGGCATTTGTTAAAGAACAAGCTACTGCGTATATAATTTTCGTTTCATAGGTTTTATTGTACTTCTAGTCCGTACAGTCTTCTCGTAATTTTTTTTATTACAACTCAAATTTTCACTCTATCACTTCTAAACACGTGTCTTCTGCGGATTCTCTCGTACAAGTGCGGTATCTCGTACAACCGCGTACAACCACGGTTCGCAACCTAGTCCAAGGGGTTTTCCCTCCCTTTCTAACATATCTAATAGTTTCCACCGATCCCTACTTCTTCTGTCTTTAACCTGAATCGCACACTTGAAGTTTCTTTGAGACGAGATAAAGAATGCCCATCCCTTACGTCGAAAATTTTAACGCTGTGTACCTTGTTCTTTATATTTTATATTATATTACCATTCAGAATATATTGAACTTTATTGTAGTTTTCAAGAGGAGAATCATCTGTTTCATCATTTCTCGACGCCTGTTTAGTCAACCACATTTCAAGTATTCAGAATAAAGGATAAAAGATCCCGCGAGGATACATCTTTACCGCTCGGGATGTATCCGGTGAAATATAGTGAGGTTTAACTTCAGCTTAGGGAATTCTTTCATGGTCGACGAGTAGACTTGAGTCTGACTAAGGTAAAATAATCCTTAGCACATCACCACTGAGATTTTTCCTCAAGCAATAATCACTGGATTTGTTCGGAGTTGCGGTTTACTCAGTTTCCAACCAGTTTGCGATTTGCTTTTTCGTAATGTGCTGCTGCGTCTGACGATTGGACACTGGTTGGAAACTAAGCAAACTGCCACTCCGAACAGACCCACTGCATTACTGCGCAGGCTCGGTGTTTCGGAACCCACCTAACACTCATGTCTAAAATCACTGTTGGGTAGGCTTTTTAAGGTTAGAATACGGCCGTTCAGGCGTATAGCCAGAACGGCCCCCGTCTAATTAGACCCAAAAGAGAAGGGGTCAGAAACGGACGTTAAAAAATACCGTTAGTACAATCTTTGCGCATATTTTAGGACTCGCGAAGCCTGGCTCGTAATAGCGCTACTGTCTTTGCTACTCACCTTGGGTTTCTCTTTTTTCTTGCATGTGTCATCTTTCTTTATCGGAGAATCGGTAGGCGGCTTGGGAGGGTTAGAGGGCAATGTTGTTTGTGTGGCGGATTCATTGCCACTGGTCATTATAAATTCATCAGAAAAATGAATATCTTGGAGAGCTTCTACTTCCCGCTGCGATTCTTCGTCGATGAGAGAAGAATCACTGAAATCTGTATAACAGTGTAAAAGAAATGAATATTAGGTTAGCAAATATTAATCCGTAAGGAATGTGAGCAAAATATTTAAAACATATGAACTGACTTCAAAAATAGGCGAGATAAACTATAGTCGTTTTTGGTCAATACATCTTCACTTTAATTTACGTTAAATGTACAACTCCAGGAAAAGAATGTATGAAGTTAATATTGCGTTATACTTTGTTCCCCATGCAATGAACCTGTTCAGAATATCGCAGGTTTTAAGAAATAATTTTGTAACATGGAGCTCGAACAAGATAGAAGTAGCATAACGTAATAAAAAAGAGAAAAAGGAATTCCGCCCCAGGAATGGCAAACTGACAAATGCTTACTTCTAGTCACTTCTGTCTTGCCTAGATACAAAAAGACAAAACACACGTCAAATAAGTTTCATCAAGAAATGCCCGCTAATTGCAACAAAATCGTGCAAATAGTTTTCCAGTCGTTCATGTTGGTATATTGCGTTTTTAATTTAGTTAATTAATTAAATTAAATTAATTTATTAAAAAGGTGTTAAATTAAATTAATATTATGGTAAAACACAGTTGATGTTTGGTTCGTCAGTATATAAAATTCAATGGGTTATGGGCCCAGCCCGAAGGTAGTTCACTTCAATCGATTTGAAGAAAATAAAATAATAAAGAAATCAAAGTAAATAAAATATCTAAAGTCCTGTAAAGGTAGATACTTAGGAATAATCAGATCGACATGTTGAAACGTGTAAAAAATGTTAGGGCATGGAAATTTGAAATTACTATCCTCCTAATAAATTGACGAGTTTTATAAAGTACTGGCGGAATACTCATCGATTTCGTCTAAAAATTGGGAGAAAAGGGATGTAAATACCTCAAAAAATATAGTTACCACGTGCGATAAAATTGAAATCGTATAATAGCTTGCAAAACGGCATGTGACGTGTGATTAAAATTAAATTCGATCTACACGCAGGATAACGAAGAATAAAAATGTATACTCATACAAAAGTTCTTTAACTATGCATATGATATAGCTAAAAATCTGACAAAGCATATACGTAATATAGAAAACATACCATTTGAACTCAGTGTACTATTAAGTGTGCTATCAAGTTTTCGAGGTCGATCACATTTTTTTTCTTTAATGCTTTTTAGTATAGGAAATTAATAGAACGATGGACCGCGGTTCTATTTAGAATTTCATCGATGCACTTGTGTACCAACTATAGACGAACAAATGTAGCTTAATTTGTTGAAGAAAAGCCTGTATAGGGTGAGTCACTTGCCTTTTAATCATCCCCTTCACACTCGAGTTCCAATTATTCCCATTATTGGTACAATTTGATATTATAAATAAATATTAGTGCGTGGAAAAGACTCGGTAAATACTCTTTTATATTAAAATTACTCAACACCATATAATTATACCATTTTCAACAGCCTATATCCATCATTGGCGATTCAATGGCAAGTGAATCACCCTGTACATTCCAAAATTTATGCAAGAGGGAGTCCCGCGAGAACTTCCTTTGCAAGTTAGTAAAAGTTTCATCCTAATCGGACAAGCCGTCCCAAAGTTATCGCTGGACAAACGAAATATCAGATTTTATGCAATAACAATAGTTAGTGTTAAATAATTTCTACAAAATTTATAACGAGACCTTTCAGGGAGCATTTTCTGTGAGATAGCCAAGGTTTCATCCCGATTGGTTCATCTGTCGCAGATATATCGCAGGACAAACATAAAAAAAAAAGAAAATATAGCTGTCGAATTGAGTACTTCCTCCTATTCGAAGTTGGTAAAAATTCATATTCCATCTTTTGATGGTACAAACCTTCAGTACAAATTTCATTGAAATCGGCGTGTTCGAGTTAGGTAATGTCCCTTATAAGTAGTTTTTCAGACATGCTAATTTTGAAATTCGTAATATATGCTATGTTATGTTTCTTGATTTCTATTTCAATTACTTCTGAATTATTGCCGGCTGTATCAGAAGCATTCCTGTCTTGGCACAACAAAACGACTTCCGGAAGATTGAAAAACATGCAAGTGCTATTTTTTATGTAGCTACGAATTCAAACAATGGTCTGGAAAATTCCTCAAATAGTATAATTCTTGGACAACTGCTATGAAAAGAATTACAAATGACTGCAACATCCCAGAACAGGATGTCGAAATTGAAGTAGAAGAAGACGAATTTCTGCCACAATGTACTATTTTTAAATGGCTAACTAATTTATACAAAACATATGTAAAAGCAATCACAATGGAGATGGAATTGGAAGACGATAATGGGTTCTGTTATCCTGAAACGGCGAAAAAAATTGAAAAATCTGATTCCGTATTTGCTCCTCTATTCAGAGGTAGTGATACCGATTTTTGGTTACGGCACGACAAAAGCCGCATTAGCATCTGTCGAATGAGATTTCGATGATTTGAAACACAACATATTAAAAATAACTCCTGTCTATTGCAAATAGATAAATTTGTGAACCGCCATATTTTCTCTTTTGACAAGCTTTGAAAAACTTAAATTGGCGTTGGTTAAAATGCAGTAAAAACCTAGTAGTACAGTGACAATGATCAATCGAAACGCAAACAAGAATAGAAATTGACGATTTAAATTCATTACGATAGAAACAAAATTTGCGTAATAAAAATACAACAAAACTACAAACCAAATATATTGATAAAAGTACCAAAAATAATCGATGTAAATTGCCGCCGAAACATATATCAAGGAGACGCAACGTTCATCCAAAAAATTCTTATTCATTTGACAGCTTGTATCAAATTTTAGCACTGACTATCCAAAGGGATCTTTCACTTAAGAAAATTAAGAAACAGAATAAGAAATACCAATTTATGGTAAATTTATCGCGAACAGCATCTCCAAAACATTGTATACTACGCGCGCAATTACATTGTTGACTTACCCATTTTGCAGGCAGAATTATAACAGACGTCAATAATTAAATTAAATGCAGCTGTAATTATAGGATATGTAATAATAGCGTTATATACACCAAAGGCACGTGTTATAAATCTCGGAAGCAAGTACTATCTAGGTGGACAAGCTGGACGAGCGAACGCTCTGAGATCGCCCGCAAATCCCCTCGCCGCCCGTCTGCGAAAGCAACGGTCATCGACGAGACAAAGGCGCAACGACAATCCGTGCTGCATGTCGGTAATGTAGTAGTTCTCAATTGGCAGTTGATACGCAACCATCGAATAAAAATCAGAGCATATTTCTCGGACGGAGAATTTTTGATCGCCTTTATAATTGCAACGATAAAAGCAAAGGGATTCAAATTTCAGGTTGAAGCAATCCAAAACAATTATATAAACGATAGAAAATTTTATTTCCACATGTCATCCCTGAAAACTTGTGGTTCCTAATTCTTATAGAGACAGATACTGCATCATTTCATGTAATAATATAAATAATTAAGAGTTCTGGTTTTATTTGTAATAGTTCTAGAGTTCTTGATACATTAAACAAATAGTTCTGACCATTAAAAAAGGAAAATGCCTCAGGGCAAACTGATCCCGGCCCCCTAACCCACCCCCCTTGTCAAAATTATTTAAAGATTATAAAAAATAGAAATATATATCATTGATAAACGAAAGCCAAGTTATAATTCAGATATAATTAATAACATACAAGAAAGTCAAGTTTTTATTAAAAGATATCTCGAGTTAACTCGCATCAGCAATTAACAATAAATTCACAATAAATTAGCGATTTAACAATAATAATAAAAACTTGGCATGTGTGCCAAGTATATATATATATATATAATATAATAATAAAGAATATAATAATGAATACACAGAGTTTACGTAATTGACTCTATGATATCTAGCTGCATACTGGAAGTACCGTGATGAAGATACATTTTTTTGTGGACTTATCACATCGAACGTTAAATACAATTACCAAGACTTGAGAACACTTGGCTATCAAACAAAACAATGAACAACGCAGATTTCTGTGGCTTTACAAGACGTCTTATAGTATTTGTCGTCGTGTATTTGGTAGAGTCAATTATGTAAACTCTGCGTATTCATTATTATATTCTACGGAGATCATAAAGTGATTCTTCCTCCAGGCTTACACGAATTGTCAGATTACTTTAACACGAGAACTTACATACTTACATGAAAGCATGTTATGCATCTGTACGCGAAAGCGCATGCGCAATTCCATTCCTATTGGGCTTAGTAGGGTTACGGCATTGTAAATTAACCTCGGACTCTGAAACTGGAATCATAAATATCTCTACTTTTGTACAGAGTGGGAAAAACTCAATAAACTGTCACTCATCCACTCGGGGTTGCTTTACGCTTGCATACTATGAAGTGAAAGTTTGAAACCGACTGTAAAGAACAGGATTACAATTTCCCTTAACCTTGTACTGTTGTAAATTACATAGACACACTACTCCACAAAATTAGTCTTACTACTCCACAAAAGTAGACTTACTGAAATTTTTTATAAAATTGCCAGTGTTTGAGCAGCTGTAACTTCGTGAAAAATAATCGTACACTAGTCTGCACGTGCTCATTTTAAAGAATCAAGCTTCTACTTTAAAATCCTCAGATTACAGGTTTTCCAACGATAATTTTTCTTCTATTATAATCGGAAAATTTTGATGCTCTCTTTTCCCCTTCGAAATTTCATAACTTCAAGACACTCTATAGGGCTTCTCCGTTTTTTGTCGAATTTCCATTCCCAGAACCTTGAAAAGCAAAGCTTCCTCTTTACAAAGAGCTATGATAAAGTTGGTTTGCGATTTTTGCAGACTACTTTATCACAACTCAAATCAAAAGTGTGTTGCTGGCATTAGAGTAATCCAAGGTACACGCGAGAAGGTTGCACGTTCAGACTTGTACCTCGTGTGTGGTTTCCTTGGATTTACGAAGGGTAATAACCCCTTCTTAAACTGGAAAACAAAGGAAATGCAAGTTTACAGTCAGAATGGCTTCAAAGGACTCCAATCGCACATGTCACTCTCATTTCTAATGAGGGAAGTTGCTTCACCAATATTTTTTGCTTTTTCATTTTCATAATAACGACTCAAGGTATATGTAATTGTATCACCATCTCTTTGATGGCACATAATAAGACTTCTCGAATACAAAAAAACTAGCAACATCTCCTGCTTTCCAATCTCGCACGCTAATTTCGGGAGCTCTGAACCTGGAGTACCCCATTTGGTGTACACCGAATGGGACTTACATGTAGGGGGAAATTGCTATGTAGTTGACGCATATGAATAATATACGTGTGTAAGCATAATTTTCTTGAAAAAAAACTATGGAGCATTACTAGGCGACTGCGCTTTCGCTAGCCTCGGAAGCGCAGACAAGAATTACAGGTAAATGCTTTGGGGGTGAGAGACTTTATTGCGGTGCACAGTAACTTCACCAAAAGTCTAGAACTAAGAATACTCCTCTGGTAGGGGAAACAGTTTTCCTATAAATTCGGAAAGTCAGCTCTGGGTAGCCACAGTCAGCATTGACAGCTTTCCGAAGACCATACCAGAATTTTTGTTACACCGCGACTTTTCTCGCATTGAAAATGTCGAAGTTTTCTGAATTAACTGACATAGTTTTATGCTATGGCTTGGCCGGTTGTTCCGCGACTAAAGCTCATGGCTTATATGCGGAGAAGTACCCGAATCGCAAAGTACCCTCGGCGAAGACCTTTGTGTCGCTGGTGGATCGCCTTCGTATTACGGGAAGCCTGACCGCCCATTACGAAGGAAGAGGACGCCAACGTGACGTCGACGCGAGGGAGGAAATTTTGGACAAAATCGAAGAGGATCCCAGCAAAAGTACGCGGCAAATTTGGCAGGAAGTGGGTGTTTCGCATATGACGGTGCATAAAGCACTTCATGAGGAGAACCTGTACCCGTTCCACCCCACGCGTGTACAGGAGTTACATCCGGGCGATTACGAGGCTCGCGTTGCATTTTCGCGCTGGGCATTGAAAAAGGTCGGAGAGACTAACGACTTTTTAGGCCACGTTCTAGCAACGGACGAGGCGTGCTTCACTCGCGGAGGGATGATCAACCTTCGAAATTTGCACCACTGGGAAGAAATGAATCCCCATGCAACAGTCGTACGACATTTCCAAAATGAATTACGAATGAATGTGTGGGCAGGAGTGGTTGAAGGCAATTTAATCGGGCCGTATGTGCTGCCACTTCGATTAAACAGCCAGTTGTACGCCGAATTTCTTCGGGACCAGCTTCCAAGGCTTTTGGATGATGTGCCTTTGGAGTCGCGTGCGCAGATGTGGTACGCTCACGATGGGGCACCCCCACATTGCGGCCATGTAGTGCGGGATGAACTGAACCGGCAATTCCCCCAGCGATGGATCGGCCGTTACGGTCCAACTATATAAATGGCCCGCAAGAAGTCCGGACCTAAATCCGCTGGATTTCTATCTTTGGAGTCATTTAAAGGCGTTAGTTTATGCAGTGCCCATCCGTACTATTGAAGAGCTGGAGGCGCGAATATTTGAGGCAGCCAACACTATTCGGCAGAATCCGCGGGTGCTGGATCGTGTGCAGTTAAACTGGCATCGCCGCCTAGAAAGATGTGTCGAAGCTGAGGGCGGTCAGTTCCAGCATTTCATTTAATTCAGGTAAATAATCAACAATCAGCCTACATTAATCCTCAAGTTTATGTATAAATATCAAAGCTGAGGTAAAAAGGGTCCACAATTAGAACTACTTATAACTACTCACATTGGGTTTCTTAAAAGCACTAAAAAGCGGCCATGTAGATATTTTTATAAAGTTGGAAAACCTACACCTTTTCAAAATACATTAAAAGAAAGATGTTTAGGCTTTTATGCTTTGTCTTCAATTTCTAATTTTGCGTATTACGCAACGTGTAACTCCGTTGCAAACATAACCCAAGTTGGGAGCAACACAGAATTTCGATTTTCGCGGAAGGTTTAATTAAAGATGAAACATTTATTAATGAAGATAAATTATTGATTAACAGCTCTTTCGATTAAGTCAAGTTTTTGCTAGAATGTTCATATAAGACGAATATTGCTGTTAGATATTTATTGTTAAAAACTGAAGCGTGAAGTTGGTCCATCTGAATCACACAAGTTTATACTTATTAGACCGCTAAGCGTGATGCGTCAAATTTAATACAGAACGTGTATGTATGCCTGAATATCTCTCTTTTAATGTATTTTGAACAAACACAGATAGGCTTCGCAACTTTCTAAAAGCAACTACATGTCCGCTGTCTCGGCGTTTGTGTCCACTCTGCTGCATTCATTTGAAAGCAAATTGATAGAATAAACAACAAATCAAGTTGAACCTTATCTTGGATGTTTATGTGTAAAGCATGTCATAAATTAAGATGTTCCGTATTGTGAAAGATGCACTCGATTTCTGTTGCCGTCACTCCAAAATTAAGCATGTCAAATCAGGAAAAAATATTTAAAAAATTGTAACATTGTCTACATCTGCATGAAGAAGTGCAAAATCGAGTATAGGCGACTAATTAGCATGGGCGTTATACTACGCTAACTCATCGCTATCCATACACACTTTTTCCGAATCAGCTGTTCTTTAAAACATTATACCTCTACAATGGCAGGCGATACCTGCAAGCGCAAAACGGACGTTCCATGAAAAGGATTTTACAAAGATTTTGCGAAAGATTTTGCATAATATGCCGTTTTCCGCTTGTCGATATCTTTCATAATTGCCGTGTTACAATTCTTTAAAGAAAAGTTGACCCGCGAAACTATGTCTGTGAACCGTGATGTCTTGGCATATGGCGTGGCATATACAGTACAGTACCCACATACAGTACGGAATGTGTTGAGTGCGACAGGCACATTTGTTAATTAAGTTGTTTCTTAATAGGCGAACGCAGCGGATTGAGATCCAAGGCACGAAGATCAATGAGGCGGGAATCGAAGAAATGGGGTCCACCCCTGACCAGAGAGAGATAAGAACGGCCCCCTTGTCTGACGCGGCAGGCAGGCATAATTTTTTTCGAAGGCATCATATTACACCCCACTGCTACGCTGGGGTCATCCCACTCAGTTTGTGGACTACCGGTTCCGCAAAGATAGTCCAACCAGAGCGAAAATACTATAGTAGTTATTAAGTAAGCCAATCACGGGATCGAGTCGTTTTTCGAGGTGTTATCTCTAATGGCACCGAGGCACACACATGCGAATTTATGGGACGTTCCTAGCAACGGGATCGAAGATAGCCTCTGTACTTTTAACATGTTATAACAACCAAACCAATAAATATCGGACATGATAATATGAACTCGAAATGCTTAGAATGTTCCCCTCTACCTCCCCTGAAAGCGCCGGGAGCTATCATGTTTACACCCGTATATATTAATTCAGAATAGTCGAGGCGCAGAAAGTAATAAGTTTGTCAGCAATTTAATTCAAACTTAGAAATTCTTCGTGCGAGTACGTTTGCGAGGGCTATCTAATCCTATCTAAACTTTGTAGTATACGCGGGTTCTGATAGATTCCTTTCCACCACAGATATTCTACTGCGATTCTACTGCAAATATGATATAGTTTATATGTTAAGAAATAAAAAATTGTGGACCGGCCAGACTGTACCCGTGACTTACTGTATTTAATTAATCTAATTATAGCACATATCGAGGTATGTCAATCCCGTTAAAAAACATCACGGTGAAATTGATAGAGAATATGGATAAATGTCTGCAGAGTTTGATAAAACCTTAGTCGGCCTTACCTGATCTGTGGCGAACAACCCGCCGACTACTTCAGAAAGGTTGAGATTTCGATACGTTGACTCCGTCATCGAACATCATCTTTCGTTTTTTGAAATTAAAGTTTAAACCTTATTATGAAAAAACAGTCAAAATCGTCATAAGTTCAATGGGATGCGCGATCTGTTAATCCTTATCCTTCGGCTAAGAATCCGATAAATTGTTTGCCAAATGAGAAAACCATTTTATTGCCTCCAGTGCAGCTGATTTAAATTACTTTATGGAGGGTAAACATCTGCCTGGTAAATATAACTCCATTTCGAATTTCTTTCGGACACCTTTATGTTATAAAATGTTAAATAGGTGTAGGAATGCACGTGTAGGGCGGGTGAGGTGCGGGTTGTGCAGCACTTCTCCTCTTTAGGGAAAACCCAGGGTGTAATAAACCCCCCAAGCTTGACCGCGCTGACGGAGGTGACCCAGAAAAAGGTTTAATCAAACTGCAGACATTTATTCATATTCTCTGTCAAGTTCGCCGTGATGTTTGTCAACGGGACTGACATTCCTCGCTAGGTGCTATAATTAGATTAATTAAATACAGCAAGTCACGGACGATTTTTTAGTTCTTAACTTCTGAAATATCATATTTGGAGGGACGGAGGGTTTTGAGCGGCCGGCTCTCCACTTATTACATTGATGTAGATGAACTATAAAACCGCACTGTGCAGGATGACGCGTGTGCTTTTTCGTCAGTGCCCAGCGCACGCAGCCTAGGTCAGGAGTAGGGCCTGGAGTAGAGGGAGAGCCCTTCCGCTGCGCGCGCTTCAAGGAACCTAGAGAAGGAGTAGGGCCCACGGGTAGGGCACCAATAGGAATGCGTAAGGGCCAGCGTTTGCCCTAGCGAGAGCCGGATTGGCTTCCTCCTCCGCGTCTGGAGAAGGGAGTCTTCCAAGACGTTCGCCGATTTCCAACCGAGGAAACGAACGTCACTCCGAGATCATTTTTCGACCTGACAACTTCGGCTTTGTTTTCGAACATTATTATCTGTTCTGGACAGCAACGAATCAAATGTTTTCTCAATATATTTACTCAAGACTTTTTCCATTTTACAATTTCGTATTTTCAATTATTTCGAACTTCCCTCCTGTGCGAGCAGGGTGCTCAGCGCCCCACGGGCACACTTACCCACCTTCAGTGGATAAAAAGCCCCGTTCACGCAACAGGAGTACGACAGCGACGCCGCCATCCCCGTTCCCGCGCGCCGTCAAAAACGCGAAATCGCCTCGGACCATGAGAGCGACGCGATCCCCGCCGAACAACAACCCACCGTCAAGAAGAAAAAGAAGAAAACGCAGAAACCACCGCCCGCTGTCAATGAAGATTCGACCACGCCGACCACCGCCCCCTCACCGGACTGTGCAAAGCAACAAGTAGGTTTCGCGACCGCGCTCATGCGCATTATCTCGTACTGTCGCGACCCCGCTAACTCTATCGCTACCGAAAACGCCGATGTCCTCGTACGCGAACTCACGTGTCTAAGCCACGCCCACGACCGCGTCGAAGCCGACAACCGCGCTCTCCGCGAGAAAATTGCGAAGATTGAGGAATCCAGCCTCTCCGCCGCGACCGCGAACATCGCCGATATTCGCGATAAAATTACCTCCTCCGCCATCTCCACGAAACCGCCATCATATGCCGATATGATAAAAGTCTCGCGCCGCGATATCCCCCCCCGCAGCAATCCGCCCTCCGCGGAACGTTGTGACCGTCTTTGCCAAAGACCCGACAAGCGTCAAGAGCAGTGAGGACACGCGCCGCCTCCTCACGTCGAGTTTCGCTCCCGCGCAGGAAAACATAAATATTCGGAACCTCCGTCCCATCGCAAACAATGGCGTTCTCATTGAGACCCATGGCAAAGCCGATGCTGCATCGGTTATGCAGCACCCGGCTCTCGCGAAGGCCGGGCTCACGGCCTCCCTCCCTATCCGCAAAAAACCGCGAATGCTCCTCACGAATGTGCCCGCCACCACCTCCGAGAAGGAGCTTTTAGCTGCGATCCGCGCGCAGAACTTCCCAACGACCCCGGTAAAAGAATTCACGGAAGGATTCTCTCTCGTCGCCCAAACCGGCGAAAAAGACCGCGAGACGACCAAATGGGTCGTCGAAATCTCCCCGAAACTCCGCGACGCGTCTAAAGAATCCGGGCGTCTGTTCATCGGCTGGAACTCGTGTCCGTTCCACGATTACCTCCGCGTAACCCGCTGCTATAATTGCCAGCAGTTCGGGCATGTGTCCAAACACTGCTCGGCGAAAGTTGAGACGTGTGGGCACTGCGCTGCAGACGGCCACGCGAACAAAAATTGCCCGCACGCAAAGAAGGATCCCATCTGCGTCAACTGCAAGCGTGCCGGTAAACCGTCGAACCACTCATCTCGCGTCTCCGACTGCCCCGCGTATAAACACGCCTTGCAGGTATATATTTCCCGCGTCGACTATGGTAAATAGAAATGGCGGGTAACGATACCCTCGAACGCGGTAACCTTTCACCCCCCCCACCACGCTCTTCGGATTGCTCAGCTGAGCGCTCAGGGCTCGATGTCGGTAACATCCGAACTTCGTAAAGTTTCGGATGATTTGAAGCTTGATGTCATCCTAATTCAAGAACCGTATATTTATAGTGGCTCGGTGCGCGGCCTCGGCCTGCGCATTCGAGTCGTTTCGGACACTAAAATCTTCGCACGTATTCAAAACCCGACGAAGCCTAAGGCAGTCATCGCCATCGTCGATCCGCTGCTGACCGCGATTAAATTAGATCACCTCTCAAACACACACTTTGTGTGTGTTGAGGTCACCTCCGCTCACGCTGAATACGTCCTCGTATCAGCGTATTTTCAATTTTCCGATGACACTGAGCCTTATCTCGCGCATCTCGATTTGATTCTGCGGTCCCTCCGCGGTCGGAAGATCATTATCTGTGCCGACACCAACGCGAAATCCTCCCTATGGCACAGCAGGTTGACTGATGACAGAGGCCTGGCGCTCGAGAACCTTCTCGCGCAGCACGGCCTTCAGATTCAGAATATACCTGCGACCCACGCCACATTCGACAACCTTCGAGGCAGGTCAAACATCGACCTCACCCTCTCCACTCCGTGCTGCGGAAAGCTCATTCATGAGTGGACCGTACATAATAGAATAACAACGAGCGATCACAATGTGATTAGCTTTAGAGTCGCCCAACCGGATCCCCCTCGTGCGTTTATCCAAACTGCCCGCTTTAACCCAGCTAGAGCAGACTGGGAGAGATTCACCGAACACTTAGAGTCACGTTGCGATGATCTGCTCTCACGCGACGCGAACTTCACCCGCGACGGTGGGGGGACTCGGAGGGTTTCCGACCTGTTCGGAAGACCACCAAGAAAAAGAAGGCGCAGAAGGGAACACCAAAGGTGATCCCACTCCCCGAAACCAGCGAGGAGGATTCTCCTACCGTCCCTATCAAGGCGGTGGGGGATAATCCCGCTGATATTTTAGAGTACTGTAACTCTCTGGGGTCCCTATCCCCCTCTGAGAAGCTGAAGCTTGCACGAGCTATCGAGGGGCTCAGTAAGAAATTACTGAAGCTCGAACAAGAGAACGCCCAGTTGAAAGCCGAAAGGCAAAACAGGGAAACATTTGAGAAGCAGCTCAAATCTCTGGACGACACCATCGCAGGAGCAGTCGGACAAATGTCGGCACTCAAGATGAAGGTTCAGCCGCAAACATCGTACGCGCAGGCGGCGAGGAAAGCACCTGCGAGTGCCCCTCAGCCAACTCGCAAAGCAGTTATGCCGAGCAAACCACGTCATGTGGTTCTGGTGCATCCTGCCGGACATCCTTATTTGCCAGTACGCCTCCAATCAGCAGATGTTTTTTATTACAACTAATTTGTCACTACCGATATGACCGGGATTAATAATCCCAAAATAGTAACTTCGCCGGCAATATTCGCCGGCCTCTGGCCCTTTCATTTCCTCCACCAGGAAAATTTGTCTCCCTTTTCTGAAGAGTGGAGGAACTTTTAATTTTTGGAAGGGATGAGTTGGGGCCAGCTGCCGACATCTTCAAAATTCTTTATAAGTACGCGCTAGCCCCAAGGGAAAGAATCAGATACATAGAAAATGTTCGACTTTCAAGAATACCTCGATATGCTGATGTGCATAGGTCGGTGTGATGAGAATTATGCCGAAGCGGTAACGCTGTACGCCCAGCGGTTCCCGAATCGCCGTCACCCGTCGTACACAGCGTTTACCGGGGTGTACGACCGTGTACGCTTCAACGGCTCCGTATTACCCCACCGAAGCGAAGTTGGGCGGCCAAGGACTGCACGGACAGTGGCAGTGGAAGAACGCGTGCTTGCTCGCGTTGAGGAAGAGCCGACCGTAAGCCTTCGCGATATTGCGAGGGTTGAGAAGTAAGTAAAAATATGAAACATTGCATATTTCACTTTAACTAATTTTCAGTTGATAGAAGTTATGTACTTTATGAACGGTTTGAAATAACATGTTTTTTTGTTCTAGTATTAGCACAACATCGGCCCACCGCATGCTACATGCCAACCTTCTCCATCCGTACCATTTCACCCAAGTGCAGGAATTGCTGCCTGGTGATCCAGCGAGGCGAATGGACTTTTGCAGGTGGTTGCTGCAGAAGCATGAGGAAGACCCGGACTTTTTGTCCCAAGTTTTGTGGACGGATGAGGCCACATTCACGGAACGTGGGGTGTTCAACTCGCGGAATTACCACACGTGGGCTGAAGAAAACCCCCACGAACACCTCGATCGGGGGTCGCAATACCGCTGGTCATTTAATGTTTGGGCTGGTATATTAAGTGACCGCGTAATAGGTCCCTATTTAATGCCACTGCGGCTTAACAGCCGACAATATTTAATTTTTCTACGGGAAGTTCTTCCAGTACTACTGGAAGGAGTTCCCGAAAACAACCAGCGGCTGTGGCTCCAGCAGGACGGTGCCCCACCGCATAGGAGTTTTAACGTTTTGCGGCACATTAATGAGATGTTTCCCAATCGCTGGATTGGATATGGGAGTCCGGTGGCTCCGTGGCCTCTCCGATCCCCCGATCTCGCCCCTTTGGACTTCTTCTTTTGGGGATACACAAAGGTACGTTTCATTGTACTATTTTGGAATTGTTATCTTACATCATCGTATAAAATTGATTAATCAACAAATGTGTATTATTTGCAGAACATCGCGTACGGCGTGGACCGCGGTGACGAAATGGTGACGGTGCAGAGGCTGCATGCTGCCGTTGCCAATTTAGAAGCGGCCGATTTTGCTCGAATGCGGGCGAGCATCGTCGACCGAGCTCAATTGTGCCTCCACAACCATGGGGGGCATTTTGAAAATATGAGGCCTTGAAGCCTCATATTATTAAAAAACGGCCCTTTTCAGGGCCACCAAATACTACAACGTCGAACTTTTGCAGTCTTGCACAAACGGCCCTTTTCAGGGCCACCAAATGCTACAACGTCGAACTTTTGCAGTCTTGCACAAACGGCCCTTTTCAGGGCCACCAAATACTACAACGTACAATTTGCAGTTTTGTACAAACGGCTCTTTTCGGAGCCATCACCAATTAGTAGAGCATGTACCGCTCGCATGTCAAACAAACGGCCCTTTTCAAGGCCTCAACTGTTTAAATGAAGATGAACGAAACCTTCTTTCATCTGAACGCAGAGCTCTTATTTTTCAGAAATAGCACTTTACAACGCGGGCGTTCATTGTTGTCTGGATTTGCAAGTATCTCGAGTGACAACTGAATAGTACTAAGATTTTTAGAATAGGGCCGAACAGAAGTGCATGAAACAGTGCTGCAAACACATGCTTCTCATTGCATTTTGTCATGCAACTCGATTCACATAGTATCCATTTGCTTCTGATAAATAATAACTACCGTTTAACCTGCACTTATTCTGACATTCGTTATTTTGTTGATCATCGATTGCAATAATAACCGGATAGAGTCAGCGATAGCAGCATTATTATTCATAGTAAACGAATATTATGAAAACGTAAAGGCAGGAGGAATAACAATGAAACATAAAGAAAAAAATATATTACCAGAGGTAGAGATTAAACACTGAAGGAGAAAAGGGAAAGGAAATGTAAAAACAATAATCGCAACAATGAGGAACCGAACACGGATCATCGCGGTTACAGATCGAGCACTTTGTCGCGCCGCCACTCCCATACTTGTTAGAGAAAGTATCACAGGCACCTGATAAATTTGGTTCATTGGATTTGGACGGATTTAATTGGATTAAATCGGGAGTCGCGAAACATCTAATCGGGGACCCTACTTATCGCAAGCGTATACAACGAAAATGGGAAAGCGAAAGAAGCGCATATTAAGAAAGTCGGAAAGCAAGAAGAAATGCAAAAAGTGAGCGTCCGTGGGGCGATGCCGCGCCGTCACGGCACTGCCGCGCTCGGGCATTGAGAACCACGCATGCAAGGGGCTGCTTGGGCTGAGCTCGTAGGTGTGAATTGCGGGGTGCGCGGTGCGAGGCATGTACGAGGCTGCCTGCTGGGGTATCGGCATGACACATTAAGGAAGCGATCGCCTTTCTTTTAAAAGCAATCAGTGAGACTGAGAACCTCTAATTCCGCCCGTCGGGGAAGTGGGCTGATCCTCGGTCAGTGGGGTGTCGCTATAGCCTTAACTCCACCGCGTAATGCATCTCATTGGCTTACAGTTTTTTCAATTTTCTTGCAAAAGGAAGCCCCAATGAGAAATTTGAAAATAGCCATCTTCATCCCCGCCCCCGTCCCTACAAGATGGCTACAGTCATTTACGACATTTACGGAACACCCTGTGTAAGACTCGAACATTAAACATTTGCGATTCTTTATTGTAGGTAGTCTTATTCTATTTGTCACTTTCATTTGCATGAAAATGTCAGAATGGTGCGATTTCGGTAACCGTGCCCTGCATTTTCGCGATGAGGGATGAAAAGAAAATCCCGGCGCAACCCAGACAGTTTAAAGGACTAATCCTTTAAAGAAGCGGTCTTTTAAATTGGGTTGCCGGATACTGTATCTGACTTTTATTGTTATGAGGAACTAATCCGGCTTAAAACCGAATTAACAGAACCGTAGCGAACCCGTTTTCGCAAACTGAATATAAGAAAGGCGCCTATACTGAACCGGCTCGGCATCTATACAGTTGATAGAGTATGCCTTTCCCCTTGCCATTTATAGTCTGCCTGCGCCGAATGAAAAACTCTGGGTTACAGTGTGTCAAAATAGGGCACCGGCAATATCCTCTAAAATCAGAGGATAATCCGTGCTCGCGTTAATTAGTCTAACCGTCTTGTTTCATAGTTACAAAAGAGCGACTAAAGGTGCGGCGGGGACCGGTAGTAGTCCCTACGACCTGGACTGATTCACTCGCGACCACCACACCTGCGACAAATTGGAAATAGGCATACCTTTCCCCGAATGGTCTAAAATGATCACTGGGAATAACCCGAGTATTGTTACAATTCGTTACTATTTCTTAGTGCTCCTCGGTGTTCGCGGCTGCTCTAAATTGCGGTAAGGCTGTAAAAGAGTACCAGCGGCCACCAACATGTATTGGCATGATTGGTTTTACCCTTATAGTCCTGCTGCGGGGGTGAAAACAATCGTTGACCAATCCCGGAACACCAAATTTAAGTATTACTGGTATTTAAGCTGTTTCGCAGATCTATCTGTTGCGAGTTTACTGGTAACCAGCCTACTAGTAACACGAACACCAGAAACGCGTTTCGCGTATCGCTTCTTTTCCACAGGTGTAGAATCAGAGATTGCAACAATGAGGAAGAGCGGGCAGACCATTCCTGGCGAATCCCGCGAAATAGTTCGTCGCATTATAACGATGTGCGATGAGAAGGCTAAAGCTGGACTGGCGAAATTTCCTTTGAAACAGTCGACGAAACGTGCAGCAGCATATGCCGGAATATCGGAGAGATCCGTGAAGAGGATCAGGTGTGAGAGTGCCGCAGCTGGTGAAGGAAACCCGTTGGTGTCCCCCGGAAAACTTCGATCCAGAGGTACCGTAATCCGCAGAATGACGGAAGAAGAAAAACGAGAAATAAGAGCGGTAATTAATTATTTTTATTTAGAGAAGAAGGAAGTCCCCTCAGGACCAAAACTTCTTGCTGCGCTGAAGGAAAGGACTGCGTTTCCCTGAGAATTGCATACCTTGCGCCGGATTTTAAAAGACATGGGCTTTCGGTGGAGAAAGTCCCAAAATATGAGAAAAGTGTTAATAGAAAAACCACAGATAGTGGAATGGCGGACCCCATATATTCGGGCCATAAGACGCCATCGTGCAGAAGGCACACCCATTATATACCTGGACGAAACGTGGGTTGATAATACACTCACACACGGGAAGTGCTGGCAAAGCCTGGAAACACCAGGAATAATGAAGAACAACAGTTCTACACACAGACTGATTGTTGTGCATGCAGGTAGCAAAGGCGGTTTTCTCCCCAATTCAGAATTAATATTCAGGGCTGTGTCGACTAGTGGCGACTACCATGGCCAAATGAATTCAGTTAATTTTGAGAAATGGGTTGAAGAGAAATTGACACCGAATTTACCACCCAATAGCGTGGTGGTAATCGATAACGCACCGTATCATTCGGTGCGTATAAATAAATCGCCTTCCAAATACGCTACCAAGGGCGCAATGATGGACTGGCTGCGGTAGAATAGAATCGAATTCGATCCAACGTTGCGGAAAGCAAAGTTGGCAGATATCATCGAAGAAAATAAGAGCCCTGTCAAGGAGTACAGGATAGACAACGTTCTCCGGGAAGGTGGTTATACGGTGCTAAGGCGCCTTATATGTGCGACCTGAACCCAATCGAGTTGGCATGGGCCAAAGTTAAGAGGGTAGTTCGGGAGAAGAATGTAGGAACACTATCCATGGCGCAGTTGCTTGATGCAACGTTTAAAGGGATAGCCGAAGTGTCAGCTGCAGACTGGCAAGGATACTGCCGCAACACTAAAAAAGTTGAAGATGCATATTGGGACACCGACGGGCAGATGGAAGACCTCGCCGAAGAACCAAAGAATTTAAGACCAGCCGAAGATGCCGAAGATATTGAGAACACTGAGAGCAGTGAAAGCGAGGAAGAAGCTTAAAATATAAGTATTAGTAAGCACCCTATGACCACCCAACAATTTTTATTCGTCGAAGAAGGATAGTATTCCTGCTTTATGTCTGGTCTTATTTAATATTGTATAAGAATTTTTTAACACGTATTTGTTTTAGGTCGGAGGAGCAGCTTGAAAAAGATAAGTACTATTTTTATATCACATGTTTGCTCGGACCTGCATTATCAATGAGCAGTACTCATTCATTCATTCATTTTCAGGTACGTGAATAGAGGAATTTGTTCCAGATCAGTAGAGCAGTTTGAAAAAGATGAGTATTTTTATACCAGATGTTTCACCGGACTTTCACTATAATTGATGAGTAATCATTATGCGTTCATTCTAAGGTGTATGTGGGGACAGCGGCCGCAGGATTAAGTCTGACGAGAGAAAGAGGACCAGTCGTATGTGGAGTGAAAAGTATGAGGAGAAAAGTGGAGAGGACTAGCCGTATGTTTTCGATAGCCAGCCATCACCTACTATATAGCACTGCTAAATACATATACAGTCCCTAATATGTATATAAAATATTGCATAACAATCTTAACACTATTCCCACCACGACTGGTCAAATGACCGTTTTTAAAATTTCGATTAGAATTTCTTATATATTTGATGGGCAATGTGCATAACGTGGGCATCGTGTAGAATGCCTAGACTCATTCTTAGTATGGCTAAGTCTTCATGCTGTCAACAACTCAATATACTACAGTACAGTGTTTTTATGACAGCATTTCAAACAACGTGATTTAACTATGAAATTAGAAGAAATTCTATATTGTTACGAAATATATGTTTCTGGCTCTACATACATCCGGCGAATCATGCGCGACCTATAGGCAGCGCGACACCTAGAGCACTCGCTCTCTCGCCTATGGGCCGCCAAGCAAAGCAGATGTGTGTAGCGAAATACAGCAAAGGGTGTATCAATAAAATCAAGTTCAAGTTCAACCACGCTCTACTACCAACCTCGACTCCTCTGACCCACCCGCGAGCACAAAGAGATTAATCTTAACATACAGGGTGTAAACGGTATGACCCGCATCCTCTTCAGGGGAGGTAGGGGAAGGAATTCTAAGGCGACAGAGCGCAAATGTTCAGGTCCTATCTCTTTTCATTTAATTGTTATTGCATTTTAAAGTTAGCTGTAAGTTATTGGCCCGGGTAGTAATCTAGCGGCAGGGCGGCAGCATTGGGGAGTGGCCGAGGGCCCCTCCTTACTTTTTTGCGCTTTTTCTCTCAGTCCCCTTCGGTGATTCCATCTTATTACGTCTCGACGTTGACTCATTGGAATGTAACTAGGCAAGTGAGGAGGGATAGAAGGAGGGGCCATACGGTGATGTTGACAAAACATTGACCAGGGCGAGGAAATTAAAAGTCGCTATGCACGGTGAGATTTGTATCGATACATATCGCAAGAATGAGTATAGGGATGAAAATCTTAACAAGTATTTGAAGCGCCTGTATTATAATAATTTTAGATTATTATGTTTAGCTGCGACTATCTCCAATAGCCGCCCCTCTATGTTAGTAAAATTAAGTTGGTAGATACACCGGGGTGTTTTCTAGGGACCGTGTAAATTTTCATTTGATGCACCCTGGACTTATTTAGTTATGTAATAATATTGTCGTACTTTACTTCAAACGACACTTTCTAGGGTCTTTTCTTTAAAAATCACAACCCTGCAACTATAAAAGGTATCGACAAAGGGCAAACGACATAGATTCGGTGATTTTAACGATTAGTATCTGAGTCGGAATTAGATAACCCGGGATAATGAGAGATTTATGACAGGATGCCGAGGTATACGAGACGGCAGAGCGTACTGCAGGTAGTCGCAGCGCTGGCAATTTGGCCTTGTGTTCATTAGTTATCGGTAGGCTCATGCTTGACAGACCCAAGGTGCGGAAGGGTGACAACCAGCAGTTCAACGTTGCATTGTCTATTTTTATTAGTCAGAAATTCAGTGTCTCTTGAACTTGCCCACGATGTCGGAAAACTAGCCTTGCTTTCTGTAACCGGCAGCACGGTACTAACTGCAGCAATGTTGGAGGCAACAATTCTCGGGAGCTTAGGAATATTTTCGCTTATGTTAAAAATTTATGGCTACCAACAATTATGTTTTACGGGTATCATAAAGGGCTTCTTACCCGCTTAAAAATCTTTCAATTACTTGTGTACAACGACTAGCAAATTGGAAGCACAGCCGACTGCACAGGGGAAGGAAGTATTCGGGACGCTTATACTTTTTAGGGTGGTATCGTAAATCACCATCGGTTGTTGAGCTGGCAATCGTACATAATATTTTCGCTAGTTCCTCGCAGCTACTAAACAGCGTAAAATGCTTTATTACATCAAGTGACTTTCTCCGCATTTAGTGAGTAGTCAATAAATAGTAGAGTGTCCAATAATTTAGTGAGTAGTCAATAAATTATCCCACAGGTCTTTGAGTGTATATACTGTGACGTTACGCATGGCGCCTGTCACAAAGCGTCTCCTCACTCAAATTTAGCGCCGCTGTAGCAGCGGCAAATAGCGTCTCCAATACTGTTCGAGCGAGATCAAGAGATCCTTATTAACGCCTATACTATCGTCCGAGCCTATAAGGAAGCAGCAAGCAGGGACGACCATCCACCCTGCGAACCCGAAGTCACCAAATCTGCCAGCCCAGAGGACTCGGCTCGACCAGGACGGACATTAAGGGGTCAGCAGCCTCCGAAGGGGTCTCCAGCGAAGAGGTCATCGAGGGAGATCACCGGGTGGTGAGGCAGGCGACCCCGAGGCACCCAGCTTCCGAAGAGGACGACCTCCCTTGCCGCCTCTTCAAAGCGGGGTTGGCGCCTTGTTGGGCATACGGCCCTGGCGTCGTTCGTCCGAGGGCACTGCGAGTCCCTGAGCGCGCGGTAGGACCCGGCGACCAATAAGCGATCGATTTCGGGAACAAAGACGGCTAGGCGAATGTAGGGCAAAGCGCGTAGAATTCGGCACTCTTGTGTTGACGACTAGAGCGAGCGGACGTGCGATCCTAATACTAACGAGCGATATCCTGGCGGACAAAGGGACAATACTAGCGAACTAACTCGTACTAAAGGAAGGAAGGAAGGAAGGCGACCGATCCCACTTATTCGCGCCGCTGACGATTTATAAAACTAGCGGTAAGCGAACATCCTTCCAAGCTAGCTTTTGTAAGGGACCACCTTCTTTGGTGGATCCTCGCTAGCCGCTTCGTTGCCTCTCAGCCCTTCTGGCTTTCGATTTATCGACTGTAAGTTTCTGTTCTCGCTTTCGCGACTTGATCTCTCTTTTGGTGTTTGATCCTTTGCTTTTCTGAATGAGATATTGTGTAGACTGAGATCTTCCTGCAGGCTGATAGCGTCAGCCAAGAGTCACTTCATAGAGTTCAGATTTTGCGGATTCTGTTAAATTAGTAGCGCTGGTCAACTACGTCGAGCTATCGATCATCTCCATGTAACTTTCGACCTGTCCAACTTGCAACCACGTGCTTCGCCCGAGGTTGCTGATGAACACCTCGAGCGAAGACCATTCTCTCTGCTTCATTGTCGGAATAAAACATTAACTAGCTCAATCCTGGCTTGTTCACTCGTGTCGAACCCACGTGCTCTCCTTGTTGTCTGATCTAGCCGCAGCAATCTTGCAAGCCGCCTCGGGAGATTTTCTGTGGCCGTTCCTTAGCGCCTTAATTGTCGAGTGGCTGTTCGAGGCCTATTGTGTTGAAGTTTAGAGTGGCTGTTCGATGCCTATTTTGCTGAAGTTTTGTGTGGCTGTTTGAGGCCTAAAGAATCTACTTGAGTGGCATCTCTGATGCCTGGCGCCCATTCCGGATTCGCTAAGGAATCGTAGGCTTCGAATCTCCCGAGCCGAAGTATCGGGAAACTTATCGCGAGAGGGAAATTATAAGAGTTGGGAAATTCAGTTCTCCCCATTAAATTTAGAGTCCCCATACAATAACCCAAGTTATACAATATTCTCGAGCCTTGCTTTCGAGCGAGACTCGGGAATATTTCTTTATTTTCCTGATAGTACCTACTGGCGACTACTTTTTAACAGGTCTTCTAGACCTAGGGAGTCAGAGGCGTTCCAAATGAAATATCATTATTTTCTATTCCTAACGGTAACAATATTCGCTGTGGATATATCCCTCCTTCCACATCTACAGAGGAATCATACTCACGACCATGTGCGCCGCACACAAAGAGTTAAACAGTACCACTTTTCTTCATTTTTAATGCATATTTTTCATTGCCCAGTGATATTAAGTTGTTTTCCTTTTGTAAATATCCTCCAAGTTAGTACTCCGAAACGGTCTTTTATGATATCTATGCCGGGGATTTTACCAGCAACGGCAAGATATCAATTTTGCTGTTTTTGAAGTAAATTCTAACCACTTGCGCAATAGTATGCACAGTCGTGTCATTGTGCTAAAATATGAATGGTTGCTTTATTTTATAAGCATATTTGAATAAAAGCGTTTTCCATTATTTTCGCAAGAGCAAGAAAACCAGTGCATCCAAGGAAAATAATAATTTGCTTATCGCATTCTTCAATCGGCCCATGGAAAAAGAAGCTACTGAAGTACAAAATTTTTATTCAATCTCAATTTATGGTTGAAATTATAGACAGAGGCCGTGGATCATACAAAACTTTCTTTTTGGAGGAAATAAAAGATCTTGTTCGAGTTTTACCCTCTCTAAACAACACTTGCCGACGATGTCAAATAGAAATAAACGCGGCTTATTCTCTTTGTCGAAATTGGAACGGTTCCTATAAGCATATCAAAAAATAGTATGAAGGGAAAGTAAGTTTGTGCCAATAGCGAAAGATGGAGACAGAATTTTCACTAATCAGAAAGGCCATCTATGTAATTTACAACAGTACAAGGGTAAAGGGAATTGTAATTTTATTCTTTACAGCCGGGATTAAACTTTCACCTACCGTCATCCGGCAAAGGGATGTGGCTATGTCCAAGTTTGCTTTACCTGCTAAATCTTTATAACATACAGGCATAAGGCAACTCCGAGTGGATGAAGGACAATTTATTGAGTTTTTCCCGCTCTGCAGTAAAGTAGAGATATTTATGAATTGAGTTTCAAGGTCCAAGAATAATTTACAGTGCCGTAATCCTAATAAGCGCAATAGGGACTCAATTGCGCGGTCGCTTTCGCGTACAGATGCATAGTATGCGTTCATGTATGTAAGTTCTCGTGTGAAAGTTGTCTGACAATTCTTATAAGCCTGGAGGAAAAAGCACTTTATGATCCCCCCGTAAAATATAATAATGAATACACAGAATCACCCCCCGTAGAATAATAATGAATACACATAAGGTGCTTGGACATAGCCACATCCCTTTGCCGGATGACGGTAGGTGAAAGTTTAAACCCGGCTGTAAAGAATAAAATTACAATTCCCCTTACCCTTGTAGTGTTGTAAATTACATAGATGGTCTTTCTGATTAGTGAAAATTCTGTCCCTATCTTTCGCTATTGGCACTTACTTACTTTCACTACATACTATTTTTTGATATGCTTATAGGATCCGTTCCAGTTTCGACAAAGATAATAAGCCGCGTTTATTTCTATATGACATCGTCGGCAAGTGTTGTTTAGAAAGGGTAAAACTCGAGCAAGTCCGTTTCTTTTCTTCCGAGAAGAAAATTTTGTATGATCCACTGCCTCCGTATGTAACTTGAACTATAAATTCAGGTGGAATAAAAGTCCTTTAATTTGCAAGCCTTTTTTCCATGGGCGCATTAAAGGATATAATTGGGGAATTATCATTTTGCTTCGATGCGAGTAATTCCAATATGCTCGGGAATTACAGCACTTGGTGTTAATATTTTTTCTCACAAAGCATAGCAACCCCTTGTTCAGCTTGGGCAGAGACGAAATGCAAGGTAAGAGTCAGAATGGCTTCAAGGGATTTTAATGGTACACGCCAATCCGATTTCTAACGCGAAATATTCCTTCACCTACATTTCTGGCTTTGTCATTTTGATTATAACGACTTACGACATGTAATTGCATCATCATATTTTTTGTGGCACATAAACAGACTTGTCAAATACAAGAAGAGTTGTAATATCTCCTGTTTTCCAGTCTCACACACGAATTTCTGAAGTTCTGTACCTACAGTACCTAATTTGATGTACAGCACATGCGATTTGCATCTATGGAAATCGCTATGCACTTTACGAATATTAATAATGTATTTTTTTTTTTTTTTTTATTTATAATGTATTATAGAAGCATAATTTCTTAAAAAATGGATACAGAGTATCACCAGAGGCCTGCGTTTCCACTAACAACGGAAGCGCAGGCAAACATCTCAGGTACATTCTTTAGGGGCGTGCAACTTTATTGCGGTACACTTCACCGAAAGCCGGACACTAGCAATATTTTCCTGGTAGGGGAAACAGTTTTCCTATAAATCGAGGAAGTCCACTCTAGTCAGTCTCAGTCAGCATTGACAGCATCCAGAGTTCAGAGTCCAGTGTTTTAGAGATATTTTTCGAAGATGTACGGTATCCAACAGTATTCCGATATGGTACTTATGTACGGGTTGGCCGGTTTTAGCTCCACCCTGGCGCGTGAGTTGTACGCCGATTATTATCCCGATCGGGACTTACCCGACCGCGAAACTATTTCTTCGGCTGTCCGGCGACTTCGCGAAACGGGATCTGTGCTTCTCGTGGTTGAAGGACGAGGGCCGCAACGAAATATTGATGTGAGAGAAGACATTATCGAGAGGATTGAGGAAAATCCTGGTGCCAGTACGAGGGGAATGGCACAGGAACTTGGTGTTTCCCATTCATTGGTCCATCGTACTTTACAAGAAGAGAATCTCTACCGGTACCACCCCACACGCGTGCAGGAACTGCATCCGCGGGACTACGAGAATCGTGTTAATTTCGCAACCTGGGCACTTGGGAAACTGGAGGAAGACCCAACCTTTTTAAGCAAAATTCTCATTACTGACGAGGCATGTTTTACACGGGGTGGTGTAATCAATTTAAAAAACCTGCACATTTGGAAGACCAACAACCCCAACTCCACTGTGGTGCGCCACTTTCAAAATGAATTAAGAACCAATGTGTGGGCGGGCGTAATTGGAGGCCATTTGATCGGCCCAGTTATACTGCCGCCCAGATTGAATAGCGTTGGCTATGCCAATTTTTTGGACAACGAATTGCCTGCATTACTGGAGGATTTGCCAGTTCCAGAGCGTATGGCAATGTGGTACGCCCATGACGGCGCACCTCCTCATTGTGGAAAGCCAGTATTAAATCACCTCAATCACAATTTTCCAAACCGGTGGATTGGCCGCTATGGACCAATTACGTGGCCTGCACGAAGTCCGGACTTAAATCCTTTGGACTTCTACGTTTGGAGCCACATGAAGTTGCTAGTCTACCGGGAACCAATCACCACAAAACAGCAATTAGAAAGAAAAATATTTGAGGCGGCGGAAATAATGCGGTCCAATCCAGTAACATTGCGACGTGTTCAAGAAAATTGGCAGCGGCGGTTAGAAATGTGCAATGACACGGAGGGTGATCAGTTTCAACACTTGCTGTAATCTTGGTGAGTAGTAAATATCTACTATTTAATAATTCGGAATCTCAGAGGCGCACTAAGAAATTTATAATCATTTTTGACGGTGCAATATGTTTGGCATTAGTGAACATAATGTAAGCTTTGAAAGTGTAACATTCAAATTTGAACTTTAATATCACGTTTAGTATTTGATTTAAATTAACATGTTATGCGCCAAGAAAAATGCTGTCGATAGAAAGAATGCTCTTGTGTCACTCCCACACCAATATTAAACGTTGTTATGGTATAAGCTCTGCCACAGTAAATTGGACACAAGATGTAAAAGCAAAAGATTATGAAAAAATATCAAAAGAATTTAATAGTGTGGGTGGAGAAGTGTATAATTGAGTGAGGGCAAGTGATTAGCGTTTGGAATACGATATGTATCCAATGCGGCAGCTGTTTACATTTGCTAACTATGTACGATGCTTTTTATTAGGTAGAGAGAAATGACCTTAAACTGAAGATAGAAGGGGCGGGACATAGCCAGTCCTATACATAGAGAAATAAGAGACGGTCGACGCCCCCTCAAAGGTGTCATATGACATCATGCTACGACCCATGGCCTGGGATGCACCAGGAAGGAACGGACCTGACTACGTTCACGGACTACTGATTCTGCAAACATCATTTAACGAGATGCAAAATACAACAAGCATTATTAGCTAAACCAATCAGAGCAGCGAATTGTCCTTCGAGGTGTTAACTTAACTCGCATTGGTGTATGCGCTTGCGATTTTATAGGACGTTGCTATCAACAGGATCGAAGATAGCATGTGTACCTTAAACATCTTATAACTAATAAACAAAAAAAGATCGGACCTAAACATATGAGCTGTATCACCTTAGAATTCCTCCCCCTACCTCCCCTGAAGAGGATGCGGGTCATACCGTTTACACCCTGTATATACCAGTTCCAGAAATCTTGTATTTTTTGAAATTCAAAGGACAAGGTACCTTTGTAGCGGCATATATTTCTCAATATAGTTCGTCGGACCATACCCTGCGCCGCAGAACAGTATATTTTCTCTCCTTTAACATTGCGTCTGGAGAAAATACCTCTTCGGGTCCAATTTTCAATCAAAGTTTGTTTGAGATGTTTAAGGGGGTGTAGGATAGTTAACCTTTACATTTTTATAAATTGTATAAATGTTGGTGTGACTAAACCAATCACTTGGTGAGCACAGTCATTTTACCTTTAATTAGTATACTTGTACAGAGTAATTTGAGGTAAAAACATTTAAAATCAAATAAACAATAAGGCAGTTATTAATTGTTAAACATTACAATATTAATTATGCATAATAGTATTCTGTGTAGGATTTCTTTGGTACGGTTGGTCCAGTGAAGATCAGTTTTTACAGAGTTCTTTTTTAAGATCATAGCTAAGGCAGGGACCAAAATCGTGCAGATAAGTCATGTGGAAGTTGGTTAAAACCAATTGTTTATATTGTTAACCAATAAAACTCTAGTTTCTGTAACTATTTGGTTATGCTAAATGTACTAAATGATTGAATATAATAACATCTGTGGTGCCCGCTGTAACAGGTGGTACAGTGAATAATTGTGCAAAAGCGGAACCCATTTGAACCAATAGTTTTAGAAAAATCATCCGCAGAGTACTATTATGCATAATTAATATTGTAATGTTTAACAATTAATAACTGCCTTATTGTTTATTTGATTTTAAATGTTTTTACCTCAAATTACTCTGTACAAGTATACTAATTAAAGGTAAAATGACTGTGCTCACCAAGTGATTGGTTTAGTCACACCAACATTTATACAATTTATAAAAATGTAAAGGTTAACTGTCCTACATCCCCTTAAAGATCTTACTCAAAGGCTGGCTAATCTCAGCAGAGAGGGGGAGGTTCACGACTTAGAGCAGAGAGAGCGATAGCCACATGATAATCTCACGATCATCTCACAATTCGATTTTACAAAGATGTAGGCTAAAGTCGCCGTTGCACGTTTTGCCACCAAGTATTCACAAAATGGCAGTCGCAGGCCGTCGCGGTAGTCGAATTATAATCACGAGGCACTCGAATAGTGAAAACCTACGATAACGATAGCCACAACGATATTAAACATGATATTTGCAACGATAATCTCAAAGGTGGACCGGTTATAATGCCGAATAACTTCAGAGTACGTATCCGGTAACCCTGGTAGTGGGACACCAAAAGAAAGTGTCTAATGACACTAAGAATTAAAAAAATAATGAGCACAGAATGACTTAGCTTAACAATTCCGCAAAAGCAGGAGGCTGCGTTGTCCTCGGCATTCTCAGGGCTGGAACAAAGCGTAGGCTGGAATCGCAGGACACTCGAAACGCACGTATTGGCACCGGTAGACGTTAGAAGAATAAAACGAGTCTAGCCGAAGAGTGTCTTATTTTGCAGGCGAGAGTTGACCTCCGAGGGTGCGGTGATTGGCTCCTGATGACGCGCGACCGTATCCTGATTGGCTCTGGTATTTCTAGGTACGCTCTAATCCACTCAGCTTATGTTTGCGGGAATTCGGCGGCTTGGCTAAAAACCGCTGTTGTTCCGTGTTGAACAAAAACAGAGCCCTCGCTCGCGTAAGAACTCTGACAGGGCCGCACGCAATCATTATGTCACCCCGCCCTAAAGTGAAAGGAGGAATCCTTTGGGTTGGCAATTCCTCTACCAGCCCTTCATACAAAGTCCACTCTCTGAGCAAGTACTAAGGGGTGCATCGCGAGAGGGCGACACAAAAAATGCTGAAGCCTCCAACGCATTGCTACGACGGTAGTCAATACTCCAAGTCCTGTCCGGAGTAGACAACTAGGTGTCCTTCTAGCCCTTCCGGCCGAGAAATCGGAGGGCTTGGATAATTAACTATAGTAGAGGCCTAAAAGTTCCTCACATAAATGATCGTTAATAATAGCCAATGTGGCAGCGTGATACGGTCCTGGCTATGCCGCGCTACGCAGCGGTGCGCAGCCTGCCGATACCAATGTGTGGTGGTATTTCTCTTTTGTGGAATTACCAGTGGCAAAACAGCAAAGATGATCGTCTTCCAGATTCTTAACGCGATTCAGAATGTAAACGCGATCATGTACTAGTTTAACGGAATAATAAGAATAAGCTTTTATAGAATATAATGAATTTGGATTCGTTAGTATTTTTCATATTATAGCCTCCGCAAGTTGGCCAGAACACTCGAAAAACTTTAAAAAAAAATTCAAGACAATAATACTGCCTCTAGAAGACATTTGTCTGTACAAGACACCGTGTCTACACGGTCTTGGAAACTCGTCTGTGCCCTTACATATTGCCTTGGTTCGATATGCCACAGAGATACTTATTGTCCATGGCTTGAGTTCTCTTCTTGTTGCGACCTAAGAAATACAATCATAATCGACGACGCGTTAGCGTTACTTGTACTGCCTTCTGCGAGCAACAGAATTCCAAATCACAGACCACGTGTGACTCAGGATTCAGGAATCGAAATATTGTGTGCTAAGACAGCATGTCGTCAGGTCATCTCTGTCAGCGCGGCTAAGTTTGGGGTATTTATGACTTCCTGCGTTGTGTCTGGGGTTTTTCCCGAAAGAAAGGGGCACGCGGTCAGCTGCCACGTTGCCTCCTCAGCCTGCTGTATGCATATATTGATGTCTTCTGAAATTTTCTAGCAGAAACTTCACATAGCTATCAAATTGTCGCGAGAGAACCCCCATCGAGGATACTTATCCCGAAGTGTAATGTAGTCTAATGTAGGTGTATTTTGACTGTCAAGTGGATGGCTCAAGAAATGTACAACCCAACGTATTGAAGCTTACTAAGCATGTACTGATTAACACTAGCTGATTAGCAATATATATATATTTATATATATATATATATGTCGGCGTCTACGTCGCCAGCGGGATGGAATGTCGGAGGGATAGTCATGACTCGACTTTTAGCGATTATTACTTTATTCTGCCGTGCGTCTCCTTCAGCTCTGCCAAGATAACTGACTCACATCGTTCGAACGAAACCTAAAGATACGTAATTGCCACCCGTCCCACAGGTGGGGGTCTTCGGGGGGGAAGGAGTTCGGAGGTACAGCGGCACATCTGGGTCGCCTTTGGCTTCGCATCGGTAGGCAACCCATCCGCGCACCGCATGTAGCCAAAATCATCCTCGTGCCGACATATATGCAGGGAAAAGGTTGCTGAAAATGTTTTGCCCTTAAAGCCTCTACTGGTTACTATGACAGTTTTGGGATAAATATCATACTCTTCCTCTTCCCCTTTTCCACTCAAGGTGACCCAAGGAGGAGGAAATACGGCTCTACCGAACCAGGGTTGCTAACCGGGCATTGATCAGTCATTTAGATCGGGGACTGCCCAGGTCCTGGCAAGGCTACGCGGCTCGGATCATGACAGGGACGCCCAGATTACACCCCGATCGAGGCCTTGCCGCTATGATCTGACCAGATCTACCCGCCCATGCCAGATTAGTAACCGGGCGCGCCCGGCCGTATTTCTACCAAGGATGCGTTGGCAAAAAGCTTCCTCGCGCGCTTCTATCCGCTGGTATAATCCTTCTTACAGTCCGCACATCTTCTGGATTGACACTGGTCTCGCTTTAGAGGGACCGGGTTGCTCGTCCGATGTCAACGGTCCAGGTCGCCCAGCGGTTCCTCCCGACATATTATGATCTCGCAGTTAATTGCATTGCATTTATTATAATGCAATGCAATTAACTGCGAGTTTAACGCGTTATCATCCTCACACATGTCCTCAATGCTGGGTACCGGGCGGTTACCAACATTCCATCATGTAGTTCGCATTACGATGGAATCGTTCAGAAATTCTAGTTGAACTTCGTTGAATCTTCTGTCGCGTCCTATCACACACTTTCGATTCAACTCTCTATCCCAGCTGAGCCCCCAAAATTGCAGGATTTAAAGGAAGTTCTAAAACGTAGGGTTACAATCGACAAATAAAGATTGGTTTATTAGAAATGGTTTTCGCAAAATATACACAGCTTTCCGAAACGTATATATTCAATACAACGTCGAAAATCGCTCTTACTCCTTCGCGTGGCTCTTCGTGTCTCTCGTTTTTACGATGAGCGTACTCTACCAGCGCACACGCTTAGTCTTCCAGCGTGACTTTCGAAAAAGAATCCTACAATACGGTGAACCTAGCGTGAAGATATGAATGTACCTGTGAGTTATTTAAAGAGATAGATGAAATGATTGATGGACTCGGCGGTCAGATAACGGAACGCGAACTTAGCCCTGGCCCTCGGCTGCGATACCGGAGTGCCAAATAGAAGGGCGCCAGGTACCCCGCGGTACCACACAAGACAAGACTGGACAAGCTACGAGCCGGACGATACTTCCGGGGATCGGCAGCCGGATTACCTCGCACGGGAGCTCAGAGATGATCGCATTAGGAGAGCAGTGGATCCGGCGGGAGACGCAACCAAGAAAGAATTAGCACTTTACTCGAGATTTATGAACTATTGAACGAGGATGACAGAATGGCTAGTTTGTGAGGCAGGAAGGGGCTTCGCCCACGCGTGTTGCTATGCGCCCGCGAGGAGCTGAGTTAAACAGACGACTATTATCGAAAATGGCCTAAACAACTGAAAGCAATGTCTCGAGACGGCAAGACGAGCGGAGTTATAGTCGAGTCGCTGAGAGAATGAACCTGAAATTTCCCTCACCCAAGCGCAGTCACTGCTACTTTCCTTGCGTACGGGGAAATCAGGCTACGGAACTCTCGAAACGTTATTGGAGAGGGTAAAATCTGCCTGGCTACCCTCCCTCACCGTGTTCATTCTCTCAGCGGCCCGACTATAGGTTCCAGAGGGGAACCTCGAGAAGCGCGGTGAACTTAATCTACTGGACGGAATCGGATTCGTCACGAGAGCGGGGCCCTCCAGGAAGGTCGTTGGTTAACTCGCGGAAACTTCACAATGCAACTTAGCTACGAGGAGAAGCACTAGGACGAGACGTGTACAAGACACAGCCAGGACAATCCCCTGACCGGCCAAAACGTCCAGACGAGAATAATAAATTGTCCAAAGACTTGGCTCTTACCAATCGGTGCTGATGAGGTGGAGTGTTTTCGGAACACAACTAATCACTGATCTACGCACACTGATTTCTACGCGACGAGTGTCCGCTCCTTCCGTGCGCAGGACTTTAAAACACTCGAATTCTAATTCCTCCTGCACCCCTGACCTTGGCCGATAGTGCCACCTAACGCGGTCCAGGCTCCAAGGCTTGGGGAGCCTCCGCAACAGGGCCGTACCCCTGCGCTATTGGAAGGTCCTACCGGCCGGTGCCGATGGACACTTCCGCCTGGATGTGCCGTCCCGGTCGCCCAGAAATCCTGCATGTGGCCAACACTGCCATGGAAGTCCTTCGCGGGCTGCTATCATCCGTAGTGGAGTCTGCACGTCGAACCGGAGCCGCGTGGCTGCTGGTGGCGAAACTGAAGATGGGTGCCAGGATGCAGGTGGTGGTGCGACGTCCCTGGCCTGCGGTGTCTGGACGGCTCACGCGAAATTCCCGCCGGACGATCTTGGCTGGAGGTTATGTTCTTTTTTTCCCTACCGGCGCTTGTGATTAACCTTCCGGTTTTATGCTCGCTAGGAGAGGACACTTCGTCACAATATCCAACAAATCTTACGTGGTAACGCTAGTGAAATAAAACGATTGTGTTTATATTTACATTACGGTGAAAAGAAATCCGGCTAAAGGCACGGATATAACATAGTCACAATCTTATTGATTTGGCGTGGAATGCCCTATAATATATATATAAAACAGCATATACGAATAAATAAGAGCCTAATTGGCTCATTCATCTACACTTGCAGCACAAGAAATCAAATCAGCATTTTCAAGGAATCAAACGAATGAATGTTAGTCACAAGACTTAAACACGTTTGACTTGATATTGAATTTCCGAAAAATAATTCTAGCTGTTTTCAGGCAATCTTCTTTCAATAGATATCATTATCGGATCCTTCGTCTTCAAAGTTACACACATCTTGAGTTCCAAGTCCATTACTTCCTGCGCTATTTTTGTTTTAATAATATATCTCGATGTTAAGATTACAAGGAGTATTTTCACTGATAGTAGGGCAAACTTCCTACCTAAAATATCATAAAAATCATGTATGTAGCAGAATTGGATTAACAAATTCGACATAAAATACTTAAATATGAGGCAGAGAATACCTATACAGTTCCTCGGTCCAGCACTGAATGGTGTATAAGCGTAAGGATGTCGTGACCCCAATGGATGGTTGGGGAGAAATCTGTCCGGATTAAATTCCAACGGCTTAGGCCAATACTTTTCATTTCGGTGATTTTGAATGAAGTCAATCATTACACAACTGGCAGCGGGAAAAGTGTACTCGCCTAAATATTCACAATGATACATGTGGTATAATAATGTGATGTACAGGGTGAGTCACTTGCCTTTGAATCGCGAATGATGGATATATGCCGTTGAAAATGGTATAATTATACGGTGTTGAGTAATTTTAATATAAACGAGTATTTACCAAGTCTTTTCTACGCACTGACATTTATTTATAATATCAAAGTGTATCAATAATGGAAATAATTGGAACTCGAGTGTGACGGGGATGATTAAAAGGCAAGTGACTCACCCTGTACGCAGCTCTATAATAATGCTGTAAAATAAAATAGCCCAACCTATGTTTACTTCTCCCGAAAGATAACGAAACACAGTAGGAGCAGTAGGAAAAAGTCTCAGTGTCTCTTTTATAAACCGGTTTAAATACTCCATTCGATCTATGGTTTGCAAAGTAATATCTAAACGTTCGAAATTGGATTCTCCATAATTCTCACGCACTTCCGCGTACACTTTATCCTATGTAAAGAACAAATATGTACAGAATATTTTTATTTTCAAGCATAAGAAATGTAGACCCTTATATTGTTATATATACCTGAATGTTCGGATATTTTGCCAAAATGAATATTGCCACATTCAGCAGGCTTGCTGAGGTTTCGAATCCCTAGTATGTGACATTAAAATTATTTCAAGAAAAATATCCAAATAAAGTGTTATTTCAAGTGGAGTTTTTGGTTCAGTGTCTCGTCCAGGTATTGAAATTTGCATCAACGAATTAGTCTTGGAATATTGGGCTTGTATGTTTTAAATCGCTTACATCAGGAAACTCGGAAGACCCCCGCGCCAAGACTCGATAAAGTTTGCTCTTTTAATGTGAACCAAAGTATAATGCTGGAATACTGGCAATAATTCAGAAGTAATTAAAACAATAGTAAAAAAACTGAACACAGGATACGTTAAAAATTTAAAAACTAGCAAGTGTATAATTTAAGAACTACTAAATTAATAAGATAAAGACCCGAAATTTGTTAAGCAAGTACTAATTACCAGTAAAAAGATACTCAAAATTTGTAAATGACTGGTCTTTAATTAAAGGGTTACTCAAGCTACGCACTTGGCAGCTTTCTGTATATGAAGATTATATGTAGTATGTAGCTCGCCTATCACAACTAATTAAATAATCAGTTGAATAAGTTGCAATTTGTCATTGCTAATCAGCTTTCATTTACTGAGTGTAGGTAAAGTGGTTCGTGACCTACGCCCTTGACAAGTTTGATACTTCAAAACATAATAAATATATCTTACTTGCTATTTGAACTGTTTCTCAATCATCACTAGTACATTAACATTGCATTCAACCCTTTCGAATGACCTGCAAATGTCTAACATAGTAGTAAACTAAAAGTATAATTTGGATGGATGTGTGAAATAACGATTATCACAGATAACCTCTCGAGGCATAACCAATCCATTTATACAGAAAGTAAACAAGGCGCAGCCATCTTGTCTCGATCAACGCTACCAGTGTCAAAAAAGTGAAATCCCTATTCTGACTATTAATGGGGGAAATGATAAGTTTAAAATTTACCGACAATCCGCTTGTTCTTCGGCTGATTAGATTGGGGAAAAAATAGACTATATTTAATTAATAAGTTACGTCCTGGAGCTCAAACTTTTTTAAGAATTAATGTGGAAGTTTCATATTTATCCAAAACCACTATGATTTAGTATAACTAGCCTCAACTGCCTCGCTGCCACGCGTTATTACAACTTGGCGCGCGACTCTACCAAGTCTTCTTCCTGATCTTATTAATTATCCAGAATCCTCTCAGACGTATTACAATTATATGTGTGACCCTAATTAGACTTGGGGTGCAGTGGCCTTAACATGTACCTAGGATTTAGTAGTATAAGTAGTATAATAATAAAGTGTGAGTTGCTGTATTTACCGCTCCTATTACTGTTATTATTTCATCAAAGATCTCTTCGTCACTGAACTTGTAATTGTCTCCGACTGAAGTGAGAAGCAGGCCTAATAAACTTTCCCTTGGTTGACTTTTAATTTCTGCAAATGCTTTCTTTCGTTACGTTTCTCTACTGAATAAAAGACTCTAATTTATTATATTAACTCACGTTTGACGATGTCGCTTTTAGCGTTGTCCAGTACCTACAAATAGAAAGATTCAAAAGTTATTGTGAAAATATCAGTATTCATCTTGAGAACTTTTCTTTAATACTAGAACTACCGATGCTTAAAGGTGTTTTCCTCTTTCTTTACCTGTTTTAAGTGTTAATCTCCGGATTATTTTTTGTATTATTAAGGAAGAACTTATTTTTTTATACTTTATAGATATATTTATATTTTTACACACAACTTTCATGATTTTTGAAATCCGAAATATGTTGAAGTTTCGGAGTAACGCAATTCCCGCGCAAGCCACTGGAAACAAAAAAACAAGATTTGTCTTAATTAATATGAATCTGGCTAACGCAGGATCTAGAAGAAGTTAAACATTTCAACTTTGTTCATTGTAAGAGTAGTTTGAAGTAGTAAGTAGAAATAAACAATTTGATGATTACTATTCAACTTAACGCCATTTTGTCAAAAAATATTGTTCACCCTAGTCGACATGATAGTCAGGTTCACATTAATTAAGAGAAAATTTGTTTTTCCTGCAAACCACGGGAGAGGAATTTTTGAAAGATTTATATATTCTGGTTTGCATCGGTCTAAAACTTTAACATATAATGGCTTTTGAAAAAACAAGTTTATAAAGTATAAGAAGAATAAGTTGTTTCTTATAACGATTTAAAAAAACGAAAAATGACGACTTAAAATGGGTGAAGTTTACTAGAGTGACACTTATTTAAGTGATTGTTTCATTTTTATGGGTACACCCCTTAGATTGGTTTCAAACAATTAAAAAAAAATACTCCCAAACTTTCAATGATCCATCTCAATATTAACACGCGCCACAAGCCACCTATTGTTTCCCATTTGATGACCATGAGGCTTTTATCGACTTTAGTTCATAATTCTGTAACACAAGTAATACGCACGCGAAAAATCTGATTCTTGTACAATTTTCTTATGAAATCTATATACTTTTTTTTAGCAAATTTTTATTTTTCAAAAATTCAAACTAGCGGACCCAATATGATGGCTTAAAAAATCGAAATTCATCAAATTTGGACAAGTGTTGGTGCCCGAGCCTAAAGTTGGCTCTCGGAATGCAGAAACTAGCAATATTTTTTTCTCAAAAAATTATTATATACATATTTAAGTACACATTGCAAGCTATGTATCCTGTAAACTTCATTACGATATTTGCAGTGGTTAGCGCGTCACAGTAACTTTCGTGATGTTATAATCAGTGAAACATGCCTTGCGGTGACCAGTCTAGTTTACCTGAAACGAATCGTAATTTTTTTTATTTAGAAGACGGATAACCCTACTGCACTACGAAGCATTTTTTTGAATATTCGTCCCAGTTTTTTTCTGCATCAATATATAGTTCTTAATTTTATAATAAAACTTCGCCTGATGATTATAAACAGTGATAATTTATTAATCTGAAACGAATCGCAATTTTTTTTTATTTTGAAAACAGATAATCCTACTGCACAACGGACAGGGATTTTTTTAATTTCAGTTTTAACCGAATATATCACTGTTTATAATCATCAGGCCAAGTTTTGTTATAAAATTAAGAACTATATATTGATGCAGGAAAAAACTGGGACGAATATTCAAAAAAATGCTTCGTAGTGCAGTAGGGTTATCCGTCTTCTAAATAACAAAAATTATGATTCGTTTCAGGTAAACTAGACTGGTCACCGCAAAGCATGTTTCACTGACTATGACATCACGAAAGTTGCTGTAGCGCGCTAACCACTGCAAATATTGTAATGAAATTTACAGGATATAAAGCCTGCAATGTTTACTTAAATATGTATATAATAATTTTTTGAGAAAAAAATACGACATTTCGAATCAGTTTTCAACATTTTACTTGTATATGGTACCTTAAACGCTACGAGCCTGACTTCCTCCGATCCCGTTACCCGCTCTGCACCGTCACCACGCAGGGCACAACACGAGATTGCATCAAATATTGGGTCCGTATCACAAATCACCTAAATAAGTATCACTCTAATCTTTACATTGACTCAGTGGTAATGGGACATAAGATTGTTATTCCAAAAAGAAAATCATATACAAAGTGAAAATATTTATGTCCAGTGGTGTTGCAGGAGGTGAATTTGCAGGCCAAAAAAAAGAAAAAAAATTATAAGCTTGTTTTCCATTTGACGCTTTCGTTTGTTAATTACAGTAAGTTAAATAATCAGTGGAATAAGTGTCCGAAAGCAGGCAACTTTCTATATAAGCCACCTTTTGATCAGCCACATAGGAATGGCAAAGTTTGATTGCGGTGATCTGCTCTAAAGTCAAGTCGAATATCAAATCAAAATAATTTCACTGATTGCTTACTTTACTATGATTAACAAACAGAGGTGTAAAATGAAAAATCCAGTAACAGTGTTTCTCACCGAGGCCTGTAGTTTCATTCCCTGTAAACGCCGGACGCATTAACATTTCCATTCTGTATAACGTCCTCCTTGCTAAGAATCCGTAGATAACATTTACACTAGCAAGTAAAAATGTTACACTTTGCAAGAATTTTCAAAGTTTATAAGAAGCTTATGAAATGTGAATTTCATCAAGATTCACCCACATTTTGTGGGTAACCAAAATTACGCATTTTGATTCATATTTTTACCGTATAGAATTCTTAGACAAAAAAAGAAAAACTGGTTTACATATTGAACTATCATATTTAGAAAAGAGCCAGCAAACTTTTATGAATTAAAATGATTCATATACGAGAAAGATGCTAAACAAGTCATTTTGACACCGTTGATAGTTCTAGTGCTACAATAACTAATAGTAGCAATACTTACATTCTTCGCAAACTTATGGATATACTCTACATTCTTCCAAAATGTCTGTCCCAGAGAAGTAAAAGCAAAAATGAAATCTGGGTGTAACCATGGTTTGGTGATTCGGGTTATTACTGTATCTAGCGTACTGCAACAAGAAGTTTCTCTTTTGGATATGTACCGTTTCAGGATTTACTCGATGGACATTCATTTACCTTGTACATGTGTCAAAAAAAACGCAATCTTTTGCAGTTAAGCTATTGAGTTGAATACCCATCGATGTATCTGACAATAAGTAGGATTAAAATAGTGTGTAATTTATATAGAATGTATGTATAATATTCCGAATTATATAATTATCATACCCGCTATGGTATCAAAAACGTAGCGCGACATGTAATGATTAATGTCAAATTCACTTCCTGGATCTTCCATTCCCATTTTCTCTACCGCTAACAAAGCATGTCTTCTCATTTTTGGAACAAATGATTCGAGAACTGTTTTACTAAATAAGGGTTCGATAGCTTTCCGATGTGGTTTCCATTTTGAAACTGAAAGAATGTTAATTTTGGTATTGAGTATTTTAATCAAATAAACATAATAACGAAGTTTGAAGGCTCAAGAAACTGTCAATGTAAAATACCTACATTACAAAAAAAACACAAAACTGTACTAAAAGGTACATAATAATTTCATACTTATATATACTTACTTAACCCCTTCGCAGTGTACAAAAAAATAACTTTCCGTGCCATTTTTGTATCAGAAAAAAAGTTTGTTACATTTATTTGGTAATTTCAGTATTGGCGTTTTTAAAGTCGCTGAATATTCCTTATCATTTTTTCTAGTGGATAATAATTTTGCTATAAATGGTTTGTTAAATTCATTTGTCATGATGGACCCAAGTTTCATATTCATAGAGTCAGGACACGAATTCAAAATTTGCGACCACAAACATGAACAGATGCAAACTTTCTTCAAAATCCAACAACCTTTCGAATTTTCATCCGTCATTTTGACTTTTGAAAGGTAGCATACCCACTTACATCGAAACCGAGCTATTTTCCAAATTTGCATCAACCATATTGGATCCGCTATGTTGAATTTTGAAAATCTGACTTCAGATTTGGATTCAGCCACGTCAAAAATCATAAGATATCCAAGAACAATCAAATCGGTAGCGTAAAAACAGGTTTTATTTAAGACGCCCATGTATGTGTCATAGCACAAAAGTGGCAGACTTTTTTTCGCCTATAAATGAAAATTCCTTGTAATATACTATTGCGTTGCCTTCAAGCCGGAAGACTTTCAGTAAGTATAAATAAGATTGAAATTACTTTTAAAGTAATTGAAATTAATACTGCAGATCAGGAAAATCCTTATGCTTCGTGACTTTTGTAATATTTTACTTAATTTTAACCAAAATCGCATATTATGACTGCAAATTTCTGTATCTATGACAACAAATTATTTTTTACTTATCATGGCATTTTTAATGCGGTTTGTTTTTTCATTTTCAGCTCTCTGGAACTTTGTTAGTTTTCGAAGTCGGTCAAATTTTTTGTATTATAACGCGACTTTCGCGGGGCTGTATAAGGTTTGTGAATAGTTAGGTATTACTGTACTCGGAAAGCTTCCAGCTTAACATCAACTAACACTTGCGGTTCAAGAAGGGTTCTTTTAGCCATACTTCGTAGTTAAATCCAAACTGAAAACTGTGGGCTGTGCGACACGTATTTATATCCCTAAATAGTTCGCTCCCCACAAATAATGATTTTGTTAAATAATTGAGGTTAAGTTGATACAAGGTTTGTCAGATGTTGAACCTATTGTAGGCTCGCGACTAAAATAAATCTCAATCCTTATTGTATGTTATTAATAATTGTTTGCCAAAATTTAAGAATTGTTTAAACTGTGGATAACATTAAAGACTGAATTTACATGATAACCTGCCTTTGTGTATTGCATTGGTTGTTGATGGTTACAGTGTTTAACGGGTGGCAATTGTTTAACAGATGTTTAATAACTATTTTTCTGTTAACCGCAAACGAGTTGACTATTTCTGAATTGGTTAAATTGTGGTAATTTATCCATTGTACCTGTTGGATAGCTTTTGAATTACGAATGTCAAATCATAAACCTTTTGTTAATGATTATTGTTTTTTTATTGTCGTCAATTAATCACAGATTTTTCTTATGTGTCTGACATATCTGTTAATTAAATCATTTACTGTTACATACTATTAATTAAAGCATTTGAGATGCTATAAAAAAAGGTTAGTCGTTATACCAAGAGCTGATTATGGTTAATACAAATAATTCAATGAAAAATATTTTTTCCCAAGAATCTACAGGAAAATAAGTGTGCAAAGTTATAGCATTATTAAGTTTTGTGCAAAAATTTTACACTACAAGCTACTTGTTTTCTACTAGCTCTTTAAGCCATAATGGGAACAGAAATGTTATGTCCAAACAAAGAATTTTTAAATTGTTTATATCTTTTGAGAAGGTAATTCCATGTCAAATCGATCACCTATTTGTGGCAACCTCTCACATCTTAATAAAACTTTTTTCTCTTGTTCTGCAGGTTTAACCAGGGAAGGTTTAAGTCATCATTTTCCCAAATTCGAGTTTAGACCGAAATTAAAAATCTACAAAGTTTTCGAGTTTGCCAAATTTTTACCGAAAGAGGGTCTATATTGATTTTTATCTCGGAAATTATTAGCAGCTCAATGTATGGTTTTCTTTTAGTTTTGTTTGCAAAAGATGACGCTTTCTGAGTGAATTTTGATCTGACTTGAAAAACTGCTTTTACGATATGAGAAGGTCAAAAGTATTTTTGTTTTGCATATCAAGCATTACCTTGAACAGTGATTAAACCTTGGCGTAACACTGGCTTTAACATATCGAAGTATAAACTTTTCTCCAAGGCATTTGGATGGAGTAGTAGTCTCTGAAATATTGATAATTCCATGATCTAATTATATTACCAGATCATCTATCGTGATCTGTCAGCTTTAACACTAGGTTTACGGGAGCCGTCATTTTGACGGATTTCGGACTTCATGAGCAAAATTACAAAAACAATTACTATTAATTTTTTTCCAATTTATGCTGATAATTGTTAGTGTAATGAGACGAATATATACCCAAATTCATTTCCCCCTCAGCAATGTAATTTCAGAATTCTGTATAATTATACGTAAGGCAGTTTCATAGTTTATCGTAATAAAGCGTTTTTTAATGAAATTATTTTTCTGGTCACAAATGTAAAAGTAGTGTCACCAGAAAAATCATTTCATAAAGAAAAACGGTTTATTACGAAAAACTATGAAACTAGCTTACCCGTCATTTTAACGGGTATCCGCAGAGATAAGTATACATCATACAGAATTCTGAAATTACATGGCGGAATAAATGTATGAACAATAAAAGTTTGTATAAGTTTGTGATTATTTATGCAACCCTAACAGGTTTTAGATTAACTTATATTATGTCTGTTAAGGTTGTAATTGTTTTTAAATTAAATTAATCGTTTTTTTCTAAAAGGAATATACATGGTTTCCTTTACCCGTCAATTTGACGGGTATCCGTCAAGATAGGTATACAAAAATTGTCCGTAAACCTAGTGTTAAAGATCTCTAATAATCTTTAGAGCAGACTACATAACCTACAACTAATCTTTTGGATCTTTTTTTATTCAATCGTGTTTTTATGCGAGTGGTTTATATAATGTTATAGATGGAACATACCTTTATGTGTTCTGCATCATGTAGCACAAAACAGACTCGCGGACCCAGCCAAAGTCTAAATGGCGACTGATACTTAGCAGTTAACTCTCGTAGTTTCTGGTATATATCTAATTATGGGCAGAGTTTTCTATTAGTACAAATCCATTATGTATAACGATAAATATTATTATTATATTAGAAATGCATGCATGGTTGGCAAAGAATTTAGAGAAAATCATGATGACGTCAATTTTTATGATTCGTAATGAACAAAAATTTGTGTACTTGGTAACCTCGAACATGTATAACAAATTAAAAACTCATAAATTTAATAGAAAATGAACACAAATAACCGACTGAAACTGAAATCAGTAAGAATGTTACCGACTGTTCACGGATTGGGATTTACAAATTTTATTTAAATCTGATTCTAAATTAAAATATGACCAATCAAGGAAAACAATGGCAAAATGTCACTTAATTTCTAAATTCGATACAAAATTTTAGACATTCTAATTTCTTTCTTAGCGTTAGGGAGTATTGATGTGTGCGTATGCAAGTTTGTACAAATATGAGACTGTATAAAAACTAAAAGAGCTGAAAAGTACAAAATAAGCAACACAAAAAATGCTCTGAAAAGTAAAAAATAACTTCTTGTTGTCATGGATACAGAAATTTGCATCAAGCCTAAATATTCTGCAACTTTTCGGAGGCGGCGCAAATATAAGTAAAATATTACTGGCAATCGTGTGTCTTACCCGCGCTTATCCGCATTTTCTTTCTTAGAAAATCTATCTTTCGTGCTTACTCACTCTTGCTTTCGTACTCTTCCTCCCGCCTCTCAATCTCTCTCTTTCGATCTATCTCTATCCTTATATCTCTCTACCTGTCCAACCACAGGATGACTTTAATGATTGACGAAGACAAAATGGTACACAGGAGAGTAACGATAGTTCTATTGCCTGCAGTCTGTTATATGTATTTGCGTATTTGCTAGATTAACCTACAGTTATGAGATGTCGGAATTGTTCGGAATTGTGGAATACCAGACCAGTTAATGTTAACAATATTAGCATATTCGATAGGGTATACTTCGCCGCTTCAATTTGTAGATATATATGTACATAGAGCCTACGAGTATTTTCAGATTTGAGTGTGAGGATTTCGTGACGTTTGTAATATTTTACTTATATTTGCGCCGCCTCCGAAAAGTTGCAGAATATTTAGGCTTGATGCAAATTTCTGTATCCATGACAACAAGAAGTTATTTTTTACTTTTCAGAGCATTTTTTGTGTTGCTTATTTTGTACTTTTCAGCTCTTTTAGTTTTCAGCTCTCTGGAACTTTGTCAGTTTTCGAAGTCGGTCACATTTTTTTTTTAAATATTTTTTTTATATTTAATGCTTTTTAGTATAGGAAATCAATAAATTGATGGTTCGCGGTCGATTTCATTTTGAACTTCATCGTTGCACTGGTGTAACAGTTATAGACGAAGAAATGTAGCAGAATTTGTTGACGAAAGAAAAGCTTGTACATTCCGAAATTTATGCAAGAGGGTGTACCGCGAGAACTTCCCTTATGAGTTACTCAAAGTTTCATCCTTATCGCACAAGCGATCCCAAAGCTATCGCCGGACAATCGAAAGTTCGGTTTTTATGCAATAACAATTGTTAGCGTTAAACAATTTAGGGAGAATTTACATTGGAACCAAGCCGTGAGCATCCTCTATAAGATAGGCAAGGTTTCATCAAGATCGGTCCATCCATCTCGGAAATATAGCCGGACAAACGAAATTTGTAATAGAAATGTGAAATTAGCGCGAAATTCGAATTTTAAGCAATAACAATGGTTAATGTTAAACAATTTCGACAAAATTTATATTCGGACCAAGTTGTGAGCATCCTCTATAAGATAGGCAAGGTTTCATTAAGATCGGTCCATCTATCTCGGAAATATCGCCGGACAAACGAAATTTGTAGTAGAAACGTGAAATCAGCGCGAAATTTGGTTTTTAAGCAATAACAATGGTTACTGTTAAACAATTTCAACAAAATTTACATTGGGACCAAGCCGTGAGCATCCTCTATAAGATAGGCAAGGTTTCATCAAGATCGGTCCATCCATCTCGGAAATATCGCCGGACAAACGAAATTTGTAGTAGAAACGTGAAATCAGCGCAAAATTCGGTTTTTAAGCAATAACAATGGTAAATGTTAAACAATTTCGACAAAATTTATATTGGGACCATGCTGTGAGCATCCTCTATAAGATAGGTATGGTTTCATCAAGATCGGTCCATCCATCTCGGAAATATCGCCGGACAAACGAAATTTGTAGTAGAAACGTGAAATCAGCGCGAAATTCGGTTTTTAAGCAATAACAATGGTTAATGTTAAACAATTTCGACAAAATTTATATTGGGACCAAGCTGTGAGCATCCTCTATAAGATAGGTATGGTTTCATAAAGATCGGTCCATCCATCTCGGAAATATCGCCGGACAAACGAAATTTGTAGTAGAAACGCGAAATCAGCGAAAAATTCGGTTTTTATGCAATAACAATGGTTAGCGTTAAACAATTTCGAAAAAATTTATAATGGGACCAAACTGTGTGCATCCTCTATAAGATAGGTTCGGTTTCATCCCGATCGGTCCACCCATCTCAGAGTTCTCGCCGGACAAACATTAAAAAAAAAAAAAAAAAAAAAAAAAAATATAGCGGTCGAATTGAGTACCTCCTCCTTTTCGAAGTCGGTAAAAACTACATGTCAATTTGAGAGAAAAATTCTCAAGAGTGACTCGCACTGGCAACGAGTCAAAAATTTACAGCAATGGAAGATCAGATAGTACATCGAAGACATTATCGACATTAATAACAACATAACCTCAACAACCAGATTTAGTACGCTAACCAATTATGAAGAAAATAATACTGAATCTTGAGAAAGCGTTACTTGTACACTTCGGCGAAACTGTTTTATTCTTAATTCTGAATTATATGGTAACCATATTAACTTGCCTCATACCAAACGTCTGTGAACTGAATCTATGAATCTATGAATCTATGAATGGGCTATGATTATTGGGATGAATGCTTGTTAATTCAAATTAATATAATTTCAATAACAAAAGTAGTCGCTGTGGTAATGAATTTACAATCTTGTGGTTCCAGTTCGATTCCGACTAACCAGTACTTTTTTCTATTTCTCGCAATTCAAACAGGCCATCGTCTCGTGCTGCACATTTCCACGTCCATCCGATTGCGAAGAATAGTGCGGCCACACTATTTAATTTCCTATTTGCTTTGTTGTCACTGGTGATTTTTCACTTCGCTAGTATCGGCTCATGACACATAATATAATGTTTATAAATGCGGTTTAAACGTTTGTTTGCTAACAAAAGATACAGTCTTTAAATCTGGTGGATTGTCGAGGGTGTTGGTAGCCTCAAATTAATAGTGACACGAGTTTATTGCTAATATCAAAATATATTATTTCTTCATCCTAATAATCATAGCCTGCTTTCTGGAGATTTAGTTCACAGAAATTTGATATGACATAAGACTTTAATATGGTTACCATATAATTCAGAAATGAAAATAAAACAGTTTTATTGAAGTACATAAGTAACGTTTCCTCGAGATTTTGCATTTCTCAATTAATCGATAGGCTGCCAGTATCTGCTATGATTCACTTTGTGTAGTGCTAAGCGAGACAAGACACAGGTGACATTACAAGGCTAATAAAACAATTACGCAAGGTCGATATTACCAATAATTCGATGGTAAAAAGCTGATTTCCCGTTTAGTGCATCACCCTGTACCAATCATATTACAGAGATGTGATAATCCAAACAATCGCAAAGAATGTAAAATTACTACAACTTACTTCGAATTCTAGCACTTACATAAATAGTCCTATTAGTTAACAGTAATCAACAAGAAATTCAGATTAGGTCCAACCTTTAGGTTACCAAAAGCAATTAGGAACAACAATCAGCACGGCAATTAGTAGATTTTTTAAAGAAAATGATAGACAGTCAAATGATTAAACTCAGCAGCACCGTTTTAAATATGCTAACAACATTACCAAGCAAACTAAATAATAGCTACATTTCCCAGAATAGCACAATGAAACAATATGACACACTGAATGACACAATACGAGGATGAAGTAATATGTTTATTATTTTTTCACTTGTACCTGTAGCTTATTTATTCGAAAATATATTTTTTTAAAATAACTCAATACATACAATGTTTGCTACATCAACCATTTCATCATTTGGCACTATGCAGTATCAAAATATGAAACAGCCACCATTAAAGCTACACCAGTTAAAGTATATAAATTACCGTATACTATGATCACTACAGTAGTATGCTGCCCCCCTACGCCCAATTTAGAAAATGTGGTGTTCGGAGAGTTCCTTCAAACCTTCAGACAAAAGTTTATAGGGGAAGGAGAAACTGAAAACATTTCAACACTAGTCTGCCCAATGAAAATTAACAAAGTGTTTCAACACTTAAATCTAAAAAGAACAATGGGAATGGGTTAAGAAACAGCAAAAATGTTGGGAGACTCATAATTCTTTAAATTGCAATATCTTGGATTTTGCCATGGATTTTTAAGTCACTGATTACTTACACTACATTTTCACGTAGACAGTTTCTTACATTTTGCGCATTCCAATTTTTTATTTTCGTGAAGCTTTTGAAAGATATTTATTTTTTGTACTTTTACATAAACTTTATGCAGTATGACACATTACTTGTTGCACTACGCATGAAAAGATGCGCACAAGCAATTTGGCTTTTTATTATTTATTACTTGCTGAATATCTTACTAATGTCTTTATTTCATTTGACAATGCAATTAGATGAATAAATGAAGTATTTCAATACTTAAATCGGAAAAGTACACCAAATATGACTAAAGATTATGAAATATGTTCATCACGTGCTTCCACAAATTTCATAGAGTATGACATTATTACCAGCTGTAGTTCCCATGAAAAGATGACTATTACCAACAAGCGGCAGCGCTCTCGGTCCACGGAAGCAATTCGACCGTAGAAGTTTACGGTACGAGTCCAAATAAATTAATCCGAGTTTCACTAGACCAATACATATGGAAACCGTACTAACAGTTACAAGTATAGTGAGTATCATATCGTATTACTTAAGTTATCCAAAGTTCAATCTCAAATTACACTTAAATAAACTCCTAGTTGATATATACGAATGTTATTAATTCTCCGCGTATAGGTGCTAAGACATCTATAAAACTTCACACTTGAATAGCGCTGTAGCCGTATTTATCAAACACTCGACACAGACTTGATATACTGAAACTCAGTACTTTATTGCTGTTGTAGTTGCTGCTTTATATATGGTTCTAAGAACATGGAATAAACCAATACCGCAGCCGCAATTGATGCTCATCAATACAGGAGCATTTCCAGTATTCAGAATATTAATTGGTTAAGATGTTGCCAATTTATAACTGTATAACACGTTTCCAGATAATACCGTTTTTGCTTGTTATGTATTCATTCTTGCAGGATTACTTTTTATCTCCTTTTTTTTCGCGTGTACTCGATGCAGTTTCGATGCGCGTCAAATACTTTGTAGTGAGTAACAGCCGAGGATATTTGTCTCGAATATTTATCTGTTTCCAACTCTCGAGATTCCGAGACCGAGTCCGAGTCTTAAATAAGCATATGTAAGTATATGGAAACCGATGTGTCTCTGTTTCGTTTCGACTAGACTGCGCAATTAGTCTCTCAACACGCAAAACTTTTAGGTTAGAATTTTTTGTATGGTTTATTTGAAAAACATTGTATTGCAAAGGAGATTCTTTTTTATTATTATAAAATATAAGGGTTCCAAAAATGGGGCTTATGAATTATTAAAAATATTGTAACTAAATATTTCTTGTGATACATTTAATAATTTGTTATGTCCAGACTGTTATAAATTATAATAAGCTACAATAAGCTAATAAGTTTATTAAACAAGAAGATAAATTGTTTTATAAAAGTTAATGTAACATGATCCCACCAGCATTCAAAATTTGACACCCTTTTGCAAAAATGGGTACTGAGAAAGTCTCTATTATAAATATGTCTAGTATCGTCGAGCAAGCAGTCGCTGACTTCAATTTACAGCTTGTCACAAACATAAAAGAGCATTTATAAAGTTACAAGCGGGTATAGTTACCAGAGAAACATTTATAGGGCCAATTGCCAATAGATGATGACAGTAGTTAAAGGGTTAAGATCAAGTGACCCGGTAGCGTCTCACGCCAAGTATACTATGCGTAAACAACGAGCGATGCTGCCAAGAAACATGTTCTTGAATGAGAGAGCGTTTTTAGTCCGTTTTGAAAAAGAAGCATTAACATCTTTTGATTGAATCAATGTGCGATGAAAAGTAATAAGTTCGTTAAAAATTCCAGATTTTTCTGACTCGATTAACCCACAAAAGCGATTACGATTCATATAATCATTGTCGAGATATAAATTTTATAACTTATTTTTTCCCCCGAATTATGTCATCGGGCATTTTTGCAAGATATTTCTCCGCGTAGAAGTTTCAACTTCTCTCGCTAGGTGGCGCCACCATCGCGGAAATGTAAACATTTTATAAAAATTAAAACCACTGAATGCTGATCAGAACAAAGCGGCGACCAGTTGAGCAGAATTGAATGAAGCGGAAAAGAGCAGAACGAGCTAAACGGAATGGAACGGAACGGAACGGAACGGAAACGAGTACAAAAGACAAGTTGAACACAACAGAGGTGATTGGAGCTGGATGGAGTGAAAAAAGCTGAAACGAGATGGACGAAGGACAAAGGAGCGGAAGCGATTGAAGATAAACTGAACGGAACGGAGCGTAAATGAATAAAACTAAAAGAATAGAAATGAGCTCATCAAGCTGTCCGTTTATTTTTTTGTTTATCTATGAAATTTAAAAAACAGTAATATAGCTGCCGATTTGAGTACCTCCTCCTTTTCAAAGTCGGTAAAAACTCACGACCGTAATGCTTTTCTGTGTATACAGGGTGATGCACTAGACTTGGAATTAACTATTTACCATCGAAATATCAGAAATACCGATAAGCGTAATTGTTTTGTTAGCCATATGTCATCTGTGTCGTGTCTCGCTCAGTACTACACGAAGTGAATCATGGCAGATATCAAGTGATAGGTCTGCGGATAATAAACATAGTAGTAGCCCTAGTAGCACAAAAAGCCTTGGTAGTAGCCCTAATAGGGCTTTTAGCCCTTGTAGCAGAAAAAGCCCCAGTAGTAGCACTAATAAGGTGGGTTTTCCATTTAGAGACACAGAGAGACACAGAGAGGTGCTGTGTTACACAGCTGAGCACTATGTTTCGGGTTAAATGGAACACTACACAGTTCAAAGGAAGCGGTTGTTGTAGTATTGCTCGTCGGTTACTACGGAACAACCGAACATGTGAAAGACCTGAAATTTGAAATAGAATACAACGTTTTCTTGTGGCCCGCCGTGTCGCGCAGTGCACTGCTGTGTCGTAGATGGAACACTGTGTCTCGAACACAGTGTTACACAGTGTCACTCTGTGTCTAAATGGAAAACCCACAAGGCTTAGTTACTACTAAGGCTTTTTGCGTCGACAAGTGTAATTGTTTTGTTACTCGCATAATATCAGCTGTGTCGTGTGTCGCTCAGCACTACACGGAGTGAAATGTTAGATACTGGCAGCTTATCAATTAATTGCACTAGATGGGGAATCAACTTTTTATCATCGAATTATCAGAAATACCGACATTTGCGTAATTGTCTTGTTAGCCGTATAATGTCTCTTGTGTCATGTGTCGCTGAGCACTACACGGAGTGAATCTTGGCAGATACCGGCGACCTATCGATTAATTAAGAATATATTGCATATATTGCGTAGTTATTCCTACTAAAAAGGCGGAACTCTTTCTAAAACTAGAAGAGAACTACATATACTGTAAAAATTTATGTTTTTTGAACATGTGATGCTTACTTCACAGGAGTCAGTTACAGATGCAACAGGTAATATGTTATAGAAAATATTACTCCAATGTTCACATATAAAGTCGATGCTTAAAGTAAAAGTTAATGAATTGTTCTTTCCAGATGAAAATGATCGAGGGTCGACTAGTGATAGGAGCCCCGAATATCTTCATTATGAAATTGACAGAAGAGTTTCTTATATTTAATATACATTCGTTTTGAATCGTTGCCATTGTTTTTTCTTAAATTTTTCCTAAATTTTTAACGCTAACCATTGTTATTGCATAAAAACTTAATTTTTCGTCGATTTTCCGTTTCTACTAAAATTTCGTTTGCCCGACGATATCTCTGCGATGGATGGACCGATCGGGATGAAACTTTGCCTATCTTATACAGGAAGCTCTCAGTTTGGTTCCAGTATAAGCTTTCCCTATTTTTTTTAATGCTAACCACTGTTATTGCATAAAAACCGAATATTTCGTGGATTTTAACATTAACTATTTATATATAACTTATTGTTACTTATTATCTTTATTCTTCAAATATTTTAACTTTTACGGTTTCTGCATTAGATTATTCGTCTCGTGACTCAATGACATATCTAAAGTCTTCAAAGTTTGCGCGAGAGTATTCAACGTGATGCTGAACAAGTCCTTATTAATTTCAAGCATCATAGTGGATAATTTATCTACTGCATCACAAAGTTTGTGCATGTGGATCCTCCTATGCTCGCCTTCCTTTCATTTTTGCAATGTCAACTGTTTTAATAATGTGGTTTTTCTGGGAAGCCCTTTAAAGGCATATATCGACTGTAATTTTTTCCAGATTTCGTGAGAACTGTCGCATTCTCTAACATTTATTAATTCTGAAGAATTATTAGAAAATATAAACTTTGACTTAGCTTTTCTTTCTCCAACGTTCCAGATCTTCACGTTCGCCTCCAGCATAGCATCTGATTGGCTTCTGGCTAATTCCAATTACATACTCCCACATATTTCGGAATAACTGCGCCTCCGCTTGAACGCACTGTGAATCGTAATTGGTTTTAATTAATTGTTCTATGCGTGTGTGACTAATTGTGCTTTGAGCCATTCTTATAAATTTTAATCGATTGAGTCTCCACGTGGTTAACCTCACTTTTGTGCACGTATCCCATTTATACATTCAACAGTTCATAAATACCCAAGACAACTGGACTCATAACCTGTCGAAGTCCGTGCATTACGCAGTGGTAATGAAAGGGGAGACCAATTGTATTACTTACGTATGTATTAATTGATATAACACAAGGAAAAGCGTACTACATTTTCGTACGTTTACGCGAAGTCGTGAAAACCCGAAGAAGAAAATGAAATGGTAGAACTAAACCGTAAACTTAGATGATCAGCGACATTACGTGGCGCGCGAATTGAAAGTGCTACAAGCAAAATCCTTAACATATAATAATATAATTCGCCTAAATCTACATATCTTTGTTGCGAATATATTTGGTAAATCAAGATTGTTTTTTTTATTCCACGCTTATTCTGTAACTATTTCATTAATTCTGTTTACAATCGGTGTTAACGGTTGATGGGAGATTTTAAAAATTCTAAAGTAACTCTCACCCCAAAATGCTGAAATATCGCCTGCAAGGTGAATTAAGTTATGCAAGTTTGGTATCTGGCATCTTAGCACCTACTATGTTGCGCTATAATTTTCTTACTGTGTAATGTTTGGCATACTACAAATAAAAGTAAACATTCTTTATACATGTTTATTGGCAAAATATTTTCTAAAACCATTGGCCGCAGTATAATAAGAAAAACCTAAGTTGTGTTGCTTTCCAACGTGTTATTATATTAATGTCGTGCACTTTCCTCTGGAATTCATCATTTCGTAAACCGTCTTGCCACGCCTAACCCCAAACCAAATAATTGACCTGTCAAATACTACTTGATTTTATTGATGGCCCTATTCTTGATTGTGTCCGGTCAAAATTACTGACACCGAGGCACTAGGTATGCGTTCGGACGCCTCGGCCATGAAGCGATTTGACTTTGGCTCGGTCAGCCATCTCAATACTATCCAAGGATTTGTGAATTAAGAAACTTCGTCAGAGATATAATGTCAGGCTCTCAAGCATTTGCCCATTCTGTACTCACATGCTCAAAAAACCGTTGAGTTCTATAGTTCTCTACTAGTTTTAGAAAGAGTTGTCCCTTTTTAGCGGGAATAACTGCGAAGGTGCGAACACTCGCGCGTTTTCGTTGTATCTTCTCCTTGAGCTTCGCACTTGTATGTATTGTGACGGTACGCGTGGTGTATGCCACAAAACCAACTCTTCCCCTCACTTAAATCTAGCGCCACGCCATTATCGGAAATAAGCGTCTCCAGTAAGGTTCTGGAAGGATCGAGAATCGGCTATACTAACGCCTGAAATTTTTGTCTCAGCCAATCAGCGATCAACAAGCTTAGGAGCGACCATACATTAACGGCACCCGAGGGCACCAAATCTGCCAGCACCTAGGACTCGGCTCGACCAGGATGAACTTAAGGGGTCAGCAGCCTACGAAAGTTGCCGCCAACGACTGGTCATTGGGGGAGGAAACTAGGTAGTGAGGCAGGCGACCATGAAGCACTCAGCAACGTGAAAGTTTGACTTCTGATCAACTCGGCGAAGCGGGGTTGGCGCACGGTCGGGCTCGTACGGCCCTGGCGTCGTTCGTCCGAGGGCACTGCGAGCACTACGCGTATGGTAGGATCCGGCGACCAATGACGATCGATCTTCGGGAACAAAGCCGGCTAGGCGAACGTTTAGGCCAGCGTGCCGATTTCGGTAGTCTTGTACTGGCGTACGATCGATCCGGACCTATTGGCGAATTATCGAGCGAACTAACGATCTCAGAGAGCGATTCACGAATTTAAGAAAGAAGGAAGGAAGGATTGACAATTTGAGAGCGCCTATTTCCAGAATTCATCTCATTAGCGTATTCGTTGACTACTATCTTGACGGTAAGTGAAACACCATTCCGATCTAGCATTTGTGAAGCTAGTTCTTCGCTTCTAGTCTACTGCAAGTTTCTGTTCTCCCGTATCTTGGGGCTTCTGTTATTGAGTGTCGAATCTTTCCGGTACGAATCTGGGAAATTGAGACTATCCTGTAGGCTGCCGCCATCAGTCGAGAGTCAAAACTAAGCGAATATTTCAATTAGATTACTTAGAGTTAACGAGAATGTTAACGCGTCGGGTAATGCGAGAACTTGAGCTAGCGTCCATCTAAAAGTAATACTCGACACCTGTTAACGCGAAGCCAGGTGATTCGCTCGAGATGGCCGAAGACATCTCGAGCAAAGCACCCTAGTACTTCTGTGTCGAATAAATCATTCATTACTATCTAGCTTAAATCCTGGCTTGTTCTCTCGTGTCGAATCGACGTGCTTTCTTTTGTCTGTCATTGTCAACGTTACGCAAACGTTATGCCATACAGTGAGTTCAAACGGTGAAAACGCGGATATTGGAACTAAATTCTATTTTTACCGATTTCGAAAAGGAGGAGGTACTCAATTCGACAGCTATTTTTTTTTAAATGTTCGTCCGGGGATATCTCTGCGATGGATGAACCGATCTTGATGAAACCTTGTTTATCTTATAGAGAAAGGTCACAGTTTGGTCCCATTATAAGTTTTTCCTCAATTGTTTAACGCTAATCATTGTTATTGCATAAAAAAACAAATACTTCGTGGATTTTAAGTGTCTACTAAAATTTCGTTTGTTCCGCGACATCTCTGCGATGGATGGACCGATCAGGATGAAACCTTTTCTGTCTTATAAAGGATACTCGCACTTTGGTCCAATTATAAATCTTACCAAAACTGTTTAACGCTAACCATTGTTATTGCATAAACACCGAACTTTCGATTGTCCGGAGATAGCTTTGGGGCGGCTTGTTCGATTGGGATGAAACTTTTAGTAACTTATAGGGAAAGTTCTCGCGGACACCCTCTTGCATAAATTTCACAATGTACAAGCTTTACTTTCTTCAACAAATTTGGCTATATTTGTTCGTCTATAACTGGTACATCAGAGCTAAGATGAAATGCAAATTAAATTGACAGCGAACTATCGTTTTATCCATTTTCTATACTAAAAAGCATTAAATAAAAAAATATATAAAAAACAATGTGACCGACTTCGAAAACTGACAGAGTTCCAGAGAGCTGAAAACTACAAAATAAGCAGCATAAAAAATGCACCGAAAAGTAAAAAATAATTTGTTGTTTTCATGCTTACATAAATTTGTAGTTTGCGATTTTGGCAACCTTCCCCCATTAACCCTAATCACCGGGATGGAACCGATCACAAGTCTTTCTGGTGGAGACCCTGTCACGGTACCCACCAAGTCACTTTGAGACTTATCCAGACATAAACCCCTACCGCTATAAAACTGATGGGTTGAAAATAACTGATATTCTTGATCGAACCGAGACACGCATTATGCTCATTGTGTTCTATCCTCGATGCAAGGTGTCGTCATTGTCCAACAACCAACAAACGCTCATCCCAATCGTGTCCTCCTCTCGATATCGGATTTACCTATGCAAATGCCCCGCGCGTCTACTACCGGATCTACGATTACGATTACGATTACGATACACTTTGATTCTCGTCCTGTAATATTACTTTTTTTTAATCATTAAAAAAAGTAGAAGTATATACTTTGAAAACTGTACTATTAATCCGAGTGATTGCAATTCTACACCAAAAATAATACTCGATTCTAATTGCAATTCAAAAGTCGATTATTAACAAGTAACTTGAGATATTAGGTGGAAATAAAATAATTCACAATGTTTCGTGATGGCAGAATTGATTTATTAAATGAAAAATGTTATTTATTTTATTCTTCATTTGTATCCGCCTTGTACCTGAATTCTTTTTGATTCTGAAACAGGTCTTGTACAGATAATTTAAAGTACTATTCCGAATCAGCAAAATTCGGTACTTTGCGTACAATCAGCTGATTCGGAATAGTCGTGTGACACATGTTTGGATTTGTTGCGTTATGGGTAAAGCTTTCACTGCGCGTTCGACACAATGTATCTCTTGCATGTATCAGATATTTCTGATACTGTTTGCTTGCACCGATATTTAATAGAAATTAAATAGAAATTGTAAACATTTCATTAATGAAACTTATGTAAGAGGTGTATAATTGTCATATGATCGAAAGATAGAGCATCATGCCACGAATAACTGTGAAGAATTGTACTTCTCTTCCAGCAGAGCTGCAGCTTCTACTATTTAATCACGCTTTAAGGGGAGTCGTTCTAGCCTGTTTGCAGAAGAGTTTTCTAACATAACAACACAGCCTATTGCGACGAGTGGAGTAATCGTCTATGCGTTGTTAAAAAGGACAACAGATACGAAAAGTGCGGAAGGAATACTGTTCGTAGTTGCAAGATCAAAGATACTCGTTCGAAATGTATACTTGAACATCGATGAGAAGGTATCGCATTTCAAATGTATGCTTCTGATGATGAGGAATAATAAAAGTGAACTTCCAAACGATTAAGATCGTGTAGAGCGCAAAGATGTCCTCCAAGGGGGTAAGTTTATCTGGCATTTGTAATTAATACTTGTGCGTACGGAAGAATATTGATGGTGTTGTGAGATACGCATGCTTAAACGCACATTCTATTGATATTTTCATTTCATATACTACAGTACAAGCGCGATGCTTTACGGCACTGCTTGTCGCTCGACCAGATGTTTTATGACTGGCGGCCGGCAAAGAGTGAGCTATGAAAGGTCTTGTCACGTTTAGAAAAGGATGCATTCTGTTTCCTCGAAACCCAGCCGCTCGTTGCTTGATCGCGGCAAAGAACCATGGGTTTTCCCGTGGAAATTATGTTTCCCCCGCAAAGTTTTGCGTTCGGAGCGAGAATGAAAAATCGTGGAACGGTAATGCAGTAATGTATTGTGCTAATTGTTTGTTTTGTATATTTAGTCTCGATTGATGCTACCACATTGGAGCACATTGAATCGATGGAGCGTTCTTTCCGCGGACGGAGGAATTCCGAAATGGGTGGATGAAAGCAACCAGATTTTTGACCTGCGGCGCGGTCAAGATTTTTTGGACCCTCTCGGCGGCGACCTTTCCGTGCGGCTCATAAAGCGATCCCTTATTGTCGCTGGTTTCGTGCACACCTGAAAAATTATGCATAATAAGTATTTAATTCGGATACTGGAGCAACTTAAACAACAGTGCACAAAAATACTTATCTTCTTCAGGAATGCACATTGACTCCTGAGTGTGTTGAGTCCTGAAACTGAAAAAATAAGTGTTTAAATTAGAAGCGCTCATAGAGAATGGAGAAGGGTTAAAGTGGAAGAAGAAATACTTATCTTTTTCCGGCCTGTAACGCTGGCAAAATTCTTGGCATCCTCTTGCCTTCAATCCGAGTCGCTGGTGTCACTGCTGCTGCTGCTGCTGCTGGCTTCGTCGTCGGTGCCTTCATCCTCTAATGCCATTCGCACTATTTTCTCTTCGATGTCTTCCATTTGACCGTCGCGTGTCCAAAACTCGTCCTCGAGTTTGATAATGTGGTGGCAGTAACCCTCCCAATCGGTGGCTGTCACTAGCCCCATGCCCTCTATGGCGGCATCATATAATTCTGCTAGGGATAACGTTCCAGCGTTTCCATCCCTAACAGTCCTCTTTATTTTCGCCCATGCTAACTCAATTGGATTGAGATCGCACATATACGGCGGTAAACGGAGTACCGTATGACCGGCTTCTTTGAGAATCGTATCAATACGCTACTCTTTTTCGGGGCTCTTGTTCTGTGTAATTAGCTCAACGAGTTCGGTCTTTCTCAGCAGAGGGTCAAATCTTATCTTATTCCTCTCTAGCCATGCAACCATTTCACCTTCTAGACCGCACTTTGTCGGTGGTTTATTCTCCCGTACCGAGTGGTACGGGGCGTTGTCCATGATGACAACGCAATTGCTGGGCAGATTTGGAATTAATTTATCTTTCAGCCATTTTTCGAAATTTCCAGAATTCATTTGGCCATGGTAGTCTCCGGTTGCTGTTCCGGCCTTAAAGACCAGTCCAGCACCATCGATGAAGCCGTCTTGGCTGCCCCCATGGACTATAACCAAACGGTGAGATGAGCTGCTGTTTCTCAGCGTCCCGTTGAACTCTTCACTCTGCCAGCATTTAGAATGCGACATTGTGTTGTCCACCCAGGTCTCATCTAAATATATTATTTGTTTCCCCTCTTGCCGGTGCTTTCTAATCGCACGGATGAACTTTGTCCTCCAGGACGCTATGTTCGGCCGTTCAATTGAAACCTTCCTTTTCGATTGGGTTTTCGCTCAACGAAAACCCATATCGTGAAACAGCCGCCGAAGGGTTTTGACCCCCCATGGGAAGGGAATCGCTTCTTGAACTGCCACCAGCAGCTTGGCCGTTGTTGGCACGTGACGACGCTCCTGATAGAAATTTACGATAATTTGTCGAATAGTCCGGTGGTCCTCTTCCGTCACGGTGGCGATGGCCTTCCCTTCCTTCCTTGATCGCTTCTTCCCTGGGGATGTGAGGAGTTCTTTGTCTGCAACGGCAGCACACTCCTTCCGGATGCTGGTGAGGGTCCTCTTCGACACACCAGCATAAAACGCAGCGCGTTTTGATACTTGGGTCACGCCGAAAGAGAACAGCGCCATTCCGAGCCTCTTCCTCACAACGCATAACGATTCCGCGAACCATCTCACGAGCCTCGTGATGAATGGTTTGACCGCGTTTCCGTTTGAGCTCCATGATTAGAAAAGATAAAGTCGCAAGACACACGTAATAAAACGCGTAATTCACGAAAAAGTAGGCCACTTGGAAAAACATCACGCGCAACGAAGTTACTCGCTAACGAATTACAAGTGGACTGGGATCTTGAAAATTTCCCTAACATCTTACATACTAAACCAGCCAAACCGTAGTTGGTAGGAGGTGGATTGGTGGGAGGACTACAAGACTTGCAGAAAAGGCTTGCAGCTACAAAATAGCAGCGGTAAACCCGCGCAGTGCCTCAGGGGCATAAGTGCTCGACCCGTAATTAGCGGGGCTCGGGTTCGATCCCAACACCTGTCATCGCTGATTTTCAGCACGTTCACGCACTGCGCGGGGGGTGGTTCAGATTCCACCTTAAAAATAGTAGGTCCACCCGGTATGAGCATAAGTTTGGTGTCCCCCCCTGCCTTATGGACGCTCATACAGGATTTGGTATGTGAATGCAGGAGGTATTCCATACCCGTCGCAAACCCTGAGGGGAGTCGAAGTTAATCAAGTGAATACGAATACGAAATACAAAATAGCAGCGGTATTCGGTTTTACAAGCGCACCGCAATTTAGAGCAGGCCATGCACTGCTTTCTCACAGTAACCATTCCAAGCTTGCTTGGACATCGGAAAACAATACCGAGTGATCCCTTGCATTAACTACCTGCCCGCGGTCTTTCAATACTCGGCAATGCTGGCACCTTTGCCCCTGTCATTAATAATGAAAAGTAGCAGCTGAATTTCTCGTCCCTATTTCAGTTATATTAATAAGATAAGAGTTAACATCTAATAAGTATTCATACGAATATAGCTCGGTTCTCTTTGCACATTATTTGCCACGTGGATTCAGTCACCGGATCAAAAACTTTCACAAACTCCTATGGCGAGTTCCCGATCTTTATGGATAATCGCAATAGTAAAGACCTACTAATTTTAATCTGTTTAAGATTATGTCGAATTATTGAAATTAAATTTCATCTGCAAAGTTTTTCATGCGAGAACCGAATGTTTCAGGGGCCCATTCATTTGGAACGGGTGCAGTCGATCCGTCGGCGGTCTTTAAGTTAATAATACTAAACATTTAATTTGTAATGAGAGTGAAACGAAATTATATGAAATTGTCATCATTAGCTTATTAGATGGCATTATATTAGGTGGTATTTTGGCATACAAGTGCCTGAATGTAGCTTAGTGATCTGTTGTGCTCGTATACATATAGAATTGTCATTCTCAAATTTCTTGAAACTTAATAACGTTTTAATCAATGCATCTGCCATGTATGTACTGGAACAAATATATCATTTTGTTCAAGGTTTTACTGCGTTAATCAGAAAAATCCGTAGATTCTCGGTACCAAGCAGTTCACAATTTCTATGTGAATATTATAGAATATGACAGCTTTTCAATGTTTTTAAACGAATGAGAAATGAGCACAACAAGTATTTATTATCTTAATAATATGTATACTTAAGCAAAATGTCGACAATTTCATGCACATGTTTGGGAAAATTACGATTTGTTTCTTATCAAATGTCCAATAAGAGATTTGGTAAATTAACGTTGATTCGGAGATTCAATACTATTGTTACGAGCCAGGCTTCGCGAGTCCTAAAATATGCTCTAAGATTGTGTCAAAGGCCCGTTTCCACTAGAACAGTTCACCGTAACAGAACACCGAACATTCGAACGTCCACCCTCTACGGTGGACAATGCTTACCCGAGAAAATCTCGATCCTCGTCAGTTAACAACTTGCCTCCGACCCTTCCTTCCAGTACCGTCTCCTACCATATTTACATACTCCTTTTTCATCACGCTGATATACCTACTAACTGAAATACTAAAATTTGATCGCAAGGTACAAGGAATAAAACTATCGGTACGAATCTTTGCAATAGCTATTACTTTTCAGTTCTTGAAAGTTTTAGTAGACTTTGAATAATTTGACAAAGCCGAGGAATAAAAGTTCGCTGCGCACAGAATCGAACTTAACTCTTGTCGCTACCAGCGCGAGAATCAAAACTCGGTACCTAGGTGCTACCTGCCCATCCCTAGTATAAGTTGTTTTAGCTCAGTCCCAAGGACGTATTTGCCCTACCTGGGCTCCCCTTCTCCATCCCTTTTTCCTGCGACGTCCACCCCAAGTCAGTTTTTCTCATTCGACTCGCCGACTTAGCAGTGAGTGCGTCGGAGTGATTTTGAAAACCAGCATTATGAGCACGGAGCAGTAGCAAGCACATGAAGAAGAGGAACAGGACCTTCCACGTTGGTGGCAGTCCAAATTATTTGAAAGCCGTAAGCTTTCAGTAAGGCAAATTATTTGTAAGCTTTCAACCTATAAGTGGCATGTACAAAAACTTTACACGCATGCACCCCACGGATTTCGAATTTCTCCTAAATCGAATTGGTGCAAGAATATCGAGAAGCGACACAACATTCCGAAAAGCGATTACAGCGCAAGAAAGGCTGACCTTAACGCTCCGATTTTTGGCCACTGGAGACTCATACACCAGTGTCCAATATCTCTTCCGGATCTCCAAGCCAAGCATCAGTAGAATTATTCCTGAGGTCTGCGATGATATCGCGGATATCTTGAACGATTTCATTCAGGTAAGTTAAAAACCCAATATTTATATTATATTTGTACTTATTTTATATAATTAACACACATTAATTGCTGTCAATATTGCGGGTCAAATCCGGCGACCATGATGGCTGGGGTGTCCGCAAATTGTAATTTTCGATGGGCGGGGAGGTGTTAGGAACCGGGGGACGCAGAGGTGGGTGGGGTGGGGCGAGACTGGGAGGGTTGAGAATAATGGGTCGGGGGGGAGGTGTAGGGAAGAGCTTAGTGAGGATACTGGGAGGGTTGGGAATAATGGGTCGGGCGGGAGGTGTAGGGAAGAGCATCGTGGGGATATTGGGAGGGTTGGGGATGATGGATTCGGGAGGAGGTGTGGGGAACGTTGTGGTGAGCGGGTTGGGGATGGTTGATTGGGGAGGAGGTGTAGGCGGTATTCGGAAGTAGTGGTGCTGAAAAATTGACGATAACCGCCAATAATTGTTGCTCCGACACTTTTCCACGGCGCCACTTCGATACTTGTGAGAAAAAGTATCACAGGCCCCTGATAAACTTGATTCACTGGATTTGTTCTGATTTCATCGGAAGTCGCAAAACAACTAGTCAGGGACCATACTTATTGCAAGCGCATGCAATGAGAATGCAGAAATAGGAGGAAAGGCGGGGAAACGTTAAAGAAAAAACGTGGTGTTCCGAGTTCGGTTCTCTGGTGGCACTATTAATTTTTTGCGCTTCTGCGCACCTTTCTCGTTAACTGTTCAATAGCCAGAAAATACAGGTTCCTTCAGATTTTTTTTCCAGCAAACCTATCAGAGCTATCAAAATGAAATCTCATGGTACCAAGTTTCATATTGATAGCTGAAAATGCATCCACGAAACTGCAGTAGGAATGGCAGGAGAAACAAAGCAGGAGAAAAAGCATGGACACACATGGAAAATATTGGGGCCCTGAAAACGGCCGTTTGAAAAAATCCTTCCTCATAGATTTTGACCAAGTCTCTACGTTTGTGACTATTGCTGGCCCTGAAAAGGGCCAATTAAAAATGGCGCTATTAGCGCCGTAGCTGTTCAAAGTGGCCACCATCGTGGGCCAGGCAGAGTTGAGCCCGCTCCGCAATGCTCCTTCGAATGTCAGCAAACTACTGCGGCTCAATTATTGCAACGGCTGCTTGAAGCCGTTGAATAACTTCGTCCTGATTGGGCGCATCCACGCCATAAGCAACGCTCTGTGAACCGAAATGTCATTTGATAATTTACACTAAATCCATATGTATACAAACTAACCATTGACAGAACTTGATTATTGGATAATACCTTTGCAAATCCCCAGAAGAAGAAATCCAGGGGGGTCAGGTCCGGAGATCTTGGGGGCCAGAGGGCGGTCGGGCAACCAAACCCAATCCACCTGTTATTAAACGCCTCACTTAAATGGTGCTGAACTCGTTGAGTTCTGTGTGGAGGAGCCCCGTCTTGTTGGAACCAAATGTTGTTCCGCGCATCGCGAGGAAGAACCTCCAACAAGTTTGGATCGACTTCCTCCAAAAAAACTAAGTATTGTGCACCATTGAGGCGGTGAGGCATTATGTACGACCCGATGATATGGTCTCCCAAAATTCCGGCCCAGATATTTACTGACCACTTGTGCTGAAATCCCCGTGTCCTCTTAACACGAGGATTTTCGGTAGCCCAATAATGGGCATTGTGGCCATTAAATATTCCCCGTTCATTAAAGAGCGCCTCGTCTGTCCAGCGGACGCTCTTTAAGAACTCCGGGTCTCCGCGGGACTGCTGGAGTATCCACCCACAAAATTCCCGCCTTCTTTCGAGATCGGCGGGTAGGAGCTCCTGTACAGCCGCATGTTTAAACGGATGGTACCTCTCCGCTCGGAGAACCCGGTGCACTGTGGACTTGGAAATCCTAAACAATAAAGAAACATGTGATAACTGTAGGGGCGGAAAAACCGTTAAGAGAGAATGTGCGAGAGAAAGAGCCGAGTGACTGCTGTATGATTTCCGAGAATGCACGTGGAGCTACTGATGAGTGTATGCGCGAGCTTGTGTGTAGATGCGAAAGTAAGGGTGTACGAGTGATCAGCATGGAATAGAAGAATGACCGTTAGAACGAACGCGTGAGGTGTCGGGTGGAAGTTGCAACAATGTATCGAACGAGAGTGGCGTGACTGATTCCAAGAACGATTGCGAACGGAACACGTGAGATGCGCGGATGATGGTAAGAAAGAAGTGTGCGTGAGATATAAGCCCCGAAACAACGGGTGGAGTGTCAGTAAGCCAAGAGTCAGCGAGTGGTCAGGAGTCAGAGTTTAAATAAAGCATATTGATAAAGAAAGAATTGGTGTATGTCACCCAAGCTCCCACGAATCCTCAAATCCCTACATAACCCTCAGATCCAAATCTAGCAACACGATTATCTTACCCCTCCGTTCGCGAAATTTCGCGGGTACTCGTCCCCGGATCGTCTTCGACCGCGGCGACGATGGCATCCTCCGCTTCTTCCGTGCGTGCCGATCGCGGCCGCCCGACCTCGCTACCACGAGGAAGCGCACACGCTTTGTCTAGCATGCGGGTTCGCAGACCCGCAAATGCACTATACGCCGGATGCGCGTAATTGGGAAATCGCACGGCGTATAGTCTTACTGCTTGGCTGGTGTTGTCATCGCACCTCCCCAAACACATGAGCATGTCATAATATTCCTGATGCGATAATGCTGCCATTTCCACGTTTGCGATGTAATCACACGTAGCACAAAGAAGATGTTTGTGCGTTGTCAAGCACCTACTTTGATCTCTGAACATATCCGCTAGCTGATTACCTTTTGTTATTCTCAAGACTAAAAATAACTATTCGATTCGTTATCGATAAGTCTAGATCGAGAACGCTAAATACATAATTATTTTCAACAGGTATAATAAAATGTAAAAACGGAGAAAATGAGCGATGGTGAAAATAACTTGAAGAAAACCAGAAATGATTAAGTCTGCAGATGTGTTAACAAGGTTTGAAGACCCCTTTTTCTCGAGACTTCCCCACTTCAATAGTCTCCAAAAGGGGATTTCTTATTTTTTGAATATACCAGCGCTTAGATTTTAAAATTAGAGGTGACGGTATTTGCTAGTGAACATTACCATCACTCAAACACTTACGATGGGAGCATTATCGTTCCACGAATATGTTGAACATGTTGATGGCGGTGAGTACTTTGAACAGCTACGGCGCTAATAGCGCCATTTTTAATTGGCCCTTTTCAGAGCCAGCAATAGTCACAAACGTAGAGACTTGATCAAAATCTATTTCCCAAGAGGCTCGGGATGGGTTTGCGAGGAGAATTTCCCGATCCACTGAAGTCGGATCCTGCCCCGAGCAGCAAGGAGAATCCTCAAAGCAGTTGACGTATTCTTGCCCAGAATACGGGACATTCAATGCCGTATCGGTCACTTTTGCCCCACACTTCCCAAGATTGTCGTATAATTTCGAATTGTACTAATTTAAACTAACAAGCGTTCATCCTAATAATAATAGCTCGCTCCCCGGAGATTTAATTCACAGAAGTTTGATATATCATAAGACTTAATATGGTTACTATATAATTCAGAATTGAAAATAAAACAGTTTCATTGGAGTGCATAAGTAACGTTTTCTTGAGATTTTGCATTTCTCAATTAATCGATAGGCCGTCGGTATCTATCACGATTCACTGCGTGTAGTGCTCAGCGATACATGACACAAGTGATATTACACGAATAACAAAACAATTACGCAAATGTCGGTATTTTTGATAATTCGATGGTAAAAAGCTGATCCCAATGACCTTCGTTGTATATTTCCTTCCACCCCCGGGGGTGGCCGACCCTCGTACCACTGCCTCGCCGCACTATTCTTCCCCTATTTTTTTCCCCAAGCGGTCGTGTTTGGCTGCCCGGTAGCATTACCGAAAGCTAGATGACCGTCTTCAAGGACTTACACGTGTTGAGGGATTCGACTTGAGGCTCGCGGGAGGATCCGTAGACGATGCATAGAAGTCTTTCTATTGTGCCGCTGAAGAAAACTCTGGCCCGGCAAGCATTCGTCGAGCGTTCGGTTCGGCACCCACCTTAATATCAATAGTAGAAAAAGAGTCAAAGAAACTTGATTAATGCGAAATACACTTTCATCCTTCACGTTCAATGCAGTTCTACGGTCTGCTTTATCAGACACGCTCTTTCCTGTTTACGATCTATAATAAAGTCAGGGTTCCGGATAATTAGCTCCTAAGAGAGCAATATTGGAAGGGTATTACACAAGTGAGGTAGGTTAAGGGAGAAGATGGATCGATGGAAATATCCCCTTACGTTTCTTTTCCAATTCTATTGATTCCTTGTAGTTTCAACTATAAACTGTACTACTTATTAACTAGTGTTGGAAAAACTCGTATTTAAATCATATTACATGCGGCATTTTTGTTGAAAGTTTATTACAATAGAGGTTCAAACGATTAATTTTATTAATTGATTTCGAAATAGGAGGAGGTTTTCAATTTATAGTGTGACTTTTTTTTGTCATCCCGTGATATCTCGACGACAGGTAGAATGATCGGAATGAAACTCTTTCTATCTTACAGAGCAACATATTTAGCATCACATCAAGATTCTACATAACTTATTTTAAATGTTGCTGCAAAGTCGCATCGATGTACAGAATTGACATTATTTTGTACTTTTAAACGGATTTTGTCTCTTAGTTGAATATTAGTTGTACATTGTTTTACGTTGCCAGTTTTTCCAAAATAAAGTTTATTCGAGACCTGTTCCCAATTGCAATATAATCACAGTCATAGCGGCTATCATGCTGACGATCTGAAAGATCAATTAAATAAATCCTAAGGAACGAAGATGCTCTAGTTATAATATTGGTAGAGGGTGTCACGAACCGCATAAAAGAATTGGTACCCAAAATAGTCGAGGCCCAGGCAGGAGAATCTTAATGGTTTGTGCTTTGTTTGCAGACCGATTAACAATAGCTGTATTACGAATAAAATTAATTTCTGAAGTTTCCTTACACATTAAATGTACAACTCTAATTTATTAAATAATTATACTTTAATCAACTTACATCTTCCCGCATTTTCTCATCGTCCATTTCACATATCAATCTGACAGCTATGTCACTCAGTGTTATTGCCTGAATCAATCGTATTCATTAAATAAAATGTTCCTGCGAAAGTTAGGGTACGTATCTAATCACCTTGCTACCAACATTCTCGCAAACGTAATTGGTGCCGAAGATTTCCAAGATGTGAATAATCGACCATGTTAAAAACAATGCAAAGTATTTATATTTGTTGTCTTCAAACGGTGACAGTATCAAGCGGAACATCAGTATCATATTGAGCAGTAGGTACTGAAAGCCGAAGCCTATATCCATGTAAAGTTGGATTTCAAACAGTCGGGTTATGTCGCATAAGATGTTGCAAAGTCGAAAGTGTAGATGCCTGTCAGGAAACAACATATTCTTATTCTCTCACTTACGACAATAAATCCCCTAATAAAATGGGTTCACATTTTTTTGTGTACATTATGGTCCAAATGATGCGTTTGTTCTTTTCGTTTAAGATGTAAACCCCACGAATAGATGTCACCTTCTTGTTTCGAACCCATCCTATATAATCATTATCATCAAGCGCAAGTTCTCTTAGTGCACTATTCATACAGTCGAATCTCGTGCCCGCATATCTGTATATTGTATTCATTATTTACGTACTCTTCTTTTCATAAATCATCTTTTTGAAAATATATTTTTCAAAGGATCTTCTCGGGAACGTACCTCACAAGAAACCAGAAGTAGATGTTGATGATAAAACGAAAATAAGAGGGTATATTCATAATAAATATGGCAATTGGTCCATATATTTGGTTCGTGTCCTCTGACATCGCTAAGCTGCCGACTGCATTTAGCACAGAGGCACAAGTCATCCAGACAACTAGCCTCACCACCACGACTCTTCTAAATCTAGAGTAATCGGTTTCAATTCCCAACCCTTTCAATGTCTGATCGATTTCATTCATAGCTTCGGCGCATTGCTGGTGTCTCTATCGTAACGAAAGTATTACAACAAATTTGAAATGTTTATAATATTGAAAACAGCTGAAAAATTGAAAGAAGACAAAAAAAGGTTGCCCAGAATTAGTAAAGGAATGAAATACCATATACCTTGCCGTGCAACTGGCTCAAGCAGCCCATTACAAGAATCTGAAGGCTGACATAGCCCAGTATGGTACAACTGATCCACCACGGGAAAACTGCATCCTTTACGTCCAATAATATAAATTTGGCGATAAGCATTGCGAGTTGCAAGCTGCATGACACAATGGTGCATAGAAGACTGAGGAATCTTCGCAGTTTTCCTTCGGGGTATTCGATTAATGCCAATCCAAAAATCGCCGCCATGACTGTGATAGGCCGAATCACCCATTGCAAATGTTTTTTCATCCTTCTCGTTCGGTGCAAACCTGCTGACTGATTGTGGTAATTGACGCAGGCTATCAACACTCGTGTCACCTATCTAAACTAGAACGATCTATCTACACCTGACGGGGAGGCATCGTGTGGAATAGAAGTGGGCGGAAGTGAATCGATGGAAATAATGAGGCTAACTTATGAGACACTTTTATTCATTTGTTTCCACTTGAATTACTACCAATACAACTATTGATTCTAATCCTACGTTATAACTATTCTACGTTATGTACCCCTAATTCTGCATTATATGATTTGTCCTGTCCCTAACACGAGATCAGGAGACTCGGTAGAGTCTCGCGCCAAGTAGTAGTTATATATATATAGTACAGCGCGCGACTACCGAGGATACTTATCCCGAAGTCTAGCGGTTGTCGTCTGCTATAAAACTTTCACCTCGATTAATGAAAAAGTTACAGCTCCAAGAATTTATTTCTGAATTTTGTATTTGTTCGCTGATTTTTCTGAATCCAATGAGCCAAGAATCACGCGAATCGATTCAGTCGTTCAAGAGATATGGATTTCTCCTGTTATTTTACTCGTGGAAAAAGCAAGGCGGATTAAGAGTCATCCAGGGAACGAATTCCTAAAAACGTGACTTTCACTTTTTTCACACCAGTTGGCAGCACTCCGAAATGCTCCGAGCTGCAGAGACAATATCACTGTATCGTGTTTACGTTAGCGACATATTGGTTAAGCCGGTTATGCCGCGGTTGGTTGTATCATGACGGTTATGTAACACAGTCCGATATTATTATTTTATTTCAGATTCCATGCTTTATTCAGTTAATAAACAGAATACTGTTGTTGCCCTTGTCCCTGTGATCTTGTGATTGTTGTGCTTTATGAAATGTTAAAAACTTTAAGTGCGTAACTCACAAATCACTGTATTTGATAAACGAGTGGTGATTACCAATAGTTAAAATTATCAAGTTTGTAGCATATTATTCTTCACAGTTTAATGAGGGAGTGCTAGCTATTAGTAATCAGTATTTTAGGTTTGCACTACGTCAGCTAGGCACTTGACAGTCAGGAATAGCTTGTAAAGTATTAAGTCAAATCATTTACAATTTCAGTAGATTCTGGCTATTGATAATCTCTCTTTTGCTAATCTGAATCATTGTTTGACTTAACGCTTTACAATTATAATGTTAACCAAGCGATGCACTCATACGCAGTTTGATTTAGTTGTTCTTGACTGTCAAGTTTGTTGTTCAAGGAAAACTTCAGTTGAAGAGCTAAAATTACATAAACGAACAATAATTATCAATCGTACCATCATTCAAATCATTTAGGAATACACTAGGTATTGATAATCAGTACGTAGTTAGCAAATTGTGCACTCCCTGAGCTACGCATTTGGCTGTCAAGATACACCAATGTTAGGGTGCGTATGAGGGTATAGCTTACCTAATGTGCAATTCCAATGCATCGTAGCTATTGGTAATCTATCTTATTAATGTGAATCATTGTTTGATCTAATGCTTTACAAATATCAGGCAAGCAACATCTTTATACGCACTTTAATTTTTTAGTGTATCCTGATTGTCAAGTGTATAGTTCAAGGAACGCTTCGGCAAAGAGCTAAAACAATATAAGTAATGATTACCAATCATGTATAATTTTGAGGTGAACTAGCTACTTATTGACAATTGGTACTGTACTTGCTTATTAAATTTCAGCACAAAAGGTTGTGCGCTCCTTCAGTTACGCGCTTGACAGTCAGGATACATATAGTTACTAAATGTATCCTGTCTGTAAAGTTTAAATTACTACTTAGGTAAGGCGGGAAATGAATGAAAAAGAAAGCATATTTTTAGATTTTAAATTTATTTTATACGTATTTGTGTATTATTGCAATTCTGTTATTATTTTGTCTGCCGCCACCGCCACCGCCACCCCTGCGCCAATTGTGGCGGCTATACCACCCGGGAGGGGGCTCCATGGCGTTGGGATACCCAACGCCGCCGAGCAGCCCTTTTGCCTTTACCGCCGGCTTTGCGTTGATCTGGAACAGAACATTTGAAATAAACTTAATAATAAAAACACGAAAAGAATGTTTTATAATAATTAATTCGAGAAAATATACTCACAACTGTTCTGCCCAACATTTTGGGGCGGTGGTGGTGGCACTGCCGATGGTAGCGGCCGGTGTTATTGGCTGCTGCTGTGGCGGCGGCGGTGGTGGCGACGTTATTTCTGTCATTTATTCTGGCGGCGTCACCGCCAGAGGTTGGAGGCATTGGATTTCTTCTGTTAATTCTGAAAATATTAATCATATGATTAATATTTTCAGAATTAATTATTTATTATTAATATTAATAATTTTAAAAAAATTAGATTTACATTTTATTTTATCAGAATACGTTTATTTGTAGTTGGTTTGTGGCAGATTGTCGTGCTTACGAATTATGGCAAAAATGAAATGGTACCTCTACCTCTTTCCATATGGAGAACAACACGTGTGAATTTGATTCAAATCTGAATTTTCACTTAAATGAGGGTATTCACTTAGTGTGGAATCCCCTTCACCGATGGGTGAGCTATGTCGACAAACTGTATGCTTCCCGTATAGCTTCCACCTTTCACATCATCATACATATAAAATCTAAAGTTTTCAATCCGCATTCGCATGCATAAACTTTTTGAAACATTCGGTCCGAGAGAGGCAGAGAGAGAGAGAGAGAGAGGGAGAGATTAAGATTAAGATTAAATTTATTATATCCTAGGGCATAAGTAGCCCTCTCAGGACAAAAATAACAGAAAACATAGCAGGTACAGAAAACAGAAAACAGAAAACTTAAGGACTAGAAGCGCAGAAACAAAAACGCAGAACGCAGAGGACAGACAGTCGAAGAAGCAGTAACCCCGAAAGCATCGCCAAGAGGCAGTAAAAGACTAAGGCAGGTCGTAGGTCTGTACTAGAAAGGCAGTGAGCAACCTTCTGAAGCCACCCTCCGAATCACACCCCCGAATGTTGGAAAGGAGGCTGTTCCAGAATTGGGGCCCACGTACAGAGTACGAGACCCCAAAGAACGTGGTCCGGTGGACGGGTACCACGAGGAGGGTCCCTCGTTGGCGAGAGGGATAGCCAACCGAACCCTCATACCTGGTCTGGAGAAGACCCAGCAGAACACTGGGCGCCTTGGACGTGACCGCACGGTAGAGACTAACTCCTAAAAATAGGAGCCGCCTTTCCCGTACCTTAAGCCAGCCAAGACGCCGGTAGTAGGGTGTAATGTGCGCATCGCGTGGTACATTAAATATAAATCGCACGCAGGCGTCCAACGCACGCTGGATCTTTACATCTAGAGTAGCACTGGTGCCCAGTAAAGCCAGGCAGCAGTAATCAAGGTTGGCAGAATGAGGGAGGATACGAGCTTGATTTTAAGGCCCCGCGGCAACGCAGCACTGTGACGCCGGAGCCCCGCAAGCACACCATAGACCTTACTACAGATGTATCGAGTGTGATCCCCCCAGTCAAGAGTGGGCGATATGTGCAGACCCAGCGAGACGACCCGAGAGCCGTACGGGATGGGTATACTGTCCATCTGAACCAGAGGGGCACCGGCAACATGCTGCAGGCCAAGGGCACGAGCAGAGCCCAACATCAAGCACTGCGTTTTAGAAACGTTTAATTTAAGAGAGTTCATGGTGGACCAGGCAGAGACGCTGACAAGGTCAGAATTGATTCTTGTACAGCTGCACATCATCCGCGTATTTGACCACCTTGGAGTGGGAGATAGCAGAGTTAAGATCTTGTATGTAAAGAGAGAAGAGGAACGGCCCAAAGACAGAGCCTTGCGGCACGCCCGAATGGACCGGGGAAAATTGAGAGGTAGACCGTCCGATTCTGACTGCCTGCACCCTATTCGAACGGTAAGACCAGATCCACCGTAAGACCGGGAAAGAGAGATTGAAAGAGTGGAGTTTAGAGAGGAGAAGAGAGTGGTCTACGGTGTCAAAGGCCTTAGAGAAATCAAGACACACCAGGATTGTGACCATCCGCTGATCAGCAGCAAGACGGACGTCCTCCAGGAGTGTCAAGAGAGCGGTTTTTGACAAAACCGTGTTGCGAGGGGTCCAACTTCCCAGAGCTATCGAGAAAGCTCTGAATATCAGTGAGGACCAAGCTCTCAAGGATCTTAGAGAGCTCAGGAAGAATAGAAATAGGGCAAAAATCGGCAGATGCAGAAGCGTTCGGTTTTTTAGGAATAGGGGTAATGAAAGAGCGACGCCAGGCGTCAGGAAAGATAGAAAAGGTGAGTGAAGAATTGAAAATTTGAAGAACAGTAGGATAGATAGCAGGAAACGATAGAGAAAGAAACCTCGCACTCAGCTCATCCGAGGGCGAGATAGACGAGTTAGTAAGGCGCAAAGCGCGAGCAAGACTCTCCTCTGTAACAGGAGAGAAATAGAAAGATGTATCGTCAGAGGGACAGTTAGACAGAGACACAGCTGTGGTCTTGTGACAGCTTTTTTTCCTATACCTGTAGAGACCTAATACAGATGTAACACAGACTTAAAACCCAGACCTAACCAACCCAGTCTGCGGCAAATATATACAATTTCTTGTAATTTCATAGTTAGACCGCCTTATTTGAAATGCTGTCATAAAAGCTAAATTGAGCTGTTGTTCTCCTCCTGTAGCGAGCCCGGGTCTCCTGTATGATGAACCGAGCACGGGGGCATCGTGCCACATTTATACTTATCCCGTCCAAACCTCATTGGGGTATAAGAAGCATTAGCTAGGTACATCTAATGCTCAATATCTTGTAATGAGAAAATTATTTCCAGAAGTCTCATTCGATAGGATCACAGTACGCTATCTACACAACTAACATTCTATGAACTTGAGCATTTGACGATATTATGCTAGTCAGTCGATTAAAGCATAGCACTGTTACATATTCATCCTCATCGGACTACTTTTCTTAGCCTTATGTCACACGTAGATTCAATAATTTTAACTCGCTAGTCTCCTACATAGTTTTCCCATGCGTATTTTTCGAGCCTTAAAACTGTGACTTCGACTCTTTCGTTCCGTCTTATCTCAAAAACACAATCCTTCGTTAGGGATCATCACAGCGTGCTCTTAACGAACTCTGCAGCTGTGCACTTAGTGCATCTCATAAATTCTTAGAACTCCAGCGTAGTCTCAGACTTCTGGCGTCTCTATCCCTACCTATGCCCCTTTTCACTGGATTTTTCGGGTATATAAACCCTTAATTTCTGGAGCAAAGGGGGAAACAGTTCCGAACTCTCATCGACGGCGAAGCTCTGTCAATCGGACCAGCGAAGAACACCGTAGTAGATCGAGCACTAGTCTCCTTCGAAGCAGTTACAATTACCGTACGTACATCGTGTCTCATCGCGATCGTTAGGCAAGTCACAGTTCTTTCGTTAGTTTTCCCCCGTTCAAATCGTAACGTAAAACGAACTCATATAATTTTGTAACAACATTTCTAAACCACAGAAACTCTCATTGTATACTTTGTGTTTGTATTATTTGTTCATTCAGAATATATTACATTATTCTAGTTTTCATTAAGAAACCATTTGTGTCATCATTACTGAATTCCTGTTTGGTCAACCTTGTTTCAAATAAGCATAACAAGGAAAAGAATAACAAAAGATCCCACGAGGATACATCTTTACCGCTCGAGGTGTATCCGGCGAGCCATAGTAAGGTTTAACGATCTTAGAGCATATTTTAGGACTCGCGAAGCCTGGCTCGTAACAGCACCAACCTATTATAGTCTGATGTACTTTAAATTAATTGAATGACTGCAAGACAGTGTGAATATTATTAGTCGGTATCTGTAGTGTAGTAAGATGCATTGAATAGTAAGAGCCTTCCCCCTTGCTGTTCATTCAGACTCTAGTGAATTTTAGAGATATCGCCACACGTGGGAGTACGGCTACAAATTACAGTTCTCGCGAAATGCCCTTCATTTCCGTGAACGAAGACTCTTGGAACGGACAACTAGAAATGTAAGTAACTAATTGTATTTATAAACGCAGTTTCATCGTAAAATGAACAAAAAAAATATCACTTCGCGATAAAAGTGTGTTCGAAACGAAATCAAGTTTCTATGAAAACATATGTAATTTAAAGCAGTGAGAGAATCAAATAATTTGAGGTTCAAATTGTTATAAACGTTGACAAACATTTGCAGAATGTGTGCCAGTACAATTTTATACGAGTGGGAGGGTCATATTTATAATATCACCGAGGGTATGGCGATGCACAAAAAATTACAAAATGGTACGTATCAGGAGACTCAGTAGTGTCTCGCATCCAAGTACAATTCACTTACAAACACCATAATCTGTACAATTAAAACCATAGCGCCTTAGCAGTAGTTAACATATGTATTGTTACAGACCCAACATTTTTCGAGATATATATTTTTGACGAGGAAAATGCCGAAAATATTCAGAAAACGAAGGAAAGGATTGGAGCTTCATGTAAGAATTTATTTAGACATAGTGATAGCTAAAGTTTATTACTTTTGGTATACAGTATTTACTTACTGCTTACAGAATATACTTTTAGTAAAATATGTATTTACTTTGCAGCCTCCTCAGAATGGAGTAAGGAGCTTACAATACTCTTCTTGGCCCAATATAAGGACAGGATCAACGATTTCCGAGGTCCAAAAAAAGAAGAAGGATCTATGGAGAGCAATAAGCTTACGTCTTAGTAATGATGGTTACCAAATGATTGAAGCGGCATTAGACTGGAAAATGCGGATCATACGGGTAACGTACAGATCAATTAAAGATTCAAACAGGATGTCAGGACGTGTCAGGACGTGTCAGGACGTGGCAGGACATCTAGGATGTACCTAGATTACATGGACGACATACTTGCGGAAGACAAATGTATTAACTTCGCGAACACGATTTCTGCTATGGCTGAAAGATCAGCAATACCGAAAATAAAACCCAACGAGGGACGCAGGGATATAGTTTCAGCAACTGTAGATTTGACAGAAGGTAACGTTGAAACTGCTTCTCGGAACATATATATTTTGCAGGACTTAGTTTACATTATTCATTCTTTGATGATATTATGTATTGTAATAAGACCAACACCTAATGCCGTCCCTGAAATGAATCCTGAAGCGCCGGGGGCGGCGGGGAGATGTGAAAACGCTCCGATCGGAGCAGCCAGCTGCATGGCAACCGCCTTGTTGATTGCGGCGGCGACGGCTCGACAAACCTAGCAACGACAAGCTATAAAATTCGCGATCGCGTACGCGCTCGTTCTATTCCTGCTGCATTCTCAAGGGAGAGGACGAGGTAAGAAACCACGGCCGCCTGCGAGAATTCGCATAGCACCGGGGAGTACAGGATGTCAGCTCATGGACGCCTCCTGGAATGGAGAGTTCGGCTGAGAAAACCAGACGCCTTCCAGAAGGAGAGTACAGGGCGGCTTCCTGAACACCTGGAGAATACAGGGAGAGATCGGGGACCTATCGCCTGGTTGCCTCCTGGGATGGAGAGTTCGGCTGAGAAAACCGGACACCTCCCAGAGAGGAGAGAACAGGGGGTTGCCTGGACGCCCACCTTCGTTAGGAGAGTACGGGAGGTACTCCTGGACACCCTGAGGTGAGGACAGATCGGCCATGAGACCGGTCGCCTAACCGACTAGGAGAGTACAGGAGGCTGTAACCGGACGCCTATGTGACTCTATCTAGCTAAGATACCCTACGAAGGGGAGAGTTCGGCTGAGAAAGCCGGACGCCCGAAACTTGAAAAGTCGTAAGAAAAGTAAAGGTTGTTGCTAGGATTGCTTCTCGATGATTATAAAATTATATCGAGCCAAAAGAATACCTTTCAAGACAATCCTGTTATTCATTCCTGTACCACTCACCATGACCTCTCCTCAATAAAATTTAATTTTGTTGTCCAGAATCCTGTATGATATTATGTCAGTTCTTACGTGCAGGAGTGTAGTACTGTAAAATGTATTTCTTTACTGCGTGGTGAATTACGGACTCAACTAAATGAACCATTATTAAAAGAGTCATATCTAACTAAATTCCCATCTTTATTTCCTAACATTGGAATATTAGGTCTTGGTACGTTCCCTGGTAGTAGTCCCACAATCCCCAGTGTAACAACATCAACACCTCCTGAACCATGTTTAAAAAACACCACGACCAGTGAAAAATCAGTTCCACCAAGTTTAATGAATCCACTCCCAAGTAGTAGTAAAAACCAAACCCTAAAGTTGACGGACCTCCTTAACGAATATTTAAAAATAGAGTCAGCGCGTGTCGCCCAATTAAGGCCACTATTATGCATAATTAATATTGTAATGTTTAACAATTAATAACTGCCTTATTGTTTATTTGATTTTAAATGTTTTTACCTCATATTACTCTGTACAAGTATACTAATTAAAGGTAAAATGACTGTGCTCACCAAGTGATTGGTTTAGTCACACCAACATTTATACAATTTATAAAAATGTAAAGGTTAACTGTCCTACACCCCCTTAATCTCTTATCGATTTCACCGGTTCCTTTCAGGCACCGATAATACCTCTATCATAGTATCAATATTAGAAAAAGTGTCAAAGAAACTCGATTAATGTGAAATACACTTTCATCCTTCACGTTCAATGCAGCTCTACGGTCTGCTTTATCAAACACGCTCTTTCGTGTTTACGATCTATAATAAATTCAGAGTTCCGGATAATTAGCTCCCACGAGAGCAATATTGGAATGGCATTACACAAATGAGGTAGCATAAGGGAGAAGGATCGATCGAAATATCCCCTTACGTTTCATTTCCAATTTTATTGATTCCTTGTAATTTCAGCTGTAAGCTGTACTACTTATTAACTAATGTTGGACAAACTCGCATTTGAAAGATATTACATGCGGCATTTTTGTTGAAAGTTTGTTTCAATAGAGGTTCAAATGATGAATTTTGCTAATTGATTTCGAAAAAGGAGAAAGTTCTCAATTTGTAGTGTAACGTTTTTAATGTACGGCCCATGATATCTCGACGACGCACAGTGGACCAAATAGCAATTCTAGCAAATAATAATTCGACATTTTGGTATTTTTAGAATAATAATATTTTGGTTTGAGGTAAATGTCGAGTAGCCAATTATTCCCGGAATATCATTTAAAAGCACCACAGTTTAGAGATCTTCCTGGGAATCCATAACCAACTCGAGAAAAATCGGCATTATTTGACAAGAACTAATGGTAATCGCAATCTGTAACTTCAAACGTTCCGCATTTCTGGGATTTTAACGGATTTGCTTTAGAATAATTTCTTTCTAGTTCTTTAGTTTACCCAAACTTGTTGTACACTAAAATCAACTGCAAAGATCTGCAAACAATAAATATACACTACTCCACAGAATTAGCGGGACACTCAATTTGTGCAGGAAATTGTCAATGTTTGAACAGCCCTAACTTTGTAAAAAAGTGTCGTACAATAGTCTGCGTATGATGCGATTAGAGTTTTTACCACTATAATTTTTGCCCTACCATGAATGCTGCCTTTTTTCCCTTCGATATTTCATAATTTCAAGACACTCTAAGAAGTTTCTATATTTTTTTTCTCGGATTTTCATTAATAGCGCCTTGTAAAGCAAAGCTCCTTCTTTACAAAGAGCTATGATAAAGTTGATTATCAATTTTGTTTAGACCACTTTGTCGGAACTTAAATCAAATGTTCGCAACTGGCATTAGTACTCAATTTGATTTTATATTCGCTAGATTTAGCATTTGGCCCACTGTGCGACGGGTCGAACGACCGGAATAAAACCCCCTCTATCTTACAGAGCAACATATTTAGTACTACATCAAGATTCTACATAACTTATTTTAAATGTTGCTGCAAAGTCGCATCGATATACAGAATTTACATTATTTTGTACTTTTAAACGTATTTTATCTCTTAGTAGAATATTAGTTGTACATTGTTTTACGTTGCCAGTTTTCGAAAATAAAATTTATTTGGGACCTGTTCCCCATTGCAATATAATCACAATCAGAGATACCATCATGCTGACGATCTGAAAGATCAATTAAATAAATCGTAAGGAAGGAAGATCCTTTAATCATAATATTGGTAGGGAGTGTCACGAACCGTATAAAAGAATTGGTACCCAAAATAGTCGAGGCCCAGGCAGGAGAATCTTAATGGTTTGTGCTTTGTTTGCAGACCGATTAACAATAGCTGTATTACGAATAAAATTATTTTCTGAAGTTTCCTTAGACATTAAATGCACGACTCTAACTTATTAAATAATTATACTTTAATAAACTTACATCTTCTCGCATTTTCTCGTCGTCCATATCGCATATCAATTTGACAGCTATGTCACTGACTGTCATTGCCTGAACCAATCGTAATCATTAAATAAAATGTTCCTGCGAACGCTAGAGATCGTATCTAGTCACCTTGCCAGCAATATTTTCGCAAATATAATTGGTCGTGAAGAGTTTCAAGGTGAATAAAACCGCCCACATCCAAAGCAATACACAGTACTCATATTTGTTTTCTTCGGACGGAAACAGAATCACGCGTAACGTAAATATCATACTGTACAGTAGAAACTGAAAGGAGAAGCCTATCTCTATGTAAAGTTGAGTGTCGAACAGTCGAGTTATGTTGCATAGGATGTCGCAGAGTCGAAAGTGTAAATGCCTGCCAAGAAACAACATATTCTTATTCTCTCACTTACGACAATAAATTCCTCTAATAAAATGGGTTCACATTTATTTACTTACATCATGGTCCAAATGATGCGTTTGTTTTTTTCGTTTAAGATGGAAACCCCACGAATAGATGTCACCTTCTTGTTTCGAACCCGTCTTATATAATTATTGTTATCAAGTGCAAGTTCTTTTAGTGCACTATTTATACAATCGAATCTCGTGCCCGCATATCTATATATTATATTCATTATTTACGTATTCTTCCTTTCATAAATCACCTTTTTGAAAATACATTTTTCAAAGGATCCTTTCGAGAACATACCCCACAACAAACCAGAAGCATATGTTGATGATAAAAGGAGTATGCAAAGGTATATTCAAAATACATGTGACAATTTGTACATATATTTGGTTCGTGTCCTTCGAGAACACTACAGTGCCGACTGCATTTAGTATAAAGAGCCAACACATCCAGGTAACTAGAGTCACTATTACTACCCTTCTCAATCTAGAGTAATCAGTCTCAATTTTCAACCCTTTCAATGTCTCGTCGATTTCATTCATAGCTTCCAAGCACTGCTGGTACCTCTATTGAAATTTTTTTTTTATTTATACTATTGAAAATAACTCAAAAATTAAAAGAAGACAAAAAAAGATTTTCAAGTATAAGTAAACGTATGAAATGCCATATACCTTTCCGTGAAACTGGCTGAAACAGGCCAATACAAGAATATGAAGGCTGATATAGCCCAGTATGGTAAAGCGGACCGTACGCAGGAAAATGTCATCGTATACTTCCAAGTATAGAAATTTGGTGCTGAGCATGGCGACTTGCAAGCTGAATGACACAATCGCGCAAAGAAGACTGAGGAGTCTTCGCGGTTCTCCCTCGGGGTATTCGATTAATGCAAATCCAAAAATCGCCGCCGTGACTGTCAGAGGCCGAGTCGCCCGTTGGTAATGTTTTTTCATCCTTTTCGTTCGCCGCAGTCCTACTGACTGATTCTGGTAATTGACACAGGCTATTAACACTCGTGTCACCTATCTAAACTAGAACGATCTATCTGCAACTGGCGGGGAGGCATCGTGTGGAATAGAAGTGGGCGAAAGTGAATCAATGGAAATAATGAGGCTAACTAATGAGACACTTTTATTGATTTGTTTCCACTTGAATTGATACCAATACAACTAGTGATTCTAATTCTTACTCTTACTTAGTAATGTTGACTCGCATTATATGATTTGTCCTGTCCCTAACACGAGATTTTAATAATTTCGAAAAAGGTTTAGTTTAAGACATGTTCTGCGATAATACACAATGTACTATCAAAAAAGGGAATACGATTTTTTTTAGCCGCCATGATTCAGCTTGAAGGGGGTAAAAAATCATGGAAGTTGAGAGTGTAAGTCGAAAAGTCCTTATATCTTGGAAACTATTGTAGATAGAATCAAAACCTTTTAGAGTAATATCCCTACCTTTCCGTCAGAAATGGAGCTATGTTGATAGATTTTTGCAAAAATCATACAAAAAATCAGGATTTTTATATTTTTATTCAATTTATTTCTCATGCAATACTGAAGATAGATTAAATACAGCGAATGGTGTAGACCCTGAAAGGAAAACGAGTTGTAATTTTCACCAGATTCAGAATCAGACCTCGATCGAAATGTTACTGTCACTTTTCTAATATTGACGGGGCTCCTGTGACACTGGTGCACAGACAAGACGCTGTGCCTTTTGTACTTTCTGTATGCGTCAATTCTGTGGAGACATCCAAGAGGACCAGTTTCACATTGTTGAATATGTGTTGAGATGAAAAAATCATCTCTGTCATCTCATTATTCGTGGAGCCCTTATAGAGAACTCGCTCATCATTCACTCCTGCGTAACCTCTCCTGTCACCTAGCACCCAGCTCAGAGTGTTCCAACCTCACCTGGTGATCTATAGATAGCGGTCGATGCCTGATCAGCCTAGGTGTGCGCCACATGCACATCCTGGCGACTATCTCTTGAACTGATCTACTCGTCATCTCTCAGGCGCTGATAACGTTCTCGCCTCGGAGACGTCGAACAGTAAGCAAAAAATAATTTTCTCAAGCCGAATGGCACATGTGGATTCTTCTTAGGATCCACGTTTGCATGATCTAATCATTGAAACATTTTCATTATGAAGAATTGTAGTCGGGTCACGCAGGTGACCTTTAGTCTATCAACCGCGCAATACTCTGCTCATATAGGCGCTAATTCCTTCTACACCAAATCCAAAACCATACACAAATCTTCTCATTATGTGTGCCAAGTTCCTAATAGGAACTTATGTGCATCAACAAGCGCACATTGTCCAGATCAGTTATTCTCATCTTCCTGACTATGCTCATAGAAACCGTTATGTTTTGATTCATCTATCGATTGCATCGGTCGATATGCTCATGTATCGACTCTTGTATAATATATACTCATTGTAAGTACTGTACATAGCACACGGCAACTCGAATGACATCAAACGTCCAAGCTAATAAACCAGAACATCTATTTATTTTTATCAAATACTGTCCACTATTTAATTCCGATTAAACCACCTACTCATCCAGTTCCAAACATTTTTCAATCCTCCGAACCGGATGTCCGGTCATTCGCACGGGACACCGCCCTCGTTGTTGTGTGCGCTCAGCCAATCACCGCTCTTGCGCCATCCCCTCCGCTTCTGCTTACTTCCAGCATCATGCCCTGCGGGGACCGTTAACGCCCTTTCGAATTCACTGTTCCGGAAGCCTCTTGTTGAAGTGCCACGTGCGGAAAGAAAGTTATTATAAAACAGCTTGTGTGATTAGAAGATCAGCACCATTTCGATTCTACCGTCTTTGTGGGTTACCTTGCGCGACTCAGTGGTACGGTCACCGGAAAAGCAAGTCTACTCAGACCTCAGAGAAAACTCAGCCCACTCATCAAGAACAAATCATCCTTCAGGACGATATGGAGAGCCTGGGCAAACCAGTGGAGCTACTCCAGCTAGAAACGGATCAACTCTCATGGAACCTCCAGCTCGACCCTGATCACGCCAACTCATCCAAGAGCAGATCGAAGTCGCCTGCAGTAGGCTCACGGTTGCCTGTGCACATCGAGGACCTAATCGCGACCCAGCTCAGCCGTTGCAAATTCCTGGGGCTACTCAGAGACCAGATCAAGGCTCTGGAAGTCACATGTGTCTCTCGTGAGGAAGTCCTGCTGAAGGGAGAAAATCTCACAACGGTGTGGAATGTCTTCAGTGCTGATCACGCCATCATTAGGCAGAGTGCCCGAAAGGCACTCTTTGATCATCCTTACATGAGGGATGATGTGTGCAGCCAGGCAGCAGAGGCCTATTACGAGGCCACCTCACAGCTGTGTACGATCATCACGGACATCACCGCCAACAAACCAGCTAAGATGATCTGCTCATCCTCTGTCAAGTTGCCGGAGATTGAGCTCCCGCAATTTGGTGGAGACTTCATGGCCTGGCCCGCCTTCAGGGATCTCTTCTCGTCTTTGGTAATCTCAAATCAGGGCATTACCGGAGTCGAGAAGCTGTATTACCTCAAGGCGAGACTTACTGGCACGGCAGCACAACTCATAGCATCGGTTCCATTCACCAATGTATCGTTCGATTTAGCCTGGGACCGCCTCACCGCAAGATTCGAGGACAAGGACAGGCTCATCCAAGCTTATGTGAATCGGCTATTTACTCTCCCCTCAACTCCTCGCAAGACTGCTCAAGAGCTGTGTCAGCTCATAACCTCGATGGTAGAAGTGAGAGACCAGCTCCAGTCGCTCGGAGTGGCTACAGACCAATGGGGCCCGCTCTTCATCTGTGCCACTGTGACACGACTCCACCCCACCATCAGGGAGGAGTGGGAGCTGCAACGGCAACTCTCAGAACGAGCTCAAACTATGCAGGACCTTTTTTCCTACATTCAGGCAAAATCAAAGGCCCTGGCAGCAATATCAGCGGCGTCGACACAGCCAGTTCATGCACCAACCAAGGCACCACTGAAGCCTGTTCCTTCCACCAGAAGAACAACTCACGTCGCGACCAGCTCATCAGATCAGACCAGTGTCACACAATATCCGTGTGACCACTGCAAAGGAGCGCATTACATTGTGACGTGCCCCAAGTTCCGTCAGCTCAATCCGAAACGGCGACTCACGGTAGTGAAGGTACACCGATTGTGTTACAACTGTCTGGGCCACCACAACCTCTCTGCATGTCGGTCCAGTCGGACATGCAAGTCGTGTGCTGGAAAGCACCACACCATGATTCACACCAACAGATCAGCTCAATAGACCAGTTCATACTCTACAGCGGTTCAGGGCAAGGCCTCGTCCTCCACCAAGCAATGAGGAGACTTCATGACACTTTGCGCCACTCATAGACCAGATCGACCGGCTCACCACTCAGCTAGTAGGGCAGCCGTCCTGTTAGCCACCGCTGAAGTACTGCTCATCTCAACTGTTTCAGCTCACCCAGTCAGACTCTCATGGTTCCGGGCTTAGAACTTTCATTCATCTCTACTAACTGTGTTAGGACTCATCATCTACACAATCATCACTCAACAATCCCCATCGTCGGGATTGGTAACTCATAGGCGATACACACCAAAGGTATCGTCACTGTCCAGCTCAGATCCACTCACTCACCACAGTGTGCGGTTATCACTGCACATGTGCCGAACAAGCTGACTACAGTCCTGCCATTCAAATTGAGAAATGGGACCACCTTTCTAACCTCCAATTGGCAGATCCTCAGTTTACCATGCCACGACCAGCGGACATGATCAACGCGATAGATGCCTATCATCAGATGCCCAAATCATCAGCCTTGGCACCACGAAATATTCACACTCACTGCCAATTGCTCTCTCAGCAATCTTTGGTTAGATAGTGCTCGGAGCAGTTCCAGAAGCAGCTTATCAAGAAAGGCACACATTCCACACAACGATCAGCTCATCCGTTCAAGAGATTCGGGACTTGCTCACCAAATTCTGGATTCAAGAAAAGATTCAACCATCATCTAGTACACTCACTCCAGAAGAGCAAACCTGTGAAGATCATTTAACAGTAGAGTTAAATTCTCGCGGTCCCACTGAAACAATCGAACAGTGGCAAAAGGTAAAAGCTGTCCCATCGATCTATAGAAATGATATATTTACGCAGCGAACAATAACATCATTTCTTTTCTTTGCAGACATGGAAAGACATAAAAGCCCGAACAAGGACTAACGTCGCCAATATTCGTGTTGTCAGGGTCAGGACGGGCAATTTTCCCGATACTCTCAACATCGTTACGGACGTCGAGAGTACAATGTCGTCACTGCTTGGCCATGTAGCCTCTGATGGCACAGAGTTGCCGACCCTTCCCAGGAGATATGGTAAATGAGATTTAATTTTTGTTTTGTGTTTTTCACTAATGTTTATCTCGATTTTTGTTATTAGGAGACTCTATCAACTCGCCAGGCGAGCAACGATGAACATGCGAGCAGACTACAGCACCTCCCACTCACGGTGAGTGTTGCCATTATCGCAATGAAAATATATTGTACAAACAAGAGCTAGAGTTCTTTGGATGGCATATTCTGTGCCTGCCCGACTTTTCAGATCTGTCTCAAGTATGCTCGAACATGAATATACGAGCCTTGCATTATAACGCGTCCTCATGACGTTGCCACTTAAAAAGTCTAAAACTAATTCTATTTTTTGAAATAATTTTGTGCAAACACTGCGCGGGACTAAACTGGACCAATAACGAAACCGTATTTAGTGTTAAACTCAAAGAACACCGAGAGAAATCGGAGAAGTTTTCGGTACACGGCACAGGAAATACAAAGAAAAATGTACAACTTATGGTAAGGTGTATTAATAAAGAAAGTAAACTTAAATTAAACATATTTAAGTATCCAAATTACAGATGCCACATGAATTGAAGTGGGCAAAGAAAAAGCTAAGCGAAAGGAAGCGATACTGGCGCAGCCACCTATGTCTATTGTGAGTAAAAGCAATTCACATAATAGACATTACGTCATTGATTAATTGAATACAGTATAAGAAAATGTCAAGTGCACTTGACCATCAAATTGTTATTACATAAAAATACTTTTCAGGGAGAAGATACAACGAAAACGCGTGAGGGCTCGCAATTGGGTGGTAGTGGAAGAAAGGGGCGGAAAATACAAGCGGAGTGGAGATAATAAGTTATACAGCGAAGGTGGGCAGGTGTGGCGGTCAGGCTCAAGCAGGTTGGAGGCGAAGTATGGAGAGCAAGACATAAAAACAGACAGAAGATCTACCTTCAACCAGGAATCTATCGAATCTGTAATGTGTGCTTTTTTCTTTGATGTTAATTTTGTTTGCATTTTATTTGAATCAATAATGAAACCTAAGTATTTACACCTTGTGCTCGGTGTCAATACGCTCTTTGTAAGGTTGATGCTAAAACCTAGTGATTCTAACAGGGACATTGTAGATTTTACATTCCTTGTACACGGTGATTCCCTTGCCTTTGAATCACCAATGATGGATATAGGCCGTTGAAAATGATATAATTATACGATGTTGAGTAATTTTAATATAAAGGAGTGTTTACCGAGTCTTTTCCACGCACCGACATTTATTTATAATATCAAATTGTACCAATAATGGAAATAATTGGAACTTGAGAGTGAAGGAGATGATTAAAAGGCAAGTGACTCACCCTGTATACTCCTCGAAAGAGTCAGCCAAACAAAGTAAATCATCTAAATATATCGCCGTAGTAAAACCTCCGGCTCTAAGGGAGCTTATTACTGGCTTCATGACCCTGGTGAAAATGTGCGTGCTGGTGTACAGTCTGAAGGGTAGACAGGTAAATTCAAATAGCTCCTTGTTGAGCTTAAACGTTAAGTATTTTCTACTGTGCTTGTGTATAGGTATGGTCATGTATGCGTCCTCTAGGATCGATTGAGGCCGTATATGAGTCTGGAAGAATTAAGCTTCTAGCCACCCTAAGGTCTTCCAGTTTAAAATGTTCCATCCGTATGAATTTCTTTAGATATTTACGGTTTAGCATAAATCTGTTTGACCCATCCGGCTTAGGTACTAAAAAATATGGGGAGAGGTGAAGGCAATGGTTTCATTTTTAATTAGTTTGCTAATTGCGACTTTCATATCCCTTTACGCAACTAAGGATGAACTTATGTTTAGTGACTTTCGCCCAAGCCTTAGAAAATAGTCTTAATCTTCCAGCGATTTTGCTTACATTTAGTACTACTTCTTAGGGAACGGCCTCTGCGCCTTGAATTAGCTGTGGCCTTTGAACTGGCCTTGGTTTTGACCCTCGTTTTGCGAGTACTTCTGTTTGAAGTTGGTCTTCTGCGGAGCCATGGGGTCTATTATCTTTTACAGGCGAAGTGCTGTCCTCCAAAGTAGATTACTATGCTCACTGCGAAGTCTACCATCCGAACAGAAGTGTGTATACATCCATCCTGAAGACTAAGTACAAGATCACAGCTGACTCCGTGGTGTTGAATCGTGGGCCTGCGCAGCAAGAAGCAGTTGTCACCGAGAAAGGCAAGGGCATGTACAACCTCCGAGTGAAGAGGTCTTCATTGATGTGCAGTCGACTTTGAAGATATTCCTCGAATATACTACCTAAACAATCAAACCTCAGCTAATCCTCAGAAAGTGGCAATTTCCAATGATTGTGTCGGAGAGAATAAATTCGAGAGAGACAAGGACATGTATAACCTCCGAGTGAAGAGATCTTGAACCCAATCATCCCTCGAACTCGAATTAGCAATTAACAATAAATTAACAATAAATTAGCGATTATCAATAAAAAAAACTTGGCGTGTGCGCGTTTCATTGCGGGATAAAAAGATAATCGGAAACTGATTCAAACCCAAAACTGACTTTATTACAATTTAATTTCTTTAAAAGTTTTTTTAGCAATATTACCAGGGAAAGTGCCTCGAATGAAGGGCGCACACGCCAAGTTTTTTTATTGTTAATCGCTAATTTATTGTTAATGTAGTATTAATTGTTAATGCGAATTAAATTGAGGTATCTTTGAATCAAAACTTGGCTTTCTTGTATGATATCTATTATTTTTTTTATATTTCAATTTTGGGGGAAATCCAACTGCTACTTGGTGCATTTTCTTACTTTTTAATGTTTTTGGACGGATTCTAACATTTTATGATGCCAGAATTCATTATTCGATAGATTTTTAGGGAAAGATAAACACATGTTAGATTGCTTGAACCCTGCAGTTTCTTTACCGTACGCAAGAAGCAAATTCTTCGCTTCTTTCTTGCATGTCATGTTATCCAATTCAAAGCGAGACAACGATATCCTCTCAGCGAACACAATGAAAAGGAACACTATCAAACATCTCGCTGCGAATATGTTTGGTAAAAGCATTCTATCTTGGTACACTCTTGTAATTCTTTCTGTCCTACGAAACAACCACTCTTCCTCAACCTTTATGAAAATATCCAAATCTTGTTTAATCTATTGTCGATAGCAGTCGCCTTTACTTAATGCAAGCGGTAGTGGGTGAAATTGTAAAAAATTGTCACTTAATTAGTCTACTGATAGTTAAAACAGGATATTGTAATAATTCTATATTATATTGTAGCCATGCATGTTATTTTATATTAATTACCGATAATGTAAACCATTATGGTTCGGTTTGAACTTTTGTATTTATCGTAAACCCATGCAGACTAGTAATAAATATCATGAGAGCTTCAACAATGTTAATTCTCTTTACTTCTTCATCCCTCTTATCCTTCTTCCAATTCCTAATTAACAGAATAACAACAATAGAAATATTACGATATGGCTGTCTGCCATATAATTAACCCTCATATCTTAATAAGTAATTTATTTCGATTAATTACTATCGGATATATGTTTTATTCGTATCCTAAAGCTATCCATACTCACAGTAGTACACGAGTATACTCGTATTTGCCGTTACGTATTCTCACGCACAACCTTTATGCGAGGCTTTTTCAGCGCGCTGGCAGGCGACTGCTTATTCCTACCGCGCGAGCGCCACCAACAACGCGATAACCTAGACGCGCATACCCAACTTTCAGCTTCTGCATGGTTTATGCCCGGCGGCCACTTTGCATTTGTGATAAGTATTTTGTCGGATGCGTAACAGCTGTTCCCTTAAGGAAACACCTTTTGGATAAAGGGAGTGGTGTTGTATCCTTGTTCTCCCCGTAACCTGAAATTGTCCCTACCGCAATCTTCATACTTAAAAGTCTGTAATGCCGACAGTGGGGAGAGGTTATGTAAAAGTCACTTTATCGACTATGTGATTTTATTGATTTATGTGTACTAGCAACTGACACTTGAGTGACAATTTCTTGACAGTTCAGGTGTTCGTTTAACGTGCCTCGATGAATCAAGCCCTTTGCTTGTTCTCTTCTACTCAGAAATCTTCCCGAGGATGGACATATTTCTGACTGCTCCAAATAAGTTAGCCATGCTATAGTGAAGACCTGAAATCAATCAGTTTACCTTAAACCATACATCCAAGTGTTATCATTTCGAATATTCGGCGGCAAGTCATCTATTACCTGGTGGGTCATTTTGAGCAGAGCACTTTAGTGCTCCACGGGCCCGACCCCATCGCCAACTTCAATCCTCTTCCAACATCACGTTCTCCGCTCGGAACGCAACAGCGGTAAAGCGATTGATGAAATCAAATAAAATACTACTTTCTCCACTCGTAGAGTAATAAAGTGAATATAAATTAGAGTGCGGAAATGAATGATTTTCTTTACCATACGCAGGCTTAGAAAAGTGAACTTTCGCACCATGCGTTGTATAAAATAATACTCGATAGGATTAGACGATGTGTTATACTTTTCATTTCATTATTACACTTTTCATTCATACACTATGCTTACTGAAAAGAAAAAAGCGCGGTAGCGTAGGACATAGTCGTTTTGATAATCTGAAACATGAATTCTCGATCAAACGATCCATACTAACAAATATAACCTGGCTAAGAGATAGAAATGGTGCGTACCATAGAGAAACCTTTGTAACCCGGGGTGAATAAACTGCAAAAATCAACTGTGACAGGTTTAATACAATTAACCATACAAAAAAGTACTAGTTTCCGTGTGGCTATTGGAACATCGTACCACTCGGTGTTGTACCTACAATATTATAAATATCAATTAAATTCCTTAATTAGTCTGTCCAGAATAGTAATAGAACTTACAAGTTATCAAATATTTCACCACTCGAGTCTTGGGCATTTTGTAGCATAAAGTTCACATAAAAGATGTAGCCAAGAATCGCAAAACAGAACATCATCGATGTGAGACACTCAATCAATTCGTGAGATGCGAATGTTTGTATGCACTGCAGAAAGAATGCTCTTCATGGGTGTTTGCCATGAAACGATTACCTTTGATTATAGTCCACTTACGCAAAATGTATATGCGCTCAAACTGAAGGTGCCGAATACAAGAAGGATTAAGTAGGATGGTAACAAGTTTTCCCTTAGTGATTTACAATATCTATGGAAGTTAATGTATATTCCATTAAATCATATGGGCTAGTTATTGAGAATTAATCTTTGTAGAACAAACCGATCCGCGTATCCTTCGCTGATCGAGAAAACTCAAATCACAAGTTTCATAGTTATTATTGAAATATTTTATTCTCCGAGAACTTTTTATTTACTTTCGGCTTGTGGCTGGATATTGCAGTGAATTTTTATCACATTTAAGCATTGAAATTAAATGAATGGAATGATACTTGAAAGACTTGTGGGCCTCAATTTAGTAATATAGAAATAAGGATATCATTCATGTGTTAATAACCTAATGGCTCTACAGTGAATGCTGACCACGTCTGCTATCATCATCAAATTACTGCTGTTCTTTGAATCGCTTACTCCGGAGGCACATAACACTTTTTTAATTCTATAACTGTAAATAAGAATTGTATTTTATTCTTTGGAATTATTAATCAAACACAGATTGATTACCTTGTCACTTCGAAGAGAGCGCAAGCATGTTGGATATAAACAATTAAAAGGGCTTCCGTAGACACAAATACGAATCCTCCAACAATAATTATGCCATCAAAGAGGAAAGCGACTAGAAAAAAGTGTTTCTCCTGATCGACGAATAACTCGAACATAAACGGAAAGTTACGGCTATGGGTTCGGTTCAGAGACATCACTATCTCAACGAATACTGATGACGATGGCAGAAGAACTAGGCATAGTCCCAAAGGACAAATAAACACTGTAACAAATAGCTAGTCCATAATCATAGAAACGCTTGGAATTCTATGTGTCTACAATAAAATATGTAATTACTAGCAAAGACCTTCGTATGAAACTTGCCCCTTTCGATATACTTCTTAAGAATTCGAATCTCCTCTTTACTTGACAGGGCCTGCCGGTCGCCGTTTATGCCCTCCATAATTCTCCTAATCTGAATTTACATATAGTACAACCGCAATGCTATGTAGGGAAGCGTTTCTTAAACTAGGAATTCACTGGCGGTAAAAATGGGAATCATTTCATAAAGCATAGGTAAATCAATTTAAGGGGCACATGCTAACACAAATGAGAAACACTCAATATATGCGTATTTGTATCTGTACATACGCAGTTACTGGCAACGAGAAACGAAATGTACTTGATCAAAACGCCACACGCAACTAATATGTACGGTATATTTCTTAGTAGTATCCTCTTGGTATAATTCACCGTGAAAAAGGTAGCAAACTAAAAATTAGACAGCCATTAATTGGCTGACTACAACACTTAAAATCAGTCAAATTGTTTAATGCTACACATCACTCACCTGACTGAAACAATGAAGAAGCACAAAGAAGCTGCCGAGGAAGCGTTTAAATCTTAGGATGAATTTGTTTCCATACGGCCAGAGTCCGATCACAGAGAGTAGACTAATATTTAACCGATGGTAGTGTTGCCAATCTAACAATACGTCCATGCCGTATCGCGGTTCAAATACGTCTGAACACCTGAGCAACCCCACCACCTGCGCGACCCTCCAGAAGAGAGTCGTAACTTTATGTCACCCATCAGGGGTTGCAATTTAGGTGGCATGCATTGTTTATTATAGGGTGAAGGAATCATTTTCATGCCTGCTAGTATACCAGCAGCTATTACTCGATCGATCGAAGTCTGTAGCACCCGCTACATTATCGTTGGAAGGCACAACATTTCGAAAAATTACTGTCCATTATCTTACCATGAGGGGATGGCAAACACCCGGATACCCTTCCATACGCTTTCGCACCACAACAGTACTCGAAGAAGGTGCTACTTTCGACTGGCTAGTCATGGAATGATGAAAGTTAGAAGCCAGAATAAAGGAAAATTAGATCCACCATGTCACAAATGAAGAAAGTGAATTGTTATAGAGATCGGAGTTTTAATAGGATTTGTATTTAGATTAGCGTTTGCTTATATAATAGGTAGTAGAGCGAAGAAATATTGCATCAACAACAGGTGAAATATTTAATTTGAAAAGCGTATTACTAAGAGAAGACTAGCGTGACATACGTTAATGAGAATTGAAACGTATGAGGGGGTGACTGTTTGTTTCATTAACCCTGCGTGATCCAAGAGTGGTTAAATTGAATTCATCGTTTTATTTTAATCGTGCATTTTTATTCAAATGGAACATATTTCTGGTTCAATAATATGTGGGATAAAATTAAGCCTACATTGTTCATGACGTGCTTGTTCTTTACCTGGTTAGCAGAAAGTTACTAAAGAGTGTTTATCTTTGCTGTTAAAACACAAAGTGTTTGTTCCCCAACCTTGGCGATACGCACATTAGTTCTCACACTGTTAATCTATGCTACTTCAAAACTTATTCATTATTATTTTCCTATTATTCTCCATTCCGGTGAATAATAAAGTAGTTAAAGGTATTTTGCTTCTTTCAAAAGTGAAATGTCGGTGTTATTACCAAACAACGTAATGCTAATGTTGAAACAAGTTGATTTGGTAATAAGTGTAAGCTACCAGGCAATGACAAATGTAAAGTCTGCAGGCAGAACTTTCGCAATGTTGACCTGGTGGCCAAATCTGACATTTCAGACACAATCAACGACATTACAAAGGTAATTGCATTGCTGAGAAAAGTTCCTTGGAGCTCTACTAATAGTATAAATTTATTCTTCTCCTTGAGGTTATAATCATTGTCCTTCTTACGTCACTCTTAACCCAACTTCTTTAACCTATCTTAATCTCTACTTCTTATTTTCTATTGTCTCCCCTCCTTCTCCTTCCTTTCCTTTCGCCACGCTGCGCCACTGCCGCCCCTATCTATACTGAATACTAGTACATCTCCCTCCCCCATCCCTAGTTACCCCAGATTACTAGTATATCTCCCTTCCTACTATATCTCCCTCTCCCATCCCTCCCTTCCTCTCCCATTCTATCCCGCACTCTCGGACCTCCGTTTCCGCTGTACTTCCACCACTCTCACAAACCTTCCCCCTCCCCTTCACTCCTCGCCATTCCTTAATTTTCTTTAACCATCCCTCCCCCTGCCCTTCCACCCCAATACTTCCTCTACCATCTCCTGCCATCCCCTTACCCTCTCCCTCCCGTGCATACTTCCTATACGCGTTCCCACGTCTCTTCTCCCCCCCCCCCCCATGCATACCCTACATTCCTTCTGCCTTTCACCCATCCAATATCTCCCCCCATGCATCTCGTTTCTTAGCCTAAACCTTGCCTGTCTCCTCCACCTTTTTTTTCGTGGGGAAATCCTCATGGACATCGATAGTGCCGGACTCTTACCGGCTAAAACCTCACGGTAGCTATCCTCCGCGCTTATTGGAGCGGCACCGAGAACTCTTGTCGAACACGATCGGTGCCGCTTCGCGCCACTCTCCTCCACCTCTCTTCTCCCTTCTTCAAGTACCACGGTACCCCTTTCCCTTTTATCCACCCATACGACCTATCTCCCTTAGATTCTCTTATCCTCCTCTTTTTTCTTCCACTCCTCCTCAATGAATTCCGCTCCTCTTATTTCCACCTCCTTCATCCCTCTTCCACAGTTCTTCAATCTTCCACCCTTTTCCCTCGTAATATTCTTTCCGTCTCCCACCCTTCTGCCGCCTCTCCCCTGGCTGCTCTGCTTCGCCACTCCTACCAACACCTTCTTGCCAATCCCCCCCTTTCCGCCAGACCAAAAATGTAGGTCACATATTTTTCACGTTAGGTGGCAGAACGTTCATATATTTCTAGCTTTGTAGCTGCGAGATGATGTTATGGTAGAGAGAGAAGGCAGATGTGAGCTGATGTTAGAGAGAGATGCTAGACATGTAGAAAGAGACTAACTAACACGAGATGGATAGATGTTTTATTTCCTTGACGTTTGAGTGCTTGGTTATGTAGGCTATTTTATGACAGGAATATCTTACGTGAGGATATCTGACAAATTTAACAGTTTTATTTTCTTATTGGTACAGCTTTATGACCCTACTCAATCTAACACTGTTAAGCAATATCCTCTTATTCAATACAATTATAGACTACCAAAGTTGTCAAATGCATAACCAGGACCCACTTAAATGAAAAAGCAACAATTTGTTCACCAAGTGATACTTCAGGTCTTTCATGTAAATGATGTCTGAACTACGAACCTTACTAGTAATCAGTATGTGCTCAGTAAACTTTAGATCTTTGACTTCTGTAGTTTTGAATTATGTATCTGGTCAGCAAGTTTGAAATCTATAACTGAACTAGTTCTTGGGTACGCCCTTGCCAAATTTGACATTACAAATGTGTTGAATAAGAGATAGAACTTATTAAGTATTGAGCCTAATCGTAATATTAATTTAGGGGCATACTAGTCGTGGAAAATTAGTAGTGCTCATCAAGTTTGAAGCATGTCGCTTAAGTCGTTCTTAGCCTACACATTTGACAAGTTCTACACTTTTCACATGTGTTGAATGAAGAGAGAATGTATAATTTAAGCAAAGGACTCCAAATTTGTTGGGCAAATACATATGAGTTGCCAATAGATAGCATGCCCTTGAATTGCATCTAATTAAGACCAACGCTTCGTATGTTACATTATACAGATAAGTTGTACCTTCCTCCTATTTGTCACATTGTTGAAGTATTAAACTTGTCAAATGGGTAATAACAAATTATATTTTTCTTTTTCCGATTAACTAACAAAAAGAATTGAAATCCCCCCAAAACCATTAAAATGAAAAAAAAACGCCAAGTAGCCCCCCCCCGCCATCCCGGCTCCCAACCCACCAACCTTCTCAAAATTATTAAAAAATTACCAAAAATAGAAATGGATATCATTGGTAAACGAAAGCCAAGTTATAATTCAGATATAACTAATAACATACAAGAAAGCCAAGTTTTCATTCAAAGATATCTCGAGTTAACTCGCATTAGCAATTAACAATAAATTCACAATAAATTAGCGATTAACAATAATAAAAAAAACTTGGCGTGCGCGCGCTTCATTGCGAGGTAAGAAACCAATGAGAAACTAATTTAAATCTAACATTCATTTTACTACAATATAAAATCCTAAGAAATCTTACATTTACAGTTCAATCACATATACTATATACTACACGGAAAAGCAGGTTTTCAATTCGTCTCGAATATATTTCTTTCAAAGTTTTCCAACAATATTACCAGAGCATTTTTTTTATTACTGTTAATCGCTAATTTATTGCGAATTTATTGTTAATTGCTGATGCGAGTTAAATCGAGGTATCTTCGAATGAAAACTTGGCTTTCTTGTGTATTATTTATTATATCTGAATTATGACTTGGCTTTCGTTTACTAATGATATCCATTTCTGTTTTTGATCATATTTAAATGACTTTGACGAGGTTGGTGGGTTGGGGTGTCGGGGCGGGGGCGGACTATTTGGCTTTTTTTTCATTTTAATGGTTTTGGGGGTATCTTGCAAAGATACTACAGATCTTGCAAAGTGAACTTTCGCACCATGAGTTGCATAAAATAATATTCGATAGGATTAGAGAATGACTTATATTTTTCGTTGAATGTATCCTACATTTTATAACTATAACATCCCCAACTATGCTTACTGAAAGGAAAAAAGCGCAGTAGCGTAGGACATGGTCGTTCTGACAATCTGAAACATGAATTCTCGATTAAACGATCCAAACTAACGAATACAACCTGGCTAAGAGATAGAAATCGTGCGTACCATAGAGAAACCTTTGTAGCCCGGAGCGAATAAATTGTAAATATCAATTAAGACAGGTTTAATGCAATTTACCATACAAAAAGGTATTAACTTCCGTGTGGTAATTGAAACATTGTACCACGCGGTGTTGTACCTAGAATATTATAAATTTCAATTAAATTCCTTAATTAGTCCCTACAGAATAGTAATTAAGGCTTACAAGTTGTTAAATATGTCACCACTCGAGTCTTGGACATTTTGCACCATAAAGTTTACATAAAACATGTAACCAAGAATCCCAACACAGAACATCATCGATGTGAAACATTCGGTGAATTCGTGAGATGCGAATGTTTGTATGCACTGTAGAAGAATGTTCTTCATAGGTGTTTGCCGTGAAACGATTAGGTTTGCTTACAGTCCACTTACGCAAAATGTATATGCGCCCAAACTCAAGATGCCGAATACAAGAAGGATTAAGTAGGATGGTAGCAAGTCTTCCCTTAGTGATTTACAATATCTATGGGAGTTAGTGTATATTCCATTAAACCACATGGACTAGCTATCAAGAATTAATTTTTGTAGAACAAACTGAGCCGCGTGTCCTTCGCTGATCGAGATAACTCAAATCGCAAATTTCATATTTATTATTGAAAAATTTGATTCTCCGAGGACTTTTTATTTACTTTCGACTTGTGGCTGAATATTGCAGTCAATTTTTGTCACATTTAAGCATTGAAATTACATGAATGGTACTTGAAAGACTTGTAGGACTCAATTTAGTAATGTAGAAATAAGGATATCATTCATGAATTAATAACCTAATGGCTCTACAGTGAATGCTGACAACGTCTGCTATCATCACCAAATTACTGCTGTTCTTTGAATCGCTTACTCCGGAGGCACATAACAGTTTTTTGATTCTGTAACTGTAAATAACAATTGTATTTTATTCTTTGGAATTATTCAGCAAACACGGATTGATTACCTCGTCACTTCGAAAAGAGCGCAAGCATGTTGGATATAAACAATTAAAAGGGCTTCCGTAGACAAAAATACGAATCCTCCGACAATAATTATGCCATCAAAGAGGAAAGCAACTAGAAAAAAGTGTTTCTCCTGATCGACGAATAACTCGAACATAAACGGAAAGCTACGGTTGCGAGTTTGGTTCAGAGGCATCACTATATCTAGAAACACTGATGAAAATGGCAGAAGAGCTAGGCATACTCCCAAAGGACAAATAAACACTGTAACAAATAACCAGTCTATAATCATAGAAATGTTTGGAATTCTATGTGTCTACGATACAATATGTAATTACTAGCAAAGACCTTCGTATGAAACTTGCCCCTTTCAATATACTTCTTAACAATTCGAATCTCCTCTTTACTTGACAGCGCCTTCCTGTCGCCGTTTATGCCTTCCATAATTCTCTTAATCTGAATTTACATAGAGTACAACCGCAATGCTATGTAGGTAAGTGTTTCTTAAACTAGGAATTCACTCTCATAATGACGGCATAAATTTGGAATCATTTAATAAAGCATAGGTAAATCAGTTTAAGGGGCAAATGCTAACACAAATGAGAAAGACTCAATATATGCGTATTTGCATCTGTACATACGCAGTTACCGGCAACGAGACACGAAATGTACTTGACCAAAACGCCACACGCGACGAACACGTACGGTATATTTCTTAGTAGTATCCTCTTGATATGATTCACCGTGAAAAAGGTAGCAAACTAAAAATTAGACTGCCATTAATTGGCTGGCTACAACACTCAGTCAAATTGTTTAATGCTACACATCACTCACCTGACTGAAACAATGGAGAAGCACAAAGAAGCTGCTGAGGAAGCGTTTAAATCTTAGGATGAATTTGTTTCCATACGGCCAGAGTCCGATCACGGAGAGTAGGCTAATAGTTAACCGATGGTAGTGTTGCCAATCTAACAATACGTCCATACCGTATCGCGGTTCAAATACGTCTGAACACCTGAGTAACCCCACCACCTGCGCGACCCTTCAGAGGTGAGTGGTAACTTTATGTCACCCGTCAGGGGTTGCAATTTAGGTGGCAAGCGTTGTTTATTAAAGGGGGACGGAATCATTTTCATGCCTGCTACTATACCAGCAGCCATTAGTCGATCGATCGAAGTCTGTAGCACCCGCTACGTTATCATTAAAAGGCACATCATTTGGAAAAATTACTGTACATTATCTTACTATGAGGGGATGGAAAACACCCGGATACTCTTTCATGCACTTCCGCACCACAACAGTACTCGAAGAAGGTGTTACTTTCGACTGGCTGGTCATGGAATGATGAAAGTTAGAAGCCAGAAAGGAAAATTAGATGCGCCTTGTCACAAATGAAGAAAGTGAATTGTTATAGAGATCGGAGTTTTAATAGGATTTGCATTTGGATTAGTGTTTGTTTATATAATAGGGAGTAGAGCGGAGAAATATTCCACCAACTACAGGCAAACCTATTTTTAACCTATTACTCTACATTTCGTTGAATAATAAACTAGTTACAAGGTATTTTGCTTATTTCGAAAGTGAAATGTCGGTGTTATTATCAAACAAAGTAGTGCTAATGTTGAAAGAAGTTGATTTCGTAATAAGTGTGAGCTAGCAGGCAATGGCAAATGTAAAGTTGACTTGGTTGCCAAATGTGACATTCCAGACACAATCAACGATATTATAAAGGTAATTGCATTGGTAAAACAAATTATTTCCTCTGACCGAGGACGGTTTCACTCATGATTGGAAAGCGATAGGATCTTGATTCGTCCAACAACATTAAAAAATCAACGAATGCGGGGGTGAATGGTTATTGCACAATACGAGTCCTAAAAGGTCACCGACCTTTCCCAACGTTTCCCGACGTTTCCCAACCCTGGTACGTCGATTGAGATAGATTGAACCCACAAAATTGAGATACAACGAAAAAGATATAGGTATCATACAAGAAAGCCAAGTTTTCATTCAAAGATATCTCGAGTTAACTCGCATTAGCAATTAATAATAAATTAACAATAAATTAGCGATTAACAATAGAGAAAACTTGGTGTGTGTGCTAGGACTAGCGAATCGAGTTTCATAACGTAACTCTTATTTTAAAACTGGCTCTCCACGCAGAGTCAATTGTAACATCGTGCACTTACTTTAATATTAGAATACATATATGAACATTTAATATTTTTACAAATTCATTTTCATCACCTTATTAACCTTAGTTTCAGATTTATTTAACGATGGAAGCCGCACGATCTTCAAAGCTTTGTGCAAGAAACCCTGCACGAGTCTCAATCCCCACAACTCATGTGAATTAAGCACTGCACCACCACTGTATTGCGTAGATTAATTGAAAGTGCACGAGGTACTGCATTTCGCACCAATTCCCCCTGGGTCATTCCGCGTCAACTGTCGAGCTTTATTCACACATGTTCGATGATTTTGATGAAAATTTTTGTATCTATAGTTCGCAAAGAGCCGATCGAAATGCAAAAATCAGTTGCTCGCTAACTCAAGTTTCTTTTTTAGTTACAAGGATTCAAAGTTTTAGGTCAATTTTTTTTCAATAATTTATATCTCGGTAAATATTACAGATAGCCATATCGTTCAGAAGCCAAAATGAAGAAAAGGAATTGAAGTTTGATAAAAAAATACTCCATTGAGAAATACTTGTTGGGAACAAATGATAATGATAAAAGTTTATAACAAATGCTTGCCATTTCCAAAGGGGATCTTCGATTTTGATAACAAAAATTGCTAACTGTTGTTTTAAGTCTCTTACAAACGTCCTCCAAAGAGGTTTCGGGAACACGACTTGGGGACCGAGTTATAAATTTTTATTACTCGGGGTACATACATTCAAAATGGCCAACCTGTTCAGTTCCTTACAGCATACCTGCCGAAAGACAATATGTCAACCCGTGGTACGCGTCCGCATCCAGATTATGCGAAACTAAAACATTATTTAATGCAGCCGATCGTTTAATTTACAAATCGAAAGAAGTTGTAAAAGAAAAAGGTATTTTGTCTCTGGCGACTCCTAGGTGCGAGAAACGTTTGACAGAGGAATTTATTAAACTCGTAAGAGAATTTTATGAAATCGCCAGACAAAATACCTTTTAACCTTTTAACCTTTTAATACCAAAATTTATAACTCGGTCCCCAAGTCGTGTTCCCGAAAACCCTTTGGAGGACGTTTGCAAAAGACTTAGAGCAACAGTTAGCAATTTTTGTTATCAAAATCGAAGATCCCCTTTGGAAATGGCAAGCATTTGTTATAAACTTTTATCATTAACATTTGTTCCAAACGAGTATTTCTCAATGGAGTATTTTTTTTATCAAACTTCAATTCCTTTTCTTCATTTTGGCATCTGAACGATATGGCTATCTGTAATATTTACCAAGATATTAGTGTAGATAATATTTCGCTAGATGTCTGAGCGTGATGAAGTTGTGAAATGATATTAGAGAGAGAAGGCGGATGTCCGATGATGTTAAAGAGAGAAGGTAGACATATAGCTATATTATGACAGTATCATGCGAGGATATCTGACAAACGTAACAGTTCTATTCACTTCTCGGTACAGCTTTATGAAAATAATTAAACTCATTCCTACTCAAATTCTAACACTGATAAGCAATATCCTCTTATTCAATACAATTATAGACTACCAAAGTTGCCAAGTGCATAGCCAGCACCCACTTAAACGAAACAGCTACAATTTGTTAAGCAAGTGCTACTTCAGGTTTTTTGTATACATGATTTCTAAACTTCGAATCTCACAAGTAATCAGTATTTGCTCAAAAAACTTTGGATCTTTCACTTTTGTAGTATTTGAATTACGTATCTGTTCGGCAAGTTTCAAATCTTTCACTGAAGTGGTTCTTGGGTACGTCCTTCTCATATTTTACAGTACAAATGTCTCGAATAAGAGAATTAATAGAACATATTAAGTGTTGAGCCTAATCGTAATATTATTAATTTAGGGGCATACTAGTCGTGGAAAATCAGTATATGCTTATCAAATTTCAAGCCTGTTGCTTAAGTGATTCTTAGCCTACACATTTGATAAGTTCCACACTTTTCACATGTGGCGAATGAGGAGAGGATGTATAACTTAAGCAAATGATTCCAAATTTGTTGGGCAAATATAAATTGCCAATAGATAAGCATGCCCTTGATTTGCACATAATTAGGTCCAACGCTTCATATATTACATTATACACACAAGCTGTATCCTCCTCCTTTTCATCACATTGTTGAAGTATTGAACTTGTCAAATGGGTAATAATAAATGATATGTTTATTTTACCGATTAACTAACAAAAAGAACTGAAATCCACCAAAACCATTAAAATGGAGAAAAAAACGCCAAACAGTTCGCCCCCGCCCCGACCCCCCAAGCTTCCAACCTCGTCAAAGTTATTTAAATATGATCAAAAATAGAAATGGATATCATTGGTAAACGAAAGTCAAGTTATAATTCAGATATAATAAATAACACACAAGAAAGTCAAGTTTTCATTGAAAGATACCTCGATTTATCTCACATCAGCAATGAACAATAAATTCACAATAAATTAGCGATTAACAATAAGATAAAACAATTGGCGTATGCGCGCTGCATTCGAGGCACTTGCTGTCGTAATATTGTTAGCAAACTTTGAAAGAAATATATACGAGACGAATTGAGAACCTCCTTTTCGATGTAGTATATAGTATATATGACTGAAATGCAAATGTCAGATTTATTAGGAATTCATATTGTAGTAAAGTCAATGTCGGGTTTAAATTAGTTTCTCATTGCTTTCTTACTGCGTAACGAAGCGGGCACACGCCAAGTTTTTTTTTATTACTGTTAATCGCTAATTTATTGCGAATTTATTGTTAATTGCTGATGCGAGTTAAATCGAGGTATCTTCGAATGAAAACTTGGCTTTCTTGTATGTTATTTATTATATCTGAATTATGACTTGGCTTTCGTTTACCAATGATATCCATTTCTGTTTTTGATCATATTTAAATGACTGACGGGGTTGGTGGATTGGGGTGTCGGGGCGGGGGCGGACTATTTGGCTTTTTTTTCATTTTAATGGTTTTGGGGGTAATTTACTTTCCACACTAGTGGGGTAAAGCGATCGATAAAATGAAATAAAATGCTACTTTCAGCACAATACACAGATCTTGCAAAGTGAACTTTCGCACCATGTGTTGCATAAAATAATATTCGATAGGATTAAAGGATAAGTTATATTTTTCGTTGAATGTATCCTACATTTTATAACTAAACATCCCCAACTATGCTTACTGAAAGGAAAAAAGCGCAGTAGCGTAGGACATTGTCGTTCTGACAATCTGAAACATGAATTCTCGATTAAACGATCCATACTAACCAATACAACCTGGCTAAGAGATAGAAATCGTGCGTACCATAGAGAAACCTTTGTAGCCCGGGGCGAATAAACTGTAAATATCAATTAAGACAGGTTTAATGCAATTTACCATACAAAAAGGTATTAACTTCCGTGTGGTAATTGAAACATTGTACCACGCGGTGTTGTACCTAGAATATTATAAATTTCAATTAAATTCCTTAATTAGTCCCTACAGAATAGTAATTAAGGCTTACAAGTTGTTAAATATGTCACCACTCGAGTCTTGGACACTTTGCACCATAAAGTTTACATAAAACATGTAACCAAGAATCCCAACACAGAACATCATCGATGTGAAACATTCGGTGAATTCGTGAGATACGAATGTTTGTATGCACTGTAGAAGAATGTTCTTCATAGGTGTTTGCCATGAAACGATTAGGTTTGCTTACAGTCCACTTACGCAAAATGTATATGCGCCCAAACTCAAGATGCCGAATACGAGAAGGATTAAGTAGGATGGTAGCAAGTCTTCCCTTAGTGATTTACAATATCTATGGGAGTTAGTGTATATTCCATTAAACCACATGGACTAGCTATCGAGAATTAATTTTTGTAGAACAAACTGAGCCGCGTGTCTTTCGCTGATCGAGAAAACTCAAATCGCAAATTTCATATTTATTATTGAAAAATTGTATTCTCCAAGGACTTTTTATTTACTTTCGACTTGTGGCTGAATATTGCACTCAATTTTTGTCACATTTAAGCATTGAAATTACATGAATGGTACTTGAAAGACTTGTAGGACTCAATTTAGTAATGTAGAAATAAGGATATCATTCATGAATTAATAACCTAATGGCTCTACAGTGAATGCTGACAACGTCTGCTATCATCACCAAATTACTGCTGTTCTTTGAATCGCTTACTCCGGAGGCACATAACAGTTTTTTGATTCTGTAACTGTAAATAACAATTGTATTTTATTGTTTGGAATTATTCGTCAAACACAGATTGATTACCTCGTCACTTCGAAGAGAGCGCAAGCATGTTGGATATAAACAATTAAAAGGGCTTCCGTAGATAAAAATACGAATCCTCCGACAATAATTATGCCATCAAAGAGGAAAGCGACTAGAAAAAAGTGTTTCTCCTGATCGACGAATAACTCGAACATAAACGGAAAGCTACGGTTGCGAGTTTGGTTCAGAGGCATCACTATATCTAGAAACACTGATGAAAATGGCAGAAGAACTAGGCATACTCCCAAAGGACAAATAAACACTGTAACAAATAACCAGTCTATAATCATAGAAATGTTTGAAATTCTATGTGTCTACGATACAATATGTAATTACTAGCAAAGACCTTCGTATGAAACTTGCCCCTTTCGATATACTTCTTAACAATTCGAATCTCCTCTTTACTCGACAGCGCCTTCTGGTCGCCGTTTATGCCCTCCAATATTCTCTTAATCTGAATTTACATATAATACAACTGCAAAGCTATGCAGGGAAGTGTTTCTTACACTAAGAATTCACTCTTATAATGACGGCATAAATTGGGAATCATTTAATAAAGCATAGGTAAATCAATTTAAGGGGCACATCCTAACACAAATGAGAAAGACTCGATATATGCGTATTTGCATCTGTACATACGCAGTTACCGGCAACGAGACACGAAATGTACTTGACCAAACCGCTACACGCGACGAACATGTACGGTATATTTCTTAGTAGTATCCTCTTGATATGATTCACCGTGAAAAAGGTAGCAAACTAAAAATTAGACTGCCATTAATTGGCTGACTACAACACTTAAAATCAGTCAAATTGTTTAATGCTACACATCACTCACCTGACTGAAACAATGGAGGAGCACAAAGAAGCTGCTGAGGAAGCGTTTAAATCTTAGGATGAATTTGTTTCCATACGGCCAGAGCCCGATCACAGAAAGTAGGCTAATATTTAACTGGTGGTAGTGTTGCCAATCTAACAATACGTCCATGCCGTATCGCGGTTCAAATACGTCTGAACACCTGAGCAACCCCACCACCTGCGCGACCCTCCAGAAGAGAGTCGTAACTTTATGTCACCCATCAGGGGTTGCAATTTAGGTGGCATGCATTGTTTATTATAGGGTGAAGGAATCATTTTCATGCCTGCTAGTATACCAGCAGCTGTTACTCGATCGATCGAAGTCTGTAGCACCTGTTACATTGTCGTTGGAAGGCACAACATTTGAAGGAATTACTGTCTATTATCTTACCATGAGAGGATGGCAAACACCGGGATACTCTTTCATGCTCTCTCGCACCACAACAGTACTCGAAGAAGGTATTAGTTTCGTCTAGGTGATCATGGAAGGATGAAAGTTGGAAGCTAGAAAGGAAAATTGGATGGGCCAAGTCACACAAATGAAGAGAGTGAATTGTTATAGAGATCAGAGTTTTAATAGGATTTACATTTACATCAGTGTTTGCTTTTATAATAGATAGTAGAGCGAAGAAATAATGCACCGACAACAGGTGAATTGTTTAATTTGAAAAACGTATTGCTAAGTGATGAAGCATCCCGAAACGATGCTCCAAAATCCCCGCTTCTTTCTCAGTTGGGTAATTTCATGCCAAATCGATCACTCATTTCCCGCACCATTTCCTATCTTAATGACAATTTGTGATCCTGTTTTCTATACCAGATTAAGGAGGGTTTAAGTCATTACTTGTCCAAATTCGAATTTAGACGGAAAGTACAAGCTTTCAAAAACTTCATTTTTTTTATGTTTTTAAGTTTTTTAAAGGTGTAATAAGACCAACACCTAATGCCGCCTCTGATATTAATTTTGGATCGTCAGGAGGCGGCGGGGAGGTGTGAAAACACTCTGATCGGAGTCTTTTGCTACAGCGTGACCGCCTTGTTGATTGCAGCGACGGCGGCTCGACAAAACCTAGCAACCACGAAATATAAATTCACGATCACATACGCGCTCGTCCTATTCTTGCACCGCATTCTCAAGGGAGACGACGAAGTAAGAAACCACGGCCGCCTACGAGAATTCGCGAAGCACCGGAGTACAGGGGTTAGCTCCTGGATGCCTCCTAGAATGGAGAGCACAGGGAGTTCCCCGGACACCCACCTTCGCTAGGAGAGTTCGGGAGGTACTCATGGACGCCCTGAGGTGAGGAGAGAACGGCCATGAGGCCGGTCGCCAAACCAACTGGGAGAGTACAGGAGGCTGTACCAAGCTTGCCAGATTTGGAAGGAATTCCTTCCACTTCCCATAAGGCTAGCATTGCCCCACCACCAAGACCCCCACCTAATCTGGCAAGCCTGGGCTGTACCCGGATGCCTATGCGACGACGTCTAGCCTATAGCCTAGTAAAGATACCCTACGATGGGGAGAGTTCGGCTGAGAAAGCCGGACGCCCGAATCTTGTACAAAAGATGGTTGCTATAAGTCGGGCCGCTGAGAGAAAGCATACGAGATTTCCCTCTCCCAAGCGCAGTCACTGCCACTTCCCTTGACACTTGGGTACGTCGCTGACCCAACACTACGAAGCGCGTGAGGGGAAGTCAGGCTACGGAACTCCCGAAACGTAACTGGAGAGGGTAAAATTCCGGCCGGGTCCGTCTGGCTACCCTCCCTCACCGGCTGCTTTCTCTCAGCGGCCCGACTTATAGGATTGTCCCTCGATGATTTTAAATTATATCGAGCCGAAATTACTTTCCAAGACAATCCAGTTAGTCACCTTTGTACCTTCCACCATGACCTCTCCTTAATAAAACCCCAATTTTGTTATCCAGAATTCTGTACAGGGTGATTCACTTGCTTTTGAATCGCCAATGATGGATATAGGCCGTTGAAAATTGTATAATTACACGGTGTTGAGTAATTTTAATATAAAGAAGTATTTATCGAGTCTTTTCCACGCACTGACATTTATTTATAATATTTAATTGTACCAATAATGGTAGTAATTGGAACTCGAGTGTGAAGGGGATGATTAAAAGGCAAGTGACTTACCCTGTACATCATTCCCAACCAATCCTCTCACAAAGGCTTTTTAAGGTTTAAGGTTTAAGGAAATATAAGATTTTAAGATTTTAAGGTAATTATTTACAAAAACATACTCACAAACGATTTCAATGATTTTGATATATATCATAGAGTGCGCTCTTCTGATCATTTTTATATGCATACATATGTAGGGGAAACTTATAGGAAAAAAGTTTGGCTCACTTAAACGCTGATTTTCTATAACCCAAGGTAGAGTAACCATTGACCATACCAAATAGTCGAACAATCAACACAAATCTTAACGTAAATATATCTGCGGTTTTGCGGCAGCATTCCAAATGCCTGTAGAGCGCTAATACAGATGTAACACAAACTTAAAACAGAGACCTAACCAAACCAGACAGTATGGCTCAATCTTCATGCTGCCAACTGCTCAATATGTTACAGTACAGCATCCGAGAAAATAGTTGCCACTATCTGCAAAACGTCCACCGAACAGAAAGTGAAATTTGGTAGCATGTACACCCGGTATGCATGACTTTTTAAAAGCCCCATTTTAGGGGTGGAGGCGTCCAGTCGCAGCCCCATAAAAAAGTCTTGCATACCGGGTGTACATGCTACCAAATTTTACTTTGTGTTCGGCGACCGTTTTGCAGATTGTGACAACTGTTTTCTCGGTTGCTGTACAATGCTTTTATGACAGTATTTTAATTAAGGCGATTGAACTATAAAATTAGAAGAAATTGTATACATTTGCCGTAGTCTGGGTTGGTTAGGTCTGGTTTTTAATTCTCTACAGATATCTGGAATACTCTCACAAGACCACAGCTATGTTTACGTTACGATTTGTCTTGATTGTTCGACTATTATACCGACATATAAGATCCGCCTTTAAGTGTGTCCAACTTTTTTCCTATAAGTTTCCCCCACATATATATGCATATGAAAATGATCAGCTAAAATCGCTCTATCACCTATACCAAAAACGTTGAAATTGGTTGTAAGTATGTCTTTATAAAAAATTATTTTTTTGTAAATAATTGCATAAAATGATATTCAATAAGATTAGAGGATGAATCATTCTTTTCGCTGAACATATCCTACATTTTATTACGATAACATCTCCCTCTATGCTTACTGAAGGGAAAAAAGCGCGGTAGCGTAGGACATAGTCGTTCTGAGAATCTGAAACATGAATTCTTGATTAAACAATCGGCACTCACGAATACAACCTGGCTAAAAGATAGAAATCGTGCGTACCATAGAGAAACCTTCGTAGCACGGGGCGAATAAACCGCAAGCATCAATTGTGACAGGTTTAATACAATTTACCATACAAAAAAGTATTAATTTCCGTGTGGTTATTGGAACATTGTACCACGCGGTGTTGTACCTACGATATTATAAATTTCAATTAAATTCCTTAATTAGTCCCTACAGAATACTAATAGAACGTACAAGTTGTTAAATATGTCACCACTCGAGTCTTGGACATTTTGCAGCGTAAAGTTTACATAAAACATGTAGCCAAGAATCGCAAAACAGAACATCATTGATGTGAGACAGTCGGTGAATTCATGAGATGCGAATGCTTGTATACACTGCAGTAAGAATACTTTTAATAAGTTTTTCCCATGAAACGATTAGGTTTGATTACAGTCCACTTACACGAAATATATATGCGCCCAAACTCAAAATGCCGAATACAAGAAGGATTAAGTAGGATGGTAGCAAGTCTTCCCTTAGTGATTTACAATATCTATAGGAGTTAGTGTATATTCCATTAAATCGCATGGGCTAGCTGTCGAAAATTAATCTTTGTAGAACAAACTGATCCACGTGTCCTTCACTGATCGAGAAAACTCAAATCACAAATTTCATAGGTATTATTGAAATATTTTATTCTCTGAGGACTTTTCATTTACTTTCGACTTCTGGCTCAATATTACCGTCAATTTTTATCACATTTTAGCATTGAAATTAAACGAATGGAATGATACTTGAAAGACTTGTAGGCCTCTATTTAGTAAGGTAGAAATAAGGATATCATTCATGAATTAATAACCTAATGGCTCTACAGTGAATGCTGACCACGTCTCCTGTCATCATCAAATTACTGCTGTTCGTTGAATTGCTTACTCCGGAGGCGCTTAACAGTATTTTAATTCTGCGACTGTAAATAAGAATCGTGTTTTAGTTTTTCGAATTATTCATCAAACGCAGATTGATTACCTTGTCACTTCGAAGAGAGCGCAAGCATGTTGGATATAAACAATTAAAAGGGTTTCCGTAGACACAAATATGAATACTCCGACAATAACTATGCCATCAAAGAGGAAAGCGACTAGAAAAAAGTGTTTCTTCTGATCGACGAATAACTCGAACATAAACGGAAAACCACGGCTGCGGGTTTGGTTCAGAGGCATAACTATATCTAGAAACACTGGTGAAAATGGCAGAAGAGCTAGGCATAGTCCCAAAGGACAAATAAACACTGTAACAAATAGCTAGTCTGTAATAATAAAAATGCTCGGAATTCTATGTTTGTAGGATAAAATATGTAATTACTAGCAAAAACCTTCGTATGAAACTTGCCCCTTTCGACGTACTTCTGTATAATTCGAATCTCTTCTTTACTCGATAGTGCCTTCCGGACGCCGTTTATGCCCTCCAATATTCTCTTAATCTAAATTTACATATAATACAACTGCAATGCTATGTAGGGAAGTGTTTCTTAAACTAGGAATTCACTCTTGTACTGTAAGATGTCAGGAGAAAGAGCGCCAGTGTAAGCAGGCGCGAACGACATGTAGAGCGAGACAGAGAGACGAACTGCGTCGTCATGCGAGAACGTGCGTGTAGGCATGGCCAAACGGCGTGACAAAAGAGTAAGACTGATTATTGAGAAGTTGCAAGGGTTGAGTGCAATAGTTGGACCTGGTAGGGTCAGTATTGCAGTGTGGTTTTGGATTGGTTCACCGAGTAGGGCGTAACTCAAGAAGTGCAACAATTAGGGCCTCAGAGGTGAGGATTGGAAGTTATAAGACTAGAAATGAGGGAAAGTGTCTCACGTGGAAGCAGTAGTATACGCAGTCAAAGAGTCGTCCAAGGGCTCCCGTTCAAATAAAGAAACATCTATTACGTTCTAACGAAACACCTCTACACTTATTCAAATCCCGCTGCCTCGTGGCCGGCAATCCTACATGTACTGACGGTAAAAATTGGGAATCCCTTAATATGCCATAGGTAAACCCTCCGTGGGAAAAGAATTTCTTAATGAAAACGTATAAAAATCAGATGGTAACACAAATGAAAAACAATTAACATATGCGTCTTTACATCTGTACATACGCTGTCATCGGCACGGAGAAACGAAATGTACTTGACCAAACCGCCACACGCGACGAATATGTACGGTACATTTCTTAGCAGTTCGCTCCTGGTATAATTCCCCGTGAAAGAGGCAGTAAGCTGAAAATTGGACTTTTTCCAATTGGCTGACTACAACACTCAGTCAAATTGCTTAATGCTACTCACCTGACCGAAACAACAGAGTAGCACAAGGAAACTGCTAAGGAACCGTTTCAGTCTTAGGACGACTTTGTTTCCATACGGCCAAAGTCCGATCACAGAGAGTAGACTAATATTTAACCGATGGTAGTCTTGCCAATCTAACAGTACGTCCATACCGAATCGCGGTTCAAATATGTCTGAGCATCTGAGCAACCCCACCACTTGGGCGACCCTCCAGAGGAGAGAGGTAACTTTATGTCACCCATCCGGGGTTGCAATTTAGGTGGCATGCATTGTTTATTATAGGGTGACGGAATCATTTTCATGCCTGCTACTATACCAGCAGCCATTAGTCGATCGATCGAAGTCTGTAGCACCCGCTAACATTGTCGTTGGAAGATACAACGTTTGAACAAATTACTGTCCATTATCTTACCATGAGGGGATGGCAAACACCCGATACCCTTCCATACGCTTTCGCAGCACAACAGTACTCGAAGAAGGTGTTACTTTCGACTGGGTGGTCATGGAAGGATGAAAGTTAGAAGGTAGGAAGGAAAATTAGATGCGCCAAGTCACATAAATAAAGAGAGTGAATTGTTATAGAGATCGGAGTTTTAATAGGATTTCCATTTAGATTAGTGTTTGCTTATATAACAGATAGTAGAGCGGAGAAATAATGCACCGACAACATGTGAATTGTTTAATTTGAAAAACGTATTGCTAAGTGATGGAGCATCCCAAAGCGATACTCCAAAATCACCGCTTCTTTCTCGGTTGGGTCATTCCATGTCAAATCAATTACTCATTTCCCGCACCATTTTCTATCTTAATGAAAATTTGTGATCCTGTTTTCTATTCCAAATTAAGGAGGGTTTAAGTCATTATTTGTCCAAATTAGAATTTAGACGGAAATTACAAGCTTTCAAAAACTTCAGTTTTTTTAGGTTTTTAAGAGCGCCCGATGTTCGAAAATGAAATAACGTTTTCGGGAAACTCTTGTTGATGGTAGTGCAATAAAATTTATTAAAATATCAAGACATCATGTATGTACAATAACATCTGGATTCACAAAGGAACATTCAGAAGATAAAAACTAAAATGCCAACGTGAATGAACTGGAATGCGAAAAAGCAGCAAACTCCTAACAAAAGTGAAGTATTCGGCTCTAACAATTGTGAATATTGAGAGGCTCGGAAATAAGTGTCCGCACTATCAAATTTGTGACAGCTCTGACTCGTAGGAGCTAATGCGCCAAAATATATAATTTCTTCCATCCCCTCTTGGTCAACAGGAAAGTGGAGGGAATCACTCCGACTCCAAGGAGGGATGCAAGACGCCGTGATCAAGGTGAAGGAAGCGGTGGCGAAAATTTGGCAACCCTGAAAGGGAGGCCGGGCTTTTCCGCCCCCGGATGACGCAGCAGCTCGCAGACACCCAAGCTACCTGGAGGCTAGCGGGACCGGGCTCGAGAAGGCGCACAAAGGTATTGTTATGCCACCGAGTATATGTCTGGAATTGTTTTTCATATAGGTTACCCGGTGCCCGTAAACATCCGTGATGATTAGTAGTTAGTTGTAAGTAATGCGATAAGTAAGCGTCACTCGCTTTGTTAGGCGAATATAAGTCAAGGATCGCCCTATGAAAACTAGCAAAAGTTATGCTAGCGAGAGCATCAAGTGCCGTCTATTCTTGTACTTCGACATCCAATAAATAAAACTTATTTTTAATCCGAAAAGTGTGTATCATTCATTGGAAGATTCCAATAAACCTTCTCAGGGCATAACAGTACATTAATGCGGGGTACGGAGGCACCTACGAGTCAAGAATCTGGCGGCCAGATGTGACGATTCCAAGGGTTTTATAATAGGGTGAAAGTAACGCAGAAAATACGGACTAAACCAAAATGCGGTAATAGTTCGAAGAAATGTGTAGCTACAAGCAATAAAATCGGCAAAGACGAAGCGAAGAAGTTATGGAAATTTGCCGAACTCGTGGCAATGGTCCGCGAGACTAAGTTCCCTTCCGGTTTCGTCGTAATGAATAGATGCCTAATTACAGAACCTACACGAATAATGTCCCGCGAATCGGGACCAAACATAGGTACTTAAGCTTTTTTAAAGGCTGTTTAAGGTTTAAAATTTAAGGAAATTTAAGATTTTAAGGTTTTAAGGTAATTATTTACAAAAACATATTCACAACCGATTTTAATGCTTTTGGCATATGTGATAGAGCCCGCCCTCCTAATTATTTTCATATACACACATATGTGGGGGAAACTTATAGGAAAAGAGTTAGACACACTTAAAGGCGGATTTTCTATGACCCAAGGTACAGTAACCAGTGACCATACTAAATAGTCGAACAATCAACACAAATCTTAACATAAATATATCTGCGGTCTTGCGACAGCATTCCACATACCTGTAGAGACCTAATGTAGATTTAACACAAGCTTAAAACCGAGACCTAACCAAACCAGACAGTATGGCTGAATCTTCATGCTGTCAACAGCTCAATATCAGGAGACTCGGTAGAATCTCGCGCCAAGTAGTAGTTATATATATACAGCGCGCGACTACCGAGCATACTTATTCCGAAGTGTAGCGGTTGTCGTCTGCTGTCAAACTTTCACCTCGATTTGTGAAAAAGTTATAGCTTCAAGAATTTATTTCTGAATTTGGTACTTTTTCGCTGATTTTTGTGAATCCAATGAGCCAAGAATCAAGCGAATCGGTTCAGTCGTTCAAGAGATATGGATTTCACCTCCTTATTTTACTCGCGGAAAGGGCAAATGCGGATTAAGATTCTTTGTTGACTATTCCTAAAAATGTAACTTTCACTTTCGCATACGAGATGGCATCATTGTGAAATGCTGCGTGCTGCGGAGATAATATGGCTGTGACGTGTTTACATTACCGACACATTGGTTAAGCCGGCTATGCCATGGCAGGTCATTTGTAATAACGGTATGTGACACTGTCCGACTTTATTCTTTTATTTCAGATTCCATACTTTATTTTTAGTTAATTAATAAAAGAGAACATTGTCCTTGCCCCTGTCCCTGTGATCTCTTGTGACTATTGAGAATTATGAAATGTCAAAAGTGTTAAGTGCGTAATTCACAAATCACTGTTCACTGTATTTGGTAAACGAGTGCTCATTATCAATAGCCAAAATTCTCAAGTGTCTAGCATATGAATCTTTTACCCAATAATTAGTTAGCAATTATTTATAATTTAAGAGAATGCTAGCTATTGGTAATCAGTAGTTGCTTACGTAGACTAATTTCACCACTTTAGGTTTGCACTCTGTCAGCTAGGCACTTGATAGTCAGGATACATAAAAAAGCTAGACTGAGAATGAGAGAGCTTGCATATATAGCTTATCAAATATAACTTGTGTAGGAGCGTAAAGTTAAGGAACTGTCGAGCGAATGACAGCGAATGAGAGCGAACGTAGAATGAATGTGGTGCGTAAATTAAAGAAGCTGTCCAAGGGGCAGCATCGAGGAGCGAATGTTATGAGAATGAGTGTAAGACGTGAGTTTGAGGGTGTCGTATGACTGAAATATGGGTAAGAGCAGTAGCGAGTGGTATGAGGAATAGATGGGGTGAGCGAGTGGCCGAACGCAAGCGAGTGTCCGAGCGTGAGCGAGTGGAATGGGGAACGACTGGAAGAAGTAAGGATGTCGCGAAGAAGTATGTATGCCTGAATTGTGGAGTGAATGTTGCTAAGTGGAATGGGATGCGAATGAGACCAGGGTGGCCTAAGAACGAAAGAGTGTGCGTATATATGTACGAGTGCTAAGGATGTATGAGGATGGATATAAGGGCATTTTGGAGCCAGGAAGTTCGGTTCAGAGGTGTCAGTTAAGAGTTCAGTTCAAGTCAGTTCAGTTAAGAGTTCAGAGGCGTCAGTTCAAAGGCAGCAGTTAAGAGTTCAGAGTCAGAGTCTATTGACCAGTAGAGCAATACGCGAGCTAAGTTAAAACCTGAGTAAGAAAGAGTGCGAGTAAAGACGAGACAAGCATTTAATAAAGAACAATTATTTAATAGAAACAGCACTTTAACGAAAATGTTATCTTTCAACCCTGTCCTCCCGACCCACAGTCCCTACACTTGTAAAGTATTAAGTCAAATCATTTACAATTTCAGTAGATTCTGGCTATTGATAATCTCTCCTTTGCTATTCTGAATGATTGTTTGATTTAACGTTTTAGTATTATAATATTAACCAAGCGATATGCTCATATGCAGCCTAATTTAGTGTAGTTGTATCGAGACTATCAAGTTTGTTGCTCAAGGCACGCTTCGGCTAAACAGCTGAATTGCTTAAGTGATTGTTGTGCTACGCACTGAACAATTTTCAGACCTTTAAATCAAACAAATTTCAGCACTTTAGGTTTGCGCTCCATCAGCTAGGCACTTGACAGTCAGGAATAACTTGTAAAGTATTAAATCAAATTATTTCCAATTTCATTACATTCTATCTATTAGGAATCTCTCTTTTGCTAATCTGAATCATTGTTTGATTTAACACTTTACAATTATAATATATAAACCAAGCCAAATGCTCATACGCAGTCTAATTTGTATCTTGGCTGTCAAGTTCATTGTTCAAAGAACGTTTCAGCTAAAAAACTAAAATGATGTAAGCAAGTACTAATTACCAATCACATGTCATTTAGGGATATAATAGCTATTGGGAATCAGTAAACAGGTGCTAATTATTATCAATAGCTATTATGCTTCTAACTTTCATCAGAGTAAAGTTAAAATTTTAAATTATATTAGACGAGTTGTAAATCTCATACTGTTTAACTTTGGAATATTGAATTTGTTAAGTGCAAGCTATATATTATGTAGGGAATTTATATTCTCACATTCAGCTCAATTTCTCAGATCTCCTCCTATGTGCATGATTAAGTTATAAATACATTGTAACATTAAAGTTACATTATGACATTAACATGCACATAGGTGATGGTGCATATTTGAACAGAAATGGCATTTGACATTTTAATAAAATTCTACTTTTAAATTTATTAATTAAACCAATGATAAATAATTAGAATTTTGATTGTCTTTATTGTAAATCATTAACTAACAAAAAGACATGAAGTCCGCCCAAAAACATTAAAATGTAAGAAAATGCGCCAAGTAGCAGTTGGACTTCCCCCAAAATTGAAATATAATAAAAAAGATAATAGATATCATACAAGAAAGCCAAGCTTTCATTCAAAAATACCTCGATTTAATTCGCAATAGCAATTAATAATAAATTAACAATAAATTAGCGATTAACAATAAAAAAAAATTGGCGTGTGCGCCCTTCATTCGAGGCACTTGCTCTGGTAATATTGCTAAAAAAACTTTTAAAGAAATTAAATTATAGTAAAGTCAGTTTTGGGTTTGAATCAGTTTCCCATTGTCTTTTTACCTCGCAAAGAAGCACGCACACGCCAAGTTTTTTTTATTGTTAATTACAACGGTAATTCATTGTTAATTTATTCTTAATTGCTAATGCGAGTTAAATCGAGGTATCTTTGAATGAAAGCTTGGCTTTTTTGTATGATATCTATTATCTTTTTTCTTATATTTCAATTTTGTGGGGAAATCCAACTGCTATTTGGCGCATTTTCTTACATTTTAATGTTTTTGGACGGATACTACAGTACAGAATCCGAGAAAGTAGTTGTCACAATCTGGAAAACGGCCGTCGAACAGAAAGTGAAATTTGGTTGCATGTACACCCGTTATGCATGACTTTTTAAACGCATCATTTTAGGGGTGGCGCGTTCTGTCGCAGCCTTATAGAAAGTCTTGGATACCGGGTGTACATGCTACCAAATTTTACTTTATGTTCGGCGGTCGTTTTGCAGATCGTGACAAATGTTTTCTTGGTTGCTGTACAATGCTTTTTTATGACAGCATTTCAAATAAGGCGATTTAACGATGAAATTAGAAGAAATTCAATACATTTGCCGTAGTCTGGGTTGGTTAGATCGGGTTTTTAAGTCTCTGTTACATCTGTATTAAGTCTCTACACATATCTGGAATCTTCTCACAAGATCATAACTATGTTTACGTTAGGATTTGTCATGATTGTTCGACTATTATATATCGATATATAACATCCGCCTGTAAGTGTGTCTAACTTTTTTCCTAAAAGTTTCCCCCACATATATATGTATATGAAAATAATCAGCTAAAATCGCTCTATAACATGTATCAAAATCATTGAAATCGGTTGTGAGTATGTCTTTGTAAATCATTATTTTTTTGTAAATAATTGCATAAAATGATTTTCAACAAGATTAGAGGATGAATCATTCTTTTCGCTGAACATATCCTACATTTTATTACTATAACATCTCCCACTATGCTTACCGAAGGGAAAATAGCGCGGTAGCAAAGGACATGGTCATTCTGACAAGCTGAAACATGAATTCTTCATTAAACAATCCACACTCACGAATACAACCTGGCTAAAAGATACAAATCATGCGTACCGTAGAGAAACCTTCGTAGCACGGGGCGAATAAACCGCAAGCATCAATTGTGACAGGTTTAATACAATTTACCATACAAAAAAGTATTAATTTCCGTGTGGTTATAGGAACATTGTACCATGCGGTGTTGTACCTACAATATTATAAATTTCAATGAAATTCCTTAATTAGTCCCTACAGAATAGTAATAGGACTTACAAGTTGTTAAATATGTCACCACTCGAGTCTTGGACATTTTGCAGCATAAAGTTTACATAAAACATGTAACTAAGAATCGCAACACAGAACATCATTGATGTGAGGCAGTCGGTGAATTCGTGAGATGCGAATGTTTGTATACACTACAGTAAGAATACTGTTAATAGGTGTTTCCCATGAAACGATTAGGTTGGATTACAGTCCACTTACGCGAAATATATATGCGCCCAAACTTAAAATGCCGAATAGAAAAAGGATTAAGTAGGATGGTAACAAGTCTTCCTTTAGTGATTTACAATATCTATGGGAGTTAGTGTATATTCCATTAAATCGCATGGGCTAGCTGTCGAAAATTAATCTTTGTAGAACAAAGTGATCCACGTGTCCTTCACTGATCGAGAAAACTCAAATCACAAATTTCATAGGTATTATTGAAATATTTTATTCTACGAGGACTTTTCATTTACTTTCGACTTCTGGCTCAATATTACCGTCAATTTGTATCACATTTAAGCATTGAAATTAAACGAATGGAATGATACTTGAAAGATTTGTGGGCCTCTATTTAGTAATATAGAAATAAGGATATCATTCATGAGTTAATAACCTAATGGCTCTACAGTGAATGCTGACCACGTCCGCTATCAGCACCAAATTACTGCTGTTCCTTGAATCGCTTACTCCGGACTCACATAACAGTTTTTTAATTCTACAACTGTAAATAAGAATTGTATTTTATTCTTTGGAATTATTAATCAAACACAGATTGATTACCTTGTCACTTCGAAGAGAGTGCAAGCATGTTGGATATAAACAATTAAAGCGGCTTCGGTAGACACAAATACGAATGTCGAGATGAAAATTGTGCCATCGAAGAAGAAAGCGACTAGAAAAAAGTGTTTCTTCTGGTCGATGAATAGCTCGAACATCAACGGAAAGGTACGGTTGCGGGTTTGGTTCAGAGGCATCACTATATCTAAAAGCACTGGTGCAAATGGCAGAAGAAAATGGCATAGTCCCAAAGGACAAATAAACACTGTAAGAAATAGCTAGTCTGTAATCATAGAAATGCTCGGAATTTTATGTCTCTAGGATAAAATATGTAATTACTAGCAAAGCCCTTCGTATGAAACTTGCCCCTTTCGACGTACTTCTTAACAATTCGAATCTCCTCTTTACTCGACAGCGCCTTCTGATCACCGTTTATGCCCTCCACAATTCTCTTAATCTGAATTTACATATAATACAACTGCAATGCTATATAGGGAAGTGTTTCTTAAACTAGGAATTCACAGTGAACTGACGGTAAAAATTGGGAATTGCTTAATATGCCATAGGTAAACCCTCCGAGAGAAAAGAATTTCTTAATAAAAACTGCTTAAGATTCAGATGGTAGCACAAGTGAAAAATAATTAATATATGTGTCTTTACATCTGTACATACGCTGTCATCGGCACCGAGAAACGATATATACTTCACCAAAACGCCACACCCCACGAATATGTACGGTGCATTTCTTAGCAGTAACCTCATAGTATAATTCCTCGTGAAAATAGCAGTAAGCTGAAAATTAGACTGCCTCCAATTGGCTGACTACAACACTCAGTCAAATTGTTTAATGCTACACATCATTCACCTGACTGAAACAACAGAGTAGCACAAAGAAGCTGCCGAGGACGCGTTTGAATCTTAGGACGACTTTGTTTCCATACGGCCAGAGTCCGATCAGAGAGAGTAGACTAATATTTAACCGATGGTAGTCTTGCCAATCTAACAATACGTCCATACCGTATCGCGGTTCAAATACGTCTGAACACCTGAGCAACCCCACCACCTGCGCGACCCTCGAGAAGAGAGTGGTAACTTTATGTCACCCATCAGGGGTTGCAATTTAGGTGGCATGCATTGTTTATTAAAGAGGGTTGGAATCATTTTCATGCCTGCTAGTATACCAGCAGCTATTACTCGATCGATCGAAGTCTGTAGCACCCGCTACGTTATCATTAAAAGGCACATCATTTGGAAAAATGACTGTCTATTATCTTAGCATGAGGGGATGGCAAATACCCGGATGATACCCTTCCATACGCTTTCGCACCACAACTGTATTCGAAGAAGGTGTTACTTTCGACTGGGTGGCTATGGAATGATGAAAATTAGAAGTTAGAAAGGAAAATTAAATGGACCAAGTCACATAAATGAAGAAAGTGAATTGTTAGTGTGATCGGAGTTTTAATAGGATTTGCATTTGGATTAGCGTTTGTTTATATAATAGGTAGTAGAGCGGAGAAATATTGCATCGGAAACAGGTAAAATATTTCATTTCAAAAGCTTATTACTAAGAAAAGATTAGCGTGATATACTTTGATGAGAATATAGAAAATGATACATATTTCTGATTCAATAACATGTAGGATAAAATTAACGTTACATTGTTCATGACTTGCTTGTTCTTTAGCTGGTTAGCAGAAAGTTAATAAAGAGTGTTTATGTTCGGTGTTAAAAGATAAAGTGTTTGTTGCCCAACCTTAGCAAAACATCTCATTTTGGAGCAGCTTGAATTCTCGATACACATATTAGATCTCACACCGTTATTCTATACTACTTCAAAACTTATTCATTGTTATTTACCTATTATTCTATATTCCGATGAATAATGAAGTTGTTACAACATATTTTGCTTATTTCAAAAGTGAAATGTTGGTGTTATTACCAAACAATGTACTGCTAATGTTGACAGAAGTTGATTTTGATAATAAGTGTGAACTACTAGGCAATAACAAATGTAAAGTCTACAGGCAGAACATTCCAGACACAATCAACAACATTGTAACGGTCATTGCATTGTTAAGAAAAGTTCCTTGGAGCTATAACTTTTTGATAAATCGAGGTGAAAGGTTTATAGCAGACGACAACCGCTACACTTCGGGATAAGTATCCTCGATAGTCGTGCGCTGTACTATATATACTACTACTTGGCGCGAGACTCTACCGAGTCTCCTGATTTCTTCTGATCGAGGACGGTTTCATTCATGATTGGAAAGCAATAGGATCTTGATTCGTCCAACAGCATAATGAAATCGACGAATGCGGGGGTGAATGGTTATTGCACGATAGAAGTGCTAGAAAGGTCACCTACCAGAGACGTTTCCCAACCCTGGTACGTCGGTTTTAATGAAACTTCCATATAATATAATCCGTCCAAAAACATTAAAATGTAAGAAAATGCGCCAAGTAGCAGTTGGATTTCCCCCCAAAATTGAAATATAACAAAAAAGATAATAAATATCATACAAGAAAGCCAAGTTTTCATTCAAAGATACCGCGATTTAATTCGCATTAGCAATTAATAATAAATTAACAATAAATTAGCGATTAACAATAAAAAAAAACTTGGCCTGTGCGCGCTTCATTGCGAGGTAAAAAAAGAATGGGAAACTGATTCAAACCCAAAACTGACTTTACTACAATTTAATTTCTTTAAAGGTTTTTTTTGAGTAATATTACCAGAGCAAGCGCCTCTAATGAAGCGGGTACATGCCATTTTTTTTTATTGTTAATCGCTAATTTATTATTCATTTATTACTAATGGCTAATGCGAGGTAAATCGAGATATCTTTGAATGAAAACTTGGCTGTCTTCTATGATATCTATATCTTTTTGTCATATCCCAATTTTGTGGGGGAATCAAACTGCTACTTGGCGCATTATTTACATTTTAAGGTTTTTGGACGGATTTCATATTTTTTTTTTTTTTAGTTAACGCTTAACAGCAAAGTCAATACGTTTTTTTAATTATTTACCAATGGTTTGATTAAAAAATGTAATAGTATAATTATATTAAAATATCAAGTGTCATTTATGATAAAATATGTACCATCTCTTATAATGTCACTTAACGTTACAATGTATTTATAACTTAAACATTCACATAGGAGGAGATCTAAGAAATTGGGCTGAGTCTGAGAATATAAATTCCCTGCATAATATAGCTCGCACTTGACAAATTCATTATTCCAAAATCTTTGGAAGTTTACAGCTTGCCTAATATAATTTAAAATTTTAACTTTAGTCTGTTGGAGACTCGAAGCATGATAGCTATTGATAATAATCAGCGTCTGTTTACTCATTACCAATAGCTAGGATGCATTTAAATTGCGCATACGCACTTTACCTTTGGTATATCTTGAGTGCCAAATGCATAGCTCAGGGAGCGCACAATCTAAACTAATGAAATTCCCTAAAGAAGTACTGATTACCAATAGTTATTGTATCTCTAAATAACATCCGATTGATAAGTATTCCTTGCTTACATCATTTTAGCTCTTTAGCTGAAGCGTTCCTTGAACAATGAACTTGACAGTGAAGATACAACTTAATTAGAGTGCGTATAAGCATTTTGCTTGGTTTATATATTATAGTAATTGTAAAGCGTTATGTCCAAAAATAATTCAGATTAGCAAAAGAGAAATTCCCAATAGTTGGAATGTATTAAAATTGTAAATGATTTGACTTAGCACTATACAAGTTATTCCTGACTGTCAAGTGCCTAGCTGATGGAGTGCAAACCTAAAGAGCTGAAATTAGTTTGAGCTACTACTGATTACTAATAGCTAGCATTCCCTTAAATTGTAAATAATTGCTAATTATTGCTTAAAAGATTCATATGCTACACAGTTGAGAATTGTAATTGTTGGTAATCACTACTTGTTTACCAAATAGAATCGTTTGTGAGTCAGGGACTTAAAACTTTTGAAATTTCACAATTCTTAATAATCACAAGATCGCAGGAACAGGTTTCTCCTTTCCGCACTAGTGCAAAGGATAAATTATTTCTGCATTAATGCGGTAAAGCGACCGATGGAATGAAATAATATATCACTTTCTGCACTCGCACAGTAACAAAGTGAATATAGGTTAGACTGCGGGAATCAGTCACTTTCTGCACATTACGCAGGCCTCGAAAAGTGAAATTTCGCAGCATGCGTTGCATAAAATAATATTCGATAGGATTAGAGGATGAGTTATATTTGTCGTTGAATGAATCCTACATTTTATAACTATAACATCCCCCATTATGCTTATTGAAAGGAAAAAAGCGCAGTAGCATAGGACATGGTCATTCTGACAAGCTGAAACATGAATTCTAGATTAAACGATCCACACTAACGAATACAACCTGGCTAAAAGATAGAAATCATGCGTACCATAGAGAAACCTTCATAGCACGGGGCGAATAAACCGCAAGCATCAATTGTGACAGGTTTAATACAATTTACCATACACAAAAGTATTAATTTCCGTGTGGTTATTCGAACATTGTACCACGCGATGTTGTACCTACAATAATATAAATTTCAATTAAATTCCTTAATTAGTCCCTACAGAATCGTAATAGAACTTGCCAGTTGTTAAATATGTCACCACTCGAGTCTTGGATATTTTGCAGCATAAAGTTTACATAAAACATGTAGCCAAGAATCGCAAAACAAAACATCATTGATGTGAGGCAGTCGGTGAATTCGTGAGATGTGAATGTTTGTACAGACTACAGTAAGAATGCTCTTGATAAGTCTTTGCCATGAAACGATTAGGTTTGATTACAGTCCACTTACGCGAAATACATATGCGCCCAAACTCAAGGTGCCAAACACAAGAAGGATTAAGTAGGATGGTAGCAAGTCTTCCCTTAGTGATTTACAATATCTATGGGAGTTAGTGTATATTCCATTAAATCGCATGGGCTAGCTGTCGAAAATTAATCTTTGTAGAACAAAGTGATCCACGTGTCCTTCACTGATCGAGAAAACTCAAATCACAAATTTCATAGGTATTATTGAAATGTTTTATTCTCCGAGGACTTTTCATTTACTTTCGACTTCTGGCTAAATATTGCCGTCAATTTTTATCACATTTAAGCATTGAAATTAAACGAATCGAATGATACTTGCAAGAGTTGTGGGCCTCTATTTAGTAATACAGAAATAAGGATATCATTCATGAGTTAATAACCTAATGGCTGTACAGTGAATGCTGACCACGTCCACTATCATCACCAAATTACTGCTGTTCCGTGAATCGCTTACTCCAGAGCCACATAACAGTTTTTTAATTCTGCAACTGTAAATAAGAATTGTATTTTATTCTTTGGAATTATTAATCAAACACAGATTGATTACCTTGTCACTTCGAAGAGAGCGCAAGCATGTTGAATATAAACAATTAAAGCGGCTTCCGTAGACACAAATACGAATCCTGCGACGATAATCATGCCATCAAAGAGGAAAGCAACTAGAAAAAAGTGTTTCGTCTGATCGAAGTATAACTCGAACATAAACGGAAAGCTACGGCTGCGGGTTTGATTCAGTGGCATCACTATATCTAGAAACACTGATGAAAATGGCCGAAGAACTAGGTATAGTCCCAAAGGACAAATAAACACTGTAACAAATAGCCAATCTATAATCATAGAAATGCTCGGAATTCTATGTCTCTAGGATAAAATATGTAATTACTAGCAAAGCCCTTCGTATGAAACTTGCCCCTTTCGATGTACTTCTTAACAATTCGAATCTCGTCTTTGCTCGACAGCGCCTTCTGGTCGTCGTTTATGCCCTCCACAATTCTCTTAATCTGAATTTACATATAATACAACTGCAATGCTATGTAGGGAAGTGTTTCTTAAATTAGGAATTCACTCTTGTAATAACGAAAAAAATTTGGAGTCATTTAATAAAGCATAGGTAAATCCACCCGGAGAAAAGAATTTCTTAATAAAAACCACTTAACATTCAGATGATAGTACAAATGAAAAATAATTAATATGTGCATCTTTACATCTATACATACGCACTTATCGGCACCGAGAAACGAAATGTACTTAACCAAAACGCAACACCCAACGAATATGTACGGTACATTTCTTAGCAGTACCCTCCTGGTATAATTCACCGTGAAAAAGGTAGCAAGCTAAAAATTAAACTGCCTCTAATTGGCTGACTACAACACTCAGTTAAATTGCTTAATGCTGCACATCACTCACCTGACCGGAACAACAGAGTAACGCAAAGAAACTGCCGAGGAAGCGTTTCAATGTTAGGACGAATTTGTTTCCATACGGCCAGAGTCCGATCACAGAGAGTAGGCTAATATTTAACAGATGGTAGTCTTGCCAATCTAACAATACGTCCATACCGTACCGCGGTTCAAATACGTCTGAACATCGGAGTAACGCCACCACCTGCGCGACCCTCCAGAGGAGAGTGGTAACTTTATGTCACCCATCAGGGGTTGCAATTTAGGTGGCATGCATTGTTTATTATAGGGGGACGGAATCATTTTCATGCCTGCTACTATACCAGCAGTCATTACCCGATCGATCGAAGTCAGTAGCATCCGCTAACATTGTTGTTGGAAAACACAACATTTGAACAAATTACTGTCTATTATCTTACCATGAGGGGGTGGCAAGCATCCGGATACTCTTTCATGCACTCTCGCAGCACAACAGTACTCGAAGAAGGTGGTACTTTCGTCTGGGCAGTCATGGAAGGATGAAAGTTAGAAGGTAGAAAGGAAAAGTCACATAAATGAACAGAGTGAATTGTTATAGAGAGCGGAGTTTTAATAGAATTTGCATTTAGGTTAGTGTTTGCTTATATAACAGATAGTAGAGCGAAGAAATAATGCATCGACAACAGGTGAATTGTTTAATTTGAAAAACGTATTGCTAAGTGATGGAGCATTCCGAAGCGATGCTCCAAAATCACCGCTTCTTTCTCGGTTGGGTCATTCCATGCCAAATCAATTACTCATTTCCCCCACCATTTTCTATCTTAATGAAAATTTGTGATCCTGTTTTCAATTCCAAATTAAGGAGGGTTTAAGTCATTATTTGTCCAAATTTGAATTTAGACGGAAAGTACGAGCTTTAAAAAACTTCAGTTTTTTAGGTTTTTAAGAGCGCCCGATGTTCGAAAATGAAATAACGTTCTCGGGGAATTCTTGTTGATGGGAGTGCAACGAAATTTATTAAAATATCAAAACACTATGTATGTACAATAAAATATAGATTCACAAAGGAACTTTCAGAAGATAAAAACTAAAATGCCAACGTAAGGAACTAGAATGCGAAAAAGCAGCAAACTCCTAACAAGAGTGAAGTATTCGGCTCTAACAATTGTGAATATTGAGAGGCTCGGAAATAAGTGTCCGCACTATCAAATTTCTGACAGCTCTGACTCGTAGGAGCTAATGCGCCAAAATATATAATTTCTTCCATCCCCTCTTGGTCAACAGGAAAGTGGAGGGAATCACTCCGACTCCAAGGAGGGATGCAAGACGCCGTGATCAAGGTGAAGGAAGCGGTGGCGAAAATTTGGCAACCCTGAAAGGGAGGCCGGGTTTTTCCGCCCCCGGATGACGCAGCATCTCGCAGACACCCAAGCTACCTGGAGGCTAGCGGGACCGAGCTCGAGCAGGCGCACAAAGGTATTGTTATGCCACCGAGTATATGTCTGGAATTATTTTTCATATAGATTACCCGGTACCCCTAAACATCCGTGATGATTAGTAGTTACTTGTAAGTAATGCGATAAGTAAGCGTCACTCGCTTTGTTAGGCGAATATAAGTCAAGGATCACCCTATAAAGACTAGTAGAAGTTCCGCTAGCGAGAGCATCAAGTGCCGTCTATTCTTGTACTTCGACATCCAATAAATCAGGAGACTCGGTAGAGTCTCGCGTCAAGTAGTAGTTATATGTATATACGGCGCGCGACTACCGAGGATACTTATTCCGAAGTGTAGCGGTTATTGTCTGCTATAAAACTTTCACTTCGATTTATGGAAAAATTACAGCTCCAAGGATTTATTTCTGAATTTTGTATTTTTTCGATGATTTTTCTGAATCGAATGAGCCGAGAATCAAGCGAATCGGTTCAGTCGTTCAGGAGATATGAATTTCACCTCCTTATTTTTCTCGTAGTAAAGGGAAGTCGGATTAAGAGTCATGGGATTCATGCAGAATTCCTAAAAATGTAACTTTCACTTTTTTCATACGAGATGGCAGCAATCCGAAATGCTGCGGGCTGCGGAGATAATATGGCTGTGTCCTGCTTACGTTACCGACACATTGGTTAAGCCGGTTATGCCATGGCTGGTTATGTGTCACAGTCCGATTTTTCAGATTTTATTTTTATTGTTTGTTTTTCAGGTTCAATTCTTTATTTCGTTAATCAAAAGAGCGTACTATCATTGCCCCTGTCCCTGTGATCTTGTGACTATTGAGAATTATGAAATGTCAAAAGTGTTAAGTGCGTAATTCACAAATCACTATTCACTGTATTTGGTAAACGAGTGTTCATTATCAATAGCTAAAATTCTCAAGTGTCCAGCATATGAATCTTTTAACCAATAATTAGTTAGCAATTATTTACAATTTAAGGGAATGCTAGCTATTGGTAATCAGTAGTTGCTTACGTAGACTAATTTCAGCACTTTAGGTTTGCACTGTCAGCTAGGCACTTGACAGTCAGGAATAACTTGTAAAGTATTAAATCAAATTATTTCCAATTTCATTACATTCTAGCTTTTAGGAATCTCTAGTTTGCTAATCTGAATCATTGTTTGATTTAACGCACACGCCAAGTTTTTTTTATTATTGTTAATCGCTAATTTATTGTGAATTTATTGTTAATTGCTAATGCGAGTTAACTCGAGATATCTTTGAATGAAAACTTGGCTTTCTTGTATGTTATTAGTTATATCTGAATTATAACTTGGCTTTCGTTTACCAATGATATCCATTTCTATGTTTGGTAATTTTTCAAATAATTTTGACAAGGTTGGTGGGTTGGTAGCCGGGATGGCGGAGGGGCGGGGAGGCGGACGACTTGGCGTTTTTTTCATTTTAATGGTTTTGGGGGGATCCCAATTTTGTGGAGGAATCAAACTGCTACTTGGCGCATTATTTACATTTTAATGTTTTTGGACGGATTCATTATTCCAAAGTCTTTGGAAGTTTACAGCTTGTCCAATATAATTTAAAGTTTTAACTTTAGTCTGTTGGAAACTAGAAGCATGATAGCTATTGATAATAATCAGCGTCTGTTTACTCATTACCAATAGCTAGGATGCATTTCAATGGTAGATTAGATAAGCTATACCCTCATACGCACTCTAACATTGGTGTACCTTGACTGCTAAATGCATAGTTTAAGAAGCGCACAATCTAAAGTAATGAAAATCGCTAAACAAGCACTGATTACCAAAAGTTATTATATCCCTAAATAACATCCGATTGATAAGTATTCCTTGCTTACATCATTTTAGCTCTTTAGGTGAAGCGTTCCTTGAGCGACGAATTTGACAGTCAAGATACAACTTAATTAGAGTGCGTATGGGCATTTTGCTTGGTTTATATATTATGGTAATTGAAAAGCGTTACGTCGAACAATGATGCAGATTAGCAAAAGAGAAATTCCCAATAGCTGGAATGTATTGAAATTGTAAATGATTTGACTTAGCACTATACAAGTTATGCCTGACTGTCAAGTGCCTAGCTGATGGAGTGCAAACCTAAAGAGCTGAAATTAGTTTGAGCTACTACTGATTACTAATAGCTAGCATTCCCTTAAATTGTAAATAATTGCTAATTATTGCTTAAAAGATTCGTATGCTACACACCCGCGCAGTGGCTCAGGGGGATAAGTGCTCGACCCGTAATTAGCGGGGCTCGGGTTCGATCCCAACACCTGTCATCGCTGATTTTCAGCACGTTCACGCACTGCGCGGGGGGTGGTTCAGATTCCACCTTAAAAATAGTAGGTCCACCCGGTATGAGCATAAGTTTGGTGTCCCCACCTGCCTTATGGACGGCTCATACAGGGTTTGGTATGTGAATGCAGGAGGTATTCCATACCCGTCGCAAACCCTAAGGGGAGTCGACGTTAATCAAGTGAAGAAGAAGAAGAAGAAGATTCATATGCTACACACTTGAGAATTGTAATTGTTGGTAATCACTACTTGTTTACCAAATACAATGGTTTGTGAGTCAGGGACTTAACACTCTTGAAATTTCACAATTAATAATCACAAGATCACAGGAACAGGTTTCTCCATTCCGCACTAGTTCAAAGAATAAATTATTTCTGCATTAATGCGGTAAAGCGACCGATGGAATGAAATCATATATCACTTTCTGCACTCGCACAGTAACAGTGAATATAGGTTAGACTGCGGAAATCAGTCACTTTCTGCACATTACGCAGGCCTCGAAAAGTGAAATTTCGCAGCATGCGTTGCATAAAATAATATTCGATAGGATTAGAGGATGAGTTATATTTGTCGTTGAATGTATCCTACATTTTATAACTATAACATCCCCCATTATGCTTACTGAAAGGAAAAAAGCGCAGTAGCATAGGACATGGTCATTCTGACAAGCTGAAACATGAATACTTGATTAAACGATCCACACTAACGAATACAACCTGGCTAAAAGATAGAAATCGTGCGTACCATAGAGAAACCTTCATAGCACGGGGCGAATAAACCGCAAGCATCAATTGTGACAGGTTTAATACAATTTACCATACACAAAAGTATTAATTTCCGTGTGGTTATTGGAACATTGTACCACGCGGTGTTGTACCTACAATAATATAAATTTCAATTAAATTCCTTAATTAGTCACAGAATAGTAATAGAACTTACCAGTTGTTAAATATGTCACCACTCGAGTCTTGGACATTTTGCAGCATAAAGTTTACATAAAACATGTAGCCAAGAATCGCAAAACAGAACATCATTGATGTGAGGCAGTCGGTGAATTCGTGAGATGTGAATGTTTGTACAGACTACAGTAAGAATGCTCTTGATAAGTCTTTGCCATGAAACGATTAGGTTTGATTACAGTCCACTTACGCGAAATACATATGCGCCCAAACTCAAGATGCCGAATACAAGAAGGATTAAGTAGGATGGTAGCAAGTCTTCCCTTAGTGATTTACAATATCTATGGGAGTTAGTGTATATATTCCATTAAATCGCATGGGCTAGTTATCGAGAATTAATTTTTGTAGAACAAACCGATCCGCGTGTCCTTCGTTGATCGGGAAAACTCAAATCACAAATTTCATAGGTATTGTTACGCACAGATAGATTAAGTTCATGTTGCGATTATGCGGCGTTATGAATTTGTGTTAGGTACGACAAAAGAGTGTATTGTGTTGATGCCCGAAGACATTGTGTCATCGCGAACGTCGCCGTATTTATTGTGTGTGGGTAATTATCACTACTTGTAAAGGATGCGTGAGGATCATGAGAGCAAAATGTCTTGATTTATTTGAAGTTACGATTTCCGTAGGTCGAGCCCCTAGTGCGCGGTAACGTGAAAACGTGCCGTGGCCTATAAGCCATTCGTGCTCAGGTGGAGGTTGGCTTTACCTGAGGCCGAGATTGACCTCATTAGGGAAGGTAAAACTTCCCGGGTTTTGAAGGTCCCGCGTGCACGGGGAGACCTTATGGTTGAACCGGGGCCGATAGGCTAACCCTTGTTGACGCCGCGGAAATCGACCTGTGATAAGGGTAATAGAATTAGGGACAAAGCCCCCCTCTTCAGGGCCCAAATATGTACATGGTTCGAATTGTCTGCACGCAGTCCTCAGTGATAACTCGGAAGCGGAATAGAGCGGATCGAGCGAACCGAAGTCGACTACAGGTATTATTGAAATATTTTATTCTCCGAGGACTTTTCATTTACTTTCGACTTCTGGCTGAATATTGCCGTCAATTTTTATCACATTTAAGCATTGAAATTAAACGAATGGAATGATACTTGCAAGATTTGTGGGCCTCTATTTCGTAATGTAGAAATAAGGATATCATTCATGAGTTAATAACCTAATGGCTCTACAGTGAATGCTGACCACGTCCGCTATCAGCACCAAATTACTGCTGTTCCTTGAATCGCTTACTCCGGAGGCACATAACAGTTTTTTAATTCTGCAACTGTAAATAAGAATTGTATTTTATTCTTTGGAATTATTAATCAAACGCAGATTAATTACCTTGTCACTTCGAAGAGAGCGCAAGCATGTTGAATATAAACAATTAAAGCGGCTTCCGTAGACACAAATACGAATCCTGCGACAATAATTGTGCCATCGAAGAGGAAAGCGACTAGAAAAAAGTGTTTCTTCTGGTCGATAAATAGCTCGAACATCAACGGAAAGCTACGGCTGCGGGTTTGGTTCAGGGGCATCACTATCTCGAGAAATACTGATGACAATGGCATGAAAACTAGGCATAGTCCCAAAGGACAAACGAACACTGTAACAAATAGCCAATCTATAATCATAGAAATGCTCGGAATTCTATGTCTCTAGGATAAAATATGTAATTACTAGCAAAGCCCTTCGTATGAAACTTGCCCCTTTCGATGTACTTCTTAACAATTCGAATCTCGTCTTTACTCGACAGCGCCTTCTGATCGCCATTTATGCCCTCCACAATTCTCTTAATCTGAATTTACATATAATACAACTGCAATGCTATGTAGGGAAGTGTTTCTTAAATTAGGAATTCACTCTTGTAACAACGGAAAAAATTTGGAATCATTTAATAAAGCATAAGTAAATCCACCCGAAGAAAAGAATTTCTTAATAAAAACCTCTTAAGATTCAGATGGTAGCATAAATGAAAACTAATTAATATATGCGTCTTTACATCTATACATACGCAGTCATCGGCACCGAGAAACGAAATGTACTTAACCAAAACGCAACACCCAACGAATATGTACGGTACATTTCTTAGCAGTACCCTCCTGGTATAATTCACCGTGAAAAAGGTAGCAAGCTAAAAATTAAACTGCCTCCAATTAGCTGACTACAACACTTAGTCAAATTGATTAATGCTACACATCATTCACCTGACTGAAACAACAGAGTAGCACAAAGAAGCTGCCGAGGACGCGTTTCAATGTTAGGACGAATTTGTTTCCATACGGCCAGAGTCCGATCACAGAGAGTAGGCTAATATTTAACAGATGGTAGTGTTGCCAATCCAACAATACGTCCATGCCGTACCGCAGTTCAAATACGTCTGAACATCTGAGTAACCCCACCACCTGCGCGACCCTCCAGAAGAGAGTGGTAACTTCATGACACCCATCAGGGGTTGCAATTTAGGTGGCATGCATTGTTTATTATAGGGTGAAGGAATCATTTTCATGCCTGCTACTATACCAGTAGCTATTACTCGATCGATCGAAGTCTGCAGCACCCGCTAACATTGTTGTTGGAAGACACAACATTTGAACAAATTACTGTCCATTATCTTACCATGAGGGGGTGGCACGCATCCGGATACTCTTTCATGCACTCTCGCAGCACAACAGTACTCGAAGAAGGTGGTACTTTCGTCTGGGCAGTCATGGAAGGATGAAAGTTAGAAGGTAGAAAGGAAAAGTCACATAAATGAAGAGAGTGAATTGTTATAGAGAGCGGAGTTTTAATAGAATTTGCATTTAGGTTAGTGTTTGCTTATATAACAGATAGTAGAGCGAAGAAATAATGCATCGACAACAGGTGAATTGTTTAATTTGAAAAACGTATTGCTAAGTGATGGAGCATTCCGAAGCGATGCTCCAAAATCACCGCTTCTTTCTCGGTTGGGTCATTCCATGCCAAATCAATTACTTATTTCCCGCACCATTCTCTATATTAATGAAAATTTGTGATCCTGTTTTCTATTCCAAATTAAGGAGGGTTTAAGTCATTATTTGTCCAAATTCGAATTTAGACGGAAAGTACAAGCTTTCAAGAACTTCAGTTTTTCAGTTAAATAACGTTCTCGGGGAACTCTTGTTGATGGGAGTGCAATGAAATTTTTTAAAATATCAAAACACTATGTATCAACAATAAGATATGGATTCACAAAGGAACTTTCAGAAGAAAACAATATATTTAAAAAAAAATGTGACCTACTTCGAAAACTAGAAGAAAATACGGATAAGCGCGGGTAAGACACACCAGTATTTGCCAGTAATATTTTACTTATATTTGCGCCGCCTCCGAAAAGTTGCAGAATATTTAGGCTTAATGCAAATTTCTGTATCCATGACAACAAGAAGTTATTTGTTACTTTTCAGGGCATTTTTTGTGTTGCTTGTTTTTTACTTTTCAGCTCTCTGGAACTCTGTCAGTTTGCGAAGTCGGTCACATTTTGTTTTAAAATATATGTTTTTTTATTTAATGCTTTTTAGTATAGGAAATCAATAAATTGATGATTCGTGGTCGATTTCATTTTGAATTTCATCGTTGCACTGGTGCAACAGTTATAGACGAAGAAATGTAGCCGAATTTGTTGAAGAAAGAAAAGCTTGTACATTCCGAAATTTATGCAAGCGGGTCTACCGCGAGAACTTCCCTTATAAGTTACCAATCGACAATCGAAAGTTCGGTGTTTATGCAATAACAGTTGTTAATGTTAAAGAATTTCGGACACATTCATATTGGGGATAAAGTGCGAGCATCCTCTATAAGATAGAAAAGGTTTCATGCCGATCAGTCCATCCATCTCGGAAATATCGCCGGACAAGTATTAAAAAAAAAAATACAAAATATAGCGGTCGAATTGTGTACATCCTCCTTTTCGAAGTCGGTAATAAGAACGAAAATGCCAACGTGAATGAACTGGAATGCGAGAAAGCAGCAAACTCCTAACAAGAGTAGAATATTCGGCTCTAACAATTGTGAATATTGAGAGGCACGCAAATAAGTGTCCGCTCTATCAAATTTGTGACAGCTCTGACTCGTAGGAGCTAATGCGCCAAAATATATAATTTCTTCCATTCTCTCTTGGTCAACAGGAAAGTGGAGGGAATCACTCCGACTCCAAGGAGGGATGCAAGACGCCGTGGTCAAGGTGAAGGAAGCGGTGACGAAAATTTGGCAACCCTGAAAGGGAGGCCGGGTTTTTCCGCACCCGGATGACACAACGGCCGCAGGCAGCCAAGCTACCTGGAGGCTAGCGGGACCGGTCTCGAGAAGGCGCACAAAGGTATTGTTATGCCACCGAGTATATGTCTGGAATTATTTTTCATATAGGTTACCCGGTGCCCCTAAACATCCGTGATGATTAGTAGTTAGTTGTAAGTAATGCGATAAGTAAGCGTCACTCGCTGTGTTAGGCGAAGTAATATAAGTCAAGGATCGTACTTGCTCTGGAAATATTGCTAAAAAAACTTTTAAAGAAATTAAATTGTAGTAAAGCCAGTTTTGGGTTTGAATCAGTTTCCCATTGCCCTTTTACCTCGCAATGAAGCGCGCACAGGCCATTTTTTTTTTATTGTTAATCGCTAATTTATTATTAATTGCTAATGCGATTTAAATCGAGGTATCTTTGAATGAAAACTTGGCTTTCTTCTATGATATCTATCATCTTTTTTGTTATATTTCAATTTTGTGGAGAAATCCAACTGCTACTTGGCGCATTTTCTTACATTTTAATGTTTTTGGACGGATATATATAACTACTACTTGGCGCAAGACTCTACCGAGTTTCCTGATTAGCAAAACACTATTCGACACGTATTTTTTTATGGCTGCTAAAATTCAGATCACAAAGGTGAAATTTGGGGCCAAAGTTGCGGGAAAAGTAGACTGAAATAATTATACATATGAATATCTCGGAAATTATTGGACATACACAACAATTATGTGTTGTAAAATTTCATCGCAAGATGCAAGAACTAAATCTGCTGAAACAAATCTTTGCTATAGTTGTTGGCTTTTTGTGCAGCTTAATTTTGATAAAAACAGTGCAATTGCGATCACGTTGAATATGCATGTAATATTAACAAAATATACTATCCGTCCAAAGGTAATAGAAAAGGAAAAAAATGCGCCAAGTAGCAGTTTGATTCCCCCACAAAATTGAGATATAACAAAAAAGATATAGATATCGTGCAAGAAAGCCAAGTTTACATTCAAAGATATCTTGACTTAACTCGCATTAGCAATTAATAATAAATTAACAATAAATTAGCGATTAACAATAAACAAAAACTTGGCGTGTTCGCGCTTCATTGCGAGGTAAAAAGGCAATGAGAAACTGACTTTACTACAATTTAATTTCTCTGAACGTTTTTTTGAGCAATATTACCAGAGCAAGTGCCTCGAATGAAGCACACACACGCCAATGTTTCAGATTAGCAAAAGAGAGATTCCCAATAGCTGGAATGTATTGAAATTGTGGATGATTTGACTTAACACTATACAAGTTATTCCTGACTGTCAAGTGCCTAGCTGATGGAGTGCAAACCTAAAGAGCTGAAATTAGTTTGAGCTACTACTGATTACTAATAGCTAGCATTCCCTTAAATTGTAAATAATTGCTAATTACTGCTTAAAAGATTCATATTCTACACACTTGACAATTTTAATTGTTGGTAATCACTACTCGTTTACCAAATACAATGGTTTGTGAGTCAGGAACTCAACATTTTTGAAATGTCATAATTCTTAATAATCACAAGATCACAGGAACAGGTTTCTCCTTTCCGTACTAGTGCAAAGGATAAATTAATTACGCCTTAATGCGGTAAAGCGACCGATGGAATGAAATAAAATATTACTTTCTGCACTCGCACAGTAACAAAGTGAATATAGGTTAGACTGCGGGAATCAGTCACTTTCTGCACATTATACAGGCCTCGGAAAGTGAACTTTCGCATCGTGCGTTGCATAAAATGATATTCGATAGGATTAGAGGATGAGTTATACTTTTCGTTGAATGTATACTACATTTTATTACTATAACATCTCCCACTATGCTTACTGAAAGGAAAAAAGCGCGGTAGCGTAGGACATAGTCGTTCTGAGAATCTGAAACATGAATTCTCGATTAAACGATTCAGACTAACGAATACAACCTGGCTAAGAGATAGAAATCGTGCGTACCAAAGAGAAACCTGTGTAGCCCGGGGCGAATAAACTGCAAACATCATTTATGGCAGGTTTAATACAATTTACCATACAAAGAAGTATTAATTTCCGTACGGTTATTGGAGCATTGTACCACGCGGTGTTGTACCTACAATAATATAAATTTCAATTAAATTCCTTAATTAGGCCGTACAGAATAGTAATAGGACTTACCAGTTGTTAAATATGTCACCACTCGAGTCTTGGACATTTTGCAGTATAAAGTTTATATAAAACATGTAAGCAAGAATCGCAACACAGAACATCATCGATGTGGAACACTCGATGAATTCGTAAGATGCGAATGTTTGTGTACACTGCAGTAAGAATGCTTTTCATAGGTGTTTGCCATGAAACGATTACGTTTGATTACAGTCCACTTACGCGAAATATATATACGCTCAAACTCAAGATGCCAAATACAAGAAGGATTAAGTAGGATGGTAGCAAGTCTTCCCTTAGCGATTTACAATACCTATGGGAGTTAGTGTATATTCCATTAAATCACATTGGCTAGCTATCGAGAATTAATGTTTGTAGAACAAACCGATCCGCGTGTCCTTCGCTGATTGAGAAAACTCAAATCACAAGTTTCATATTTATTATTGAAATATTTGATTCTCCGAGGACTTTTTATTTACTTTGGACTTGCGGCTGAATATTGTAGTCAATTTTTATTACATTTAACCAGTGAAATTAAATGAATGGAATGATACTTGAAAGACTTGTAGGACTCAATTTAGTAATGTAGAAATAAGGATATCATTCATGAGTTAATAACCTAATGGCTCTACAGTGAATGCTGACCACGTCTGCCATCATCACCAAATTACTGCTGTTCTTTGAATTCCTTACTCCGGAGTCACCTAACAGTTTCCGAATTCTGCAACTGTAAATAAGAATTGTATTTTATTCTTTAGAATTAGTCATCAAACGCCGACTGATTACCTTGTCACTTCGAAGAGAGCGCAAGCATGTTGGATATACACAATTAAAAGGGCTTCCGTAGATACAAATACGAATCCCAAGATGATAATCATGCCATCAAAGAGGAAAGCAACTAGAAAAAAGTGTTTCGTCTGATCGACGAATAACTCGAACATAAACGGAAAACCACGGCTGCGGGTTTGATTCAGAGGCATAACTATATCTAGAAACACTGATGAAAATGGCAGAAGAGCCAGGCATAGTCCCAAAGGACAAATAAACACTGTAACAAATAGCAAGTCTGTAATCATAGAAATGCTCGGAATTCTATGTTTGTAGGATAAAATATGTAATTACTAGCAAAAACCTTCGTATGAAACTTGCCCCTTTCGACGTACTTCTTAACAATTCGAATCTCGTCTTTACTCGATAGCGCCTTCTGGTCACCGCTTATGCCCTCCACAATTCTCTTAATCTGAATTTATATATAATACAACTGCAATGCTATGTAGGGAAGTGTTTCTTAAACTAGGAATTCACTCTTGTGCTGGGTCATTCCACGCGAACTGAGAAGCTGCATTTTGGCGATGTCAGGGATTTTGCTGAAAATTCAGTATGTTGTTCCTGAGATGACATAAGGGGGGGGGGGTCCGCCTCATCTTTTCCCCAGATTCGTCTTTGGTTGGAAAATACAGACCGCCAAAGTCGACGTTTTCGCGCATCGTCGAAAATAGACCATTGCGGGAAAATTTTTTCTGAAGAAACTATTGGTTGTATCGATATGATTCAAATTTTGTTTTACATGGGAAAGGCCGCTCTATGTAACTATATTTTTTGAATGGTTCGTAGATTAATTATTCAATGCAATGTAGATTAATTATTCAAAATATAGGAACGCGCCCGGCCGGTCGGGTTCCTGGTTAATTGTCTTTATCGGATACCTGGACCATTTTTGCCATTCCAAAGAAAACAGTTTTCGATGGACAAAGGTCCAAGGTACGTATTGAAATACATTTCAGATTCAGCGAGCGTTGCCTTCGATATTTTATTTAAAAATCAAAAGTTTATGCAAGCTTCTTGCATTGAATAATTAATCTACGAACCATTCAAAAAATATAGTTACATAGTGCGGCCTTTCCCATGTAAAACAAAATTTGAATCATATCGATACGACCAATAGTTTCTTCAGAAAAAATTTCCCAACGATGGTCTATTTTCGTCGACGCGGGAAAACGTCGACTTTGGCGGTCTGTATTTTCCAACCGAAGACGAATCTGGGGAAAAGATGAGGCGGACCCCCCCCCCCCCCCCCCCCTTATGTCATCTCAGGAACAACATACTGAATTTTCAGAAAAATCCCTGACATCACCAAAATCCAGCTTCTCAGTAGGCGTGGAATGACCCTACTGTAAGATGTTACGAGAAAGAGCGCCAGTGTAAGCAGACGCGAACAACATGTAGTACGAGACAGAGAGACGAACGGCGTCGTCATGCGAGAACGTGCGTGTAGGCATGGCCAAACGGCGTGACAAAAGAGTAAGACTGATTATTAAGAAGTTGGAAGGGTTGAGTGCAATAGTTGGACGGGGTAGGGTCAGTATTGCAGTGTGGTTTTGGATTGGTTCACCGAGTAGGTCGTAAGTTAAGAAGTGCAACAATTAGGGCCTCAGAGGTGAGGATTGAAAGTTATAAGACTAGAAATGAGGAGAAGTATCCCAGTGGAAGCAGTAGTATACGTAGTCAAAGAATCGTCCAAGGGCTACCGTTCAAATAAAGAAACACCTATTACGTTCTAACGAAACACTTCTAGCTTATTCAAATCCCGCTGCCTCGTGGCCGGAAATCCTACATGTACTGACGGTATAAATTGGGAATCGCATAATATGCCATAGGTAAACCCTCCGAGGGAAAAGAATTTCTAAATAAAAACGTATAAGATTCAGATGGTAAGACAAATGAAAAATAATTAACATGTGCGTCTTTACATCTGTACATACGCTGTCATCGGCATGGAGAAACGAAATGTACTTGACCAAACCGCCACACGCGACGAATATGTCCGGTACATTTCTTAGCAGTTCCCTCCTGGTATAATTCCCCGTGAAAAGGGCAGTAAGCTGAAAATTAGACTTTCTCTAATTGGCTGACTACAACACTCAGTTAAATTGCTTAATGCTGTACATCACTCACCTGACCGGAACAACAGAGTAACACAAAGAAACTGCCGAGGAAGCGTTTCAATCTTAGGACGACTTTGTTTCCATACGGCCAAAGTCCGATCACAGAGAGTAGGCTAATATTTAACCGATGGTAGTCTTGCCAATCTAACAATACGTCCATACCGTATCGCGGTTCAAATACGTCTGAACACCTGAGCAACCCCACCACATGCGCGACCCTCCAGAGTAGAGTGGCAACTTTATGTCACCCATCAGGAGTTGCAATTTAGGTGGCATGCATTGTTTATTATAGGGTGATGGAATCATTTTCATGCCTGCTACTATACCAGCAGTCATTACTCGATCGATCGAAGTCAGTAGCATCCGCTAACATTGTTGTTGGAAGACACAACATTTGAACAAATTACTGTCCATTATCTTACCATGAGGGGGTGGCACGCATCCGGATACTCTTTCATGCACTCTCGCAGCACAACAGTACTCGAAGAAGGTGTTACTTTCGTCTGGGCAGTCATGGAAGGATGAAAGTTAGAAGGTAGAAAGGAAAAGTCACATAAATGAAGAGAGTGAATTAGTAGAAAGATCAGAGTTTTACTAGGAGTTGCATTTGGATTAGTGTTTGCTTATATAACAGATAGTAGAGCGGAGAAATAATGCACCGACAACAGGTGAATTGTTTAATTTGAAAAACGCTTTGCTAAGTGATGGAGCATTCCGAAGCGATGCTCCAAAATCACCGCTTCTTTCACAGTTGGGTCATTTCATGCCAAATCGATCACTCATTTCCCGCACCATTCTCTATCTTAATGAAAATTTGTGATCCTGTTTTCTATTCCAAATTAAGGAGGGTTTAAGTCATTATTTGTCCAAATTAGAATTTAGACGGAAAGTACAAGCTTTTAAAAACATCAGTTTTTTTAGGTTTTTAAGAGCGCCCGATGTTCGAAAATGAAATAACGTTCTCGGGGAACTCATGTTGATGGGAGTGCAATGAAATTTATTAAAATATCAAAACACTATGTATGTACAATAAAATATGGATTCACAAAGGAACTTTCAGAAGATAAAAACTAAAATGCCAACGTGAAGGAACTGGAATGCGAAAAAGCAGCAAACTCCTAACAACAGTAGAGTATTCGGCTCTAACAATTGTGAATATTGAGAGGCACGCAAATAAGTATCCGCTCTATCAAATTTGTGACAGCTCTGACTCGTAGGAGCTAATGCGCCAAAATATATAATTTCTTCCATCCCCTCTGGGTCAGCAGGAAAGTGGAGGGAATCACTCCGACTCCAAGGAGGGATGCAAGACGCCATGATCCAGGTGAAGGAAGCAGTGGCGAAAATTTGGCAACCCTGAAAGGGAGGCTGGGTTTTTCCGCACCCGGATGACACAACGGCCGCAGGCAGCCAAGCTACCTGGAGGCTAGCGGGACCGGTCTCGAGAAGGCGCACAAAGGTATTGTTATGCCACCGAGTATATGTCTGGAATTATTTTTCATATAGGTTACCCGGTGCCCCTAAACATCCGTGATGATTAGTAGTTAGTTGTAAGTAATGCGATAAGTGAGCGTCACTCGCTGTGTTAGGCGAAGTAATATAAGTCAAGGATCGTACTTGCTCTGGAAATATTGCTAAAAAAACTTTTAAAGAAATTAAATTGTAGTAAAGCCAGTTTTGGGTTTGAATCAGTTTCCCATTGCCCTTTTACCTCGCGATGAAGCGCGCACAGGCCAATTTTTGATGTTGTTAATCGCTAATTTATTATTAATTACTAATGCGAATTAAATCGAGGTATCTTCGAATGAAAACTTGGCTTTCTTCTATGATATCTATCATCTTTTTTGTTATATTTTAATTTTGTGGAGAAATCCAACTGCTACTTGGCGCATTTTCTTACATTTTAATGTTTTTGGACGGATATATATAACTACTACTTGGCGCAAGACTCTACCGAGTTTCCTGATTAGCAAAACACTATTCGACACGTATTTTTTTATGGCTGCTAAAATTCAGATCACAAAGGTGAAACTTGGGGCCAAAGTTGTGGGAAAAGTAGACTGAAATAATTATACATATGAATATCTCGGAAGTTATTAGACATACACAACAATTATGTGTTGTAAAATTTCATCGCAAGATGCAAGAACTAAATCTGCTGAAACAAATCTTTGCTATAGTTGTTGGCTTTTTGTGCAGCTTAATTTTGATAAAAACAGTGCAATTGCGATCACGTTGAATATGCATGTAATATTAACAAAATATACTATCCGTCCAAAGGTAATAAAAAAGGAAAAAAATTCGCCAAGTAGCAGTTTGATTCCCCCACAAAATTGAGATATAACAAAAAAGATATAGAGATCATGCAAGAAAGCCAAGTTTTCATTCAAAGATATCTTGATTTAACTCGCATTAGCAATTAATAATAAATTAACAATAAATTAACGATTAACAATAAACAAAAACTTGGCGTGTGCGCGCTTCATTGCGAGGTAAAAAGGCAATGAGAAACTGATTTGAACCTAACACTGACTTTACTACAATTTAATTTCTCTGAACATTTTTTTGAGCAATATTACCAGAGCAAGTGCCTCGAATGAAGCATACACACGCCAATGTTTCAGATTAGCTAAAGAGAGACTCCCAATAGCTGGAATGTATTGAAATTGTGGATGATTTGACTTAACACTATACAAGTTATTCCTGACTGTCAAGTGCCTAGCTGATGGAGTGCAAATCTAAAGAACTCAAATTAGTTTGAGCTGCTACTAATTACTGATAGCTAGCATTCCCTTAAATTGTAAATAATTGCTAATTACTGCTTAAAAGATTCATATTCTACACACTTGACAATTTTAATTGTTGGTAATCACTACTCGTTTACCAAATACAATGGTGTAAGCTTCTTTCTTTTGTCGTTTTGTCTAGGATGCTCCTAAGGGGGGCACGTGAGTGATTTCCTTTGTTGATTGGGATGGTGGGAATATTGACTTCGATATCAATGCCGATGTTACGTATTGTCATTTATTGCCATAAATCGAGCCCACAATTCAGCCAGTCCCACGGCTATCATAAGTGGCCGCAACCCCTGTATGACACGGATCCTTTTGTGCCTCCTTACTTTTATTATTGCGCGTTATTGCGAATCACACTTCGCTCAGCTCACGCTACGAACACGACTGCGACTGAGGCCCCGTAGCGGTTCTTACGCACGCTGCGCCCCCTAGCTCGTTGTCTCCGCACACGACACTCCTCTGTCTCTTGTACGCTTACAATGGTTTGTGAGTCAGGAACTTAACATTTTTGAAATGTCATAATTCTTAATAATTACAAGATCACAGGAACAGGTTTCTCCTTTCCGCACTAGTGCAAAGGATAAATTAATTACGCCTTAATGCGGTAAAGCGACCGATGGAATGAAATAAAATATTACTTTCTGTACTCGTACAGTAACAAAGTGAATATAGGTTAGACTGCGGAAATCAGTCACTTTCTGCACATTATACAGGCCTCGGAAAGTGAACTTTCGCATCCTACGTTGCATAAAATGATATTCGATAGGATTAGAGGATGAGTTATACTTTTCGTTGAATTTATCTTACATTTTATTACTATAACATCTCCCACTATGCTTACTGAAAGGAAAAAAGCGCGGTAGCGTAGGACATAGTCGTTCTGAGAATCTGAAACATGAATTCTCGATTATATGATTCAAACTAACGAATACAACCTGGCTAAGAGATAGAAATCGTGCGTACCAAAGAGAAACCTGTGTAGCCCGGAGCGAATAAACTGCAAACATCAATTGAAACAGGTTTAATACAATTTGCCATACAAAAAAGTATTAATTTCCGTGTGGTTATTGGAACATTGTACCACGCAGTGTTGTACCTACAATATTATAAATTTTAATTAAATTCCTTAATTAGTCCATAAAGAATATTAATAGGACTTACAAGTTGTTAAATATGTCACTACTCGAGTCTTGGATATTTTGCGCCATAACGTTTACATAAAACATGTAAGCAAGAATCGCAACACAGAACATCATCGATGTGGAACACTCGATGAATTCGTGAGATGCGAATGTTTGTCTGCACTGCAGTAAGAATGCTCTTCATAGGTGTTTGCCATGAAACGATTACGTTTGATTACAGTCCACTTACGCGAAATATATATACGCTCAAACTCAAGATGCCGAATACAAGAAGGATTAAGTAGGATGGTAGCAAGTCTTCCTTTAGTGATTTACAATATCTATGGGAGTTAGTGTATATTCCATTAAGTCACATTGGCTAGCTATCGAGAATTAATGTTTGTAGAACAAACCGATCCGCGTGTCCTTCGCTGATTGAGAAAACTCAAATCACAAGTTTCATATTTATTATTGAAATATTTGATTATCCGAGGACTTTTTATTTACTTTCGACTTGTGGCTGAATATTGCAGTCAATTTTTATCACATTTAACCAGTGAAATTAAATGAATGGAATGATGCTTGAAAGACTTGTAGGACGCTCTTTAGTAATGTAGAAATAAGGATATCATTCATGAGTTAATAACCTAATGGCTCTACAGTGAATGCTGACCACGTCTGCTATCATCACCAAATTACTGCTGTTCTTTGAATTCCTTACTCCGGAGGCACCTAACAGTTTCCGAATTCTGCAACTGTAAATAAGAATTGTATTTTATTCTTTAGAATTAGTCATCAAACGCCGACTGATTACCTTGTCACTTCGAAGAGAGCGGAAGCATGTTGGATATAAACAATTAAAAGGGCTTCCGTAGATACAAATACGAATCCCAAGATGATAATCATGCCATCAAAGAGGAAAGCAACTAGAAAAAAGTGTTTCGTCTGATCGACGAATAACTCGAACATAAACGGAAAATCACGGCTGCGGGTTTGATTCAGAGGCATAACTATATCTAGAAACACTGATGAAAATGGCAGAAGAGCCAGGCATAGTCCCAAAGGACAAATAAACACTGTAACAAATAGCCAATCTATAATCATAGAAATGCTCGGAATTCTATGTTTGTAGGATAAAATATGTAATTACTAGCAAAAACCTTCGTATGAAACTTGCCCCTATCGACGTACTTCTTAACAATTCGAATCTCGTCTTTACTCGATAGCGCCTTCTGGTCACAGCTTATGCCCTCCAATATTCTCTTAATCTGAATTTATATATAATACAACTGCAATGCTATGTAGGGAAGTGTTTCTTAAACTAGGAATTCACTCTTGTACTGGGTCATTCCACGCGAACTGAGAAGCTGCATTTTGGTGATATCAGGTATTTTGCTGAAAATTCAGTACGGGTTCCTGGTTAATTGTCTTTATCGGATACCTGGACCATTTTTGCCATTCCAAAGAAAACAGTTTTCGATGGACAAAGGTCCAAGGTACGTATTGAAATACATTTCAGATTCAGCGAGCGTTGCCTTCGATATTTTATTTAAAAATCAAAAGTTTATGCAAGTTTCTTGCATTGAATAATTAATCTACGAACCATTCAAAAAATATAGTTACATAGAGCGGCCTTTCCCATGTAAAACAAAATTTGAATCATATCGATACGACCAATAGTTTCTTCAGAAAAAATTTTCCAACAATGGTCTATTTTCGTCGATGCGCGAAAACGTCGACATTGGCGGTCTGTATTTTCCAACCGAAGACGAAACTGGGGAAACGATGAGGCGACCCCCCCCCCTCCCTTATGTCATCTCAGGAACAACATACTGAATTTTCAGAAAAATCCCTGACATCACCAAAATCCAGCTTCTCAGTAGGCGTGGAATGACCCTACTGTAAGATGTTAGGAGAAAGAGCGCCAGTGTAAGCAGTAGTATACGTAGTCAAAGAATCGTCCAAGGGCTACCGTTCAAATAAAGAAACACCTATTACGTTCTAACGAAACACTTCTAGCTTATTCAAATCCCGCTGCCTCGTGGCCGGAAATCCTACATGTACTGACGGTATAAATTGGGAATCGCATAATATGCCATAGGTAAACCCTCCGAGGGAAAAGAATTTCTAAATAAAAACGTATAAGATTCAGATGGTAAGACAAATGAAAAATAATTAACATGTGCGTCTTTACATCTGTACATACGCTGTCATCGGCATGGAGAAACGAAATGTACTTGACCAAACCGCCACACGCGACGAATATGTCCGGTACATTTCTTAGCAGTTCCCTCCTGGTATAATTCCCCGTGAAAAAGGCAGTAAGCTGAAAATTAGACTTTCTCTAATTGGCTGACTACAACACTCAGTTAAATTGCTTAATGCTGCACATCACTCACCTGACCGGAACAACAGAGTAACACAAAGAAACTGCCGAGGAAGCGTTTCAATCTTAGGACGACTTTGTTTCCATACGGCCAAAGTCCGATCACAGAGAGTAGGCTAATATTTAACCGATGGTAGTCTTGCCAATCTAACAATACGTCCATACCGTATCGCGGTTCAAATACGTCTGAACACCTGAGCAACCCCACCACATGCGCGACCCTCCAGAGTAGAGTGGCAACTTTATGTCACCCATCAGGAGTTGCAATTTAGGTGGCATGCATTGTTTATTAAAGAGGGTTGAAATCATTTTCATGCCTGCTACTATACCAGCAGCTATTACTCGATCGATCGAAGTCTGTAGCACCCGCTAACATTATCGTTGGAAGTCACAACATTTGAAGAAATTACTGTCCATTATCTTACCATGTGGGGGTGGCAAACACCCGGATACTCTTTCATGCACTCTCGCAGCGCAACAGTACTCGAAGAAGGTGTCACTTTCGTCTGGGTGGTCGTGGAAGAATGAAAGTTAGAAGGTAGAAAGGAAAATTAGATGCGCCAAGTCACATAAATGAAGAGAGTGAATTATTAGAAAGATCGGAGTTTTACTAGGAGTTGCATTTGGATTAGTGTTTGCTTATATAACAGATAGTAGAGCGGAGAAATAATGCACCGACAACAGGTGAAATGTTTAATTTGAAAAACGTATTGCTAAGTGATGGAGCATTCCGAAGCGATGCTCCAAAATCACCGCTTCTTTCTCGGTTGGGTCATTTCGCCGATGATGGATATAGGCCGCGGAAATTTTCGGAGTATCGGCCTTCGAACTCCCAGACGGGTCCGTGCAATCCCCGGTGCGCGAGCACGCGACCTCGCGATGTGGAAGTCACCACACACGCCCGGGCGCCGGGGTCCAGGCCTCGCGTTCTTCGGCCGCTCCTAATTCATTCCCATCCAGAACGCGCTGGCCGCGATCAGAGGAGGGCACACCTCCAACGCACACGACCGGTCACGGAGGGGAGAGATCGCCTTCCGAGGGGGGGTTTCCGTTCCGATTGTTCGTAGAATCAATCGACCACCCGTCGATCTCTCTCACACCCGCGCGCTCGATGGAGGCCCCCATTACGCGTGGACCCGAGTTTATCGAGATCGCCAACTTCGCAGAGTGCGCAGGGCTGGAAAAGGAGGCAGTCGGCCGCTTGAGTCAATCCCATACTCGCCTAGTAGACGATACCAGGAGGTCGTCTTTTGTTCAAAAGTTCCCTGCTCTCCGTCCGTCGGGTGTCCATGTCAGCCTCTGGCCCCGAGCTCGTCTGGAATCCTGCGCTGGCGAGGGCACTAATGTGAGGAACGCCCGCGTCACGAGAATCCCCCGAGTCCGAGGAGCGCGCAAAATGTCTCCCTGTTGTTGCGACTGAAGCGCGGTGACGCGGTAAGCCTACGCAGTTGCCCTACACGTCGCCTAGCCTCTACGCCCGATTTGCAGGGTTTTTACCCCCCCCCCCCCCGTCCTGCCACTCCCCCGCCCTATACCGTCCGGAGACGGACGGTTCGCAGACGGGGCGGATCGTGGGAGAGCCAGACAGGGTACCCACGAGTCAAAAACGCGAGCGAATGACTACGGGGACCTCGTCAGCCCTCGCCCCCTTCCGGAGGTGAGATCGTTCCAGGGTTGAGGAAGTACGCGCAAGGCGTCAGCCCCCCCCCTTTCCGGAAATCGTTGCATCGTTCCGAGTTGACGCGTTGAGCCCCCGCGTTCTCGCCGTTCTTTAGAAAAGGAAACGAGAAGAGAGAGAGAACCCAAATTCTAGTCTTGTCATCGCTAATGGGCCCATTTTAGGGGTGGGCGTCTCCTGTCGCAGCCCCATAAAAAAGTCTTGTATACCGGATGTACATGCTACCAAATTTTACTTTGTGTGTCGGCAGCCGTTTTGCAGATTGTGACAACTGTTTTCTCGGTTGCTGTACAATGTTTTTATGACAGTATTTTAAATAAGGCGATTTAAGTATAAAATTAGAAGAAATTGTATACATTTGCCGTAGTCTGGGTTGGTTAGTTCTGGTTTTTAAGTCTCTGATACATCTGTAATAATAAATCTCTACAGATATTTGGAATGCTCTCACAAGACCATAACTATGTTTACGTTACGATTTGTCTTGATTGTTCGACTATTATATATCGATATATAAGATCCGCCTTTAAGTGTGTCTAACTTTTTTCCTATAAGCTTCCCCCACATATACATGTTTATGAAAATGATCAGCTAAAATCGCTCTATAACATATACCAAAATCATTGAAATCGGTTGCGAGTGTGGCTTTGTAAATAATAATTTTTTTGTAAATAATTGCATAAAATGATATTCAATAGGATTAGAGGATGAATCATTCTTTTCGCTGAACATATCCTACACTTTATTACTATAACATCTCTCACTATGCTTACTGAAGGGAAAATAGCGCAGTAGCAAAGGACATGGTCATTCTGACAAGCTGAAACATGAATTCTTGATTAAACAATCGGCACTCACGAATACAACCTGGCTAAAAGATAGAAATCGTGCGTACCATAGAGAAACCTTCGTAGCACGGGGCGAATAAACCACAAGCATCAATTGTGACAGGTTTAATACAATTTACCATACAAAAAAGTATTAATTTCCGTGTGGTTGTTGGAACATTGTACCACGCGGTGTTGTACCTACAATATTATAAATTTCAATGAAATTCCTTAATTAGTCCCTACAGAATAGTAATAGGACTTACAAGTTGTTAAATATGTCACCACTCGAGTCTTGGACATTTTGCAGCATAAAGTTTACATAAAACATGTAGCCAAGAATCGCAAAACAGAACATCATTGATGTGAGGCAGTCGATGAATTCGTGAGATGCGAATGCTTGTATGCACTGCAGTAAGAATGCTCTTAATAAGTGTTTCCCATGAAACGATTAGGTTTGATTACAGTCCACTTACGCGAAATATATATGCGCCCAAACTCAAGATGCCGAATACAAGAAGGATTAAGTAGGATGGTAGCAAGTCTTCCCTTAATGATTTACAATATCTATAGGAGTTAGTGTATATTCCGTTAAACCACATGGACTAGCTATCGAGAATCAATTTTTATAGAACAAACCGATTCGTGTATCCTTTGTTGATAGAGAAAACTCAAATCACAAGTTTCATAGTTATTATTGAAATATTTTATTGTTCGAGAACTTTTTATTTACTTTCGGCTGAATATTGTAGTGAATTTTTATCACATTTAAACATTGAAATTAAATGAATGGAATGATAGTGGAAAGACTTGTGGGCCTCTATTTAGTAATGTAGAAATAAGGATATCATTCATGAATTAATAACCTAATGGCTCTACAGTGAATGCTGACCACGTCTCCTGTCATCATCAAATTACTGCTGTTCGTTGAATCGCTTACTCCGGAGGCGCTTAACAGTGTTTTAATTCTGCGACTGTAAATAAGAATCCTGTTTTAGTTTTCAAATTATTCATCAAACGCAGATTGATTACCTTGTCACTTCGAAGAGAGCGCAAGCATGTTGAATATAAACAATTAAAAGGGCTTCTGTAGACAAAAATACGAATCCCAAGATGATAATCATGCCATCAAAGAGGAAAGCAACTAGAAAAAAGTGTTTCGTCTGATCGACGAATAACTCGAACATAAACGGAAAATCACGGCTGCGGGTTTGATTCAGAGGCATCACTATATCTAGAAACACTGGTGAAAATGGCAGAAGAACTAGGCATAGTCCCAAAGGACAAATAAACACTGTAACAAATAACTAGTCTGTAATAATGAAAATGCTCGGAATTCAATGTCTCTAGAATAAAATATGTAATTACTAGCAAAGACCTTCGTATGAAACTTGCCCCTTTCGATATACTTCTTAACAATTTGAATCTCCTCTTTACTCGATAGCGCCTTCTGGTCGCCATTTATGCCCTCCAATATTCTCTTAATCTGAATTTACATATAATACAACTGCAATGCTATATAGGGAAGTGTTTCTTAAACTAGGAATTCACAGTGAACTGACGGTAAAAATTGGGAATTGCTTAATATGTCATAGGTAAACCCTCCAAGAGAAAAGAATTTCTTAATAAAAACTGCTTAAGATTCAGATGGTAGTACAACTGAAAAATAATTAACATGTGCGTCTTTACATCTGTACATACGCAATCATCGGTAACGAGAAACGAAATGTACTTGACCAAAACACCACACGCGACGAATATGTACGGTACATTTCTTAGCACTATCCTCCTGGTATAATTCACCGTGAAAAAGGCAGTAAGCTGAAAATTAGACTTTCTCCAATTGGCTGACTACAACACTCAGTCAAATTGCTTAATGCTACACATCACTCACCTGACCGGAACAAGAGAGTAGCACAAAGAAACTGCCGAGAATGCGTTTGAATCTTAGGACGAATTTATTTCCATACGGCCAGAGTCCGATCACAGAGAGTAGGCTAATATTTAACTGATGGTAGTGTTGCCAATCTGACAATACGTCCATGCCGTACCGCGGTTCAAATACGTCTGAACACCCGAGTAACCCCACCACTTGCACGACCCTCCAGAGGAGAGTGGTAACTTTATGTCACCCATCAGGAGTTGCAATTTAGGTGGCATGCATTGTTTATTAAAGGGTGACGGAATCATTTTCATGCCTGGCATTGTACTAGTAGCTATTACTCGATCGATCGAAGTCTGCAGCACCCGCTAACACTGTCGTTGGAAGTCACAACATTTGAAGAAATTACTGTCCATTATCTTACCATGAGGGGATGGCAAACACCCGGATACTCTTTCATGCACTCTCGCACCACAACAGTACTCGAAGAAAGTGTCACTTTCGTGTGGGTGGTCGTGGAAGGATGAAAGTTAGGAGGTAGAAAGGAAAATTAGATGCGCCAAGTCACATAAATGAAGAGAGTGAATTAGTAGAAAGATCAGAGTTTTACTAGGAGTTGCATTTGGATTAGTGTTTGCTTATATAACAGATAGTAGAGCGGAGAAATAATGCACCGACAACCGGTGAATTGTTTAATTTGAAAAACGTATTGCTAAGTGATGGAGCATTCCGAAGCGATGCTCCAAAATCACCGCTTCTTTCTCAGTTGGGTCATTTCATGCCAAATCGATCACTCATTTCCCGCACCATTCTCTATCTTAATGAAAATTTGTGATCCTGTTTTCTATTCCAAATTAAGGAGGGTTTAAGTCATTATTTGTCCAAATTAGAATTTAGACGGAAATTACAAGCTTTCAAAAACTTCAGTTTTTTTTTAGGTTTTTAAGAGCGCCCGATGTTCGAAAATGAAATAACGTTTTCGGGAAACTCTTGTTGATGGGAGTGCAATGAAATTTATTAAAATATCAAAACACTTTGTATGTACAATAAAATATTGATTCACCAAGGAACTTTCAGAAGATAAAAACTAAAATGCCAACGTGAATGAACTGGAATGCGAGAAAGCAGCAAACTCCTAACAAGAGTAGAATATTCGGCTCTAAGAATTGTGAATATTGAGAGGCACGCAAATAAGTGTCCGCTCTATCAAATTTGTGACAGCTCTGACTCGTAGGAGCTAATGCGCCAAAATATATAATATCTTCCATTCTCTCTTGGTCAACAGGAAAGTGGAGGGAATCACTCCGACTCCAAGGAGGGATGCAACACGCCGTTTTCAAGGTGAAGGAAGCGGTGACGAAAATTTGGCAACCCTGAAAGGGAGGCCGGGTTTTTCCGCACCCGGATGACACAACGGCTCACAGACAGCCAAGCTACCTGGAGGCTAACGGGACCGGGCCCGAAAAGGCGCACAAAGGTATTGTTATGCCACCGAGTATATGTCTGGAATTATTTTTCATATAGATTACCCGGTACCCCTAAACATCCGTGATGATTAGTAGTTAGTTGTAAGTAATGCGATAAGTAAGCGTCACTCGTTTTATTAGGCGAATATAAGTCAAGGATCGCCCTATGAAGACTAGTAGAAGTTACGCTAGCGAGAGCATCAAGTGCCGTCTATTCTTGTACTTCGACATCCAATAAATAAAACCTTTTGTTAATCCGGAAAGTGTGAATCATTCATTGGAAGATTCCAATAAACCTTCTCAGGGCATAACAGTACATTAATGCGGGGTACGGAGGCACCTACGAGTCAAGAATCTGGCGGCCAGATGTGATGATTCCACGGGTTTCATAATAGGGTGAAAGTAACGGAGAGAATACGGACTGAACAAAAATGCGGAAATAGTTCGAAGAAATGTGCAGCTGCAAGCAATAAAATCGGCAAAGACGAATCGGAGAAGTTATAGAAATTCACCGAACTCACGGAAATGGTCCGCGAGACCAAGTTCCCTACCGGTTCCGTCGTAATGAATAGATGCCGAATTACAGAACCTACACGAATAATGTCCTGCGAATCGGGATCAAGCATGCTGAAGTCCGCGAGTCCAAGCATAGGTTTTTAAGTTTTTGTAAAGGCTTTTTAAGGTTTAATGTTTAAGGAAAGGGCATAGCCGGATAAGAACGGCAAAAGTGCCCCCGGCCCAAAAATAATTCTCTCTTGCTCCACAGTTTCCTCTTCAAAACAAACAATTTTTCTCAAAATACCAGCCTTGTAACCCTTCCCGTTTAAAAGTTCTAAGCAAGAATGTGTTTTTCTGTTTTTATTTGATTTAATTAATAATATCGCATGTAGAATTGTCTCGATTTTTTTTTACGATCTTACTAAGAAAATGTATCACATGTAATTTTTCTAGATTTTTTTATTAATCCGTAAAAAGTTACGATTTTTTAAAAACAAAATTCGGGTGGAAATTCAGGTTCTTGGTGTGATTCTTTCGGGTGTCAAGCACGAAAAAATTACACAATGTGTCTTTTTTGCGTACAATTACACTCTATTTTTTTCCGTTTCTTCGATTTGGTGCTTCAATGTTAAAAAAAATAAAAACTAGTTTTAGTTGTAATTTTAATATATTTGCTCGATCAACTGAAACAAATAACTAATTTAAGAGTAAAGAATAAATAGTAAAGAAGTGAAGAATAGACAGAATAATATAAAGAGCAAAGCAGTTTCATGGTGAGCGCGCTGAAAATGCTCACGCCTGTGCCGATTTATGTGACTCCCATATTAGCCATATCGAACGGTCTGAACATCAGTCATGAGCATTTCCGAGCGATATTCACACCGTCGGAAAACAAAACACGTGCCAGCGAAAGATCGAATTCGTGATTGCGCTGCCAAAGTGCGGTCACTCACCGTAGCTCATAGAATACGAATGAATAACTTAATATATTGTATATACCCAGCAGTTTAAATTATAACCTTGAATACGTCCATTCCATCCTATTAGACAACATCTATATTCATCCTTACAAAAGTAAGTTGTGTAACAGTTACACACGCATAACTATTTTGTTTTAAATATAGTTAATTGGCAACATAACCATTCATATTATATCCTTTATTTTTTGTTTTCGTATGTCATTCAAAAATACTATATGTATTAAATGCAATGCATTATTGCGAAAAGTAGCAGGATTTAAAAAAGTTATACGTACTGATGATGAGGCACAATACGTAGCTTTAAAAATTGGAAAATCGGTAGCGATTAACGATGTACTGTGTAACAATTGTCGTTTTGCTGTAAACCGACCACCGCAATAAAACGTCATACGTCAACCACCTGAAGACCCAACGGATGTTCTTCCTTTAACATCATCCCAGATATCTTTTTCATCTATTAGGACTGCTTCGCAATCGTCGACAGAAGATCGAAGTTTTTTTACTGAAATTGCTGAAAAAGCGAATATCGAAATCGAGCATGTTGAAATAGCGTTCCCAAGAGTCATTACCACTCATAAATATTGTTGCATTTGTGGATGTGCAAGAGACCTCACTGTGGTGCCATTTGAAGGACGTGTGCAAGTATTCGTTAAAAGAAGATTCGTCTTTTAACGAATCTTTTATCGCTCGGAAATACTCATGACTGATGTTCAGACCGTTCGATATGGCTAATATGGGAGCCACATAAATCGGTACAGGCGTGAGCATTTTCGGCGCGCTCACCGTGAAACTGCTTTGCTCTTTATACTGTTCTGTCTATTCTTTACTTCCTTACTATTTATTCTTTACTCTTAAATTAGTTACTTTTTTCAGTTGATCGAGCAAATATACTAAAATTACAACTAAAACTAGTTTCTCTTTTTTTCAACATTGAAGCACCAAATCGTAAAATCGGGAAAAAATAGAGTGTAATTGTATGCCAAAAAAGACACATTGTGTAATTTTTTCGTGATTGACACCCGAAAGAATCACACCAAAAAGCCGAATTTCCACCCGAATTTTGTTTTTAAAAAATCGTAACTTTTTACGGATTAATGAAAAAATCTAGAAAAATTACATGTGATACATTTTATTAGTAAGATCGTTAAAAAAAACGAGAAAATTCTACATGCGATATTATTAAGGAAATCAAATAAAAACAGAAAAACACATTTTTGCTTACAACTTTTAAATGGGAAGGGTTACAAGGCTGGTATTTTGAGAAAAATTGTTTGTTTTGAAAAGGAAACTGTGGAGCAAGAGAGAATTATTTTTGGGCCGGGGGTACTTTTGCCGTTCTTATCCGGCTATGCCCTTTAAGATTTTAAGGTTTTAAGGTAATTATTTACAAAAACATACTCACAACCGATTTCAATGATTTTGATATATGTGATAGAGCCAGCCCTCTTAATTATTTTCATATACATACATATGTTGGGGAAACTTATAGGAAAAAAGTTAGACACACTTAAAGGCGGATTTTCTATGACCCAAGGTACACTAACCAGTGACCATACTAAATAGTCGAACAATCAACACAAATCTTAACGTAAATATATCTGCGGTCTTGTGACAGCGTTCCAAATACCTGTAGAGAGCTAATGTAGATTTAACACAAACTTAAAACCAAGACCTAACCAAACCAGACAGTACGGCTCAATCTTCATGCTGTCAACAACTCAATATACTACAGTACAGAATCTAAGAAAGTAGTTGTCACAATCTGCAAAACGGCCGTCGAACAGAAAGTGAAATTTGGTAGCATGTACACCCGTCATGCATGACTTTTTAAACGCCTCATTTTAGGGGTGGCGCGTTCTGTCGCAGCCCTATAGAAAGTCTTGGATACCGGGTGAACATGCTACCAAATTTTACTTTATGTTCGGCGGTCGTTTTGCAGATTGTGACAACTGTTTTCTCGGTTGCTGTACAATGCTTTTATGACAGCATTTCAAAGAAGTCGATTTAACTATGAAATTAGAAAAAATTGTATTCATTTGCCGTAGTCTGGGTTGATTAGGTCTGGTTTTTAAGTCTGTGTTACATCTGTATTAAGTCTCTACAGATACCTAGAATGTTCTCACAAGACCATAACTATGTTTACGTTAGGATTTGTCATGATTGTTCGATTATTATATATCGATATATAAGATCCGCCTTTAAGTATGTCTAACTTCTTTTCTATAAGTTGCCCCCACATATATATGTATATTAAAATGGTTATGAGAACGTACTCTATAACATATATCAAAATCATTGAAATCTGTTGTGAGTATGCCTTTGTAAATAATTGCATAAAATGGTATTCAATATTAGGGAATGAATCATTCTTTTCGCTGAACGCAACCTACATTTTATTACTATCACATCTCCCACTATGCTTACTGAAGGGAAAATAGCGCAGTAGCAAAGGACATGGTCGTTCTGAGAATCTGAAACATGAAGTCTCGATTAAACGAATCATACTACCGAATACAACCTGGTTAAAAGATAGCAATCGTGCGTACCATAGAGAAAGTTGTGTAGCACGGGACGAATAAACCGCTAGCATCCAGTATGACAGGTTTAATACAATTTACCATACAAAAAAGTATTAATTTTCGTGTGGTTATTGGAACATTCCACCACGCGGTGTTGCACCTATAATATTATAAATTTCAATTAAATTCCTTAATTAGTCCGTACAGAATAGTAATAGGACTTACAAGTTGTTAAATATGTCACCACTCGAATCTTGAATATTTTGCAGCATAAAGTTTACAAAAAATATGTAACCAAGAATCGCAACGCAGAACATCATCGATATGAAACACTCGGTGAATTCGTGACATGCGAATGCTTTTATGCACTGCAGTAAGAATGCTCTTGACAGGTGCTTGCCATGAAACGATTAGATTTGATTACAGTCCACTTACGCAAAAGATGTATGCGCCCAAACTCAAGATGCCGAATACAAGAAGGATTAAGTAAGATGGTAAGAAGTCTTCCTTTAGTGATTTACAATATCTATGGGGGTTAGTGTATATTCCATTAAACCACATGGACTTGCTACGAAGAATTACTGTTTGTAGAACAAACCGATCCGCGTGTCCTTCGCTGATTGAGAAAACTCAAATCACAAGATTTATATTTATTATTGAAATATTTGATTGTGCTAGGACTTTTTGTTTACTTTTGACTTGCGGCTGAATATTGCAATGAATTTTATCTAATTAAAGCATTGAAATTAAATGAATGGAATGATACTTGAGAGACTTGTAGGACTCAATTTAGTAATGTACAAATAAGGATATTATTCATGAGTTAATAACCTAATGGCTCTACAGTGAATGTTGACCACGTTTGCTATTATCACCAAATTACTGCTGTACTTTGAATCGCTTACTCCGGAGGCACCTAAGAGTTTCCTAATTCTGCAACTGTAAATAAGAATTGTATTTTATTCTTTAGAATTAATCATCGAACGCAGATTGATTACCTTGTCACTTCGAAGAAAGCGCAAGCATGTTGAATATAAACAATTAAAAGCGCTTCCGTAGACAAAAATACGAATACTCCGGCGATAATCATGCCATCGTAGAGGAAAGCGACTAGAAAAAAGTGTTCCTTCTGATCGACGAATAACTCGAACATAAACGGAAAGCTACGGCTGCGGGTTTCGTTCAGAGGCATCACTATATCTAGAAACACTGGTGAAAATGGCAGAAGAACTAGGCATAGTCCCAAAGGACAAATAAACACTGTAACAAATAGCTAGTCTGTAATAATAAAAATGCTCGGAATTCAATGTCTCTAGAATAAAATATGTAATTACTAGCAAAGACCTTCGTATGAAACTTGCCCCTTTTGACGTACTTCTTAACAATTCGAATCTCGTCTTTACTCGACAGCGCCTTCTGGTCGCCATTTATGCCCTCCATAATTCTCTTAATCTGAATTTATATGTAATACAACTGTAATGCTATGTAGAGAAGTGTTTCTTAAACTAGGAATTCACAGTGAATTGCTTAATATGCCATAGGTAAACCCTCCAAGAGAAAAGAATTTCTTAATAAAAACTGCTTAAGATTCAGATGGTAGCACAAATGAAAAATAATTAACATGTGCGTCTTTACATCTGTACATACGCTATCATCGGCACCGAGAAACGACATGTACTTCACCAAAACACAACACCCAACGAATATGTACGGTACATTTCTTAGGAATACCCTCATGGTATAATTCCTCGTGAATAAGGCAGCAAGCTGAAAATTAGACTGCCTCTAATTGGCTGACTACAACACTTAGTCAAATTGTTTAATGCTACACATCATTCACCTGACTGAAACAGCAGAGTAGCACAAAGAAGCTGCCGAGGACGCGTTTCAACATTAGGACGACTTTGTTTCCAAACGGCCAGAGTCCGATCAGAGAGAGTAGGCTAATATTTAACCGATGGTAGTGTTGCCAATCTAACAATACGTCCATACCGTATCGCGGTTCAAATACGTCTGAACATCTAAGTAACCCCACCACCTGCGCGACCCTCCAGAGGAGAGTGGTAACTTTGTGTCACCGATCAGGGGTTGCAATTTAAGTGGCGTGCATTGTTTATTAAAGGGGGACGGAATCATTTTCACGCCTGCTACTATACCAGCAGCCATTACTCGATCGATCGAAGTCTGTAGCACCTGCTAACATTGTCGTTGGAAGACACAACATTTGAACAAATTACTGTCCATTATCTTAGCATGAGGGGATGGCAAACACCCGGATACTCTTTCATGCACTCTCGCACCACAACAGTATTCGAAGAAGGTGTTACTTTCGACTGGGTGGTCATGGAAGGATGAAAGTTAGAAGGTAGAAAGGAAAAGTCACATAAATGAAGAGAGTGAATTGTTATAGAGATCGGAGTTTTACTAGGAGTTGCATTTGGATTAGTGTTTGCTTATATAACAGATAGTAGAGCGGAGAAATAATGCACCAACAGGTGAAATGTTTAATTTGAAAAACGTATTGCTACGTGATGGCCCATCCCGAAACCATGCTCCAAAATAACCGCTTCTTCCCCGGTTCGGTCATTCCATGCCGAATCGATCACTCATTTCCCGCACCATTCTCTATATTAATGAAAATTTGTGATCCTGTTTTCTATATCAAATTAAGGGGGGTTTGAGTCATTATTTGTCCGAATTCGAATTTAGACGGAAAGTACAAGCTTTCAAAAACTTTTTTTTAGGTTTTTAGGTTTTTTTAAAGGGTTTTTAAGGTTTAAGGAAATTTAAGATTTTAAGGTTTTAGGGTCTTAAAGTTTTAAGGAAATTATTTACAAAAACATACTCACAACCGATTTCAATGATTTTGATATATGTCGCCATTTTGTCAATACAAATTGTATTGTTTTTTCCGTGGTTCACACAATAGCCACGTTCATACTCAACAATAATAATTTTGTTTTTTTAGTTTCCTATAACTTTGGCGTAAATTATCGTGTAAACCATTGCTGTCCAACAGAGGGGCCCCTACCGCGCTGTGTTCCCCTTCCACGCGACCCGTGCCGACCCGGCCCAACCGGCAGCGCCACCCCCACCACCGTAGTTTCCCGTGCTCTCTCACCACGAGCCGCTTTACCTGCTCCACGCTGTAGCAGGCGCCAAGACGGCATGTGAATGCCGGCTGTTAAATTTCAATGAAAGGTACTTTTCAATTAAACTTTTTATTTATTTGTGCTCATTATTCTCTTCTATATTTATCTGTAAAAAGGAAGCTTGTTTTTAATTATTTAGAGTAGTAAAAAAATATATGTTGAAGATAATTGTACTCAGTTTTTATATTTAAATTGAATTAAAAATCATCATGGTTCGAAACGTTGTCCACGTCGTTATTTCTGTGTGTTGTTTTTTTTCTTCGTTAGTTGCCTGAAAATTAAATCATTGTTTTTAGATGTTTTTGCTGCATAAAAAATGTGTTTGAAAGGTTTGTATTTATCTTCTTTCAAATGAAAGTAAAAATTAGCATGGTTCGAGATAGAGCCCACATCTTTATCTGTTTGTGTTATTTATCGTCTTCGTATTTTACCTGAAAATAAATTCATTGTTTTTAAATGTTTTGGAAGAATAAAATGTGTGTTTAAAACGCATATACTTAGCTTTTTTTAGAAACATGGCGGATAACTTATTTCCTCTGTCATACATGTTCCATTTATCTGAAAAATTAATGATATTAATAGTGCTTTATGCGATTTGAAGATTATTAAATTAAGTAAACATTTTCTTTTTAATAGTTAGTTTCTTAGATGAAATAATATGCCTTGAAAACACTATGAACATGTTTATCTGCGGTGTTAAAATCGCCGATAAAGGATCCTGTTATGAAAAAGAAACATAGAATTCAGTTGAAATAAAATACAAAATATTTAATAAAAATTAGCAAGCTAATGAAAAGAAGGAGTACTCATGTCCACAACGTTGGGATAAATTAAACTCAAGAATAAAAGAAAAATACATAGCTGTAGCAGGGAACAAAAAAGTGATATAAATTTATTAAATAGAAGGAAAGCAATAAGAATCGCGAATATAATAAGAAAAATGAACACAGGCAGAAGAAAAGCAAACCCTGACACATTCGGACATATTTTTCACATCAACGTACTAGTCGAGTATCAAATTAAATGATATTTAATGGTAAGTCGGTAATAACTATCCGAAGGGCACATTCTAACGATATTGCACTTAAGGTACCATATACAAGTAAAATGTTGAAAACTGGTTTGAAATCACGTTTTTTTTTTCTTACACATCAATTTTTGTTTGAAAAATGTATTATACACATATTTAAGTATACATAGCAAGCTATATATCCTGTAAATTTCAATACGATATTTGCAGTGGTTACCGCGGCACAACAACTTTCGTGATGTCATAGTCAGTGAAACATGCTTTGCGGTGACCAGTCTAGCTCCACCATTTTTTACCTGAAACGAATCATAATTTGTTTTTATTTAGAAGACAGATAACCCTACTGCACTACGAAGCATTTTTGGAATATCCATCCCAGTTTTTTTTCTGCATCAATATGTAGTTCTCAATTTTATAACAAAACTTGGCCTGATGATTATAAACAGTGATATGTTCGGCTAAAACTGAAATTAAAAAAATCCATTTCCGTAGTGCAGTAGGGTTATCTGTCTTCTAAATAAACAAAAATTGTGATTCGATTCAGATAAAAAATCGTGGAGCTAGACTGGTCACCGCAAGGCATATTTCACTGATTATAACATCACGAAAGTTGCTGTGGCGCGCTAACTACTGCAAATATCGTAATGAAATTTACAGGATACATAGCTTGCTATGTATACTTAAATATGTATATAATAATTTTTTGGGGGAAAAAATCATGTGTAAGAAAAAAATACGATATTTTGAACTATTTTTCAACATTTTACTTGTATGTGGTACCTTAAAGAATTTTGCTGGTAATTTTTAATTGATTTGAGCGCGGAAAAACTCATCTCACAAATCTATGTCGACGGGAACATAGAAACAATTCTAAGGCCAAAGTTACGTAAACAGGGGAAAATTTCCGATGGTAGAACTTTAAACAAACCCATTCCTCTGTCTTTGCTAGTTTGTAATTGCGAATGGAAATGTAATTCGCATAATTCTTTATGATAACGCGAATCTTGATCATCAATAACAACACCGAGAGGATTTCCAAACAAACTAATATTCGAACTTATATTATTGAAATCTTTAAACCCTGAATGAAACTCATTTAAGATTATTAAAATCTGTTCCTGATACGAGGAAAACGTAACATGGGAAAACTCTGTTTTTATTATTTCACAGCAGGGAAACAAAGAGAAATTTTCCTGCTTCAACTATGTTTCGAATAATGACAGCTGACGCCTGAACGTGTTTATTTGCCCGAATGAATCAGCAACAGTACGTTTCTTTCCTTGCAACTTCAAATTTAAGTCGTTAAGGTGAGAGGCCATATCTGTTAAAAATGCTAATGCATACAGGAAATCGGGGCTTTCTAAATCTTGAACAAACGAAGAAACACCCGATTTTCTTTCAGACTTTAAAAATAATGCCAGTTCTTTCCTGACAGCAAAAAAACGCTTCAAACAATTACCCAACTTAGCCACCTCACATCAGTATGCAACAACAAATCATCGTAAGCTGCATTCTTTTCCCTTAAGAAAGATTGCAACTTACGATGGGAAAGCGCGCGGTTTTCCCCTCTAACGAGATTCGTGATTTTAGTCACCCTTTTCATAGTGGTGGATAATTTTAATTATTTTCCGCATAATACTTCTTGGTATATTATACAATGTAGTGAGGGACAGTTCACACCGTTTTACGCAAAAGACCAATTAAACCCTTGCCTGTCCCGCTCATCGAGGGTACACCATCAGTTACAATACATGTGGATTTTTCGAAAGTTGTAAATTTATTTACTGCCGATTGCAGAGCCACAGCAACATCAATACCGTGCGTCATGTCCTGTAACGGGATGAGTGCAAGCAACTCTTCATTAACCGAAAAGTCACTTTGCAGTGTCCGTATAAAAATAGCCAACTGACTAACGTCCGTAATATCCGTGCTTTCGTGCAAACATACTGAATAATATAAACTAGTTTGGATGAAAGCACGCAGTTTGTCTACTAAAATTTCATTAATATTTGTAGGGACTGTGGGTCGGGAGGACAGGGTTGAAAGATAGAATTATCATAAAAGTGCTGTTTCGTTTAAATAACTGTTCTTTATTAAATGTCTGTCTCGTCTTTGCCCGCACTTTTTCTCACTCAGGTTTTTAACTTAGCTCGTGTATTGCTCAACTGGTCGACAGACTCTGACTCTGAACTCTTAACTCTGAACTGCTTCCTCTGAACTGACTACAACTGAGCTCTTAAATGAACTCTCCTGGCTCCAAAATGCCCTTATATCCATCCTCATACATCCTTAGCACTCGTACATACACATGCACACTCTTTCGTTCGTAGGCCACCCTGGTCTCATTCGCAACCCATTCCACTGAGCAACATTCACTCCACAATTTAGACATACATACTTCTTCGCGACATCCTTACTTCTTCCAGTCGCTCCCCATTCCACTCGCTCGCGTTCGGCCACTCGCTCACCCCATCTATTCCTCATACCACTCGCTACTGCTCTTACCCATATTTCAGTCATACGACACCCTCAAACTCACGTCTTACACTCATTCTCATAACATTCGCTCCTCGATGCTGCCCCTTGGACAGCTTCTTTAATTTACGCACCACATTGATTCTACGTTAGCACTCATTCGCTGTCATTCGCTCGACAGTTCCTTAACTTTACGCTCCTACATATTTGCTACGCGTCTGGAAACCGTCTGATGAGACAAGGGGATGGCTTGAAATTGTTTTACGGTTAAAACATTATTAAATGTTTTGGCTACCGCGACCGAAATATTTTTCCAAATTGCAGCATCTGAAAATGCTTTTCTTGCTGACGCAATTTCCCATGATACTACATATGAGGCTTCGAAAATTAATTCACTACTAATAGCACTATCTTGAGAACTTGATAAGCTCGTCGAAGAGGGACCAGGCGCATTCCTAGCTTATTTTTTGAAAGTCTTCAAAAACTCACGTCTCTTGCTAAAAGACCAATGTTTATATGTGCTTTCATGAAATCTCGTATAATGGCGCGATATATTGAACTTGCGTCGATTTTTCAATGTTGAATTACAAATTGCACACTGTGCCCCATCGCCAGGAAAAACCATAAGATATCTAATTTCCCGGTCACTTAATGAATAGTTTGAATCGGACGTAGTTGGTAAAGACATTCTAACCAATTTTTATATGCAAACAGCAAAGAAAACAGAAAGATAAATGCTAAATAAAAGGAAGGCTACCCAAAGGTTAAGGAAAACAAAAGGGATCCAATAAAGGAGATCTATTAGCAAAAGGATATGCAACGCAATAATCAATAGTAATAAAAGTAGTGATAGCTAGCAACAGGATTTCTTCTCTTCAATCCATTCCAATGGCCGTCGGTTGTCTGATGGTCGGGGATTTACATAATTACCGATACTTTACCGACCGGTAATGATGTTGAACCACTACCGGTCGGTAAAGTGTGACGGAGATGCACGAAAATCATCTATAAAATCGTGAAATGTGTGAAATTTGGTAGCATGTACACCCGTTATGCATGACTTTTTAAAAGCCCCATTTTAGGAGTGGGCGCCTCCTGTTGCAGCCCCATAAAAAAGTCTTGGATACCGGGTGTACATGCTACCAAATTTTACTTTGTGTTCGACGGCCGTTTTGCAGATTGTGACATCTGTCTTCTCGGTTGCTGTATAATGCTTTTATGACAGCATTTCAAATAAGACGATATAACTATGAAATTAAAAGAAATTCTATACATTTGCCGTAGTCTGGGTTGGTTAGGACTGGTTTTTAAATCTCTGTTACATCTCTATTAAGTCTCTACAGATATCTGGAATGTTCTCACATGACCATAACTATGTTTATGTTAGGATTTGTCATGATTGTTCGACTATTATATATCGATATATAAGATCCGCCTTTAAGTGTGTCTAACTTTTTTCCTAGAAGTTGCCCCCAGATATATATGTATATGAAAATAATCAGCTAAAATCCCTCTATAACATGTATCAAAATCATTGAAATCGGTTGTGAATATGGCTTTGTAAATCATTATTTTTTTGTAAATAAGTTCATAAAATGATATTCAATAGGATTAAAGGATGAATCATTCTTTCAGTTGAACATAACCTACATTTTATTACTATAACATCTCCCACTATGCTTACTGAAGAGAAAATAGCGCGGTAGCATAGGACATAGTCATTCTGACAATCTGAAATATGAATTCTTCATTAAACAATCCACACTAACGAATACAACATGGCTAAAAGATAACAATCGTGCGTACCATAGAGAAAGTTGTGTAGCACGGGACGAATAAACAGCTAGCATCCAGTATGACAGGTTTAATACAATTTACCATACAAAAAAGTATAAATTTTCGTGTGGTTATTGGAACATTCCACCACGCGGTGTTATACCTACAATATTATAAATTTTAATTAAATTCTTTAATTAGTCCGTATGCAATAGTAATAGGACTTACAAGTTGTTAAATATGTCACCACTCGAATCTTGAACATTTTGCAGCATAAAGTTTACATAAAATATGTAAACAAGAATCGCAACGCAGAACATCATCGATATGAAACACTCGGTGAATTCGTGAGATGCGAATGCTTGTATGCACTGCAGTAAGAATGCTTTTCATAGGTGCTTGTCATGAAACGATTAGATTTGATTACAGTCCACTTACGCAAAAGGTGTATGCGCCCAAACTCAAGATGCCGAATACAAGAAGGATTAAGTAAGATGGTAAGAAGTCTTCCTTTAGTGATTTACAATATCTATGGGAGTTAGTGTATATTCCATTAAACCACATGGACTTGCTACGAAGAATTACTGTTTGTAGAACAAACCGATCCGCGTGTCCTTCGCTGATTGAGAAAACTCAAATCACAAGATTTATATTTATTATTGAAATATTTGATTGTGCTAGGACTTTTTGTTTACTTTCGACTTGCGACTGAATATTGCAGTGAATTTTTGTCAAATTAAAGCATTGAAATTAAATGAATGGAATGATACTTGAGAGACTTGTAGGACTCAATTTAGTAATGTACAAATAAGGATATTATTCATGAGTTAATAACCTAATGGCTCTACAGTGAATGTTGACCACGTTTGCTATTATCACCAAATTACTGCTGTACTTTGAATCGCTTACTCCGGAGGCACCTAAGAGTTTCCTAATTCTGCAACTGTAAATAAGAATTGTATTTTATTCTTTAGAATTAATCATCAAACACAGATTGATTACCTCGTCACTTCGAAGAAAGCGCAAGCATGTTGAATATAAACAATTAAAAGCGCTTCCGTAGACAAAAATACGAATACTCCGGCGATAATCATGCCATCGTAGAGGAAAGCGACTAGAAAAAAGTGTTTCTTCTGATCGACGAATAACTCGAACATAAACGGAAAGCTACGGCTGCGGGTTTCGTTCAGAGGCATCACTATATCTAGAAACACTGGTGAAAATGGCAGAAGAACTAGGCATAGTCCCAAAGGACAAATAAACACTGTAACAAATAGCTAGTCTGTAATAATAAAAATGCTCGGAATTCAATGTCTCTAGAATAAAATATGTAATTACTAGCAAAGACCTTCGTATGAAACTTGCCCCTTTCGACGTACTTCTTAACAATTCGAATCTCGTCTTTACTCGACAGCGCCTTCTGGTCGCCATTTATGCCCTCCATAATTCTCTTAATCTGAATTTATATGTAATACAACTGTAATGCTATGTAGAGGAGTGTTTCTTAAACTAGGAATTCACAGTGAATTGCTTAATATGCCATAGGTAAACCCTCCAAGAGAAAAGAATTTCTTAATAAAAACTGCTTAAAATTCAGATGGTAGCACAAATGAAAAATAATTAATATGTGCGTCTTTACATCTGTACATACGCAGTCATCGGCACCGAGAAACGACATGTACTTGACGAAAATGCCACACCCCACGAATATGTACGGTGCATTTCTTAGCAGTACCCTCTTGGTATAATTCCTCGTGAAAATGGCAGCAAGCTGAAAATTAGACTGTCTCCAATTGGCTGACTACAACACTCACATTGTTTAATGCTACACATCATTCACCGGACTGAAACAACAGATTAGCACAAAGAAGCTGCCGAAGAAGCGTTTCAATCTTAGGACGACTTTGTTTCCATACGGCCAGAGTCCGATCAGAGAGAGTAGATTAATATTTAACCGATGATAGTGTTGCCAATCTAACAATACGTCCATACCGTATCGCGGTTCAAATACGTCTGAACACCTGAGCAACCCCACCACCTGCGCGACCCTCCAGAGGAGAGAGGTAACTTTGTGTCACCGATCAGGGGTTGCAATTTAGGTGGCATGCATTGTTTATTATAGGGGGACGGAATCATTTTCACGCCTGCTACTATACCAGCAGCCATTACTCGATCGATCGAAGTCTGTAGCACCTGCTAACATTGTCGTTGGAAGACACAACATTTGAACAAATTACTGTCCATTATCTTACCATGAGGGGGTGGCAAACACCCGGATACCGTTTCATGCACTCTCGCAGCACAACAGTACTCGAAGAAGGTGGTACTTTCGTCTGGGCAGTCATGGAAGGATGAAAGTTAGAAGGTAGAAAGGAAAATTGTTATAGAAATCGGAGTTTTAATAGGATTTGCATTTAGATTAGTATTTGCTTATATAATAGGTAGTATAGAGCGAAGAAATATTGCATCAACAACAGGTGAAATATTTAATTTGAAAAGCGTATTACTAAGAGAAGACTAGCGTGACATACGTTGATGAGAAGTGAAACGTATCAGGGGGTGACTGTTTGTTTCATTATCCCTGCGTAATCCAAGAGTGGTTAAATTGAATTCATCGTTTTATTTTAATCGTGCATTTTTATTTGAATATGATACATATTTCTGGTTCAATAATATGTGGGATAAAATTAAGCCTACATTGTTCATGACGTGCTTGCTCTTTACCTGGTTAGCAGAAAGATAATAAAGTGTTTATTTTTGGTGTTAAAAGACAAAGTGTTTGTTGCCAAACCTTGGCAAACCATCTCATTTTGGAGCAGCTTGAATTCTCAATACACACATTAGTCCTGACACTGTTAATCTATACTACTTCAAAACTTATTCATTATTATTTACTTATTATTCTCCATTCCGGTGAATAATAAAGTAGTTACAAGATATTTTGCTTATTTGAAAAGTGAAATGTCGGTGTTATTACCAAACAACGATTGCTAATGTTGAAACAAGTTGATTTGGTAATAAGTGTAAGCTACCAGGCAATGACAAATGTAAAGTCTACAGGCAGAACTTTCGCAATGTTGACCTAGTGGCCAAATGTAACACTCCAGGCACAATCAACCACATTATAAAGATAATTGCAGTGCTGTAGCCGTAACTTTTTGATAAATGGAGGCGAAAGTTTTATAGCAAACGACAACCGCTACACTTCGGGATAAGTATCCTCGGTAGTTGCGCGCGTCCAAAAACATTAAAATGTAAGAAAATCCGCCAAGTAGCAGTTGGATTTGCCCACAAAAATATAACAAATATAATATATAATGAAATATAACAAAAAAGATAATAGATATCATACAAGAAAGCCAAGCTTTCATTCAAAGATACCTCGATTTAACTCGCATTAGCAATTAACAATAAATTAACAATAAATTACCGTTGTATTAACAATACAAAAAATCTTGGCGTGTGCGCACTTCATTCCGAGGTAAAAAGGCAATGGAAAACTGATTTAACACTAGAACTACCAACGATTGTTATGCTGTTATAACAAACCACGTAAAAAAAAGTCATTTCAACTCGTTCGGTAGTACTGGTGTTAAACCTAACACTGACTTTGCTACAATATGAGTAAATTCCAATAAATCTTTCATTTTCAATCATATATACTATATACAGCGGCCTTGTTATCCCATTTTTGCCTCCGATATATGAATATTCTCCAATTTCATGAGCATTGTCCAGTGCCTCATAACTGACAAGGAGATCATTTTTCCCGATATTGATAAGAAGGAGGTTCTCAGTTCATCGCGTATATGTTTGTTTAAAAGTTTTTTAGTAATATTACCGGAGCAAGTGCCTCGAATGAAGCGCGCACACGCCAAGATTTTTTAAATTGTTAATCGGTAATTTATTGTTAATTTATTGGTAATTGCTAATGCGAGTTAAATCGAGGTATCTTTGAATGAAAGCTTGGCTTTCTTGTATGATATCTATTATCTTTTGTGTTATATTTCAATTTAGGGGGAAATTCAACTACTACTTGGCGCATTTTCTTACATTTTAATGTTTTTGGACGGTATAACATTCTGTAAACCGCATCTCTGTTCACATTCGACAACGAACCAAAGTTTTTCTTATCGTTAATTGTGGCGGACGATTAACAGATTCGGAGCCGCTGATACAATTTTGTATTGTTTTTAAATGTCTCAGTTGCCGTTGAGGTATTTCTACTATCATCTTATATTTCTCGCGGAAGTGGGCGGAATTTAGTTCCATATTTCTAAATCTTTAGTATTGTCAACTTACTACTTCCAAACTTCTTTCTATTTCAAACAACAGGTGATTGCAAGCACGATCATATAAACCAGTGCTGTCCAGCGGGGGGGTCCCTACCGAGCTGAGTTCCCCTTCCACGCTACCCGTTCCGAGCCGCCGCGCTACCTGACTCCACCCACCGCACTACGCGGCCCAACCGGCAGCGCGACCCCCACCACTGTGCTTGCTCACCGCGGGCCGCTCTACCTGCTTCACGCTGTAGCAGGCGCCAAAACGAGCGCTGCTGCCGAGAGCGCCAGGAGTGGGGGAAGCCCTGTGCTCCTGGGAGCAGCTCTTGGACAGCACTGATTTAGAGAAACTCGAGATATTGGCCATGCGCGCCTATTACACCCAAATCGGCCACTGTGCGGCGTCGGGGTATACTGGTACAAAGTTCTATCGAAGGTAGAACATTCTTAGAATAACACGGTAAATAAGTCTACCGGAGAAACCCCTAGTAAACTCCTGTTTGGCCAACGTCAGAGAGGGCCGGACGATGACGAAATTACGCGCTATCTCGCCGAAATTAATGAAGCCGCAACTGATTTCACCATCCTGCGAGAAAAAGCGGCGGAAAAAATTAAAGCAGGCCAAAAATACAATGAGGCTTATTTTAACAAGAGGCACAAGGAACCTCACGAGTATCCCGAAGGTGATTACGTAATGCTGCGGAATTTTGACAGCATGCCGGGTGCTGGCCGTAAGCTAATACCCCAATTCAAGGGCCCTCATGTAGTGACTAAAGAGTTGAGGAATGACCGATACTTGATCTCAGATATTGACGGCTTCCAACAATCGCAAAGGCAATACCAAGGTGTTCGGGAGGCGAAAAATATGAGGCCTTAGTTGTCGTCGGAAGAAGATATTGTGCGTCCGTCGATTCGAAATTATGTTAAGATCCTGTATATAGAGCGTGTGTGCGAATGGGCTATGAACGGTATGCCTTGTGACAAATTCTTATGCATACACTCATGGTTGTCGAAATCCGTCCAAAAACATTAAAATGTAAGAAAATGCGCCAAGTAGCAGTTGGATTTCCCCCAAAATTGAAATATAACAAAAAAGATAATAAATATCATACAAGAAAGCCAAGTTTTCATTCAAAGATACCTCGATTTAATTCGCATTAGCAATTAATAATAAATTAACAATAAATTACCGATTAACAATAAAAAAAACTTGGCGTGTGCGTTCTTCATTGCGAGGTAAAAAGACAATGGGAAACTGATCAAACCCAAAACTGACTTTACTACAATTTAATTTCTTTAAAAGTTTTTTTAGCAATATTACCAGAGCAAGTGCCTCGAATGAAGGGCGCACACGCCAAGTTTTTTTTATTGTTAATCGCTAATTTATTGTTAATTTATTATTAATTACTAATGCGAATTAAATCGAGATATCTTTGAATGAAATACAAGTTATTCCTGACTGTCAAGTGCCTAGCTGATGGAGTGCAAACCTAAAGAGCTGAAATTAGTTTGAGCTACTACTGATTACTAATAGCTAGCATTCCCTTAAATTGTAAATAATTGTTAATTATTGCTTAAAAGATTCATATGCTACACACTTCACAATTTTAATTATTGGTAATAGGTACTCGTACCAAATACAATGGTTTGTGAGTCAGGAACTTAACATTCTTGAAATGTCATAATTCTTAATAATTACAAGATCATAGGAACAGGTTTCTCCTTCCCGCACTAGTGCAAAGAATAAATTATTTCCGCCTTAATGCGATAAAGCGACCGATGGAATGAAATAAAATATTACTTTCTGCACTCGCACAGTAACAAAGTGAATATAGGTTAGACTGCGGGAATCAGTCACTTTCTGCACATTATACTGGCCTCGGAAAGTGAACTTTCGCATCATGCGTTGCATAAAATGATATTCGATAGGATTAGAGGATGAGTTATACTTTTCGTTGAATGTATCCTACATTTTATTACTATAACATATCCCACTATGCTTACTGAAAGGAAAAAAGCGCGGTAGCGTAGGACATGGTCGTTCTGAGAATCTGAAACATGAATTCTCGATTATACGATTGAAACTAACGAATACAACCTGGCTAAGAGATAGAAATCGTCCGTACCAAAGAGAAACCTTTGTAGCCCGGGGCGAATAAACTGCAAACATCATTTATGGCAGGTTTAATACAATTTACCATACAAAAAAGTATTAATTTCCGAATGGTTATTGGAGCATTGTACCACGCGATGTTGTACCTACAATATTATTAATTTTAATTAAATTCCTTAATTAGTCCGTACAGAATAGTAATAGGACTTACAAGTTGTTAAATATGTTGCCACTCAAGTCTCGGACATTTTGCAGCATAAAGTTTACATAAAACATGTAAATAAGAATCGCAACACAGAACATCATTGATGTGAAACAGTCGGTGAATTCGTGAGATGCGAATGCTTGTGTACACTGCAGTAAGAATGCTCTTAATAGGTGTTTGCCATGAAACGATTAGGTTTGATTACAGTCCACTTACGCGAAGTATATATGTGCTCAAACTCAAGATGCCGAATACAAGAAGGATTAAGTAGGATGGTAACATGTCTTCCCTTAGTGATTTACAATATCTATGGGAGTTAGTGTATGATTCATTAAATCGCATTGGCTAGCTATCGAGAATTAATCTTTGTAGAACAAACCGATCCGCGTGTCCTTCGCTGATTGAGAAAACTCAAATCACAAGTTTCACATTTATTATTGAAATATTTGATTCTCCGAGGAGTTATTATTTACTTTCAATTTGTGGCTGAATATTGCAGTGAATTTTTATCAGATTTAAGCAATGAAATGAAATGAATGGAATGATACTTGAAAGACTTGTAGGACTCTATTTAATAATATAGAAATAAGGATATCATTCATGAGTTAATAACCTAATAGCTCTACAGTGCATGCTGACCACGTCTGCTAGCATCGGCCAATAACTGCTGTTCTTTGAATCGCTTACTCCGGAGGCACCTAACAGTTTTCTAATTCTGCAACTGTAAATAAGAATTGTATTTTATTCTTTAGAATTATTCATGAAACTCAGATTAATTACCTTGTCACTTCAAAGAGAGCGCAAGCATGTTGGATATAAACAATTAAAAGTGTTTCCGTAGACACAAATACGAATGTCGAGATGGTAATTGTGCCATTGTAGAGGAAAGCGACTAGAAAAAAGTGTTTCTTCTGGTCGATGAATACCTCGAACTTGAACGGAAAGCTACGGATGCGGGTTTGGTTTAGAGGCATCACTATATCTAAAAACACTGATGAAAATGGCAGAAGAACTAGGCATAGTCCCAAAGGACAAATAAACACTGTAACAAATAGCTAGTCTGTAATCATAGAAATGCTCGGAATTCTATGTCTCAAGGATAAAATATGTAATTACTAGCAAAAACCTTCGTATGAAACTTGCCCCTTTCGACATACTTCTTTAGAATTCGAATCTCTTCTTTACTCGACAGTGCGTTCCAGACGCCGTTTATGCCCTCCATAATTCTCTTAATCTGAATTTACATGTAATACAACTGCAATGCTATGTAGAGAAGTGTTTCTTAAACTAGGAGTTCACAGTTGACTGACGGTAAAAATTAGGAATTGCTTAATATGCCATAGGTAAACCCTCCGAGAGAAAAGAATTTCTTAATAAAAACTGCTTAAGATTCAGACGGTAGTACAACTGAAAAATAATTAACATGTGCGTCTTTACATCTGTACATACGCAGTCATCGGCAACGAGAAACGAAATGTACTTGATCAAAACGCCACACCCGACGAATATGTTCGGTGCATTTCTTAGCAGTAGCCTCCTGGTATAATTTACCGTAAAAAAGGTAGCAAGCTGAAAATTAAACTGCCTCCAAGTGCCTGACTACAACACTCACAATTAGTCAAATTGTTTTTAATGCTACACATCACTCACCTGACAGGAACAAGAGAGCAGCACAAAGAAACTGCCGAGAATGCGTTTGAATCTTAGGACGAATTTGTTTCCATACGGCCAGAGTCCGATCACAGAGAGTAGGTTAATATTTAACTGATGGTAGTCTTGCCAATCTGACAATACGTCCATACCGTATCGCGGTTCAAATACGTCTGAACACCTGAGCAACCCCACCACCTGCGCAACCCTCCAGAGGAGAGTGGTAACTTTGTGTCGCCGATCAGGGGTTGCAATTTAAGTGGCATGCATTGTTTATTAAAGGGTGACGGAATCATTTTCATGCCTACTAGTATACCAGCAGCTATTACTCGATCGATCGAAGTCTGCAGCACCCGCTAACATTGTTGTTGGAAGACACAACATTTGAACAAATTACTGTCCATTATCTTACCATGAGGGAATGGCAAACACCCGGATACCGTTTCATACGCTTCCGCACCACAACAGTACTCGAAGAAGGTGTTACTTTCAACTGGGTGGTCATGGAATGATGAAAGTTAGAAGCTAGAAAGGAAAATTAGATGCACCAAGTCACATAAATGAAGAGAGTGGATTGTTATAGAGATCGGAGTTTTACTAGGATTTGCATTTGAATTATAGAGCGGAGAAATACTGCACCGGCAACAGGTAAAATGGTTCATTTGAAAAGTGTATTGCTAAGAGAAGACTGGCGTGGCATACGTTGACGACAATTGAAACGTGTCAGGGGAAAAGTGATTGTTTCATTAATCCTGCGTGATCCGAGAATGGTGAAATTGAATTTATCGTTTTATTTTAATCGTGCATTTTTGTTTTAGTGATATATATTTCTGGTTGAATAATATCTGGGATAAAATCAACCCTATATTATTCATGCAGAACAAGCACGTGTTCTTTACCTGGTTCGCAGAAGGTTAATAAAGAGTATTTATGTTTGGCGTTAAAAGACCAAACATAAATACTTTTTATGTATTTGTTAAAGTGTTAAAGTGTTTGTTGCCGAAATATGGCGAAACCTTGAATTTCGGATAAGGTTGAATTCTCGATACACAAATTAGTTGCCGCACTGTTAATTCTTTACTACTTGAAAGCTTATTCATTATTATTTACCTATTATTCTATATTCCGATGAGTAATGAAGTAGTTACAACGTATTTTGCTTGTTTCAAAAGTGAAATGTTGGTGTTATTACCAAACAAAAATTGTTAATGTTGAAAGCAGTTGATTTTGTAATAGTGTGAGCTACGAGGTAATGGCAAATATAAAGTCTGCATGCAGAACTTTCGCAATGTTGACTTGGTGGCCAAATGTGATATTCCAGACACAATCAACGAAATTTTAAAGGTAATTGCATGGGGAAAAAAGTATTTCCTCTAATCGAGGACCGTTTCGTTCATGATTGGAAAGCGATAGGATCTTGATTCGTCCAGTAGATACAAGTCCTAAAAACTTCACCGACCAGTGAAGTTTCCCAACCCTGGTAGGCCGATTTTAACGAAATTTTCATATAATATAAAACATTAATGTGTAAAAAAATGGCGCCAAGTAGCAGTTTGATTCCCGCAAAATTGAAATATAAGAAAAAAGATATAGATATGATACAAGAAAGCCAAGTTTTCATTCAAAGATACCTCGATTTAACTCGCAGTAGTAATTAACAATAAATTAATAATAAATTAACGATTAACAATAAAAAAAACTTGGCGTTACCGGTTTATTTGATCCCCTCGGGTTTACAATCCTTATATTACATCTATACCCTAACTTATTCCTATTCCTCTTAACCTATTTCTTACATCTTCCATCGTACACCGCTCTCCTCCGTGTGCCTTTCATCCGCTTAACCATTTTGCCTACTTCCCGTTTCACTCGTCTCCGTTCTCTCCCTCTCTCTTATCCCTGCATACATATCCATCCTTCCACCCTCTCTCACTCACGCTCCGACCTCCGGTTCCACTGCCCTTCCATTCACTCCTCTAACATCCATTCTTCTCCTCCCTGATTCTCCTGCAACCCCTTCCCCCTCCACCCCTCTATCCTCTTCATCCACACCTCTCCCTGTCCTCCCTCTCCCAAAATTTCTCCCACCATCTCCTGCCACCCCCTGTCATACTCCCACCACGTACACACCCGCCACACATGCTCCCACGTTTCCTCCTCTTGCACACATATTCTACATTCCCTTTTCTCTTCTTTCTCCCAGTACCTTGCCCCCGAATCTCATTCCCTAACTGAAATCTAGCCACCCTTCTTCATCTCTCCTCCACCTTGTGATACCCTCCTGTACCACCTATTGTATCTGGAGCTCCTTATCTTTCTTCATCTTTTCTTCTCCTGCCCCTTTCTTTCCCTTTCTATCAGCTCATCCCCTCTTATTTCCCTTCTCTCCTCCCTCCAATTTAACAAGGTAATCCAACTTCAATAAGTTCAATCGATTGTGATTAAAAAAATTTTAATTTATTCTAAATTTAGGTTAGTACGTACAGCAATGCTGTCCTGCGGAGGGGTCCCTACCGAGCTGAGTTCCCTTTCCATGCAACCCGTGCCGAGCCGCACCGCTACCTGACTCCACCCACCGCGCTACCCGGCCCAACCGGCTGCCCGATGCCTACCACCGTAGTCCATCGTGCTTGCTCACCGCGGGGCGCTCTACCTGCTCCAGGCTGTAGCAGGCGCAAAGACGAACGCTGCTGCCGAGAGCGTCAGGAGTGGGAGAAGCCCTGTGCTCCTGGGAGCAGCTTTTGGACAGCACTGACGTACAGGAACGAATTACTTAAAATGAGATTAAAAATAAGACGTCGTAAGTATAACAAAAGAATTATGATTTAAAAGTGTTATGATACAGTTACAGCAGATGATCGAAGTGGCGGCCTTCGTTCTGGAGGCACAAATGTACCCGTTGCAATATACTTTCTCTGATGCAGGCCAGCATACCGCTGTCAATTCCGTCCACCACTCCGTGGATTTCTTGGATGGCCTCCGTTTCATTGCGTCTATCGATGCCAAACAGGGAATTCTAGGCAACAGAGGATCAATATTAACGGTTTGTACTATTCAATTATCAATTTATCCTTAAGTGCCGAAGTTTTACTCACTTTACTATGACCCCTGAAGAAAAAATCCAATGGCGTTAGGTCAGTTCATCTGGGACGGCACTGCACCACACCATTGAACGCACTGGTGCGATTATTGAATTTATTCCTGAGATAATTTGTGGCCACGCGGATCCGGTGAGGTGGCGCACCCATCACGCAAGCTTGCCAGATTTGGATGGAATTCCTTCAACTTCCCATAAGCCTAGCATTGCCCCACCACCAAAACCCCCACCTAATCTGGCAACCGTGCCATCACATCGAACCATACTATAGTCGGGCGGCTGAGAGAAGGTGAACGGTGAAGGAGGGCAGCCAGGCGGACCCGGTCGAAATTTTACCCTCTCCAGTTACGTTTCGGGAGTTCCAGTAGCCTGGGTTCCCCTCACGCGCTTTCTACTCACACATGCTACGCGCCTTGTAGCCACGCCTTGTAGGACCGCGACGCACCCAAGTGTCAAGGGAAGTGGCAGTGACTGCGCTTGGGAGGGGGATATTTCGTTCACTTTCTCTCAGCGGTCAGACTATAGCCGGTGTTCTTCGGCAAGGAGGTCAGTCAAGAGGCTCGAGAGTATCTCCCTTAAAAATGTATGGTACCGCTTCCCGTTCAGATTGCCAGGTAGTAAATATAGGCCGATGATTATGTCGCCCAGAATTCCAGCCCAAATATTTATCGATCACCGCTGCTGGTAATTTTATTGGCACATGGACGTTGGGTTTTCCGTGTTCCACACGTCTGTGTTGTGATATTTAAACACCCTCTTTTGATTAAAAAGGGCATCGCCCGTCCACAGTACTCTATGAAAAAATTGAAGCTCCCTCTCGTACTGGTTCACCAACTATCAGCAATATTCTAGCCTCCGTATGTAACTGCCGTCGTACAGTGCGTTCAACAAATAGGATCGTGGACAAAAATCGAAAATTCATTTTAGCTGTACTTGTTATTATTTAAACCCACCAATGTACATATGTGACAACCAAATGACAAACTTTATTACTAAATATAATGGCAAAGAACACAAAAGAATGAACAAATCTGCTCCTTCTATGTTTTCAACTCCAAATGCTAACACAGATAACAAGTAGACATATCTTCCATCTTAAAAAGAATCTTATTATGAATATGCGTATGGAAGATAAATACATCTCAGACATCATATTTTTGAGGCTATGTTCGACGCACTTGTTCCACCTATACTTACCCGACAACTTACACGGATCCTCCAATACGGGTGACCCCGTCATTGAAGCGTATCGAGGACCTGCCAGCACAGAGTCGTTCACATGATTGATAGCAAACTTTTATACAACGCATGGAGCCACAGTTTACTTTTCGAGGTCTGCGTATTGTACAGAAAGTGATTGATTCCCGCACTCTAATCTATTCACGCTGTTACTGGACAAGCGCAGAAAGTAGGATTACCATTACGTTGTTTGGTAATAACACCGACGTTTCACTTTTGAAACAAGCAAAATAACTTGTAACTACTTTATTATTCACCGGAATGTAGAATAATAGGTAAATAATACTGAATAAGTTTTGAAGTAATATGGATTAACAGTGAGAATTTAAGCTTCTCCAAAATTCGATGTGTCGCCAAGGTTAGGCAACAAACATTTTGTGTTTTGACACCAAAGATAAACACTCTTTATTAACCTTCTGCGAACCAGGTAAAGAACAAGTATGTCATGAACAATGTAGGGTTAATTTTATCTTAGATATTATTGAACCAGAAATATGTATCATTTGAATAAAAATGCATGATTAAAATAAAACGATGAATTCAATTCAAACACTCTTGGATCACGCAGAATTACTGAAACAAACAGTCACCTCCTGATACGTTTCACTTCCCATCAACATATGTCACGCTAGTCTTCTCTTAGTAATACACTTTTCAAATTAAATATTTCACCTATTGCTGGTGCAATATTTCTCCGCTCTACTACCTATTATATAAACAAACACTAATCTAAATGTAAATCCTATTAAAACTCCGATCTCTATAACAATTCACTCTCTTCATTTATGTGATTTGGTGCATCTAATTTTCCTTTCTAGCTTCTAACTTTCATCATTCCATGAGCACCCAGTTGAAAGTAACACCTTCTTCGTGTACTATTGTGGTGCGAAAGCGTATGGAAGAGTATCCGGATATTTGCCATCCCCTCACGGTAAGATAATGGACAGTAATTTGTTCAAATGTTGTGTCTTCCAACAACAATATTAGCGGGTGCTATAGACTTCGATCGATCGAGTAATGGCTGCTGGTATAGTAGCAGGCATGAAAATGATTCCGTCACCCTTTAATAAACAATGCATGCCACTTAAAATGATTCCACAAAATCATGCCACTTAAATTGCAACCCCTGATGGGTGACATAAAGTTAACACTCTCCTCTGGAGGGTCGCGCAGGTGGTACGGTTGCTCAGATGTTCAGACGTATTTGAACCGCGATACGGTATGGACGTATTGTTAGATTGGCAAGACTACCATCGGTTAAATATTAGCCTACTCTCTGTGATCGGACTCTGGCCGTATGGAAACAAAGTCGTCCTAAGATTTAAACGCTTCCTCGTCAGCTTCTTTGTGCTAATCTGTTGTTTCAGTCAGGTGAATGATGTGTAGCATTAAACAATGTGACTGAGTGTTGTAGTCAGCCAATTGGAGGCAATTTAATTTTCAGCTTGCTACCTTTTTCACGGTGAATTATACCAAGAGGATACTGTTAAGAAATGTACCGTACATATTCGTTGGATATGGCGTTTTGGTCAAGTACATTTCGTACCTCGGTGCCAATAACTGCGTATGTACAGATGTAAAGACGCACATATTAATTATTTTTCCTATGGCATAGGAACGAGAGTTTACCTATGGCATATTAAGCGATTCCCAATTTTTTCCGTCAGTACAGGGTGTAAAGAAGATAATTGTCGCGACTATCATAGGATGATTCTGCACCCTCGGATCGGCGAAGATCCACAAAAAATAGTTGCCGCAAAATAGTACTTGACCTTGAAATTGAAGGTCAATTTTTTTAAATTTTATCGTATTCTTTCCTTTAATTGCATTTTTTTAACGAAACTATAATTCGGAGAGACATGGTTCCTTTAGCAATATTATTGGTGCCCTCAAGGAGTAGAATACGATAAAATTAAAAAAAATTGACCTTCAATTTCAAGATCAAGTACTATTTTGTGGCAACTTTTTTTTATGGATCTTCGCCGATCCGAGGGTGCAGAATCATCCTATGATAGTCGCGACAATGATTTTTTTTACACCCTGTACAAGAGTGAATTCCTAGTTTAAGAAACACTTCCCTACATAGCATTGCAGTTGTATTATATGTCAATTCAGATTAAGAGAATTGTGGAGGGCATAAACGGCGACCAGAAGGCGCTATCGAGTAAAGACGAGATTCGAATTGTTAAGAAGTACGTCGAAAGGGGCAAGTTTCATACGAAGGTCTTTGCTAGTAATTACATATTTTATCCTAGAAACATAGAATTCCGAGCATTTCTATGATTATAGACTGGCTATTTGTTACAGTGTTTATTTGTCCTTTGGGAGTATGCCTAGTTCTTCTGCCATTTTCACCAGTGTTTCTAGATATAGCGATGCCTCTGAACGAAACCCGCAGCCGTAGCTTTCCATTTATGTTCGAGTTATTCGTTGATCAGAAGAAACACTTTTTTCTAGTCGCTTTCCTCTTTGATGGCATAATTATTGTCGGAGGATTCGTATTTGTATCTACGGAAGCCCTTTTAATTGTTTATATCCAACATGCTTGCGCTCTCTTCGAAATGACAAGGTAATCAATCTGAGTTTGATGAATAATTCCAAAGAATAAAACACAATTCTTATTCACAGTCGCAGAATTAAAACACTGTTATGTACCTACGGAGTAAGCGATCCAAAGAACAGCAGTAATTTGATGATGACAGGAGACGTGGTCAGCATTCACTGTAGAGCCATTAGGTTATTGATTCATGAATGATATCCTTGTTTCTACATTACTAACGGGAGGCCTACAAGTCTTTCAAGTATCATTCCATTCATTTAATTTCAATGCTTAAATCTGATAAAAATTGACTGCAATATTCGGCCACAAGTCAAAAGTAAATAAAAAGTCCTCGGAGAATCAAATATTTCAATAATAACTTTTGATCTTGTAATTTGAGTTTTCTCGATCAGCGAAAGACACGCGGATCGGTTTGTTCTGCAAAAACTAATTCTTGATAGCTAGCCAATGTGATTTAATGGAACATACACTAACTCCCATAGATATTGTAAATCACTAAGGGAAGACGTGTTACCACCCTACTTAATCCTTCTTGTATTCGGCGTCTTGAGTTTGGGCGCATATATATTTCGGGTAAGTGAGTTGTAATCAAATGTAATCGTTTCATGGTAAACACCTATTAAGAGCATTCTTACTGCAGTGCACACAAACATTCGCATCTCACGAATTCACCGAGTGTTTCACATCGATGATGTTCTGTGTTGCGATTCTTGGTTACATGTTTTATATAAACTTTATACTGCAAAATGTCCAAGACTCGAGTGGTGACATATTTAACAACTTGTAAGTCCTATTACTATTCTCTAGGAACTAATTAAGGAATTTAATTAAAATTTATAATATTGCAGGTACAACACCGCGTGGTACAATGTTCCAATAACCACACGGAAATTAATACTTTTTTGTATGGTAAATTGTATTAAACCTGCCCTGATTGATGTTTGCAGTTTATTTGCCCCGGGCTACAAAGGTTTCTCTTTGGTACGCAAGATTTCTATCTCTTAGCCAGGTTGTATTCGTTAGTTTGGATCGTTTAATTGAGACTTCATGTTTCAGATTGTCAGAACGACTATGTCCTACGCTACCGCGCTTTTTTCCTTTTAGTAAGCATAGTGGGATATGTTATAGTAATAAAATGTAGGATACATTCAATGAAAAGTATAACTCATCCTCTAATCCTATCGAATATCATTTTATGCAACGCATGATGCGAAAGTTCACTTTGCGAGGCCTGCATAATGTGCAGAAAGTGACTGATTCCCGCAGTCTAACCTATATTCACTTTGCTACTGTGCGAGTGCAGAAAGTAATATTTTATTTCATTCCATCGGTCGCTTTATCACATTAAGGCGGAAATAATTTATCCTTTGCACTAGTGCGGAAAGGAGAAACCTGTTCCTGTGATCTTGTAATTATTAAGAATTATGACATTTCAAAAATGTTAAGTTCCTGACTCACAAACCATTGTATTTGGTAAACGAGTACTGATTACTAATAATTAAAATTGTCAAGTGTGTAGCATATGAATCTTTTAAGCAGTAATTAACAATTATTTACAATTTAAGGGAATTCTAGCTATTAGTAATCAGTAGTAGCTCAAACTAATTTCAGCTCTTTAGATTTGCACTCCATCAGCTAGGCACTTGACAGTCAGGAATAACTTGTTAGTGCGAAGTCAAATCATTTACAATTTCAATACATTCCAGCTATTGGGAATCTCTCTTTTGTTAATCTGAAACATTGTTCGACATAACGCTGCAGAAATATTTGCTACGTTTTCTGTGTATTTTGTATATTCCATATAATATTTTACTGTCTTATATGACGTATATAATACAAATTGTCTACTGATTCAAAGGTAAGTAAATCACCCTGTACAATGTGAAAAATATAATACAAATGTGTTAAAAAAAGGCTGGTTAGAAAAGAAAGAACGAAATGTAAAGCAAATTAATGGAAAAAAGACAAACGTAATAAAGAGTGTTTCTAATGTGTTGAATTGAGATGCATGCTTTGCAAATTAAGCGATTTCAGTTGAATACCGGTTGTTTGTGATGCACTATCATTCTTAGATTTTTCCAAATGCGCAATCACTAGCGTAAATATAATTCGTAATATCATAAATATTCATTTCACATTATTGAACAAGATTTTGTTTTGAATGGAATTACAATAATTTATTCATTCAATAAGTTATAATAACAAACAGTATGGAAAAATAAATATGCATATAGTTTCTTTGCACAAATAAAATGGAAGAAAGTATTTGTATTTATAAATATTCAAATGCTTGGCATGTTTCCGGAACTACTTGTGCTTGAGGAATGATGTGAAAGGATTCGTAATCGAATAACGTGCACTTAATTTGAAGTATCTTGTTCTCTTATTTATTACAGAGTTTTTAAATACGGTTATCGCATGCTACAGCTTGCCAAAGAAGAAAGACAAGGCGGAAATGCTCGGCTTATATAGCGTCGACAAAGACAAGATATGTTTGATTCCACACATTTGGGGAATGTTAATTAAAAAATGCTTTTACTGGTTATTTCCAATATTTCCAATAATCAGGAGACTCGATGGAGCCCCCGCGTCAGGTAGTTTAAGGGGTGTAGGACAGTTAACCTTTACATTTTTATAAATTGTATAAATGTTGGTGTGACTAAACCAATCACTTGGTGAGCACAGTCGTTTTACCTTTAATTAGTATACTTGTACAGAGTAGTTTGAGGTAAAAACATTTAAAATCAAATAAACAATAAGGCAGTTATTAATTGTTAAACATTACAATATTAATTATGCATACAAAACTATTGGTTCAAATGGGTTCCGCTTTTGCACAATTATTCACTGTACCACCTGTTACAGCGGAGACCACAGTTGTTATTATATTCAATCATTTAGTACATTTAGCATAACCAAATAGTTACAGAAAATAGAGTTTTATTGGTTAACAATATAAACAATTGGTTTTAACCAACTTCCACATGACTTATCTGCATGATTTTGGTCCCCGCCTTAGCTATGATCTTAAAAAAGAACTCTGTAAAAACTGATCTTCACTGGACCAACCGTACCAAAGAAATCCTCCGCAGAGTACTATTATGCATAATTAATATTGTAATGTTTAACAATTAATAACTGCCTTATTGTTTATTTGATTTTAAATGTTTTTACCTCAAATGACTCTGTACAAGTATACTAATTAAAGGTAAAATGACTGTGCTCACCAAGTGATTGGTTTAGTCACACCAACATTTATACAATTTATAAAAATGTAAAGGTTAACTATCCTACACCCCCTTAAGGCTTCGCATAATCTTTGGATAGACACCATTTGCGGAGCCTACACATTGTCGCTTTGTTTGATATTCTTAAATAGTTACGATAAGAACTTTTGCCACCCTTTAAATTACCTGAGGTCTCGTATTATATGATTCCGCTGCCTCCGAAAAGTTGCAACATATTTAGTATCGCATCAAGATTCCACATAACTTGTTTTGAATGATGCTGTTATGTTACATCAATATATAAAATCACCATTATTATGAAATTTTTAACGCATTTTATTTCCTTGTTGAACATTAGTTCCGTATTATTTTGTTTTCTAAACATTTTTTTATTAAATGTTTTTAGTGTGGAAAAATAATTGAACAACGAATCGTGGCCTGTTTTATCCCGGTTGATGCACTGGTGTACCAGTTAGGAATGAACAAACATAGGCGAATTTGTTAAAGTTTCTACATTCTGAAATTTATACAAGTGGAAGCACAGCGAGAAATTCCTCTTTAAGTTACTAAAAGATTCATACTGGTTGATCCATCGGACGCGAAGTTATCGCCAGACAAATGAAATATCAGTTTTTATACAATAACAATTGTTAATGTTAATCAATTAGCATGATATTATATAATGGAACCAGTCTGGGAGCATTCTCTACAACATAGAACAGATTTGATCGGTGCAACCATCGCAGAGACATCGCCAGACAAACAAAATAATAATTCTTTTGCAATAACAATAATTACTGTTAAACAATTTCTACAATTCTTCTAACAATATCATTTCGTAAGTTGTCTTCATAAGATAGAAAAGGTCCATCCGTTGCAAAGTTGTCGTCGGACAAACAAAGTATCAGTTTTTGATACAAACTGTTGTTATTAGTATTAAACAATTTTGAAAAATTTTGTAACCCTAAGTTTCCCAATTCTCGTCTGCTCATGGGGCGCAGAGATATTACCAGGCAAACGTAAAGTTTTAACAATACGGTTTATATCCAATAACAATAGTTAATGTTCATTAAATTACGAAAATTTTGCAAGTAGGACCACTACGAGAGTGCCCTCTACACAGAATTATCGCTGAATAAACACAAAAAAAATTAAACATTCGTGTCGAATTGAGAACCTCCTCCTTTTCGAAATCATTTAAAAATAATGTGATTTTCGCATTAAAAAATTTGAAACACCCAGTAGTATTTCCATAACTCATCTGCATAACTCAGTTAGCAGAAATCGACGAGGTCCTACAATAAAGATCGATTGTGACCATCAATAACCGGGTAACATCTATATAAATTTCTTCCCCGATTGAATTCCATTAAAAAAGAATTAGGGTATCACTTTTATTCAAAATAAGACTACATGTTAGAATTCGAGCCCTGCTTTTAGTTGCAACATTAACACTGCAGTTGCAACTGTTGTACTGAAAATCTGAAAAACGTCAATGAATGTGTTACCAAGGAACTTTTTTTAAATTGATTGTGAATCACAAACCTGGTACATAAAGTCGTATCCGAAATAGTAGAGGCCCAGGCAGGAGAATTTTAATGGCCGAAGCTTTGTTTGCAGGACTATTAATGATACCTACATTTCGAGTGTGATCAATACACATTCGAGCATTCCATAGACGATATTTATAAACTTACGTCTTCGCACAGTTTCTCGTCGTCCATAGAGAGCAACAATTGGGCAGCCATGTCAGAGACGGTTCTTGCCTATACCAGTTGGTTTCATTCAATACTATATACAGTTAGTGTAAAAACTATTCGTAGAGTTAATCAATTTTAATTAAAGCGTGGTACTGCAATGATTATCAAGTACTGCCCGTAAAACAAGAAAAGTGTAAATTATTCTCTAATGCTTCAAGAAACATCAGATAAACAATTCTAGAAGCGTTAAAAAATACGCATAGCTTTTTTTATAATGACATTGTTTACAAAAAACAGCAGTACTTCGGATTAGTTTAACTTGATCACTCAACGAAAACTTTCAACACCGTCTTTTTACAACTGTATCTGTTAATAACTAACATAATGATAGTGTATACAACTAGCATACAGCTAATGTAACTGTCTAGTCTGAGCGAAATAAAAAACAATACGAATGTTAAGAGACAGCTAAAAAGATATTTCTGGTTTTTGTAGTAACTCTATTACATTTGCTCAACTATTATTCAAAATTCCATTCCACAGTATGTCATCAAAAAATCACCTTGTGTTTGTAATTTCATTAATTTCCATCACAAGCGTTCGAAAATCACTGTAGATTCTCCTTTAGGGTAAATATTTATAATCGCTACCCATGTGAAGCATTGGTTTTTTGTACATTTTTTTGACGGAAATGCAAGTATTAACATACTATACATACATTGAAATTGGGGGAAGACCATAAAACCCCATAGGAACCCCATGAAACTCATATGAAATTTGTATATGATGTATGATCCGACAGTCTTGTGAGACCTTTTTTCCTTATACCTGGTAGAGACCTAATACAGATGTAACACAGACTTAAAACCCAGACCTAACCAACCCAGACTCAGTATGGCTGTCTTCATGCTGTCAACAGCTTAATATACTACAGTACAGGGTGAGTCATTTGCCTTTTAATCATCCCCTTCACACTCGAGTTCTAATTATTTCCATTATTGATACAATTTGATATTATAAATAAATGTCAGTGCGTAGAAAAGACTCGATAAATACTCGTTTATATTAAAATTACTTAACACCGTATAATTATACTATTTTCAACGGCCTATATCCATCATTGGCGATGCAAAGGCAAGTGACTCACCCTGTACATTGCTTTTATGACAGCATTTCAAAGAAGGCGATCTAACTATGAAATTAGAAGAAATTCTATATATTAGCCGCAGTCAGGGTTGGTTAGGTCTGGGTTTTAAGTCTGTGTCACATATCTGTATTAGGTATCTACCAGGTATAAGGAAAAAAGCTCTCACAAGACCACAGATATATTTACGTTAAGATTTATGTTGACTGTTTGACTATTTGGTATGCTCACTGGTTACTTTACTTGGATCATAGAAAAATCAAATACGAAACATATTTTTGTGTATAAGCCAGACCTAACCAACCTAGACTCATTGTCAGTATGGCTCAGTCTTCATGCTGTCAACAGCTTAATATACTACAGAACATTGCTTTTATGACAGCATTTCAAACAAGGCGATCTAACTATGAAATTAGAAGAAATTCTATATATTAGCCGCAGTCAGGGTTGGTTAGGTCTGGGTTTTAAGTCTGTCTCACATATCTGTATTAGGTCTCTACCAGGTATAAGGAAAAAAGCTCTCACAAGACCACAGATATATTTACGTTAAGATTTATGTTGACTGTTTGACTATTTTGTATGCTCACTGGTTACTTTACTTGGATCATAGAAAAATCAAATACGAAACATATTTTTGTGTATAAGCCAGACCTAACCAACCTAGACTCATTGTCAGTATGGCTCAGTCTTCATGCTGTCAACAGCTTAATATACTACAGAACATTGCTTTTATGACAGCATTTCAAACAAGGCGATCTAACTATGAAATTAGAAGAAATTCTATATATTAGCCGCAGTCAGGGTTGGTTAGGTCTGGGTTTTAAGTCTGTCTCACATATCTGTATTAGGTCTCTACCAGGTATAAGGAAAAAAGCTCTCACAAGACCACAGATATATTTACGTTAAGATTTATGTTGACTGTTTGACTATTTTGTATGCTCACTGGTTACTTTACTTGGATCATAGAAAAATCAAATACGAAACATATTTTTGTGTATAAGCCAGACCTAACCAACCTAGACTCATTGTCAGTATGGCTCAGTCTTCATGCTGTCAACAGCTTAATATACTACAGAACATTGCTTTTATGACAGCATTTCAAACAAGGCGATCTAACTATGAAATTAGAAGAAATTCTATATATTAGCCGCAGTCAGGGTTGGTTAGGTCTGGGTTTTAAGTCTGTGTCACATATCTGTATTAGGTATCTACCAGGTATAAGGTGGTTATGAAAGTTACATACATGTTGAACGAAACGTTGCTTAATAAAACAATCCAACTCCGAATGTACTTGAGTGGTTTAATGTTGAGTCCTAACCGATTATTCAGACCTCTGATAAGATATACCATATTGGGTGCGCATAATTTTATGGTGATTTTTTATGTGGTTCTTATGGGGTTTTATGGTCTTCCCTCACCATGAATAATTCTCTTGAATGCCCGTGAGTTCATTTCCACTATGACACATAGCAGCTTTCTTCAATTTCACAGAAGGAGCACTTCTGAATATTTACCATACTTGCATTTCCGTCAAAAAAATATAAAAAAAATCAATGCTTCACATGAGTAGCGATTGTAAATATTTACCCTCCTCTAGTAATTTTCAATGAAAAGTTTAAATTTCACGCAATTCGAGTATTCATTTGTCAATTATTGTGTATTATCATACAGTCTCCGTTATTCCCTCACCTTAGCACCAACAGTCTCGCAGAGATGATTGATAACAATAACATCAGCGAGACATGGAAGTATCCACGCCGAAATCAGTAGAACTCTTGAAAATTTGCTATACGCAAAAGGCAGCAGTATCAACCGAAACACGAAGAGGGTGCTGCACACTAAGACCACACAGTCGAAGCCCATCTGAAGACACATCTGAGTCTCGAAAACTGTATTTATATCACGTAAGATTTTGCCAAGGTGAAAGTGCAGATGCCTAAGAAACAAATAATGCATTTTTATTCATTTGTTCAGAAAAAATAGCGCACTTATGCACATACATGACCGTCCAAATGATGCGCCTAGTCCTTTCGTCTGGGACAAAAGCCCCTCGAACCGATATCATCCCGCTGGTTCGAAACCAGCATCCACAATTGTTATCATCGATCGTAAGCTTTCTTAAGGCGGCATTAATACAATCGAACTTCGTGCACGCGTATCTAATAAACAGAATCGATTAACATTTTACTTAAAGATATGAAAAATTTGTCGAACCATGTTTCACAATTATTAACCTCTTAAAACGTACCCCAGGACTGACCAGAACTGCATCTGTGTAAGCATGCGAACGTGGAGTGGCATAAGCGTAAAAAATACCAGAATTGAGATGCTGTTATCAGCAAATACTATTCTATATCTCGTGATGGTCCATGCATTCAGTATAATACACATGAACGCCCAAATAATCAGACTAACTATCCCTACCCTTCTCAACTTGGAGTAATCCGTCTCAATTCCCAAGGCCTTCAGTGTTTCATCCACATCATTGAATTGTTCTATGCACTTATGGTATTTCTAGCATAATGCAATTATTACAAAAAGAGCTGTAGAGGACTAATAGAGCAGTAAACATACCTTTCCATGCCAATGAGTGAAGTAGACCGAAACAAGGGTGATGAAATTACCGCAAAACATTAAGATATCAAAGGCAAATTTTGCGAACGTTGGCTTCTTCATTTCAGACCATATTAAAAAGATTATAAACATACCAATTTGTATACTAATTGCCACAGTGGTGTAAATCAGACTAAGGACTCTTCGAGGCTTCCCCAAAGGATACTCGATTAATGCCAAACCAAAAAAGGCCGCCGTTGCCGTAATAGGCCAAAACGTCCGCTGAAAATGTGCGTTCATTTCTTATGTTCAACGGCGTCTCACTGACTATTCGACTGAACACGATCTATCCTGTTTCCAACGAACAATATGCTCAGTGGCTCCGACTGATTGGCAGAATGCATCAGTACTTGCGTGAACAATAGTCAAGGGCACTATAGTCGAGCCGCTGAAAGAAAGCACACAAGATTTCCCCCTCCCAAGCGCAGTCACTGCCACCAACACTACGAAGCGCATGAGGGGAAGTCAGGCTACGTAACTCCCGAAATGTAATTGGAGAGGGTAAAATTCCGGCCGGATCCGCCTGGCTACCCTCCCAAGCGCAGTCACTGCCACCAACACTACGAAGCGCATGAGGGGAAGTCAAGCTACGTAGTTCCCGAAATGTAATTCGAGAGGGTAAAATTCCGGTCGGATCCGCCTGGTTATCTTCCCTCACCGGCTGCTTTCTATCAACGGTCCGACTATAGTAGGACTCGTACGTGTTTTAAAGAAGTTAGTTGATGGAAATAAACACGGGTACTTATGTCGATCCACTTGCACCTTATACTTATTTATTGCAATTGGTGTTAATGTATGAAAATGGAAGATTGACGGATCCATTTCATTAAACGTAGTAGTCAGAATATACGTCACTATGGTCCGTGACCTCTTTTCAGTTGTATTATTATTACCAACATTCTGCCTGTTCCTGTTACCGAAATACCGCGCGATCAAGTTGCAAAATCTGAATGGTGGATGCTTTGTTCGTAGGACCATTAACAATACTTATGGTAATTATTGAGAAAGATGGCTCACCACCGATTTTAATGATTTTGATATATGTTATAGAGTACGCTCTCCTAATCATTTTCATATACATATATATGTGGGGGAAACCTATAGGAAAAAAGTTAGAAACCTAGAAATTAGACGAAATTCTATACATTTGCCGCAGTCTGTGTTGGTTGGTTCTGGGTTTTAAGTCTGTGTTACATCTATATTAGGTCTCTACAGGTATTTAAAATTATGTCACAAGACCATATCTATGTTTACGTTACGATTTATATTGATTGTTCGACTATTATATATTGATATATAAGATCCGCCTTTAAGTGTATCTATTTTTTTTCTACAGGTTTTCCCCACATATATTTGTGTATGAAAATAATCAGCTTAAATCGCTCTATAACATATATCGAAATCATTGAAATCGGTGATGAGCCGTCTTTCTGAATAATTACCATACTTATGATTTGTTTAGTAATGTCACCCAGTTATAATAAGTTATTTATATCAGGAATAGTGAAACGGTAATGCAGATTGTACAAGCTTGTTTATTGTTATTCAACAATTTCGTTACATATTCATCCTTATCGGACTACTTCTCGCGCTCTTTCTCTGCTGCGAGTGCAGAGAAAATATTATTGCGCACTCGAACCCCTTTTTGACACAGATTTGAAAATGAAGAACATACAATTTCCGTTTGCATTCGACAAAGTATGACAAGCATAAAATGTCAGTTCTACTGTTTAGTTTTACTGATATTAGTAAATTTGTAAATTTACTTTTAAGAAACATTTTTATGTGTTAGTCGTATTTTGAAGCTAATAAATTTTTTTCGAATTCTATGAAATTTGAGGAACTCACAGACTTCGACCATTAAATTAAAATGCGTAGAGATACTTGTAAAAATATAAGAATGTTCCTTGAGGGATGGAGACGATTCGGCGGGGGCCGATCCTCTATTGTTTTCCGCACAAAGCAAGGCGGCAACCGAAGTAGCAGGCGAATAAAAGTCATTCTGATACTCAAATTTTGTTCCTATTATGCTTTAAACCTCATCCTACAAAAGTTGGGATAAACTGTCAATACATGCAGATTCAGAAACCAGTCAACTTTCCTTTTAAAATCGCAACTCTGTAACTATAAGGGCTATCAACAAATGAAGAATAGCATTTAAATTCAAGAAGACTAAACTTTCGAAGAAAAACCTCATAAATGCCACAATCATTTAAAACGTACTAAGCTAAATTTCCTTTTTGGTAGGCTTCAAAAAGGACGAGATCCTTAATTTTCTTGTTAATGTTTTTCCAGCGATAATCCTTGTGAGAGGGATGGACCAATCCGGACGAAAACTCCTCTACCTTATAAAGAAACCTTCCAGAATGATTTCGCTTTAAAAAATATTCAATTTTATGGAATATTTAATTACAAAACAGAAAAAAAAATCATGAATGAAAACATTTCTGATATTGAAATTCCGCCGCAATAAGTGTTCTACTTATCCAATACAATATTTGAATTCTGCCGCAGTGAATGTCCAAATCACCGAATACAATATTTACACGCTGAATGCCACAGTGGCGTAAATGGCTCTGAGGAGTCTTCGAGGCTTCCCCAAACGATACTTGATTAATGCCAAACCGAAAAAGGCCGTTGTCGTTGTGATAGGCCAAATCGCCCGCTGAAAATCTTCTTCCATTTCTTATGTAAGCTCGAAACTTCACAATAAGCTCGAAAGCTCCGACTGATTGATAGAATGCATCAGTACTCGCGTGAGCAATACTCAAGGGACACTATTAGGGCTCGCACCTGTTTCAAAGAAGTCGATGGAAGTAAAGACGGGTACTTATATCGACCCAATTACACCTTACGCTTTTTTATTGACGTTAGCATAGTGGATTGTGAGAATAGTGGATTGATGGATCCATTTTACTAAACCCACTAGTCGGAATATATATCACTATAATGATAAATATACTTGGTGTGTGCGCGCTTCATTCAAGGCACTTACAATATTGCTAAAAAAAAACTTGTGAAGAAATTATATTTTACTTTTTTACCTCGCAATTGTTATGAGCCAGGGCTATTACTCCTTAGCAAGACTTGAGTCTACTTGTTACCCAATCGATCGTAAGTTACTCCTGCGATAGCACAGAGTGCCTTTCAACTCAGGCCTACTCAGCTTCCTATTCTCCTATTAACCTCCTTTTGCTAGGTACCTCCAATAAGAATGCCCTAAACTTGAAATTAAACCTCATTATGGTTCGCCGGATACACCTTGAGCGGCAAAGATGTATCCTCGTGGGACCTTTTATTACTATTTTCCTTTATTCTGAATATTTGAAATGTGGTTGACTAAACAGGTGTCGAGAAGTGATTTAACAATTGATTTCCTTATTAGAAACTAGAATAAAGTTGAATATATTCTGGATAATAATATAACAGAAAATACAATAGAGTTTTCGTGAATATGAAATGTTGTTACAAAAATCTTATTGTCAGTTCGTTTAACATTACGAAATAAACGTGGAGAAAACAAACGAAAGAACTGTGAGTTTCCTAACGCGGTTATTCACGACGTCCGTATAGTAATTGTACTTCGCGCCTCTTTCTTCAGAGATCAGAATGTAGTGTTGCGCCTCTCTGGGAACTCCGAATACGATACTTCCTTCAGGCGGTCTCAGAGCAGGTGTTGTGCCCGAGCCCAAAGTTGGCTCTCGGAATGCACAAACTAGCAATATTGCCAAATCCTTCCTTCGATAGGATGATGCAGTGTCCAAAGGTAATGACCTACCATCATCAATAGCGAGCGCATGGCGACCAAATTACGTTTAGCAACGAGGCACTGAGTCACTCCGCCTGAAAACCATCGACCGATGTCCCGATCAGGAACTCGCTATCCAAATCTCAATCAGAACACATCAGTGCGAACCAGTGAGTCACTCTGTACTTCTTGTCAGTTCCTTTGTTATACCTTATCAATAAACTTTAAGTTTTGGGTTTAATACCGATGGAATCCAATACTTTAAATCAGTGCTGTCCAGCGGAGGGGCCCCTACAGAGGTGAGTTCCCCTTCCACGCTACCCGGCCCAACCGGCAGCGCGACCCCCACCACCGTAATCCATCGTGCTTGCTCACCGCGAGCCGCTCTACCTGCTTCACGCCGAGAGCGCCAGGAGTGGGGGAAGCCCTGTGCTCCTGGAAGCAGCTCTTGGACAGCACTGATTGATAATAATATGCTGCCCAGAGGAGATGGAAAACTCGAGCGAGAGAGAAAGCTCGGTGGGAAACGCGAATGTTGGCCCGGCTGGTCAGATGTAATAGGAGAGGGGCTAGAGGCAAGGGAGACCAGGGACGACACACTGGGCTAACAAATAGCTGAAAGAAGGTTCTCACACGATTTCTTGTTAAACAACAGCGCCCTGTTTATTTATGTTGGGCGGACCAAGAGTGTTACAACTAAATACCCTAAGACAAATCGAGCTAACGCTCTCTCGATCCTAGGCCACAAGGGATTCTATACAATCTAACCACACGGTAGGGAAGCGCGTCGCGTGCAATCGACAGACGGTCGGTCGATTTCCGGATTTCCGGCCGCAAATTTCTAAGGAAACGCTCGCCCGTTCGAGCGGGCAATCGATCGTGGATCCCGGCAACAAGTGGCAAGATGGCGGCCACTTTATTCGGCGAACGCAGTCAAATTATGTTACCGCGCGACTCAGAAGCGATCTGCGAAATCGCACTAAGGACGACAGGGCAAAGACAGGCTTTTTAGACTCTAATGGTAAATACAACAGTCACGAGGAAGCCAACTACTGGGCTCGGAACTTTACGCAAAGATTCCTAAGGATAGGGAAAGAGGGTGCAAGGCTTACCGCAATCTATAAACGGCCGGTGTTTCGCCGTGATCTTTAATCCAGGCGCCCTGGGAGGATAGACGTCTCCAGTCGTTTGGTCCTGGATTTCCAATGAATTTCTCGCTGGATATCTCTTGCTCTCTCTCTCTCTCTCTCGTCACTGTTACTTCTTACAAAACTACCAAAAACGCTCGGATACGGGTTGTCGCTAGGACGGTCGCAATCTGAGTGACGAGAGAGAGAGTCCCTAATTCGCTAAGCGGCCTTGCACCCTCAGCGCCGCTACCCCTGAATCCTCCCGTGGCTCCATCCGTCAGACGGTGTCGAAATCGGTCCCGCGCGTTAGGACCGCCCGTCGACCGCCCTGGACGATCCGTCGATCTGAGCAGGTCGAATATCAGCAGTGACGGGCATCCAACGTCGTCTCCCCGTCGTCCCTCGGTTGGCTGTCCGTCCTCAGGGTCGTCTTCAGCCTCTGCTGAACGGGCCCCAGCTTATCCGGCCTGGCAGGGTGCGCACTCCTGTGAGCCGGACTCTCCTCCTCACCTACCCGGATAGCCATTCCACTAGGTGGCTCAGTCCGTCGTGCCTACCTAGGTGCCTCTCGGCGTTCAATCTCGCATTAATGCCTGTCTCTTTCGCCTGTGCCTGCCTTGGAGCGATGATGTTCGGTTAGCCCGTGCGTATGAGTGTGAGAGAGAGATAGCTACGGCGGGCGTTCGCCCGACCTTCCTTGCTAGAGTAAAGAGTATCTTGTGGCGAGGCAAACTAGCCCCGTCACAATATATAATATATCTGAAGTATTAAGCCTAATCATAGAAGACACTCTAGGCATTGGTAATGCTAATGTAGCAACAATAATATAGAAATAGTTCATAGTACAAAGTATGCAAATTATCAAGTGCATATGTCAAGAACAATTTACGCTAAAGAACTCGAGTTTGGTGAGTGAAGAGTGAAATTTGTGAATTTTCAAAACTAGCATGACTCTAAATTGTAAATAATTGGTAATCTGTACTTACTGAATTTGATCTCACTAACTGCCAAGTATGAAGATATAGAGTCTCTGTCTAATAAAGCTTGCGAGTTGTTGGATCCAATTATTTGGAATAAGGGGGACGCCCGGGAGGAGGCTAGTACTGCCATGTAACCATCAACAACCCGGAGACATTTATATGATCTTTTTTGCCGAATGAATTGCATCAAAAGAGGATTAACAGACCATTTTGATTAAAAATAAGAATACATGTTACTAGAATTCGAGCCCTACTTTTTCTTGCAATATTATGACTGTGGTCGTAGCCATTGTGCTGAAAATCTGAAAAAGGTCAATGACTGTATTAGTGAGGAGGTTTTTTAAATTGATCGTAAATCACTAACCTCATACATAAAGTTGTACCCGAAATAATAGAGGCCCAGGCAGGAGAATTTTAATGGCCTAAGCTTTGTTTGCAGGACTAATAATGATACCTACATTTCGAGTATTATCAAAACAAATTGCAAAACCTTTCTTGCACGATACTATTTTACGTTTATAAACTTACGTCTTCATGGAATTCCTCGTCGTCCATGAAGCACAACAGTTGGGCAGCCATGTCGCAGACGGTTTTTGCCTATATCAATTGGTTTTATTCAGTAGAATATAGAGTCGGTGTAAAAAGTATTTGAACAGGGGTTAAGTTAAAATAAAACGTAGTATTGCTCTGTTTATCAACCACTGCCCGTAAAGCAACAAAACTGTACATATTATTCTCTAATCTTTCAACAAACATCAGATACGAAATTCTAGAAGCATTAGAGAATACGTACAACTTTTTTTATACAGATATTGTTTACCAAACTGATCACTGAACGAATACTTTTTACAATGACTTTTTACGACTGTTAATAACTAGCATACAGCATAACTGTATAGTCTGAGCGAAATAAAAAACAATATGAATGTTGGGAGGCCAAAAAACACAGAGATTTAAAGATTATGACAGCTAAGTAGAAAAAGACATTTTTGGTTTTTGTAGTAACTGTGTTACTTTTGTTCAACTATTATCCAGCATTCCATTCTACAGTATGCCATCAAAAAATCACCTCGTGTTCGTAACTTCGTTAATTTCCATCACAAGCGTTTGAAAATCACTGTAGATTCTCCTTAAGTAATTTTCAATGAAAAGATTAAATTTGGCACAATTGGATTACTCAATTGTCAAATATTCCGTTAACCGATTTCTGTCACGCAGTGTCCGCTATTCCCTCACCTTGGCAGCAACAGTCTCGCAGAGATGATTAGTAGCAATAATGTCCACTAAATATGGAAGCGACCACAACAAAATCCCAACGGCTAACTTAAATTTGCCATCTTCGAAAGGTAACAATATCAAACGAAATGCGAAGATGACATTGCACAATAAGAACACATAGTCGAAGCCCATCTGAAGGCTCATCTGAACCTCAAATACTGTGTTTATATCACGTAACATTTCGCAGAGTTTAAAATGTAGATGCCTAAGAAAAAACAATGCATTCCTGTTCATTTATTCAGCAAAATGGCACACAGATGCACATACATGACTGTCCACATGATGCGCCTGGCTCTTTCGTCCGGGACAAAAGCTCCTCGAACCAATATCGTTTCACTGTTTCGAAACAAATTTGTAGAATTATTGTCACCGATCGTAAGCTTTCTTAAGGCGTCACTAATGCAATCGAATCTCGTGCCCGCGTATCTAATAAACAGAATCAATTAACATTTTACTTAAAGATATGAAAAATTTGTCGGACCATGTTTCACAATTATTCACCCCTTGAAACGTACCCCACGACTGATAAAAACTGCATCTGTATGAGCATACAAACGTGGAGTGGCAAAAGCGTAAAAAATACCAGAAATGTGATGCGTTTATCAGCAAAGTCTCTTCCACGTACCACGCTGGTAGATGCATTCAGTAGAATACACATAAACGCCCACATAAGGAGACTAACTAGCCCTACTTTTCGCAACTTAGAGTAATCCGTTTGAATTTTCAAGGCCTTCAGTGTTTCATCCACTTCGTTGAATCGTTCGATGCACTTATGGTATTTCTAGCGTAATCCAATTATTACAAAAAGAGCTGATCGAGAAAAAAGTAATCGACCAGGACACATACCTTTCCATGCCAGTGAGTAAGGAAGATCGAGGCCAAGATGATGAAATTACAGGAAAACATCATAACATCATAGACCGATTTCACGAAAACGGTGTTGGTTGTAGTAGGCCACATTACAAAGATCATATACATGCCAAGTTGCATACTGACTGCCACAGGGGCGTAAATGAGACTGAGAAATCTTCGGGGCTTCCCCAAAGGATGGTCGATTAATGCCAAACCGAAAAAGGCCGCCGTTACTGTGATAGGCCAAAACGTCCGCTGAAAATGTGCTTCCATTTCTTATGTTCAATGCAGTATCACTGACTATCACGTTTCTGATGCACAATAAGCTCGAAAGCTCCGACTGATTGATAGAATGCATCAGTACTCGCGTGAGGAATACTCAAGGGATACTATTAGGGCTGGCATCTGTTTGAAAGAACTTAATCGATGGAAATAAATAGGGGTACTTATATCGACCCAATTGCACCTTATGCTTCTTTATTGACATTGGCATTAATTTGTGAGAATAGTGGATTGAGGGATTGATTTTATTATATCCAGTAATCAGAATATATATCACTTTAATGATAAAAAAATACTTGGTGTGTGCGCACTTCACTCGAGGCATTTGCTCTGGTAATATTGCTAGAAAACTTTGAAAGAAATATACATGAGGCGAATTGAAAACCTCCTTTTCGATGTAGTATATAGTATTGTGACGTTGCAGTTTCGCTGCACGTCACAAATTTAGCGTATTGCACGTCCTCGGCCACACTCGGGGCTCGGGGTGGGGGACTGATAGCTCACTGGATGAATTGAGTGCACAATTAAGGTTCCCAACGACACCTATGGGGAACCATTAACACCTTTAAGTTTCAGGACAACCAAAACACCGCGTAGGAGTCGGATCACCGCCTATTGACGCCAACGATCTACGCACAGCTGCGTAGAGTTAGTAGTCGACCCATGCAACAGTTAGTAGTCGAAGCCCTCCGATTTCTCGGTCGGAAGGGACACAGGGACACCCACTTGCCTGCTCCGGATTGGGCTTGGGGGTGCGGAAGAGCCGGCTCCAATATCTCTTTGCCCTCGCCGTTGAACCACCGTTGTGACAACGTGCGGGCAGCTTCGACATTTTCGTGTCTTCCACTCGCGAGGTACAGCTTAGTGCCCGCTCTAAGAGTGGACTTTTGTGAAAAGGGTTGATAGAGGAATTAGCCCTGAAGGATTCCTCCCTCTACTATAGGGCAGGGTGTCGATTATAGACTACCTGCAGCTCTGCCAGAGTTCTATCGCGAGCCAAGACTCTGTTTTTGCTTCCGTTCAGGAAGCTGACGGTTTTTGGCCAAGCCGCTGAACTTCCGCGGAAATACGCTGTGCGGATTATAGAGTACTTAGAACGTCCTAATAAAGTAAGTGATGAACCCTGGAACGAATCAGGGGGTGATTGAACGTAGTCAGGAGCCAATCCTCGCGCCCGTAGAATTCGGCCGGTGTATATAAAGTAAGCTAGTTTTCGGCAAGAATTCACTCATTCATCGAAGTGACAGCCAGTGCTAAGTGAGCAGTAAGAACCATCAAAACGCTACGAAGATCTCCACTCCAGCTACGAGCTACTCCGAGGACAATGCAGCTTCGTCTCCTGTTCACACCGGGTCCTGACCGGGTCATCACAGTACAGGGTGAGTCAGTTGCCTTTGAATCAGGCATTACCGACTGCGCCAGCCTTTGAATCAGGCATTACCGACCGCGCCAGCGTCTATCCCTCTATCCTATAGACGCGGTCGGTAATACCTAATTCAAAGGCAACTGACTCACCGGGGGTTTGTTCGGAGTGGCGGTTTGCTGGGTTTCCAACCAGTTTGCGATTTGCTTTCTCGTAAGGTGCTGCTGCGTTTGACGATTGGAAACTGGTTGGAAACTGAGCAAACTGCCACTCCGAACAGACCCCCTGTACGTTGGCGGCGGGCATACGTCCGAATTCAAATCACCTGCCGCGGAATTATCGTCGGGTTGAACGGGGCTCGATTTGAGTTCGGTTGCCTGCGACTGGATCAAGTGGCCACCATCCACTATCGCCGTTTCCGTCTAAATGCAATCAGGACCCAATACGGGAGACTCCTAGCAGTCTGCACTAACAACTCCCGAGTTGGGCTGAGTTGCGTGGGCCAAGGTCGCCGATTGATAATTCAAGGACCACGCCTAGATGTGGATATGGCCCGAACGGCGTAAGATAGCGTGAACCATCGTCCGCCGACGGAAACTATAGTTCGGTTTTGTGAAGCCGCTCGCGCGGTTATATTCCCCCGTTTCTTTTTTTTGATTCCTAAGTTTTCTCTGCCCACGAAATTTAACCACCCAAGGGGAACCTCCATCCTACCCCGAGCCCCTCGCTAGTCGTCAGGAGTAAAGAATTTCGTGGCAGTACATATGATTAAAATGTAAATGTTAGATTTATTAGGATTTCATATTGTAGTAAAGTTAATGTCGGACTTAAATTAGTTTCTCATTGGTTTCTTACCCCGCAATGAAGCGCACACACGCCAATTTTTTTTTATTATTGTTAATCGCTAATTTTTTGTGAATTTATTGTTAATTGCTGATGCGAGTTAAACCGAGGTATCTTCGAATGAAAACTTGGCTTTCTTGTATGTTATTTATTATATCTGAATTATAACTTAGCTTTCGTTTACCAATGATATCCATTTCTATTTTTGATCATTTTTAAATTACTATGACGAGGTTGGTGGGTTGGGAGGTAGGGGCGAGGGCGACCTACTTGGCATTTTTTTTTCATTTTAATTGGTTTTAGGGGGATAATTTACTTTCCGCACTAGTGCGGCAAAGCGATCGATAAAATGAAATAAAATGCTACTTTCAGCACGCGTGCAGTAACAGAGTGAATATAGATTAGAGCGCGGGAATCAGTCACTTTCTGCACATTACGCAGCCCTCGAAAAGCGAACTTTCGCATCATGCGTTGCATAAAATGATATTCCATAGGATTAGAGGATGAGTTATACTTTTCGTTAAATGCATCCTACATTTTATTACTATAACATCTCCCACTATGCTTACTGAAAGGAAAAAAGCGCGGTAGCGTACGACATGGTCGTTCTGAGAATCTGAAACATGAATTCTCGATTAAAGGATTCAAAATAACGAATACAACCTGGCTAAGAGATAGAAATCGTGCGTACCATAGAGAAACCTTTGTAGCCCGGGGCAAATAAACTGCAAACATCAATTGTGACAGGTTTAATACAATTTACCATACAAAAAAGTATTAATTTCCGTGTGGTTATTGGAACATTGTACCACGCGGTGTTGTACCTACAATATTATAAATTTTATTTAAATTCCTTAAGTAGTCCGTACAGAATAGTAATAGGACTTACAAGTTATTAAATATGTCACCACTTGAGTTTTGGACATTTTGCAACATAAAGTTTACATAAAACATGTAACCAAGAATCCCAACACAGAACATCAACGATGTGAAACATTCGGTGAATTCGTGAGATGCGAATGTTTGTGTGCACTGCAGTAAGAATGCTCTTAATAGGTGTTTACCATGAAACGATTAGGTTTGATTACAGTCCACTTACGCGAAATATATATGCACTCAAACTCAAGATGCCGAATACAAGAAGGATTAAGTAGGATGGTAACACATCTTCCCTTAATGATTTACAATATCTATGGGAGTTAATGTATATTCCATTAAATCACATGGGCTAGCTATTGAAAATTAATCTTTGCAGAACAAACCGAACCGCGTGTCTTTCACTGATCGAGAAAACTCAAATTACAAGTTTCATACTTATTATTGAAATAGTTTATTCTCCGAGGACTTTTTATTTACTTTTCACTTGTGGCTGAATATTGCAGTCAATTCTTATCACATTTAAGCATTGAAATTACATGAATGGAATGATACTTGAAAGACTTGTAGAACTCTATTTAGTAATGTAGAAATAAGAATATCATTCATGAATTAATAACCTAATGGCTCTACAGTGAATGCTGACCACGTTTGCTATCCTCCCCAAATTACTGCTGTTTTTTAAATCGCTTACTCCGGAGGCACTTAACAGTGCTTTAATTCTGCGACTGTAAATAAGAATCATGTTTTAGTCTTTGGAATTATTCGTCAAACGCAGATTGATTACCTTGTCACTTCGAAGAGAGCGCAAGCATGTTGTATATAAACAATTAAAAGGGCTTCCGTAGACACAAATACGAATACTCCGACAATAATTATGCCATCAAAGACGAAAGCGACTAGAAAAAAGTATTTCTTCTGATCGACGAATAACTCCAACATAAATGGAAAGCTACGGCTACGGGTTTGGTTCAGAGGCATCACTATATCTAGAAACACTGGTGAAAATGGCAGAAGAGCTAGGCATAGTCCCAAAGGACAAATAAACACTGTAACAAATAGCCAGTCTATAATCATAGAAATGCTTGGAATTCAATGTTTCTAGGATAAAATATGTAATTACTAGCAAAGACCTTCGTATGAAACTTGCCCCTTGCGACGTACTTCTTAATAATTCGAATCTCATCTTTACTGGACAGCACCTTCTGGTCACCGTTTATGCCCTCCATTATTCTCTTAATCTGAATTTACATATAATACAACTGCTATGCTATGTAGGAAAGTGTTTCTTAAACTAGGAATTCACTCTTGTACTGACGCCAAAGATTGGGAATCGCTTAAGGGGGTGTACTATGTACAGAGTACTATTATGCATAATTAATATTTTAATGTTTAACAATTAATAACTGCCTTATTGTTTATTTGATTTTAAATGTTTTTACCTCAAATTACTCTGTACAAGTATACTCATTAAAGGTAAAATGACTGTGCTCACCAAGTGATTGGTTTAGTCACACCAACATTTATACAATTTATAAAAATGTAAAGGTTAACTGTCCTACATCCCCTTAATATGCCATAGGTAAACCCCCCGAGAGAAAAGAATTTCTTCATAAAAACAGTATAAGGCGCGCATGCTAACGCAAATGAAAAAGACTCAATATGTGCATCTTTACATCGGTACATACGCAGTCATCGGCACCGAGAAACGAAATGTACTTGACCAAAACGCCACACCCAACGAATATGTACGGTACATTTCTTAGCAGTACCCTCTTGGTATAATTCACCGTGAAAAATGTAGCAAGCTGAAAATTAAACTGCCTCCAATTGACTGACTACAACACTAAGTCAAATTGCTTAATGCTACACATCACTCACCTGACAGAAACAACAGAGTAGCACAAAGAAGCTGCCGAGGAAGCGTTTCAATGTTAGGACGACTTTGTTTCCATACGGCCAGAGTCCGATCACAGAGAGTAGGCTAATATTTAAGCGATGGTAGTCTTGCCAATCTAACAATACGTCCATACCGTATCGCGGTTCAAATACGTCTGAACATCTAAGTAACCCCAGCACCTGCGCAACCCTCCGGAGGAGAATGGTAACTTTGTCTCACCGATCAGGGGTTGCAATTTAAGTGGCATGCATTGTTTATGATAGGGTGAAGGAATCATTTTGATGCCTACTATTATACTAGCAGCTATTACTCGATCGATCGAAGTCTGTAGCACCCGCTATATTGTCGTTGGAAGGCGCAACATTTGAACAAATTACTGTCCATTATCTTAGCATGAGGGGATGGCAAACACCCGGATACCGTTTCATACGCTTTCGCACCACAACAGTACACGAAGAAGGTGTTACTTTCGACTGGGTGGTCATGGAATGATGAAAGTTAGAAGCTAGAAAGGAAAATTAGATACACCAAGTCACATAAATGAAGAAAGTGCATTATTAGAAACATTTAGATTAGTGTTTGTTTACATAATAGGTAGTAGAGCGGAGAAATACTGCATCAACAATAGTTGAAATATTTAATTTGAAAAGCGTATTACTAAGAGAAAAGTAGCGTGACATACGTTGATGAGAATTGAAACGTATCAGGGGGTGACTGTTTGTTTCAGTAACTGTGCGTGATCCAAGAGTGTTTAAATTGAATTCATCGCTTTATTTTAATCGTGCATTTTTATTCAAATGATACATATTTCTGGTTCAATAATATGTGGGATAAAATTAAGCCTACATTGTTCATGACGTACTTGTTCTTTACCTGGTTCGCAGAAGGTTAATAAAGAGTGTTTACCTTTGGTGTTAAAAGACAAAATGTTTGTTGCCCAACCTTGGCGAAACATTAAATTTTGGAGAAGCTTGAATTCTCGATACACACATTAGTTCCCACACTGTTAATCTATACTACTTCAAAACTTATTCATTATTATTTACCTAGTATTCTATATTCCGGTGAATAATAAAGTAGTTACATGGTATTTTGCTTGTTTCAAAAGTGAAATGTCGGTGTTATTACCAAACAACGTAATGCTAATCCTACTTTCTGCGCTTGTCCAGTAACAGCGAAATAGATTAGAGTGCGGGAATCAATCACTTTCTGTACAATACGCAGACCTCGAAAAATAAACTTTCGCTCCATGCGTTGTATAAAAGTTTGCTATCAATCATGTGAATGACTGTGTGCTGGCAGATCCTCGATACGCTTTAATTATGGGGTCACCCGTATAGGAGGATCCGTGTCTAAGGGCTCCACAACGCACAATGCGTTGTTTAATGGATAAAAATAGAAAATTTCCTATTTCTTTTTCTATTAAGGTTTGACAGTATTATATGTGCATAGTTCGTGACTGCCAGCTTGTCGGGTAAGTATAGGTGGAACAAGTGCGTCGAACATAGCCTCAAAAATATGATGTCTGAGATGTATTTATCTTCCACACGCATATTCATAATAAGACCCTTTTTAAGATGGAAGATATGTTTACTTGTTACCTGTCTTAGCATTTGAAAACATAGAAGGAGCAGATTTGTTCATTCTTTTGTGTTCTTTGCCATTATATTTAGTAATAAAGTTTGTCATTTGACGGTCGCATATGTACATTGACGGGTTTAAATAATAACAAGTACAGCTAAAATGAATTTTCGATTTTTCTCCACGATCCTATTTGTTGAACGCACTGTGCGACAGCAACTACACACGGACACTAGAATTTTGCCGATAGCTGGCGAACCAGTACGAGAGGGAGCCTCAGTTTTGAATAGACTGCTGTGGACGGACGATGCCCTTTTTAAGCAAAAGAGGGTGTTCAATCATCACAATACAGACGTGTGGAACACGGAAAATCCAACGACTTAGTAAGTTCTATTAATTCTCTTATCCGACACATTTGTAGTGTCAAATTTGACAAGGGCGTACCCAAGAACCAGTTCAGTGAGAGATTTCAAACTTGCTGAACAGATACATAATTTAAAACTACAGAAGTGAAAGATCTAAAGTTTACTGAGCAAATACTGATTACTAGTAAGGTTCGTAATTCAGAAATCATTTACACGAAAGACCTGAAGTGGCACTTGATTAACAAATTGTACCTTTTTCGTTTAAGTGGGTTCTGGTTATGCACTTGGCAACTTTGGTAGTATATAATTATTATTATGAGTTTAATTATTTTCATAAAGCTGTACAAATAAGAGAATAAAACCTGTTCCTGTCATAAAATAGCCTACATAACGAAGCACTCGAAACGTTAAGGAAATGAGGCATTTACCCATCTTGTGTTAGCTAGACTCTTTCTAATGTCTATCTTCTCTCTCTAACATCATCTCACATCTGCCATCTCTTTCTAGCATAACATCATCTCGCAGCTAAAAATATAGAAATATATGAACATTCTGCCACCTAGCGTGGAAAATATGTGATCGACATTTTTGGTTTGAATCTTCTTCTGAATCGTTTTCGCACGAGAAAATAAGAGGAGGAAATTCATATCTCTTGAACGCATGGACCAATTTCCTTGCTCTTTAGCTTATTGAATTCAGAAAAATAAATTAGGCTGTGCTTAATTCATAAGTTATGCCTGCAAGCTGTAACTTTATCGGAAATCGAGGTGAAAGTTTTATATCGATCGAAAACCGCTACGCGTCGGGATAAGTAGCCTCGGCGTCTCGCGCTGTGTAGCTATAGCTAACTACTTCGCGGGAGACTCTACCGAGTCTCCTGATATTTTCGAAGTAAATTCTATCTTTTATTATAGAGCCTCTTTATTTATCCATATTGTACTTTATACAATTTTTAGTAAACTATATCACTATTGTTTACTATTTGTCAGATTCTTGTCAAAGTACAATACAGGCTAATACGCGTTAGAGATCAACAAACAAATATTCCGAGAGTAACCTTATTCTCTCCTATAAACTCATCCCCGGTTTCAATTCCCCTAAGTAGACCATGCCAGCGACTCTATCTCGCGTTCTTTTCGATAACTCATGCTTGTAGGTAACACGATCGCGCGTCCGAAAACCCTCTGGTTAGCGTCGGTAATTGCCGACCAGCCAAATCTCTAAAGATCACGTGCCTAGACTAGCCCCTTAACCCCCTCTGTTATACTATGGGGTTCCAAAAGAATGCCCCAACCTGAAGTTAAACCTCACTATGGGTCGCCGGATACACCTCGAGCAGTAAAGATGTACCTTCGTGGGATTTTTTATTAGTCTTATTGTGAATATTCGAAACATGGTTAACTAAACAGGAATTTTGTAATAATGAGACAATTGATTTTCTTAATGAAATCTAAAATAATCCAATATATTCTGAAAATACAATGACAGTTTCAGTGGATATGAAATGTTGTTCTAATATTTTTATTAAAAGTTCGTTTTACGTTAGGAACTGAACGGGGAGAAACTAACGAAAGAACTGTGACTTGCCTAACGATCGCGACGAAACACGATGTACAGGGTGATTCACTTGCTTTTGAATCGCCAATGATGGATATAGGCCGTTGAAAATGGTATAATTATACGGTGTTGAGTAATTTTAATATAAAGGAGTATTTACCGAGTCTTTTTCACGCACTGACATTTATTTATAATATTTAAGTGTACCAATAATGGAAATAATTGGAACTCGAGTGTAAAGGGGATGATTAAAAGGCAAGTGACTCACCCTGTACGTACGGTAATAGTGATTGCTTCGAAAGAGTGGTGCTCGATCTACTACGGTGGTCTTCGCTGCTCCTAGAGACAGAGCTTCACCGTCGATGACGCTTTGGAACTGATTCCCCCGCTTTCCACTAGAATTTACGACTTATATACCCGAAAAACCTCATGAAAAACGAATGTGGTGGGGGTAATGGCGCCAGGGATCTGACCATGTTAAGGTCTAAATAATTATGGGGGGCAAGAGTGCACAGCTGCAGAAGTGCATTCCTACTAAGGATTCGGGCGAATACTAGAGAGATAACGTGGACCGGAAAAGTGAAAGTCACAGTTTTAGGGCTCGAAAACTACACAAGGAAATTCTAGTGTACGGGTGGCTAGTGAGCTAAAATTATTGAATCTACGCGTGAACAAAGGGAGAAAAGTAGTCCGATAAGGATCAGTATGTAACAAAGGCATAAAAAAAGCGCCGAGTCGATGATACTATTACTTGGCATCTTTTTACATTTTAATGTTTTTGGAGGTTATGACACATCCGACATAACCAACCAAAGAGTAATCCATCTTTACGAAAAACAAACAAGACACACCCATCTTACTGCTAAAACCCTGGCAACGGTTAAAACAGCGCTGCCGATGCGGTGTTAGAAATGTGAAAGGGATATCTTGAGAATTTATACAGCTATTACAACCCTGACTTTTAAAACGCCTTGCCTCTTCGACTAGATAGAAAAATAAAGATAGAAATCCGTATCACCTGAACAAGAGAACCGATTCGTATGATTTTTGGTTTATTGGATTCAGAAAAATACATGATAAGGTATAAACTTTATACATTAATCATTGGAGTTGTAACTTTTCGAGAAATTAAAAAATGAAAGTTTTATATCGACCAAAAACCGCTACAGGTTGATCGGGATAATTATCCTGGACTACCGAGTCTTTCGATACTCAAAGACGACAGTGGAGGAATGTTCTAAAATCATTAAAATTTCGTATCCGGGATAGGACAAATTATTCAACACAAGTCAGCATTACTAAGTAACAACAAGAATTGAAATCATTAATTTTATTGGTATCAATTGCAGAGAAAATAAATATATAAAAGTATCATTAAGAGAGCGTGGGGCGTAATTGAATGAATATTAGTTGGCTTATTATTTCTATCGATTCACTTCAATCCACTTCTTGTCTACTTCATGCCTCCCCGTCAGTTGTAGATAGATCGATCCAACTTATTATACAGCTGACACGGGTGCTGATGGCCTCTGCCATTTGCTATAATCAGTCAGTAGAACTCCATCGAACGAAAAGGATGCAAACTCATTTCCAACGGGCGATTCGGCCTCTTATTGTTACGGCCGCTATTTTTGGATTTGCATTAATTGAGTACCCCGAGGGAAAACCGCGAAGACTCCTCAGTTTTCTTTACGCCATTGTGTCATTCACCTTGCAAGTCGCCATCATCAGTACCAAATACTTATACTTAGACACAACCGATGGAATTTTCCTGAGTTGGATCCGCTTTTCTATAATGGGCTATATGATCCTTAATGTTCTTGTATTGGCCGTCTTCAGCCAGTGGCATGGAAAGGTATATGGTATTCAATTTTTTTACTGATTTTTGACAATCTTTTTCTGCCTTGTTTAATTTTTCAACTGTTTTCAATAGTATAAATGTTACGGGCAATGTGTGTAACGTGGGCATTTTGTACAATGACCGGGCATTGTGTAGAATACACCATTTTTTGGGCAATGTGTATAATGGGCAGGTATTTCACAAATTGCCCGGACATTTTATATAATGCCTGCGGCTCGTTGGGCAATGTGTTGAATACATAGTTGACATTTTGGTAATGATATAGAACAGGGTACTCCTCACCGATTTCAATGCCCTTGATATATGTTGTATGTAGGGGACATTATTCTCAATAACTTTTCCCTATACAAGTAACCGTCGCATGGCTTTAGTTTTCAAGTTATACACAAAAATATGTCTCGTATTTGATTTTTCTGTGATCCAAGTAGAGTAACCAGTGAGCATACCAAATAGTCAAACAGTCAACATAAATCTTAACGTAAATATATCTGTGATCTTGTGAGAGCTTTTTTCCTTATACCTGGTAGAGACCTAATACAGATATGTAACACAGACTTAAAACCCAGACTACGGCTAATATATAGAATTTCTTCTAATTTCATAGTTGGATCGCCTTGTTTGAAATGCTGTCATAAAAGCACTGTACTGTAGTATATTGAGCTGTTGACAGCATGAAGACTCAGCCATACTGACAATGAGTCTAGGTTGGTTAGGTCTGGCTTATACACAAAAATATGTTTCGTATTTGATTTTTCTATGATCCAAGTATAGCAACCAGTGAGCATACCAAATAGTCAGTCAACATAAATCTTAACGTAAATATATCGTGTGGTCTTGTATTAGGTAGAGACTTAAACCAGATATAACACAGACTTAAAACTCAGACCTAACCAACCCAGACTACGGCTAATATATAGAATTTCTTCCAATTTCATAGTTGGATCGCCTTGTTTGAAATGCTGTCATAAAAGCACTGTACTGTAGTATATTCAGCTGTTGACAGCATGAAGACTCAGCCATACTGAGTCTGGATTGGTTAGGTCTGGGTTTTAAGTCTGTGTTACATCTGTATTAGTTCTCTACCAGGTATAAGGAAAAAAGCTTTCACAAGACTGAGATATACTAAGTCTGGGCTGAGCGTTTCCATACATTGATCACCATCTTCTAGGCATTCTGTATAATGGCCGGACATTTTATAGGAATGACCGAAACTTGTTACGGGCATTTTTCACAATGTCTGGCCATTGTTATGCACATTGCCCGCAACATAAACATTGCAAATTGTGTTGTGATACTTTTATTACGATAGAGGTACCAGCAGTGCTTGGAAGCTATGAATGAAATCGACGAGACATTGAGAGGGTTAGGCATTGAAACTGATTACTCTAGATTACGAAGGATAGTGGTGATGACTCTAGTTGCCTGGATGTTTTGGATCTCTATGCTAAATGCATTCAAAGCTTTAGCGCTATCAAGTAACATGAACCAAATATATGTAATGATTGCCATATTTATTGTGCATATACCCTTCCATGTTCCTATTATTGTGGACATGCATTTCTGGTTTGTTGTCGGGTACGTTATGAAAAGGATCCTTCGAAAAATTCGTTTTCAAAAAGATGATTTATGAAGAGTACGTAAATAATGAATACAATATATAGATATGCGGGCACGAGATTCGACTGTATAAATAGTGCACTAAGAGAACTAGCGGTTGATGACAATGATAATATAGGATGGCTTCGAAATAAGAAGGTAGCATCTGTTCGTGAAGTTTTCATCTTAAACGAAAAGAACAAACGCATTATTTGGACGACGATGTACATAAATAATTATAAATATAAATGAACCCATTTTATTACGAGAATCTATTTTTGTAAATGAGAGAATAAATATATGTTGTTTCCTGGCAGGCATCTACACTTTCGACTCTGCGACATCTTATGCGACATAACTCGGTTGTTCGAGACCCAACTTTACATGGAGATAGGCTTCTCCTTTCAGTTCCTACTGTGCTGTATGATATTTACGTTTCGCCTGATACTGGCGCCGTTTGACGGCAACACGTATAACTACTATGCATTGATATGGATGTGGGCGGTCTTATATATCTTGAAAATCTTCATAACCAATTACATTTGCGAGAATGTTCGGACCAAGGTGACTAGATATATTTATTATCTCTAGCTTTCGCAGGAACATTTTATATAATGTGTATGATTCATTCAGGCAATGACAGTCAATGACATAACTGTCAGATTGATATGCAAAATGGATGACGAGGAAATGCGGGAAGATGTAAGTTAATTAACGTACAATTTTTTAATAAATTAGAGTTCTACATTTAACGTTTAAGAAAACTTTAGAAACTGGTCGTTTTTATAACACAGGTATTGTTAATCGGTCTGCAAACAAATCACAAGCCATTAAGATTCTCATGCCTGGGTCTAGATTATTTTGGGTACCAATTCTTGTATACGGTTCGTGGCACCCTCTAGCAATATTATAACTGAAGCATTTTCCTTCCCTACGATTTATTCAAATCATCTTTTAGATCGTCAGTACGATGGTCACTATGACTGTGATAGTGTTGCAACTGAAAACAGGTCTCTAATGAACTTTATTCCCAAAAATACTTTTAAAAAATGAGAATTGACTCTGAAAAAACTGGTAACATTACGCATGTTCAACTAAGAGACAAAATGCTCTTAAAAGTACAGAATAATCTCGATTTTATATATTGATAGGATCTTGCAGCAATATTTAAAATAAATTATGTAGAATCTGGATGTGATACTAAATGTCTTGCTGTGTAAGATAGAGAGAGTTTCATCCCGATCGGTCCATCCGTCGCCGAGATATCGCGGACGTACAGGGTGAGTCACTTGCCTTTTAATCATCCCCTTCACACTCGAGTTCCAATTATTTCCATTATTGGTACAATTTGATATTATAAATAAATGTCAGTGCATGGAAAAGACTCGGTAAATACACCTTTATATTAAAATTACTCAAGACCGTATAATTATACCATTTTCCAAGTGAATCACACTGTACATAAAAAAGAAAGTCATGTTATGAATTGGAAACTTCCTCCTTTTTATATATTACTCCTTGAACCTCTGTTGCAATAAACTTTACACAAAAATACCGCATGTAATAACTTTCAGTTGTGAGTTTTTCCAACATTAGTTCCTAAGTAGTAGAACTTATAGTTGAAACCGCAAGGAATCAATAAAAGTGGAATAGAAGCGTAAGAGGTTATTTCCATCGACCCACCTTCTCCCTTGTGCTACCTCATTTGTGTGATGCCCTTTCAGTATTGCTCCCGTGGGTGCTAATATCCGGCACTCCAAGTTTACTGTAAATCGTAAACAAGAAAGAACGTGTCTGACAAAGCAGACAGTAGAACTGCATTGAACGTGACGAATGAAAGCACATTTCCTCTCATTTGGCCTCTCAGCGAGATGGCCGCCCTTTTTGGATTCGCATTAATCGAATGTCCCATAGAAAAGCAACAAAGATGTGCCAATCAGCATGCGAGTCGGTCTGATTATCATTCGGAAAACATGGTTTTCTTACCCTTCGATGTTTGAAAACGTCATTTTTATGCAATCCGTTGAAGATATCTTCACGATGAGCTGCTATTTCATCAGCCTCCTGTCAATCCTGTCAATGGTATGTGCACTGATCCCCTGGCTTATCTTAGTTTTCTTTGATTCTTTTTCCAAGATTGATATTACGATAGAGATATCATCGGTCCGTGAAACGATTCAGTGAAGTAAATAACACATTACAGGACTTGGGAATTGAGACGGACTACTCTATTTATTTATTATTTGCGAAAGGTGGCGGTAGTTGATGTGGTTACATTGGCAATATCGTGTATTTTACTAAATGTGTACAAAACGGTTTATGGAACAAAATTTGACGATAAACGGTACATGCTTATTTCATCTTTTGTGGAGTTACCACTACGCATCTCCAGACTCATGCAGATACATTTTAGGTTAGTTTTCGGTACGTTCCAAGGGATGCATAATCGTGACACTTGGTCTGACTAAGCGCATCATTTGGACAGTGATGTATGTTGATAAGTGTTTCATATTTTGTAAATAAATGAACACGAATGCACTACTTTTTCTTAGGTTTTGCACTTTCAACTTTGCGAAATCTTACGAGATATAAACGGAGTATTCGAAACTCAGATAAAACCTTCAGATGGACTTCGACTGTGTGTCCATAGCTTCAAGTTATAACCTATATGTTCAGGCGGTTCCTAAATATCGGAACCAGTTGACTCCAAATTATCTCCAGCTCGACCGGAGTACCCTGTAATACAAATTACCGACAGGATAGGATAAAGAAGGGTACAATCGAACTATCACATAATCGATTCCGTTGCTAGGATTTACATCGACCAAACAAACATCAACACCGCAAAAACTTTCATGTTCAAAACTTTTGTATTTTATAAAAGGGACGTAGAGGACGGACTTTTCCTTTTGTTCGCCCTGATCTCTCACAGTACACACGTGCCAATCTGTGCTCTGAAATAAAGGAAACAGTTACTTTCAATCTAACGTTTCACTTAATTACGTCTAAATCCTCGTCTTCAAATACCTTTGAGATCTAAAAGCGATCCGAAAGCTGAATGCTTTTGCGCTCCGCGGGCGCGAACCCTTTTTTTTGTAACCCAGGGGAAATCCTCATGGATCTCCCATGCCCCGAGACATGGGGATATGCCGGACTCCTACCGGCTAAAACCCCTGGGGTGTGGGTATGTATTCGGCTGCTATCCCATGTCTTCCGAACCCCTTGAGGACCCACGGGCGCGAACCCTGCTCTGACGTCGTCCGAAGCCGCTTGAAGGAAGTTCATCTGTTGCAGACTCCCACGAAGCGCTACAGCATTCACAGGATTCTCTATATCCATTTTTAATTACTAACTTCAGTATGTGACGGTTCATCAGCCAAGTTAATAAAGTTCTGTTCTGTTTTCTAATAAGTTTTAATTCTTTCGTACGCGATGGTCGATTCGAGATCTCCAACATTTTATATAAGCGACATAATCAATACTTCAAGTCTTGATTCTTGTTAAGAATCGGAGACTAGAAATCGAAACAGCACTTAAATCTATACGATCATCTACTCTCGCAGCCCTCGTCAGACAAGTAGCGCCGGACCCTCAGACTCTTGGCGACCAGCCAAAAGTTTCCACGCACGCAACTTCAAGTGTTCTACTGATATGGGTTTGTGTTAGCGTGGTTTAATTATTGCTTCTTAAACAGGAACTTACTTTTGGAATTTAAACGTTTTTAGCACGCAGTCATTACTACAAAGTTTTACAATCGGACTGGCTAAAGGAGTGAAAGTACGGGGAATAAGTATAAGGAGTATGGCGGGCTTATGTTTTATTAGTTAATTGCAGGCCTCTTTCTGCACCGGTGTGATTGCACAGACTGATAGAAATATATATTTAACAACAATATACTGACAAACAATAAACATACTGATCCATCGTTCATTAAGTTCATGCTCTGATAACGTTACGCGTTCTCACATGTTTCTCTAGTTTCTAATACAACCGTGAGGCAGTGTCGCCGCCTATTGTATTGCTTGGACGTATGACTTTTCCAACAAGAACTAATATTAAATCGGTTATATGCTACACAAGAAAAACAACGTATTTGAAAATAAATAAATATATTTTTTAATTCTCTAGTCTCGAGATTCATACGATTGTTGATTCCTGCGATTCCTATTCTCTGCGGGACCCTTTCGCCATCTTCTTGTTCCTAATTGCAAGTAAAATCTGTTAGTACTAATTGAATATCCAAATATACGATAATAACAGTAATGTAATTGTAAGATAAATAATTCGTATTCCACAATCATATTGCAGGCAGTGCCAACGGTATTCGGATAATCTGCAGGCAACGAAGAAACATCCTGCAGATCATAGCTTGCGCACACGGGGGCAACGCTTTCTGTTTCTGAAAGAGAAACAGTTGATGAACTAGTCATCCTAATTTCCTGCCTAATCCTACGTCTCTGTCGAGTGGATAATGAGAATATCGGCTTCCTCGAAACGGAAAATTGTCTGTTATTGGAGTTCATAATAGCCTGACCTTTAAATGGTGAAGATTCCGATGCTCAAGTTGGCACTTGTCACAATAGACTGTACTATACCCTACACTCTAGATGTATACGCGCCAAATTAACCGCACGGTATATGAGTTTACTTTGTTTCGCCGGAAGCTTTATTGGAGGCGCCAATCATGATAATGTGCACTGAATTATAGGAGAACCAAAAAATAGTTTTGAGTGATAATAACAATATATATTGCACGTACTGTACTATATTAAAAAAATAGAATTTTGATGTAAATAAATGCATGCAATTAAAAAAGCAATCTATCCTTTCTTTTACGAAGCGGCGAAGGTCCCAGTGTCGCGACTGTTACCGGTCATTCTCATTTCTGAGGCTCGTGATTTCGAATACGTGTTGTATTGCGTGAACATGGGTACTGAGACCAACCCAACTATAGAAGAAGAATCATCATAGCGCAATGGATAACAATAACGTAAGTATCCATTTCACAACTTTTAATTATCCATATCGTGCAAACCAGTTTATTAACATTTTATTAACGTTTCTAATTTTTTCGATATTTCAGAATCAAGAGGAACGGCCAAAGCGTTTGGTAGCGAAGCCGGTTCGCTACCAAACAACATCATCAGAGGAGGAGCCTACCAGAAAGAAGAGGAAGGGAGCCACAAGAACCGCAGAAGACATCGAGGATAGCATAGCAGCATTAAGGGCCACGATAGAGGGCAACTCCAACACTAATTATAATCATGATTATAACAACACACACAGTGCCAGCACATACATTCCACGCAACATACAAACCAATTCATCCAACGCACACACGAGCGCATACAATCCACACAACATGCAAACTAGTACACCCATCACACACACCCCATTCGCTCATACGCAAACACACACAAACACACAAAACATAAGCTCCATCTTGCCTGATACGCTTCCTTCCACAGGCTACGAGCTGACGGAGCTCCATTCCAGATACGAAGGACTGCAAGATCCAGGGTGCAGCTACCATGAATCTGGAAATCCAGAAGTCAAGTATATTATTTGCATTTTTATTTTTTCTTGTGGAGACGTAGATAGCAAATAGTTTCTACTAATATTTCATTCAAACTTGTTACATCTGGAAGCGTACCTTCGTATTTGTTGTTGTTTTCAGAGCACTGCATACCCGAACGGATGGATTTGAGACGATGATGCAGTAAGTATTGATTATTTTCTTATCACTGCCTTTATATATGTATTGTGTTTATGTTGACAGAAGAACAATCGCACTGCTCGAAAACATCTCGCGTAAACAGGACCGCATCCTTGCAGGCCAGCGGCAGCAGCAGCAGCAACGTGAGATACCGGAGAAGACAGCCGCTTTACCCATTCGCACAGTCGCAGCGATGGGTGATTTTCAAAATGTAGACGACACCACCTACCAGGAAGTTGTAAGTGTAGTCTAACTATATTTTTATCCTGTTTTCTAATGTAAAATGTATACAAATTATTACTCACTGTGTTTAGGTAAATTACTTCGACTTCATTGGTGGCTTCTCCTCGAAGGAAGCCATCAACCTGTGCTTTCGGAAGGCCTTTACCGACGAGGTGCTCGGAGCATACTCCTGGTTGGGCCGTGAGGGACGACGGCTTTGTGACTCCCGCATGCTGAAGGCTATTCACGGTACGAATCGTTTGTTCTACACTTACATTACTATTATTATCGAAAATTCGGACATTCAATTAATATTAACACATTTTGCTTACAATTCGTTTTCAGCCGCAGTCATCCGCAACAGGCATTTCGAACAGCCGACCAAGTGTGCAGTGGCACAGCTTCTGAAGTCGGCATTGCGGACTGCGAAGGAGAAGCTCCGAAGCAGACGAAGAGAGCCACAACAGCACCGGGCATCCGAACAACACCCGGCAGACCAGTACTGAGAGCAAGAAGAAGATGAAGATGACTGAAGAGGAAAGCTGTCAAGCCAGTTGTGGAAACGAAAAGATGACGAAGAGGACCCACGAAGAAGAGGAAACGGCCAGGCCAGTTGTGAAAACGAGAAGATGGCGAAGAAGAACCCACGAAGAAGAGGAAACCGCCAGGCCAGTTGTGAAAACGAGAAGATGGTGAAGAGGAGCCGACCGACAAGTTATATGGAAACTCGGTACAGTCTCGCGCCAAGTAGTCGTAGCGCGGGACAGCCGATTATTTTAATTTAAACAACGTTGCAATTATTATAGTTCAACATATTTGTGCCATTGTATGAAACGTTGTAACTGAAAATTATCTATGATTTGTTTTAAAATACGTTGTTTTTTCTGAATAGCATACTACCTTTTTAGCACAATTTATTCTTAGTTTCAGACTTAACTTTATTTTAATATACATTAACATATATATCCAGCGTACTTTCACTTTTTTAGCCACTCCGATTGCAAAACACTTATCAAAGTTTCTATTTAGGAAGCAGCAATACACAGTAAGAACATTCTTCATTGAGGTAGCGTGCGTGAAACCTTTGGCTGGTAAACCAGGGGCGTGAGACGATTTACTTCTACTGTGGCGCTTCTTGCGGATGCAATCGTTAACTCTGATAACGCGCGCCGATTTAAAAAGCGGACGAGGGACTGATATCCAAAGAGAACCGCGTAGACCCTTTTGCTTAGAAAAAGGCTTTTCGTCAAGTTTTATTTAACCACTATTAAAATTTATACTCTCGATAATAAAGTATGAGTTCTTCCAATAGAATTGATTAGCTGAATTTGTATAGACTTATTTTATATATTTATGTTTATTATACTTCTCTTTATATAAGAAATAATAATAGATGTATAAACGTGGGTTAAATAATATTATTTGTATTCACATTTATTTCACTCTTTTTCATCTCAATCGTATGATATTGGCTATAACAGCGCGTGTATTTCGATTAAAGGCCGGCGTCGTGCACTTACGCCATTTAAAGTTTAAATGACTCTTGCCAGAGCAGAATCTGCTTCGTTTCTGTTGCCGGATTCTGTCGCAGGCCTGCTCTGTTTCTGTCACCAATCTGCTTTGGCAGGATCTGCTACCATTTCTGCTGCCAATCTAATGCCAAAATCGAATTTGACAGATTCTGTATCAAATCTGATGTTTTTTATCCGTGCTGAAGTCTAATTCCAATTCCCTAACATTGTGCATTGGTGAAGCATTGGGTGCGTTCAGCAGAACACTCCGCTGCGCAGCGACGCAGCACGACGCAGCGGACGAATGTTTGGACGGGTCTCCGGGGAGTATGCAAAAGTGACCGAATATCTTTTGGCAACTTCAAGAAGTACGAATGCTTTCGTAAAAGTGACAATAAATTATTCCTCTGAGTATGGGTTAAATTATTGTCCACTATGTAGGATGCTAGACTGTCGCGGAAGGATAACTCAGGGGGAGGCTCATTGATCCCAGAATGATCAGACGATGAGCAGGATGAGGAGGAATCATTCTCATTGTCCACAATCATATTGCAGGTAGTGTCAACGCTATTCGCATAATCTGCAGGCGACTAAGAAAGATCCTGCAGATCATAGCTTGCGTATGGAAAAGCAGTGTTATGCTCGCCTACTGTTTCTGGAAGAAAAACTAACTTCCTCCCTAATTCTACGTTTCTGTCGGGTGGATAATGAATAATAGCGGCATCCTCGAAATGGATAATTTTGCAGAATTGGAATTCATGATAATCTGACCTTTAAATGATGCTGATGACCCCAATGTTCGAGCTGGCACAATCACAGTATACTACAATCTAGGTACAATACGCGCCAAATTAACCGCACGGTATATGAGTTTACTTTGTTTCGCCTGAAGCTTTATTGGAGGCGCCAAACATGATAATGCACATTGAATTATAAAAGAATTAAAAAATGGTTTTGAGTGATAATATAAAAGATATTGCACGTATTGAACTATATTAAAAACGGAATTTTTATATAAATAAATGCATGCAATTAATCTTTTATAATATGCATTAAAGCATAGTATTTTGAGATCTCCCGCTAAAAAAGGAATCTATCCTTTGTTTTACGAAGCGGTGGGGATGCGGTTCTCATTTCTGGGGACCAACTATTGTTAAGAGGAAGAACCATAGCGCAATGGATAATAATAACGTGAGTATCCATTTTACAAGTTTTAATTATCCATATCGCACAAACCAGTTTATTAACATTTTATTAACGTTTCTAATTTTTTCGATATTTCCGAATCACGAGGAACGGCCGGAGCGTTTGGTAACGAAACCGGTTCGCTACCAAACAACATCGTCGGAGAAAAGAGTCCATCAGAAAGAAGAGGAAGACAACAACAAGAACTGCAAAAGACATCGAAGATAGTGTAGCAGCATTAAGGGCCACGATGGAGGGCAACTCCAGCACTAATTATGATTATAACAACACACACAATGCCAACACTTACATTCCACACAGCATGCAAACTAGTACACCCATCACACACACCAACACTTACATTCCACACAGCATTCAATCCAGACGTGCCATGCACGTTGAGATGTTTGCGCCAATGAGTTGTAGCACGAGACGGTTAAATATATTTGTGCCATTGTAAACATCCGACTAAAAAGATGTCATGTTCCGGAAAATGGCTGCCAGGCAGAAATGTGAAGTTGGGTATGCGGGTCTAGGCTATCGCGTGGTCACGTGGTCGGAGAAGATAGCCTGCCTGTCAGCCCGTTGAAAAAGGCATGCATACCGGGTGTGGATGGGAATACAAAGCCGCAATAAAAGACAGACGAATGAAGAATGTAGGCAAGAGTATGTGGCTTCGGGCTCGATCACCGCTTATACTTTGCCGGAAACGTCTGAGGTTCCAGCCGTGGCGTCGTGCGCGATATCTCTTGAACGCATGGACCAATTTCATTACTGTTTAGCTTATTGAAACGGCAGACGGGCTGCTAGTAGGATGCACGGTTGCCAGATGAGGTGGGGGTTTCAGTGATGGGAAGATGGCTTTTGGAAAGGAAATCCTTACAAATCTGGTAGGCTTGATCGCATATAGAGAGAAAGACGACTTCGCTGTTCTAGAAAATGTTTCACGAAAAACATTAGTGAATAGACAGTGTCATTCCAATACAATTTATTAAATGTAGTTTATGCATTTTATTGACATCGAAGAGCAAGTTGTTTGGTAGCTACCGTAATGCAGCAGCTCCTCGTCTGCAGGCTTCTGTTGTGACAGTATCAAATGCATCGCAAGACCGTCGTTGCAGTCCAATACGAATTCCACTCGAGATTGTGAAAATGATCCTCGCTGCAGAAACGGGAGACTGGCCGCAAGTCGGATGCACCGATGAGAAGACCATTGCTATTCTGAAAAATGTTTAACAAGAAACATTAGTCAATACCATTTTAATATAATTTATGAAATGCTGTCTACACATTTCACTAACATTTAAAAGAGCAAGCTGGTTCGTAACTTACAATAATGCCGCCGCTGCTTCTCGTGTGCAACTCGCTCGAGAGACAATGAGCCTATTGCTGTAGCCTGAATGATCTACAAATGTGAAATGCATACAAATGAATTATATTGCGCATTGGGAAACCAAATATAGTAAAGGAACAAACATTTTGTACTCACGATAGGCTGGCGCCAGGTCTTGCCTATGACGGCGGCGGCGACGCGGTCCGCCGAGTTGCCATCAGGGCGTCACATTTCTTGGGGACACCACCGCGGAGCTGGAAAAGTAATTATAATTAGAAATTAGAAGGAAGAAAGGAATTTTTTCTTACCTGGTTTGCACTAGTGCACCGATTGCAGGCGTATAGGTGTATTTCTCTATTACTAGATTATAATGGTTCCCCACCGAAACGTACAAATGGGCGAAATTACTCGGGCCGACCTCGCAAATCCTCCGAGACCCGCATTGCGTGGTTCACGATACCACCCCGAGCTCTCAAGGTGGAGGCGAGTCGCCAGATGCGGACCATCTCGGCCGACACATTCTCAATTAAATTGAGATCTGGCGACTGCGCCGGCCACCTTACGAGTTGAATCTCGGGATGATCCGCAAACCGCGCGTGTGTGACACGGGAGAAGTGGATCAGACTGGTCAATGCGGTCCTGAACCACTCATAGCACCGACATGTTCTCCCGGGGGTATGCCTCCCTCACGAAAGGTAAGAACACCTCCTCGAGGATTTAGACATACTCCCGGGAGTTCATTTGCGGTGTTATCTCCACGAGTGATCCAGGGCCCAACGGCCCGATCCACCCTCGCATGCCACACTTAATGCGGCCGCTATTGTGCCAGTCGACTACGTGCTCGAGGTAGATTAGCAGGTCGCGAAACCTATAACGCACTTCCAACGGCAGAGGAAAAAACTTTCTCATCGGTATAAATTGTTACTATATCCCTCTGAGCCTGCGCGAAAGCCAGCTCCTGGCGCGCGAAAAGGAGGCGAGCCTAGCGATGTCGCGGCACCAGGACTGGCTTGCGAACTAGCCGGTAACAGCGGGTACCGACCTCCCGCAGCCTGCGCCTGATCGTGGTTTCGTTGAATTCTATGCCCGAGGCTGCAGGGACGCTTGCAACATCCTCAAAGGGATGCTCTCTAATATATTAAACCACATTCCGATCTTCCTCTGGCGTGGTGCAGCGAGTACGTCTACTTCGCGACCGGCCATCTAACTGGCCACCCTCGCCCATTTGCACGAATCAGTTTACGCACTTCCGCATGGTGCGCGAATGCACTCCTACTTCCGCGGCAATATCCGCCAGGGTACTGCCCACCCGGTGCAACTTGACGACCCGCGTATTCTAAAAAGTCATATTATCAAAAATCGTTGGGTTTGCAAGTTGAAGAGCTAAGGGATTCACACAAAAGCCTGGAGTTGCCTACTATGAAACCTCTAACCCAGTTATCAAATTTGCTTCCATTAGGGTTATTTTAGTCTTGGCAACTGCAAGAAAAATGTTTTTAAAGCAATTTAACATAAAGACAGCTTTCCTAACTGGAAAACCAGAAGAAAGTGTATACATGCAACAATCCGAGGGTTATGGAGATGGAACAAATGTTTGTATGGCCTGAAGCAAGCCTTCAGATGCTGGCATGAGCTTTTCACCGATTTTCTGGAAAAGTTCAACCAAGAAGCAACCAAGTCAGACTCTTGTGTTTTTACCAATAGAGAAACGCACCCTAATCTTGGACATTTATATGAATAATGAATTAATAGCATCGTCAGATCAAAGGACTGCTGAGTTGCTGTTGAACTTGTGGGTATTTAAGTATGTTTTTAAGTTAGCAGATAAAGCAAAAGAGCGATGGATCGTTTTTCCTTCATCAAACCGCATATGCTAAACGAATGTTAGAAAGCTATAACATGATCAATGCAAATCCCGTACCCGTTCCTATGGACAAACATCAGGACCTAAATATTTCGTTCTGGTAATGGGACGAGTAATCGAAGCACGGTTGCCAGATTTATAAGGATTTCCTTACACTTCCCACAAACCTAGCATTGCCCTACCACCGAAGCTGCCACCTAATCTGGCAACCGTAAATCGGAGTCCTGGCAGGAGAGTTCGGCGATTATACCTGGATGCCTCACCATAATATACTACAGTAGAGACACTCTGTGTCGGCACCTTTGATGGTTCGGCCGCTACTTTGCAACGGTCACTACAGCGGCGGGTTTAGCGACGGTCGCTAAGAACTATAGTGTGTGCCTTAAGTTCAACCTGAAGGTGCTCACTGAAGACACCTTCAGATCATATGAGCCGGGAATTTAATCGCGCCAATTTTGATATCCGAAAACAAGGCTGGATTCAATGGCAGGCTCGTTCGAAAATGAAAAACACTGAGGAATAGTATTTACCAATGCGAATCTCAGTGGCCTTATGAAATTTTAAAATTGAAGAGAAGCGCCAAATAGATGCTGACATAATTAACATACATATGATAATACTGTGCAAAATGGGGATATTGTATGTTAATTTTCAACGGTGCTATAAACTTTTCAGCTCTCATCATTTTTGAAGATTTTAATATTGTTGAAAATCATCTCACGTAGCATAGAAGTCAGAAAGACCGCAAAAAGAAGTTTTGGTCGACCAAAAACTATTCAGGAAAAAGAGGTTTTTAGTTGTAGTGTAATATGATTCTAGACAGTTACCATGATTCTTCTTCTTCTCGGTCATCTGATCCTTCTGAGGTCAGTAAAGCCCCCACGAAATATCGTTTCAAAATGGTTTAGCCTCGTATTTTGTAGAGAACCACACAACTCATGCTCAGGGTAATAATTTATTGGGCTTTCTGCGAAAGCATCCATGCTTCTTGAGCTTGCTAAAAGATACTAGAACCATTTTAAATACTCCAGGTACTCGGGTTCAAATATTCATCGTTGAACCAGGGGAGCATGTACACTTTGACCTTGCAGAAGAAATTGCTAAATACCTTAACAATGCTTCCATATCATCCAGTATTAAGGAGTTAGAATTAGACTTTAGTACAGATGGATGTGCTTTAGATAGAGCAGGGACTATCCATCTTTGGCCGATTTAGTGCATAATCCGGAATGTATTATGCACAAGGCCAATAGTTATAGGAATATAAGGGTCCCCAAAAGCCGCATGATCCCGTTAGGTTTTTTTCTAGATTCATCTCCGATGCTGAGCGAATTATGTCCAACGGGGGTGTAGATAGTGTGACGGGGCAGAGTAGCCCGTCCAAGCTTGCCAGATTTGGAAGGAATTCCTTCCACTTCCCATAAGGCTAGCATTGCCCCACCACCAAAACCCCCACCTAATCTGGCAAGCCTGAGCCCGTCCCAAAACTCCCGCTCTCCGCCTCGCACTCGCCGCTTAACCTAACAACGGTTGCTCCAAGGGGGACGTCCCAAACAAACGAATATGTTCTAATGCGCCTCTATTTTGCATCGAGCCCTATCTAGCGACGCTACCAGCGAGTCGATCGAGGAGCGGGAGTTAAGCTCAAGGAGAAAGGACCCGACGAGTTCTGCCTGCGAACCACACAGAGTGTGCAGATACGCCGATTGACGTGCCGATCAGGCCGCTGTGACCCGGGACCGACGACGGACGACGCAACGGCGATAGACCGACGGACGTACCAGGGGCAGCTCCTAGCTTTCGCCGGCTGAAGGCAGCGGCGGAAAGCGTAGCGTAGCGGAACGATCGATCCCAGCGCGCGGGATCGATACGCGAGCCCTCGATACCGATCGAGACCGATCGGCGCGGCGGCACCGAGAGATCGATAGCGTAAGGCGGCAACGTAACGCTGAACGAATTTTGAGTAGGACCGGAAGCTCCTCACTTTGTGACCGACCTTCGTAGTGAGCAAAGTGCGAGTGCGAGGAGCCTACCAAAGACGAATATAGAGAGCGAGTGAACGAGACGTATCGAGTCATAAGATCACGATCACGAACGAGACAAGCATGGACCGGAGAATGATGCTGGCCAGGGGGGCGGATGCGGGGACGATGGCGGATCGGCCGCCCCGAGGCGGCAGACGAGACGGCCGCCCCCTACGCCGCCTGCGCCACCCTGGACAACACCCCCAGGGAACCGGGGCAGGCCGCCCTGGCCCCCTGGTTCGGCGCCCAGCCGGGCGACGAACCCAGCTGGACGAAGGTCCTACAGGCGTGGGCGGATCTCCTCCGGCAGGAGGATAAAGAGGACGAGGCCCGCCGTAGGGCCCACGGCCAACAACAGGCCGACCGGAGGTCGGTCCAGGCTGCCGCGGACGCGCTCCGCGTGAAGCGACAGCAGGAGGCCTTCCTGCGGGAGGCCCTGGGCCGGCTCGGGATAACCCGAGTCCAGCTGCGGGAGGACGCGCCCGCGACGCTCCGGGACGCTACCCCGGACTTCCGGTGCGGAAACACCGGGCACCTTCAGGGACGGTGCAGCCGGCGCGCTGACCGCTCCTACTGTGAGAGGTGTGCGGCCACCAAGGGGCGGCCTACGCCAGGTGCCCCTACCGCACCGCCCGCTGGCACCGCGCCAGCCCGCAGGCAGCGTCATTGGCTCGCCTATACGTGAGAGCCAGCGATAAGGAGCCAGGCAGCCGAAAACCGCGGACTGACCCCGCCGTAGCCACGGCGGCCACCGACCGCCCGTGGCCGTAAGAGAAGCGGGAGGAGAGCGGCCACCGAACAGCCGCGGCCATCCAGGGAGGACCCAGGGCCCCAACATCGGCCGAAGGCCCAAGCCCTGGGCAACGGGACGAGATTAAGAAGTCAGCGCGGCGCCGAGCGCATAGCGGCCGTGCCGGAAGCGGCGGAAAGCGTAGCGTAGCGGAACGATCGACCCCAGCGCGCGTGATCGATACGCGAGCCCTCGATACCGATCGAGACCGATCGGCGCGGCGGAACCGAGAGATCGATAGCTTAAGGCGGCAATGTAACGAAGGTACATCTTTACCGCTCGAGGTATATTCAGCGAACCATAGCGAGGTTTAATTTCAAGTTTAGGGCATTTTTGTGGAAGGCCAGTAACAAAGGGGGTTAATAGGAGAATTAATAATTGTTTTGTGAAATGTTGTAACTGTTTTGTTAGCCGTATAATATCACTTGTGTCGTGTATCATCAAGTTAGGATGTTACAGATAGCTTGGAATTAGGTTTTCACCTTCGGTTGTATGGTATCAATCGGTTTTACCGATGGTGAGGTAACAATCTCGCCCGTCGCGTGCCTCCGAGAAGGAATCATTACGGACGTGCTCGTCGGAACGCTGAAGACGTTCGGTAGTTTTGCACCAAGGAGTTTCCCGGCCGCCCGTTCCTTCCACTCAGACCTTCATCCACATCATCCAGCGGTTGAGGGATACGAGCAGCTTTGAAAGTGCGCGAGCGGAGGACGTCCACGTCAAGAACGCAACGTCAAGAGCGCATCCTCCAACATATGAAGAACAACCCATCGACGAGCTCTCACTAAATCGCCGCGATGGAGGGAACATCGCATACAACCGTGCTTCACATGTTGCATGAGGAGGACTTCATCCTTACCATGCTCAGCGAGTCCAGGAGCTGCAGCAAGCCGATCCGGAACGGCGGGTCACGTTTATTAGTCGATGGCTGATTCACGAGACGTTACACAATTCTGATTTGCTGGCAAATATATTGTTCACCGATGAAGCTGGATTTGGGTGAACTAACCGCTTCCCTGGGCGGTGGTACCGAATAACGCTCAGAGGCAATTTTCTGTTAATGTTTGGACCGGCATATTGAGCGATGCAATTGTCGGTCCATTCATTTTGCTACATCGCATCAACGCCAAAGCATATCTCGAATTTCTACGGCGCGATCTGCCAGGTCTATTGCCGGAAGGAATCGCCCTCAGCGAATCCAACTACCAGCCCTGGTTTATGCAGGACAACGCACCGGCAGACGCCGTGAGAACATATAAACGAGACCTTCGGCCGTCGATGGATCTGGTTGCATGGGCCAAGATTGCCAAATCTAACGCCACTTGACTTTCTTTTCGGGGTACCATCAAGGAACTCGTTTATAAAGTGCCGGTTGAGACACAGCAGCGGTCTCATCAAGCGCATACTGGAGTGCACTGAAGGACTGAGGCGGACCGTCGTGTTGGCCGACGTCAGGGCCAGCATGATGCACAGGATACATTTCTGCATCCAGCACCAGCACCAAGCGAGCACGCCAAAACAGCCGACCAGAAGACCTCGGTAAAACTATTAGTCGTTCTGCACGCTCTACCATCGACCTTCATCACATCAACCACTCTACCACTTCATCCTTCATCCTCCAAGCTCTATCCTCCAACTTATGGCCTCCATCTTCAATCCTCCTGCCCGCGCGTACACATCAACGTCCTTTTCAGGACGGTTACGGGGTAGAATGTAGCAAACAGTAATTTTTAATTCAGTTTGTTACTTTTTACCCTATTGCTGTCTGAATGTTATAACAATCCACGCCAGGAATTCCTGTGCCAGAAACGATATCCTCAACCAACGTCTACTATCCAGTAATATCCCAAAAAGAAATGTACCGCTCAAGGTAATATTGGCGCCGAGGAACTGCACAAAATTCGATTTTCGATTGTTGTGTTTATTCGCAGGTCTCACTTGAAAATTGTATGGTAATATAAAGTTGTATTGCTAATATTAAAGTATATAATTTCTTCACCGGCTTGAATAGTAAGGAATTAAACAAAATATGAGCTATTTCGAATAGAACTAGAACCATAAGACTGCAAATTCAGCGTCTTACCACGACGACTACTATTGTTATTGGAATTGTATTCATTGATACTAACAAGCGTTCATCCTAATAGCACACTCTCTCCAGACATTCAGTTCACAGAAATTTTATACGACACAAAACTGAATATGGTTACCAGATCATAGGAATCGGAGAAAAATATTAAATAATATATTTGACAGAGAGACGCAGCGGATTGTTATGAAACCGGCTATATTCAGATACTTGTATGCAAAAATGTCACCGACTTTAATGAACCAACATTATTAGAAATTAAATGTTTATCATTAATAACTGCATTGACTCTATGCCGTTGGCCGTCGGAAAGACAGCCTATGTATCTGATATGGTATCTGATAGCTGGTTGAAACTACCTAGCTGACGTTCCAAGGTATTCGGATGCCGCCAGCCACATTTTATTCCTTATAGAGGAAATTACTAATTCCATAATAAATTAATCCTTGGCGCTCAACTTTTTCAGAAATTAAGGTGAAAGGTTTGAATCGATCGAAAACCAGTATAATTCGATATAAATATCATCAGCAGTCCAACACTACTAATACTTGGAGCGAGATTCTACCGAGTCTCCTGATTCAGATGAGTGCTACATCCGCAGCGATAAAAACAATATTCAGAGACAACAGTGGAGGAATGTTCTAAGAACCCCTTAAATTGTGGATTATCGCAGGACATGTTTCATACCAAATCTTTTCCCAAATTATTAAAATCTCCTGTCAACTCAACATTACAACGTAAAAGTAAGAATTGAAATCGCTAATTGTACTGGTATTAATTCGAGTAGAAACAAATGAATAAAAGTGTCATTAAGAGAGCGTGGGATCGAAATTCAATGGACATTAGTTACCTTATTATTTCAATCGAGTCACTTCCGCCCACTTCTAATTCACTCGATGCCTCCCCGCCAATTGCAAATAGATCGATCCAGGATATAAATAGCAGACATGAGTAAAATGATGGCCTCTACCAATTGCTACAATCAGTCAGTGGGACTGCATCGAACGAGAAGGATGAAAACCCATTTCCAACGGGCGATTCGGCCTCTTACTGTCACCGCCACAGTTTTTGGATTTGCTTTAATCGAATACCCCGACGGAACCCCGCGAAGACTCCTCAGTCTTCTTTACGCCATTGTGTCATTTACCTTGCAAGTCACCATGCTCACCATCAAATTTGTATACTTAGACCCAAACGATACCATTTTCCTGAGTTGGATCAGCTGGACCATACTGGGCTATATCAGCCTTAATATTCTTGTATTGGCCGGCTTCAGTCAGTGGCACGGAAAGGTATACGGTATTTCAATTCCATTTCTGGTTTTAAAAGAAACAATTTATCTCTCTTGTTTAGGTTTTCAGTTGTTTTCAATAGTATTAACATTGTAAATTGTTTTGTGATACTTTCGTTTCGATAGAGGTACTACCAGTGCTTGGAAGCTATGAATGAAATCGACGAGACATTGAGAGGGTTGGGAATTGAAACCGATTACTCTAGATTACGAAGAATAGTGGTGGTGACTGTAATTGCCTGGATGTCTTGGATCTCTATGCTAAATATAACCAGCATCATATTGGCTTCAAGTGACATGAACCAAATACATGTCATGATTACTCTATTTATTTTGCATATACCTTTGCATGTTCCTATTATTGTCGACATGCACTTTTGGTTTGTTGTGGGGTACGTTCTCGAAAGGATCCTTGTGAAAAATGTGTTTTCAAAAAGATGATTTGTGAAAGGAAAGGTACAACATAAATAATGAATACAATATGTAGATATGCGGGCACAAGATTCGACTGTATAAATAGTGCTCTAAGAGAATTTGCACTTGATGACAATGATTATATAGGATGGCTTCAAAATAAGAAGGCGATATCTGTTCGTGGGACTTTCATCTTAAACGAAAAGAACAAACGCATCATTTGGACCACGATGTACATAAATAAATATGAAGCGTTTGTAAATGAGAGAATAAGAATATGTTGTTTCCTCGCAGGCATCTACACTTTCGACTTTGCAACATCTTATACGACGTAACTCGAATGTTCGAGACCCAACTTTACATGGAGATAGGCTTATCCTTTCAGTACTTACTGTGCAGTATGATATATACGCTTCGCCTGATGCTGATCCCGTTTGAAGGCAACAAATATAAGTATTGTACAGTAATTTGGATATGGGCGGTTTTACACATCTTGAAAATCTTCATTACCAATTACATTTGCGAAAATATTCGTGCCAAGGTGACTAAATACATTCTTTATCTCTAGTTTTCATAGGAATATTTTATTTAAGGAATACGATTGATTCAGGCAATGACAGTCAGTGACATAGCTGTCAGATTAATATGCAACATGGGCGACGAGAAAATGCGGGAAGATGTAAGTTAATTAAAGTATAGTTATTCAATAAATTTGAGTCGTACATTTAGCGTCTACGGAAACTTCAGAAAGTGATCGTATTCATAACACAGCTAGTGTTAATCGCTCTGCAAACAAAGCACAAACCATTAAGATTTTCCTGCTTGGGCCTCGACTATTTTGGGTACCAATTCTTGTATGAGGTTCGTGAGGCATCCTCTACTGATATAATAACTGGAGCATCTACATTTCTTACGATTTATTTAATTCATCTTTCAGATCGTCAGCACGATGGTCACTATGACTGTGATTGTATTGCAACTCAAAACAGGTCTGAAATAACCTGTATTCCCAAAAAGTATTTTTTAAGAAACAAAAACCGAATTCGAAAAACTGGCGATATAAAATAATGCGTAATAAATATTCAGCTGGGAGACAAAATGCTCTTGAAAGTACAAAATAATATCGATTCTGTATATTGATGCGACATTGCAGTAACATTTCAAATAAGTTATGAAGAATCTTTATGTGATACTAAATATGTTGCGATTTTTCGGAGGCCGTCCAAGCATATTATTCGACGCATGAATTAATTTTAAGGTATAACAGAATTTTAATCATAACTGTATTAGAAAATCGATCAACACCTCATCTCTCATTTCTCTTTGTCTCTCCTCTTTCCCGGTCATGCTGCTTATACTACTCGCAATCGATATATTCTCTATACGGGGTGTTGCGTATGGTTTGGAATCGCAAAGTATTTTTCGCCGACATCCAATTTTACACACTAACACAGTTTAATCATGCATATAACAGCATAATAATTTGTATAACATTTTTATCGACTGCTAAAGAACTATTTATGGTTTAGAATCGACATGTAGAGTACATGTATCATATTTTGACGTAGCCTCACACGCATCACCATATACATTTTACCGTACATTATAAAGAATACAAATAGATATAGTTGTGTGAAGAAATGGCAAAATGAAGGAATATGACCAAGAAAATCTTATTGGAGTTAATAAGATCGATACATTCGTCTGTTACATACTCATTCTTATCGGACTACTGTTCTCCTTTCGTTCACGCGTAGATTTAATAATTTTAACTCACTATAGTCGGGCCGCTGAGAGAATGAATCCGGTGAGGGAGGGTAGCCAGGCGGACCCGGCCGAAATTTTACCCTCTCCAGTTTACGTTTCGGGAGTTCCGTAGCCTGGCTTACCCTCACGCGCTTTCTACTCACACATGCTACGCGCCTTGTAGCCACGCTATGCGTCTATATTCAAGATTTGAAGTGAGACAGGCGCAGCTTGTCTTTATCTAAGTTAGGCTGACCCTATTGGATAGGGCAACCAATACCGAGGTCGTAGATGCATAGTGCTAGGACCGCGACGCACCCAAGTGTCAAGGGAAGTGGCAGTGACTGCGCTTGGGTGAGGGAAATCTCACGTTCATTCTCTCAGCGGCCCGACTATAGTCTTCCACATAGGATTTTCCTGCGTACTTTTCAAGTCTTAAAACTGTGACCTTCACTTTTCCGGTTCGTGTTATCTCATATCTTAAAACAAACTTTTAGTAGGAGTGCACTATGCTGCTGTGCACTCTTACTCCCATAAATATTTAAACTTCAAGCATAATCAGATCCCTGGCGTCCTTACTCCCACCATAACACCTTTTCACTGGGTTTTCGGGTATTTAAACCCTAAATTCTAGTGGAAAGTGGGGAAATCAGTTGTGTAAGGCGTCGGGTGTCTTTGAGACGAAGACAACACGCACGACGGCGGCGGTCTTGCGTCTCTTTTGTCTCAACAATGAGAGCCCAACGGTTTTCGGGTGCCAATGTCGTCCCAAGTCAGTTGGGCCCCGGACATCGACTAATAAAGACATTAAAGACAATCTTTCACTATCTTTACTTGAGTCCACCTTATAGTTACGAAGTCTGATCGACACCGATAGATCGAGCATTAGTCTCCTTCGAAGCAGTCACAATTACTACGAAGAATACGTACAGCATCCGGCAAAATACTTGTAACAAATGCAAAATGGCCACTGCACAGTGCGTTGAACAAACAGGATCGTGGACAGTAATCGTAAATTCATTTTAGCTGTACTTGTTATTATTTAAACCCATCAATGTACACATACGACCGCCAAATGACAAACTTTATTACTAAATTCAATGGCAAAGAACACAAAAGAATGAACAACTCTGCGCCTTCTATGTTCTGAACTGCAAATGCTAAGACAGGTAACAAGTAAACATATCTTTCATCTTAAAAAGGATCTTATTAGAATATGCGTATGGAAGATAAATAGATCTCGGACATAATATTTTTGAGGCTATGTTCGACACATTTCTTCCACCTATACTTACCCGACAAGCTGTCAGTCACGAACTATGTACATATAATACTGTCAAATCTTAATAGAAAAAGGAATAGGAAATTTTCTATTTCTGTCCATTAAACAACGCACTGTGCGCCGGGCAGAAACTGAAAGTTGGGTATGCGCGTCTAGGTTATCGCGTGGTTGGTGGCGCTCACGCGGTAGAAATAGGAAGCCACCTGCCAGCGCGGGAGTGGGAGTATAGGCGACAAGGTCTGACTACGCTTGAGGTCTAAATATTTAAGGGGGGAGGAAGAGTCCACAGCTTATAGTGCACTACTTCGCCTCACGCGCTTCGTAGTGTTGTGGGTCAAGGGAAGTGGTAGTAACTGCGCTTGGGAGATGGAAATCTCGTTCACATTCTCCCCGCGGTCCAGTATAGCTCTCTGTACAGAACTTTCCTGCGTATTTTTCGAGCCTTAAACTGCGACTTTTACTCTTCCGGTCCATGCTATCGCAAGTATTCGATCGAATTTCTAATAAGGAAGCACCAGGCAACTACGTACACTTTGGTCCCATAAATTAAATATCTAATGTGACGTTGCAGTTTTCGCTGCACGTCACAAATTTAGCGTATTGCACGTCCTCGGACATGCTCGGGGCTCGGGGTGGGGATTGGTAGCTCACTGGATGAATTGAGTGCACAATTAAGGTTCCCAACGACACCTAGGGCGAACCATTAACACCTTTAAGTTACAGGATAAGCCAAAACACCGCATAGGAGTCGGATCACCGCCCATTGGCGTCAACAATTTACGCACCGCTGCGTAGAGCAGCGGATTCAGGGCAGCATCGCGTGGCAAAATTTGCTTTATTTTCAATTTAGGATAAGGAACTTCTAGACTGATGCATCAGTTATCCATATTGTGTCTATTGTGATTCCCTCGGGAGTCTATTCTGAGTCTATCGTGATTCCATCTGGAGTCTATTTGGAATCCTTTTAACGGTATCCCGAGCTGATAAATACGCTTCGAGCGTATCGACCCCAGTAACTCATTTTAGTGAAGACGCGTTTAAGATTTTCAGTTCTCTGTTCTGAGTCGCGAACCTCCCCCTCTCCTTCTGAGTCTAGCTAGCCATTTAATTGACGGTATTTTGAAGCCTTTACGTAGTTCGCCCTTCCGGAGAACCAATGGAACCCTTGACGGTGCGCCTCCGAAGGGTCCTCGTAGTACGTTGGCGGCGAGTGCACGTCCGGATTCAAATCGCCCGCCGCGGCATTATCGTCCGGCTGAACGGGGCCCGATTTGAGGTCGGTCGCCTGCGACTGGACCAAGTGGCCACAATCCACTATCGCCGTTTCCGTCTGAATGCAATCAGGACCCAATACGGGAGACTTCTAGCCGTCTGCACTAACAACTTCCGGGTCGGGCTAAGTTGCGTGGGCCAACGTCGCCGATTAATAATTAAAGGACCACGCCTAAATGTGAATATGGCCTGGACGGCGTAAGGACGGATTCCCGCCGGCGATGATTGCGAGTAGGGCGGTATTTAATCCGAAAGGAGATAATCCATCTTCTCCTTCGGATTATCGTCCGATCTCCATCACGTCGGTGGTGGTGCGGCATCTGCACAAGCTACTGGCTTCCAGGCTTCGCGTGTCCAAGGTGGTAGACCTCAGACAGCGGTGTTTCGACGACGGTTGCGCCGAAAACGTGGCCGTGCTGTCGACACTGCTGATGGAGTCCCGCAGTAAGCGGCGGGAACTCCATGTTACCGCCTTGAATTTTGCGAAGGCCTTTGATTCGGTGAATCACGGTGCCGTCACCTGCGCCCTGAAGTCAGTAGGGATGCCGCGCAAGTTTGTCGACTATGTTGGCAAACTGTACACCCGGAGCTCCACGACATTTGAAGTGCACGGTGAGAGGTCAGAGCTTTTTGGTATTGGCAGAGGCGTCCGTCATGGTGATCCGCTGTCCCCATACCTGTTCTGCCTTGTAGTTGATTTGGTATTGGGGACAGTCCCTGCGGATGTAGGTTATGAAATAGGAGAACATCGGGTCAACTGTATAGCTTATACAGATGATGTTCTCCTATTTGCTGCCACCCAGTGGGGCCTCCAGACAAGTCTTAGGACGGTGGAGGCGAGGGCTGAGGAGATGGGGCTTAGGCTCAACGCCAAGAAATGTTCGGTGCTGTCTTTGTTTCCCTCCGGAAAGGAAAAGAAAATTAAGATCGTGTCCACTCCCACGTTTCGACTTCGGTCGGGACCGTACCTGCCACAGGTGGCATCTACTGCCGAGTGGCGGTACCTGGGAGTGGACTTCCAAGCGAGGGGACCGAAGAAGATCGGGGCGGATATAGAGCAGTATCTGTCCCGCATCTCTACAGCAGCGATCAAGTAAGGCCCAGCAACGCCTTAAGATCTTGCGTTGCTTCCTCATCCCTAGGCTCTACCACGGGCTCGTTTTGGGTTCGGCCACTCTGGGGAAATTAAAAGCTCTTGACCTCCTCCAAGTGCGTGCAGTGGTGCGACGATGGCTTCGTCTGCCTTCCGACGTGTCGAACGCGTTTATGCACGCTTCCATCAGCGATGGGGGGTTAGGTATTCCGGCACTGGCCACCACCGTCCCAGGTTTAGTCTTCGAACGCCTGAAGGCCCTGGGGCAATCTTCCTCTCCCCACGTACGCGCGGGAACGCACGCTGCGTGGGTGAGCCGCAAACTCCGGTGGGCCACTTTAGCTCTAACCCGGGGGGAGGAGTTTTTGGGCACGAAACACCGACGTGCCCAGTGGTGGGCCAGAAGGTTACTCAGTTCGGTCGATGTGGCCGAACTGAAGGAATGCGCGGATACTAACCTCTCATCATGGTGGATCGACGGTGGATCCCACGCTGTGCCTGGTCGTGACTTCGTCCAATACGTGCACATTCGGATAAACTCCCTCCCGACGCGTATTCGTACGTCAAGGGGGCGGGACCGAACGATGCACGCCACCGGATGCCGTGCGGGTTGTAGCTCCACCGAAATAGCAGCGCACGTCATCCAGGGCTGTCATAGAACCCATGGTGGCCGCATTTTGCGTCATAACGCTGTGTGTCGCACTTTGGCACACGGCTTACGCAATGCGGGTTGGACGGTACGCGAGGAACCCGTGTACGTCGCGGCCGAGGGTAGGCGCAAGCCTGACCTCGTTTGCCAGCGTGGTGATCAGGTTCACGTCGTCGACGCACAGGTGGTCAGCGGCAGTAGACCCCTCACAGAGACGCACGAGGCGAAGTGCCGCTATTATGCGGACAACACTTCCCTCCGTGACGCTGTGTAGGAAGTTCGGCATCCATCCGCCACAGCTCCAGTTCTCCTCCTGTACCATCTCTTGGAGGGGAATCTGGAGCTGCAAATCCGCTGATTCACTGTTGGGCATGGGATTACAACCCGCGTATTGCAGGGCAGCCACACTAATTGGACGAGGTGGAACAGAATGACGGGTACGCACGTTCCAACTAGGGGAATTGATCGGCAAGGGGTTGGGTGACATGGAGCAGGTGGCACTGCAGACCGGAAACCCGCCCCCATCCTTGTGTTCGCCCCCCCCCCCTTTTTCCATCATGTCGCCGGCAATGCATTAAAAAAAAAGAAAAAGAAAGCTTGAACCATCGTCCGCCGTCGGAAACCATAGTTCGGTTTTGTGAAACCGCTCACGCGGTGCATTCCCCCGTTTTCATCTCTTTCGATTTTTTTTTGTAAGTGTTCTCTGCCCACGAAATTTAACCATCCAAGGGGAACCTCCATCCCACCCCGAGCCCTTCGCTAGTCGCGGGGAACAAATAATTTCGTGGCACTAACTAGCGTATTCAGACTCATTGCGCCCACGCTCCCATCTTTTTTCTCTTTCATTGCATTTTTAGAGTACATAAACCCCTAGTTTTTGATGCTATGGGGTAATCAGTTCCGAAGTGTCATCGACAGCGAAGCTCTGTCTCTCAAACCAATGAAGAAAACCGTAGCAGATCGAGCACCACGCCTTCGAAGCAAACATATACCGTATGTATATCGTGTTTCATCGCGATTGTTAGTCAAGTTACAGTTCTTTCGTTTGCTTTCTCCCTCGTTCAATTCGTAACGTTAAACGAACTCGTAATAAGATTATTATAACGACATTTCATATTCACTGAAACTATTATTGTATTTCGTATTACATTATCATCTAGAATATATTGAACTTCATTTTCGATTTCATTAAGAAAATCTATTCTCATTATTACAAAAGCGAGTCACGGGGAGATTCGTGGCTAGGGCCGCGAAGGGTACAGCAGTTGCAAATTAGGAGCCCTCTTCTATATTACAATTGGATCGTGACTTGCCTTTTGCTTTCCACTGACATCCATTTGTATTTATAATCAATAGCCTTGATTCTCGTTGAAACCACAAATTCTACATTTCCGCCGAAACCGTCAGCGTACTTCTCACACGTTTGTAAGCCGTAAAAGTGCCGCCTTCTCTATAAACATGGCAGCAGAAGCGATTATTACACGCGAGGACGCCTTCCTGCTATTAAACAATATGAGGAGATTCAAATGCATGTTCGACATGACAAAAATAACGGATCTAACTGTGGACGAAATGTACGAGTATATCCCTTCAAAAACATTAACACGTAAAAGAACGCCAAGTAGTCCCTCCTCCCGTCCCTCGCGCCGATGACCATCCCAAATTTATGCTGAGTACATTTCAGGTCTTTGACTTCAGTAATTGTTGAGATACGATCTTGACAAGTTTAATATTCCAGCAACATTTCGACGAATAGGAGGATACAGCTTGTCTGTCTAATATAATATAGCGTGGACCAATTTCCTTGCTCTTTGGCACATTGAATTCAGAAAACTAAATTAGACTGTGCTTAATTCATAAGTTCTACCTGCAAGCTATACCTTTTTCGTTAGCTATTCTATAGCTAACTACTTGGTGCGAGACTCTACCGAGTCTCCTAATGAACCGTTATACATAATTATACACAATTTAAGAGCATGCTAGCTATAGGTAATTTGCTTTGCCACTTATGATTTTGTAGTGCAGTGCGACCAACGCTCACACATTGCCACCTATGTATCTGCGACTACGATTTTTTCTGCCACTCTTAGTGTGCAATGCGACTAACGCTTACGCGTTGCCACCTATGATTTTGTAGTGCAGTGCGACCAACGCTTACGCGTTGCCACCTATGATTTTGTAGTGCAGTGCGACCAACGCTTACGCGTTGCCACCTATGTATCTGCGACTACCATTTTTTCTGCCACCTTTAGTGTGCAGTGCGACTAACGCTTACGCGTTGCCACCTATGATTTTGTAGTGCAGTGCGACCAACGCTTACGCGTTGCCACCTATGTATCTGCGACTATCTGGCTGCCTATAGTTAGCATACTCTTATCCAAATAATTAAGCCAACACTTTATAAAATACATGAGATAGACGTGCTGTATCCTCAAACTGTGTGAAAAACCACTCAAGGTAACGAACTGATATTTGATGTGGAACTATCGATTGTCAAGAACTGGTATGCCCTCCAGATGCAAATTATTAATCTCCCCTCTTTATAAAATACATTAAATAATCCACAGCCTGATATGTAGCATAATTTTGGTGTCCCTAAATTGACAAACGCGTAAGTTGAAATTGATATTGTTACGTGAACGTTACCGGCGGAACGATGGGAAGGTGGGTAAGTGTGCCCGTGGGGCGCTGAGCACCCTGGCTCACGCAGAAGGGAAGTTCAATAAATGTACAAAGTTGTGAAATTAAAAGATACTGAATAAATATATTTAAAAAATTCAACTGATCGCGTTGCTGTCCAGATCAGATATTGAATTTAAGCTCGAAAGTCAAAACCGAAGTGACGTCATTCCACAGGCCAGAATTGACGAACGTCTTACGAGGCTCCCTTCTCCTGCCACGTGAGAAGGAGCCAATCCGGTGCTCGCTAGGGCAAACGCTGGCCCTTACGCATTTCTAATTGGTGCCCTACCCGTGGGCCCTACTCCTTCTCTAATATTTCGGCGGCGCGCGCAGTAGAAGGATTCTCCCTCTACTCTAGGCCCTACTCCTGACCTAGGCTGCGTGCGCTGGACGCTGTCGAACTCTTGCTGGACTCTTGACTGAGCGAGAGAGAAAGAAGCGGCGACGACCTGGTTCTATGAAGTGACTAATTTATGGGGCGCAATTGATTCCTCGTGTTCGAAAGTTGCGAGGAGCCTCGACACTTGAGTTTTTCTAAGCCCATTTTATTAGGCTTATCGCGGACCTTCCACGTAGTCAAGACGTGACTTCTTGGCTAAATACCCTTATGTTTATTCTAGGCCTCGCTTCGCTGCTTTCTCCTTAACAATGAGCTCAAACATCTGCGTGTCTGATGACGCGTTCTATGCTCGAAATAATAATGCAGAAATCCTACGAATTCGTATGATTCTTATTAATTATGTCCGTCGATTAAAAATGTCGGCATTGTTGACTAACAGCTAAATTTAGAGCACGAGAGAGGTCGGGGTACGCAACAATATGCAGTGTTTTATATACATATTAATGACTTCGATATATTAGAAACTTTGAGAAGTCATCGAGCCGATATGAATGCTATAATTCCCAAACATAAAACACCACATTTATTTCCTTTATTTCATACTAATTTGGAATGTGACTTTCTTCTCTTTCCCGAATAAGGTTTTCTCGAAAAGAAATATAATCGTTCCCCGGGAATGCATCGTAATTTTGCAGTATGGGCGATATAAAGATTTTAGCTGTTGAGGCGCGCGCGCCGCCGAGCAGTGCACTAAATGTAGTCTGGACTCTGGACTCGGCAGCAGGGTTGCCAGATTTATTAGGTGGGGTTGGGTGGTGAGGAAATGCTAGACTTATGAGAAGTGTTGTAAGGAAATTCTTACGATCTGGCACGCTTGCTCGGCAGTTTGCGACTGACTGTTGAGGCAGGCAGCCCAGGAGTCACGGTAGTATTAGTTTCATTCACCTTATTCTTATTATATTTTTACCCTTCCCTGTTTCTTTTTTCCTGTTTTCTATTTCCCATTTTCCACTTTCTCTTCTCTATTTAATATATAATATTAGTTATTAGCTTTTTAAAATGAAAGCAAGAATCCCGAAATTAACGAAGGACTTGCAAAGCACTCTTTCCAGAAACAGGTAGTTGGAGGATACCCACATTGATATTTTTCATTGCCTTTTGAGTCAATATGGGTATGTTCCACAAGAACCATGGAAAGTGCAATGTCCTGATAGGACAAATGAAGTGCCACAAAATAGGGAGCACATACAAATTTTATTTAGTGGCACTTCAGATCTTGATGGACATTGGGTATGTGCTTATTACGATAAAAAATCTATATACATATATGACTCATTGAATAAAAGGGAAATGCATCGTGATCATAAAATATTCTTAAAGAGATTGTTTCCCTTTTATGATTTAAATAATAGAACAGTTGTATTTCCGAAAGTTCAACAGCAACCGGAAACGACTGTGACATATTCTCCGTAGCGTTTGCAACTTCCCTGCTGTTCAATATTCGGCCGAATAAAGTTATGTAGGATCACACGAAAATGCGTAGTTACCTCTCATCACAATGTTAAAATCATGTATTATTCAACATTTCTCGTAGGATTTAAAAGAGACGCGATTAATTTGATTTCATAAGAAAAAACTCCAAGTTGCGTCCACAGGAACAGTTTGCCTAATATCTCCATCAAGTAACACTAATGATGAGGAAAAGGTATCGTCATCATAATGCATTATTATTATATATAGAATATGTTACTTGTACGATGCCCGATAAGAAAGTATCACCGCAATTATATCGACGTGTCACTACTCACCAAGAGCATTACCACAACTCTTATTGTCAAAGAAAAAAGAAAACCAAGAAAGGTTTCGTAACAAAATCTCGAGTTGGACTTTGACGTCCGGTGACAGACAAGATAATATTAAGAGATCTCGCAGTCTCTGTAGCAAATAGAAAACAGTTAAAAAGTAAAAATTGTCTGTTCCATTAAGGCTAAAAGTTGCCAAAACTACCCTGAGTTTATAACTTTTAACACATTATTATGACTAAAAAGCGTCGAAATCGTGCAAAATCAGGTATCATCCGGTCTGTACTAGTCCTTCATCTTTCGATTGAGACCTTTCCCAACCCAAAATCATTTCATATAAGCCCAGCGTGTTTACTATACCGCGAATGACCGGAGTCTAGCCCCTTAACATCACATCCGGTCGTCCAAGAGCTGAAAAAGGGCATAAGGGCGAGAGATCGAATGATACAAACGGCTGGACCAAAAATTGGCAGAGAGGGGTCACCCAAAGACGACCCTCGAAGACTTCCTCGTCGATATACCCGACGCGAAGAAGGCGTTTATACTGCTCCAGGTAAAGTTGGCCAAGAATAAAAACAAAGGGAGACGATATCCGCTGGAATTCAAAAAATTAGCGTTAAAGTTGTATTATTTGAGTCCAGCGTGCTATCGTTTCCTCGAGCCCGAATTCTTTTCCGTTTAAGCGCACGTTAAGTCGCTTTACAGAAAAGATTACGATAACACCCGGTATTAGCGAGAATCTAGATCAAATATTGGCGATCAAGGTGAGCTCAATGAAATCGGAAGACAGATTCTGTGCTATCTGTTTCGATGAGATGGCATTGAAAGCTCACCTGTTCTACAACTTGAGCAAGGACTCCCTTATCGGGTTCCCGACTGGGCACGGCGAAAACCAGTTCCCGCGGAATATTAATTTTACCGCGCGCAATAGCCTCGTGTTATTAGTACGGTGGCTGAATGAGAATTGGAAGCAACCGTTCGCGTATATATATTCCCGCGACACAACTTCGGTGCCCGTTTTAAAGAATTTATTGTTTGAGAGTATTAGACGTTTGTCCCATATCGGATTACAAGTGAAAGCTTTAATATGCGATATGGAAACATGTAACATAAGTCTAGCCAAACAGCCCGGTGTAGATGAAAATTCATCGACATTCACTGTCGACGGTCAAAAACTGGTTTATATGTTCGATCCACATTTAATTAAGGCCACGCGTAATAATCTAATGACAAAAGATTTTCACAATCCTACCACTGGTAGTGTGGCCTCGTGGACAGATATAAAACAGTTGTATGACTGTCAGAAGAACAGTGGATTTAAAATGGCTGTAAAATTCACCGATTTGCATATGCATCCTCAGTCGTGCGATAAAATGAAAGTACGTTTAGCGGTTCAAGTGTTGAGTGCATCTGTTGGCAATAGTATCGGTTTAATGATCACAGAAGGTGTTCTGCCAGCACAGGTAATAGGCACTCAACAGTTTGTGGAAATGTTCAACTTTTTATTTGACATGTTCAATTCGAATACGGAAGAATCGCCGAAACCTTACAACTCCGCGTTCAAGGGCACCGAAGAACAACGCGAATTTTTGACGGGAGTTAAAAAATATATGACATCCATCGTTGCAACCGATCAAATTCTTATTTACCAGGCGGCTCAAACAGGACCCGGAAGAAAATTTCTTTGGTTCAGTTCGAAAGCAAGGGGGAAACAATGTTAATCCCAACCCAATCGAATTCATGCGTTCCTTTAAAAAATTGGTATGCATGAACCTTCTCCACACGGGTACCGAGAATTGTGTCGCCGATTGCGGACAAATTGTACTAGAAATGTCCCGTGTCGCCGAGGCCCTTGCAGTACCTATTACAAATGATCGCTCGGAAAAAAGTCTAAGCGTGCTTGACAGTATTGACGTTCCTGTTAGCTATCGAACGCACAATGTCTACGAATGTAACTCCATTAGATATGTTTGTGGATTTTTGATTCGACAATGTTTAGCAGTTCACTCTTGCCAAATATGCGAGGAGTACGGTGAAAGCGCACAAGACGTTCGATGAAAATACAATGCTATGTTTCTTGAATGCTTACAAAAACGCCAGTGGTAGTTTCTTCGGTAACTTGTACATGCCTCTTAATAGCTTTTTTCTTTCCATATGTAAACTGGAGCAAATTTTCGAGGCTAAATTCAAAACGCTCGCGATCAAAGAAAAGATATTGGAAAGTTTGTTCAATGCATTCATGGAAATAGATTTCCAACCTCCATGTCCAGATTTCCCGTACCTATTCCTCTTGAAGCTATTTGGCAGGATGAGAATATTTTACGAGGTCAAACGATTGAATAGTGAGCGTAAGGCATTGGATTTAGCTCGGCGACATACAAAAAACAAAATACTGCGCCATGAGTAAAATGTTTCGTATGTACACATTCATTGGTGTGTCTCTTGCATATTCGCATTATATTGTGCGTAACGCAAGTCATTGAGGCGGAACACTGAGTTATAAATCACTGGGACTCGCAAAGTCGAGGTTAGCCCAGCTAGGTTAGGTTACCTAGTAGTGGAATGGGAAAGAAGTGCGTGAGGCGCCCCTCACTTGGCTGGCACTATATCGTTAGAACATTTGAACAAAAAAGTAATTTAAACAATCGATTATTGTTAAAAAGTTAAGCCATTGTTAATGTGTATATGAAATGTCATCCTTCCGAAACTGAGCAGGACAGCTAAGTTAAGAATAAATTAACATTTCTTGAACTAAAAAATCAATTTTAAGGAAAATAGAAAACTATATTCAAATAGTCTGACTCTTTGTAAATATAATGAACAAACAACGAAATTTTTACTTGCACTGGAACCTGAGAATATTTAATTCAGGCAAAAGAAAAAAACAATGTAATTTTGTAACTAATAACAAAGTAAAAATCAGGAATTGGATTCACTCGAAAATTTCCATACACAAAATTTTGTAATTCTCTGTTTTTATCATAACACTCAGCGACAAAAAAGAAACTTCGATGACGATCGCAAATGTTCGCGAGTCACTTGTGACTGTCCAGACGAACGATAGAATTGTTTTTAAAAAAAAGAAATGCAGAATTCCACGTAACAAAAAAAATAAGACAACTTTGAGAGAAAAGAGAAAAGCAGTAATAATGGCAAGAAACATATTTCAAAAATATAATTAAAACAGATTAACAGTAAAGCAGAATTAGTGAGAAGTCTGGTTAGTAGCAGAAGCAGAAAATTAATTAACAAATCTACTTCAGAAACAAAAAGATTATTGTTGAGATATCCCAAAACCGAGAAAAAAAACAACCCTTGCGACTTCATAGAAAAGCAGTCGAACAAAAAATACGTAATGCGAAACTTATCCTGGTCCTGTGGTCCGGGATTCCTTCATCCTTTTTAGAGCGACCAACATACGCATCCTAGACTCGGAAGTTTGCATTATGAATGGGCGTACTCGCAGGGTGTAATTAAGACCCTTTGGACGCTCGATGCGAATGTGACAAACCACATTCGGAATGGGACAAACCACCCCGGTATGTTTAAATGGGCCAGTTGCGAGGATCGGCGGTCCTTCGACCCATTCTAGCCGACCATAGGCATTGAAATGAAAATAGATTGTACCATCAGGCACTCGATTAATTAGGACCACTTTGTTATTGCGGGTCTCGCTGGGGTTTTCTCGCATCACTTGTTCGCGTAGCTCGCGAAGCAATGGAGTCTCGGGGACCCAATAGGGCACTCGCCCTTCTGCTGGAAGCTTAAAACTCCGCTCCAGGATCTGCTGGTTCTGCGGGGCCGGCATTACGGGCCGAGTATCACGAATCTGTAAGAGGAAGAGTACTCGCTGTAAGGCTCTATCTTTGCGGCTCGATGAAGCTAGATATGTTTGGGAGCCACATTCCACGATTCGGGACGAATTACTTGTGTTAGGATTTGAGGTTAATTTAGTATTAGATACTTTTGTGACCTCGCGTGTCGCGTGCGAACGAATTATCCACAGTACCAAAAATACAAAAGTTTCTCGCATTTAGTTGATGCACATCTTCAGATAATACTGAAATACATGGTATAGTTCTTATTGCATTAATCGACGTCGAAATTTGCAAAGGCACTTAATAGGAAGTAGAAAGAGTATGTCTGCTACTCAAATATGATGAGATTTCTGGAAAGGTTACAGTTCCAAGGTTGTTTATTTTTCTGAATCCAATAAGCCAAAAATTAAGCGAATCAATTCAATCGTTTAGGAGATATAAATTTCTCCTGTTGCCACTATTTTTATTTAATGCAAACAATTTATTTGACATTTTAAAATCTAAACTTATCGGACATGTTACCTCTAGTTTTTTCTTAAGATTGTTTATATTTAATCTGTTTTCAGATGCAGACTCCCTATGTAATGTTATTTGTTTTCAACTGTTGCGTTTGATAAAACATCTAAAAAAATCCCAATCAACTTTACTGTGACTTTTTGTGTAATAATTCTTTCTGTTCTGCTAAATTTGTAATAGTCTTACAGTTTTCATTAATATTTCCTATCAACAATTAATGGGCAGACATGTTCGCGTGGTTCTCTAAGTCTCAAATAGGTTTCCACAAATACTAATTTTCAACGGTTAAGCACATTAATTAATTTCAATTCGATTACCTGCTCTTGGTATTTCATCATTCTCAAAACTTCGTATCAATATCAACAAGTACGCAAGTCAGAAATACTTGAAGCAAGTTTTTTTCCGGACTACAAAAACCCACAACAATAACAGTCCGTTAGTTTGAACGACTCAACTCTTACAGGTTGGAATTCCACGATCATTCCTCCCAATATTTAAATATGCGGAATAATACGGGAAATTATAACTTAAAAACAGAATAATGTATTATAAACTTTGGTTGGAATGGTTCTACGTATAATTAGGTCTCGTCTAACAATCGCGATATAAAAATTGTATAACTAGGATGTACTTTCTTCCGCCGTATGTTGTGTGCATTAATAAAGTTATTATTTAACCTTGAATGTGCTTTAATATTTAATATTTATTCCTTAAAACAGTCTCCAATCGATTCATTTTAGTTAGACTGCAAAACAATTCATACATTGCTAAGTTTTTTTAGTTTATGTTTATCCATAAGGTGTTCTACCTTGTTTATGTTCCATGTAAACAAAAGCAAATACTTATTAAAGAAAGTGTGTACGCGCTCTTCGGTCAGCGACTTGTTTCTTCGCCCCAGCTCATTAAAAAAACCGACCGTATTTATTTGCCCTTGAATTTAATCTTGAATTTATTTAAAAATAATTGCGAAACATCTAATCATGCGCGAATTTCAGACCTCAAGCCTCACACAATAAATACAATATTCAAACAATGTGAACCCTGGGCGGAACTTGAAATCCGAAAATATCATAATTGCAACATACACGAATTAACAATATTAAAAATTTGTCTTCCGAATGGTGGAATGTGGCAATTATTATAATACATAATTGAGACGCCAAGAAAAGGATCTGATACAAAGGGGCAAATATTGGCTAACAAACTTTTAACTTTTAACTACCAAATATAAACATTATGATGAGAATAATCGACTTACCACAAATATCGGTAATTTAACGTCTAAATCGACCATAAAATCGAGCTTGATCACCACAATCGATCACCACAACCGAACACCAAGATCACACTGTGCGTACTAAGAGACACGTGTTCCCACTCAGCGTAAAACCGTAGCATACTATAGTAGAAGCAATTGAACCACGTGACTCCTTTCTGCGCAAGTCTTACGCCGGAAACGGCAAGTCACTTCATTGACTACACGCCGCACAGTGCGTTGAAGAAATAAGATCGTTGACAAAAATCGAAAATTCATTTTAGCTGTACTTGTTATTATTTAAACCCATGAATATACATATGCAACCGCCAAATGACAAACTTTATTACTAAATACAATGGCAAAGAACACAAAAGAATGAACAAATCTGCTCCTTCTATGTTTTCAATTTCAAATGCTAAGACAGGTAGCAAGTAAACATATCTTCCATCTTAAAAAGGATCTTATTATGAATATGTGTATGGAAGATAAATAGATCCGAGACATCATATTTTTGAGGCTATGTTCGACGCATTTGTTACACCTATACTTTCCCGACAAGCTGCCAGTCACGAGTTTCACCAAGCTTCACACTCGAGTTCCAATTATTTTCATTATTGGTACAATTTGATATTATAAATAAATGTCAGTGCATGGAAAAGTCTCGGTAAATACGCCTTTATATTAAAATTACTCAGCACCGTATAATTATACCATTTTCAACAGTCTGTATCCATCAATGGCAATCCAAAGGCAAGTGAATCACCCTGTACATTAGTGTGACATTTATTTAGGCGCTTTTGCATTTTTATGAGCGTTTAGATTAGTTTTAAATAATTAAAAAAAATACTCCCAAAGTTTCAATGCTCCATCTCAATATTAACACGTGCCACAAAAGCCACCTATTGTTTCCCATTTCATAACCATGGGATTTTTATCGACTTTAGTCCATAATTCTGTAACCCAAGTATTACCCAAGCGAAAAATATGATTCTTGTGCAATTGTCTTATGAAATCTATATACTTTTTTTAACAAATTTTTATTTTTCAAACATTCAAAATGTTGAACCCAATATTTGACGCAATCTTGTCCAAATTTGATGAATTTTGATCTTTTAAGCCGTCATATTGGCTCCGTCATTTTGAGTTTGTGAAAAATGAAAATTTGCTTTAAAAAAGTATATAGATTTCGTAAGAAAATTGTACAAGAATCATATTTTTCGAGTGGGTATTACTTCTGTTACAGAATTATGAACTAAAGTTGATAAAAATCCCATGGTCATCAAATGGGAAACAATAGGTCCCTTGTGGCACGTGTTAATATTGAGATAGAGCATTGAAACTTTGGGAGTATTTTTTTTATTATTTGGAACCAATCTAGAGGATGCACTCATAAAAATTCAAAAATCACTTAAATAAGTGTCACCCTAATGTACAGGGTGAGTTACTTGCCTTTAAATCGCCAATGATGAATATAGGCCGTTGAAAATGGTATAATTATACGGTGTTGAGCAACTTTAATATAAAGGAGTATTTACCGAGTCTTTTCCACGCACTGACATTTATTCATAATATCAAATTGTAACAATAATGGAAATAATTGAAACTCGAGTGTGAAGGTGATGATTAAAAGGCAAGTGCCTTAATAAAAAAAGGAATAAGAAATTTTCTATTTTTGTCCATTAAACAACGCACTATGCGCCGGCGTGGTCGTTCGAATTATGAAGCTCCCACAATAGTTATAACGATAAGTAGCGATACACTACGAAGCCTTAAATTTAAGACACCATTGGATATCTGTGATATTGTCAAATCTCCCAACGTGAAGGCGTGTAAATGTATTTACTCCTATCTTAAATTCCATACTATGTATGTCCATAACCTATAAGTATATATATATATGTTAAATTTTTATGTGTATCTCTATTCCTATTGTTTATATCATTGTTAATCGTGCAAAGTTATTGGATCGTTTTGTTCCAAAGACTATAATAAAAAAAAGAAAAAGACGAGTGGCTTTATATTTTGCTTGTTCCTTTCGAGTTCGATTCCCACTGTATGCAATAATGTTTACGTTTTTTGTCTTTTCTGTTACTTTTATATTAACTCATTACGACTTGATGGATACGCCAGAATTTTTGTTTTACAGTAAAAATTATAGGTAAATATTTACAATAGCTACTCATGTGAAGCATTGGTTTTTTGTATATTTTTTTGACGGAAATGCAAGTATTAACGTACTATACATACGTTGAAATTGGGGGAAGACCATAAAACCCCATAGGAACCCCATGAAATTCATATGAAATTTGTATATGATGTATGATCCGACAGTCTCGTGAGACCTTTTTTCCTTATACCTGGTAGAGACCTAATACAGATGTAACACAGACTTAAAAGCCAGACCTAACCAACCCAGACTCAGTATGGCTCAGTCTTCATGCTGTCAACAGCTCAATATACTACAGTACATTGCTTTTATGACAGCATTTCAAACAAGGCGATCTAACTATGAAATTAGAAGAAATTCTATATATTTGCCGCAGTCTGGGTTGGTTAGGTCTGGCTTTTAAGTCTGTGTCACATATCTGTATTAGGTATCTACCAGGTATAAGGTGCTTATGAAAGTTACATACATGTTGAACGAAACGTTGCTTAATAAAACAATCCAACTCCGAATGTACTTGAGTGGTTTAATGTTGAGTCCTAACCGATTATTCAGACCTCTGATAAGATATACCAGATTGGGTGTGCATAATTTTATGGTGTTTTTTTATGCGGTTCTATGGGGTTTTATGGTGTTCCCCCGCCATGAATAATTCTCTTGAATGCCCGTGAGTTCATTTCCACTATGACACATAGCAGCTTTCTTCAATTTCTCAGAAGGAGCACTTCTGAATATTTACCAAGTCTTGGTGTTTTTATAGTGTTCTTATGGGGTTCTATGTTGCTCCCCCAATTTCAATGTATGTATAGTATGTTAATACTTGCATTTCCGTCAAAAAAATATCCAAAAAATCAATGCTTCACATGAGTAGCGATTGTAAATATTTACCATATAATTTGTAAAATGTTAAGTCGAATAATCTGTAATTTAAGGGGTAATGCCAATCCAGCGATCAAGAAAATATCTGAATTTTGAGAATTTTTTATAACAGCACAGTTAAATGCAAATCAAAATCTGTCTAAAGACCTTTATTGTATATGCTTTGAAGAATATTTAGAGTCTTTTATTTAATTGAGCCGTTTATTTTGAAAGTAACCTAAGTCTATTTATAGTGAAATTGAGATATTAAAGAATTTGTGTTTTAATCAAGTTAAAACCGATACCAATTGACGAATGACCAATAAACGGTTCATGTATCGATATATAAAATCCGCCTTTAAGTCTGTGTTAACTCTTTTTTCTATAAGTTTCGTTTTCTATAAAACGCAAATTCTTTAATATCCCAATTTAAATATAAAGTGGACTTAGATCACTTTCAAAATAAAGAGCTCGGTCATTCGCGGCAAAATCTAGGGGCTAAAGCCCAACAAGTGAAAGCTCTCATTATGTGTAGTATTCTGAGATCGGAAAGAATTCTCCTCCAATTTCCGATTTGAAACGATAAAAGAAACATTTTTCAATTCTGTATAAGCTTAGCTCGAGATGTTCGCAGAGAAACTAAAAATATTGTTTTTTAGTCGAATGGCGCTCAATAGAAGTAAAGTTTCTTTTAAAATTTCACGTAATTTTTTGAACAAAAACAAAAGTTTTACTTCTATTGTGCGCCATTCTAACAAAAAGCAATAGTTTCTAATTTCGCTACGTACGTTTCAAGCTAAACTTTAACAGAATTGATAAATGTTCGGTTTTGTTGACCCAGATCGAAAATGCTTTCGTTCGTTGTCGAAAATAATTAAATAAAAAACTCTATATTCATCAAAGCGTATACAATGAAGGCCTTAAAGAGATTTTGTATTGCATTTACTGTTGTCACACAAAATTATCAAAATTCATACATTTTTTCATATCCCTTAAACACATCCTAGCTATTAATAATCTTTTCGTTGATCTGAATTATTGTTAAACTTAATCCATTACAAATTAAATTAGACAAGCGATATCACCACAAGCTATCTAAATTTGGAATTACTAACGAATGTGACAAATCGCAATTCACCAAAGCAGTAGAAAGAACAGCATGCTCAAAAACTGATTTTTATTATGAAAAAAACTAGATTATAAATTAAAATTCCACTCATTTTATGTAGTTCCGCTGCTGCCCTGTCCACGTCCACCGTTGTGGCCGCCACCGCCGCCTCTTCCTCCGCGATTATACCACCCTTTCGCCATCTGTCGTCGACGAATGGCGGCGGCGCGGCGGCTTTTACCGCCAGCCTTGGATCGAGCTGTAATGTAATATAGCAAATATTAAAATACATCAAAGTTATTATTTATAAAGACATACTCACAAGGGATTTCAATGATTTTTATATATATTATAGAGTACATTCTCCTAATCATTTTTATATATGTTATGTATGACTTCCTATGTGTCTTAGAATTAAATAATCTTGCTTTACTTAGAATTAGTAATGGGCTTCTCTCTTTTATTTGTACTGGAATAGAATATACTTTTATGCAATGCATGGTGCGAAAGTTCACTTTTCGAGGGCTGCGTATTATGCAGAAAGTGACTGATTCCTGCACTCTAATTTATATTCACTCTGTTAATGCACGCGTGTTGAAAGTAGCATTTTATGTAATTTTATCGATCGCTTTACTGCAACTAGTGCGGTAATGAGAAAGAAATGAGAAATATCCACGCCAAAAACTACTTCACTTTTCTAATAGATAATTCGTGAAAATATGCTTACGCCTTCTGAATTTTTTTTGCGGTTCATCCTGGACCGGCTGTTGCTCGGTCGGCTGTTGCTGGATTGGCTGTTGCTCGGTCGGTTGCTGCTGGGTAGCAGCATCACGATAGCGTTGTTTCACAAGGACCTCCCAGCTTTTGTTGCAGTGTTTCGAGCCGCAAGAGAATATTTTCTTGCTCGAGTTCTGAAAAATGATGAATAATTAATATTGAATAATGTTAGTAGTTTATATAAAGTATAATAGCAAATTTAAATCTTCTTTCTCTCTACGTCAGTACTATTTGTCTCTGTCTGCCCCGCATTAAGGTCTCTTGACAAATATTTTTTAATTGAGAATTATCTTTAAAGTTCTAAAAAGCAATAATATAAAACTGTAAAGATTACAAAGTGTTATAAATATATTTTATATATGATACTTTTGTAATGTATGTAACTCGAAGTTTATTCCGAAATTTATATACGGCCAATAAAGTCAGGTCAATTAAGTAGTTAATAAAAAAAAAAAAAAATTAATGCTTAGTAAATGAAGATGTGAAAATATATATATATGTATTGTTGCGGAATATTGAACAGCAGCGAAGTTGCAAACGCTATGGAGAACATGTCACAGTCGTTTCCGGTTGTTGTTGAACTTTCGGAAATACAACTGTTTTATTATTCAAATTATAAAAGGGAAACAATCTCTTTAAGAATATTTTATGATCATTGTGCATTTCCCTTTTATTCAATGAATCATATATATATATATACATTTTCTATCATACTAAGCAGATACCCAATGTCCATCAACGTTTGCAGTACCACAAAATAAAAATTGTACATGCTTTATATTCTGTGGTACTTCCTTTATCATATCAGGATATTGCAATTTCCATGGAGGATACCCATATTAACTCAAAAGACAATTAAAAATATCTATGTGGGTATCCTCCAACCACACGTTTCTGGAAATAGTGCTTTGGAAGTCCTCTGTTAATTTGGATTTTCTTGCATTCACTTTTAAATAAATAAAATAGTAATACTAATAAACTAAAACTAAACAGGAAACTATATAACCTATAAACTAAAGAGAAAATAGGAAATAAGAAATAGAAATAAATATAATAAATAAATTTGGAATTTTTACCGCCGTGATTCATGGCTCAACAGTCATTCGTAAACTGTCGAATCCAAGCTACATTAAATGTACTGATTGCCATGGGTATCGCAGTCTTAACACTAAACGTACCGGTACTTTATGCATACCTATTCGTACCATAAGGGGTCATTTGACCGGTTATGAAATAAACGTTGATTTTTACAAAGAAATTCTTAATTTAACTTTTAAAAAACGATTTTAATATAAATTTTGAAAGGGGTCATTTGACCTCGCTTGGTACGTTTAGTGTTAATCTCATCATACATTGTACAGCATCTGACGAAATAGTCGTCGCAATCTGCAAAATGGCCGCCAGGGAGAAAATTAAGTTCGATAGAATGCACACCCAAGTAAGTATGCATGACTTTTTTGGGGGACTGTGACAAAAGCTTCCTAAAAAGTCATGGATACCGGGTGTGCATGTTACCAAACTTCACTTTTGGTAGGACGGCCATTTTGCAAATTGCGAAAACTATTTTGTCGGATGCTGTATGTGCATTGAATTATATTTGTCGTGTCTGTTACGTTAAAGATCTGTAAATATAAATGGATCTTTAACAGTAACCCTCTCACACACTCGTTATACACATAATTTGCATGTAACAAATTTTTTCTATCAAAAATTTGTTACATAAAAATTATTTATTTCCCCCCTTTTAGTCTTCGATTCTTCACATTACTTATTTACGTAATTGGATAAGAATACTAAGAAGCAAATAAGCAAATAATCGAACTAAAAAGTGGTTTTAGATGCTTCCATTCCTGGAGTGCATTTTTTCGAAATTTTTGCATTTTCTCAAAATCAAAGGGCGAGGGGACATATTTCTCTTTGTGGAGAAAGGTTGTAATCTTCAAGAGGCTTCCATTATGGCTTATGTATTGATGGAAAATATTTCATTGCAATTGTTAACTTAATTGTTATAAATAATTTAAGTCAGATCTAAAAAAAATATAAGATAAAAGTACACCTGTACGAAAAATCCTACTAAATTTCAACTTTTCGGATGCTACAGGACCTGAGAACGAAGCCATCAAAGATCTGGCGATACACGTCTTAAATTAAGACAGGATATATAATAAAATCTAAAGTTTTAAAGTTTTCAATCCGCGTTCTCATGCATACGCTGGTCGAAACATTATTCTTTTCTCTATGTTCTGCGTACGCGCGTGCTTGTATGCTCAAATATCCGCAGCCTCATGCGCAGTTGGTTGCAATGTGTTCATATTTTTCGATCATTGCTCACTGCAGCTCTTTTCAAAATTTCAATTCATTTGTCTGTACAGTTTTCGAGTAATCAATGTCGAAAAATCCATTCTTTTCCATGGGCTCTTATGGCGACGAGAAAAAAATATTTCATGTTGTAAATGAGACATTTACGAATAATCAGGCTAAATTTCAAAAGCTTTGTCTGTCCGATTCGAGAGTATTTAAGCAGAGAGTGAAAAGGAAATGGTTTCATTTGTACAAACAACATGATAAATAGTATAGAAATAAAAGTAACTTATAAAAACAAGTGTGACATAGCATAATTGCAAATTGAATTTTCCTACTCAAAAAATTGATTTTATTATAATTTGAAAAAATCTCAAAATTCTGTGTTAGTGCTCACATATTCCCATCTTACCTTCGCACCAAATCACAGCACCAACCTCCTTAAACCTCACCATTTGCAATAAACAAAACAAACAAAGATTTGCAAAAGCTTGTAAAGTTTTAGCTTATGTCAGGATTGACTGAAGATATTGTAACCAAATATGAAAGACGCAACAAACGTTGCGGTACGCACATCGTAGAAAAAGAATGGGAACACTGTTTCAAAAAGGGTATGCATAAGAACGCGGGTTGAAAACTGAAAACCTTCCAATTTTATATGTATAATGAATGTGCGAGAGAGATATATTTAATGCTGTAATATACTTATATTCGAGGGATAAGTGCGAAGGCATTACGTTTGCCAAGAAAATTGTCAACGGTCCAGACGGATTTCTAGGAAGGGCCTTTGTTTGGGTGGGGACTGTCGGCGATCGACGCTGACAGCCCCGTAAGATAAAGGGATCGCTCACTGACCATTAGCAACAGTAGTTCGACGGGTCTTAATAAAAAATTTGAATTGAAATTGATGATTTGACGCCCCTCATAAACAATATGCTTGCAAACAATCTAAAAGTGGGATTGACTTAAAATGCGGAGAAAGGCGCAACTACTAATGACGCAGAGAAACGAAGCTTCAAAGTTATAATTATTCTTATGTATTACATGTTTCTTTGGCCCATCCAAATGGAAATATACATACAAAGATAAAGAAGTGGAAAAGATCGCAAAAACAAAGAAAAGAATGTAGCAAAATAACAATTAAACTTACGTTTAGTCGTATCTCCTTCCGCCACATCCATGATTTGTTGATCTTCTGTCATTCTTTATTATATAAAGGAAAGATTGAATTTATTAACTAATAACATCTCAACCACTAGCGAAATGAAAGTACACTATTGGTTTTAACACTCACGTGTCGATCTGTCGAGTTACAACGCCATACTGCTTTCGCGCTGCTTTAGCTTCATGAAGCGAGAGCGGTGGTGGGGGTTCCTCTTCTCCTTCTCGCTACATGCGAGAAGGAGAAGAATGTGGAGAAGTCATGTGCAGAACAAAGAGCGACTGACAGCGTCTGCGCATATCACTGGCGCTGCTGCGTGATCGCTTTTATGCACGTGCGTTTAGACAAAGCTGTGTTTGGATGATATCATACTACATATAAATAAATGAAAGAAGATGTCATAATATAGACGATTGAAAGCAAAGTTATAAAATGAGTATAGAATTACTATACTAAACTGAACTAATGAATAAGGAATTAATAAATTTTTATATTTTGAATTTTCGAAATTATATTTGTTAGACAAACAAGCTGTCCCTACATTGTAAATGCTTAATGCTTTAACATAACCGTTTTAGTGCCAGAAAACAATATACCGTCATTAACAGCACTTGCGAAAAGTGCCAACGACGATATATCGCTGCGTATGCAATAGCGCCGTACTATTCGAGACTTCTGTTTCAAAATAAATTGATCAAACGTTATAAATATGGTTGAATTCTTTTTGAAAAGCCCTACGTAAGAGGTGTTTCACGAATTGAAAAAATTGTTTATGGTGTAACGTTTTGCTATATTCTGCGATGATGAATAACGGGACTCTGTAGCATACGCTAGAGCCATAAGGTAGAAATTCGACACGGGGGATTTGCATGAGATCGTAATTACAGGTTTTAGCCTACAATTTTCAATAACCGGATAACTATGAATGTTTATAATAATACTAGAATGTTATTTCAATGATGGAATACTAGCTATACGAATAGCTTGATTTATAACAGATAATCTTCCTAATGCTTGCTGCGCATTATGCGACTTTTTGTGTTTTGATATTAGTAATTTTGTTATAAATAAATGAAAATGCAGTATTTATCCTCTATACTATGTGTTCTACATGGAACTATAACCAAACGTTGATTCTTCTTTGCAAATACCGTTTATAAAGAAAACTGATTTTCTACTTTTTCCTTGTAAGAATAAGCAAGAATTGAATTAGGCGCTAGCAATCCCAATAAAGATTGCTTGCGCGGGAAATAGTTGGCGGGATAGGAACGCATCCTTCCCTAAGCGTTGCTTTCCGTAAAGCACTCATTGTTAAACAACGTTGTAAAACTAAAGTTAGATAAGAGAAAGTATAGGAAAATACTTAGTAAAAGAATAAGGGATAAAATAGATTGTCTCATCGCAAAACATTCAATTATTATTTCCTGCCAACAAATCCAGTGTACGAGTTAAAATCCCGTAGAAAGGATAAAAGATAACATTCCTGACGATTTTGAACAAATATTAATAGTATGATTATCAACAAATATTGAAATACAATTGGCATTCGTTTGTTCTACCTTTATTTCGTAATATTTTCCTTCTTGAATTTTGTAAATATCAGTCTTACTTTTTTTCATGATTGTTTTCTTAAACCTTACTAAATTACATAAAATCGGCTCGGTATTCTTCGTTAAGCAATTCATGAACAACGCATTGACAATTTTAATAGATTAAAATTGACTTGTATACAAAGTTCATGTAGCTTTTTATAACATGACTTGTATAGTATTGAATTCCACTTGTAATTTAGCCGTATGTTAGCCACTGCTAATCGCTTTTAGTTTTTTGAATTTTAACTCACTAGTTAGAGTGGTTTGTCAGCTAAGTACTTGCAAATTTTAAAGCTTCGTAACGCATATTATATATATTTCAACAGCTTCTCAATTATCATTGACACATTTGTATTTTTTCTGCTCGTCCAAAGTGAACTAAAGTATAATGTGCTCGTACCAGCAACAATTCAGAAATAATTCATAAAGCAGTCAAGAAAGTTAACGTAGCATAAGTTATAACACATCAAAATTAGCTAATAAGTTGAAATTGACTAAACAAGTACTGATTGTTAATGACTAACATCTCTTAGAATTTCAAACAACTAAACTTAATACTTTGCAAGCGTCAGACAAACATTATCTTTATATTGTCAAATTTGAGAACATCAAGGTTTAAAATTGTTCATTATGCCAATCAACAATCGCTGAAGCTAATAAATTGAAATTTAGTAAGTTAACAATGATTATTAACCGTTTGCAATTTATTTAGGTTATTGCTAGCAATTGCTAATCAACACTTGTTTACTGAATTTGTAGCTCTTTAGCTACAAAGTGTTGATTAGCAATTGCTCGCACATGCCTAAATAAATTGTAAACGATTAACAATCATTGTCGACGTACTAAATTTCAGCTGTTTAGTTTAAGCGATACTTGATCTACACTTTTGTGAATTTTGATAGACTAAAATGGGGCCGAATGTGAAGTTCATGTAAGCTTTACTAATATAACTTGTGCAGTATTGAAACGAACCGATCCCAATTTAAATGTATGCTAACTATTGGTAATAAAAACTGGTTTAATGAATTTTAATAAAATCGTACAACTTTGCATCACATACTATTTGTACTTGTATAAGTTTTTTGATTGATATTTAAACTACTGAATTATCACTGACGCATTAACATTTGTTAATAGTCTTTCGATGCGAAGAAAAGTCTGAAACACCAACAATACTTCAGTAATTGAAATAGTATACAAGAAACTGAACATAATATATTTTTTAAATTTTAAAAAGAGCCAGTTTGAAAACAACTGTTTAATTATTAATCTAAAGACCTGAAATCTGTTAAACAAGTACTGATTATGTTACTAGATTTTCTAAAATTACAAATGATTGCTGTTTTATTTAAATGTTTCTTATGCTACGCACTTAATCATTTTCTGCTTAACATAAGTAATAAAGTATTAAGTTCAATTATTTGCAGTTTGCCATTAGTAATCAGCACTCATTTATTAAATTTAGCTAAAGTGGTTTGTGAGCTATGCATTTGTTAAGTTTGATACTTTGCAACGTTATAAGTATATCTTAACTGCTATTTGAAATATTTCTCAATAATCATTATTATATTAACACTGCATTTTACTCTTTCGAAATCAATAAAAGTCCCAAATGTTTAACATAGTAACAAAAAAGTATAATCACCATTGTGACACATAACCAATACAGCGCACAAAAAGTAAGAAAGGCACAGCCATCTTGTGTCCGCCGCAACGCCGCGACGTTAGTGTCAAAAAAATGAAAACTACGCTCTGACTGTTGAAATCTTACAATGTACGTTCCTTTACAAAGCGGAAAATTAAAAGGAGAAACTGATATCTCTTGAACGAAAGAACCAATTCGCTTATTGTACCGGATTCAGAAAACAAAAATGAGATTTCACGTTTTGTTCGTAAGTTACGACACGAACTTTTTCGTAAACTTTTTCGAAAGAAGTAGTTGGACAAATTGGCGGCCGTGCCTAATTTATTATTAAATAACTTGGATTTGATGACTGGTTTACAATTTTCAAAATAGCCATCTTTACTTCTATTTGTACGGTCATCTACATTTATAAGGCGCTCTGTGTACGTAACCGCGTTTCTTAGTAGCACAATATTTCACAGAAATTCAGAAATGCAGAAGCATGCTTGCGAAAGCGTTTTCAAAAAGTGGTAAAAGACGTTTTCAATTAAATGCGGTCAAAACTGCAATACATACGCAACAGGTAAACATACAAAATGCCGGTCATATCACGTGCCTGTCAAACTTCACCATACAAGTTATTTCGCGAATTTCGAAAGAACAAGAATCGGCTTAAAAAGGCAAAGAGACGACCAACAATAAAATGCAAGTACAAGCAAGCAGAATAAAAGACGACAAAGTAGACTCACCGAAATTTGCAAATTTTCCATCGATCCATCATTCGACCGCTTCAACGATTCTATGATCCTTTTTATAATTGCTTCCCTGATTGCCAAATATCTTATTTGTCGTTTCCAAGCGTTCTTCAGTCACTTTCAGCCATTCTCGGCACTAGTAACGCTGGCCCTTTGTCCTCTTTGCAATCCTCAAATATTCAACGTAACAGCACTCGCAACGGTCGCGCACAAAGTGACGCAACAACGACACACTGAAAACAGAACCCCCTTGTCTTTGTTCGCTCTTCGCACGCCTTGCGTTTGCGTATCCGCGCTGACATCTCCCTTGAAGATAGCTTTGATGGGGGGTTACAAAAGTATTTTAGCCGACCGGGAATTTTAATATGAAAATTGATGAGTAGGTTTCTCGGCGAGGTATTAGAATTTGAAATAGATTTTGGCGATCCGATTTTGGGGTACCGAATAAATTGTAAAGAAAGAAGCAATAAAAGGGGTTCTGAAAGTGAACAGGAGGAAAAATCGATTAAGGATTATTCTACGTCAAGCGGATCACTTTTTCATGACGGTTTTATTTATGATACTGAGTTAAAGTGATTTCACGTCCGGCTTCCTGAAAATTGTTATTAACCATGCATAATTGAAAAATTACAATTTTATATATCAATTTCATTCTTTATTCGTGAACTATGGGAAGAGTCAGGGTTTTTGGATATATTTCTTGCTTTTTCATAAAATTTATTTGTGAGCTCGGTAATTAATGTTCAATTTGGAAGAACTCGTTTCCTTCGTGATCTCGTCCATGAATACTCGAGAAATTGAACAATAACCATGCATAATTGCGAAATTACAGAATCTTTCAATATATTTTTTGCTGTTTCATAAAGTTCATTTGTGACTTTTGTAATTAATGTTCAATTTAGGAAAGCTCGTTTCTTTCGAGTAATTTGCTTGGAAGAAAAACTAAAGCAATTTACAGTCTCCCCCGGTATAATAACGGGCACAATTACGGTTAACTATAACGTTTTTCGAACTCAAAAATCAACTTTACAAAAAACAAAAAATATACTCAACAAGCCTGACTCGTCTCGAATCTAATAAATAAAGAGCGAATTGACATGCGCTCTAAAACCTAAAATAAAAATTCGTTTACACCAAAAAACCCTGAAATAAGCAGCAATTTTAATTTAGCAACTAATAGCAATTCTGATAAACCGTTGTGAACATAATATTTCATTTTGATTTTAATCCGCCTGATAACCGGAAAAACAATCCAGTAGCTGTGGAAACAACCAGATGCTAGCAGCATCACCAATATGGTAACATTGTACTCATGATTCTTCTCCTCTTTCTACTCATCGTTGAAAGATGCATATAAATATAGAAAAAAGATTGACACCCAATGATGTTGTTCTAATTTAGTAATTAAATCTCCAAAATTGTTAATAATTTTACAATCTAGACAAAAATACCGCCTTAAATGATCATGTACCGTTAAAGATGTATAAAACCGTCCTAAAACATTAAACTGTAAAAAAAATGCGCCAAGTAGCAGTTTGATTTTTTCACAAAATTGAAAGATTGATAAATAATTAAAAATATTGTCTTTATTGTTAATAAAATACTGGCTGAAAGCGTTCACGTATCCGGCGTTGCAACACGTGAATCAGAAGGTTGAGGCGTGAAAAAATATCTGCCAGGTTAAAAAAGCGGGAGAATAAGCGCACGAAACTAACCAACAACTGTTTTGATGTGATACTTGACTCGATTTTGGAAGTAGATCACTGTGAATCACTTTGGCATGCTTGTCTGCCCCGTCAAATAGTGACTCGCATAGAAGGTTGCTCGCATTCAGGCGCAAACTCCACTGATTCTTTAACTTCTTATAATTAACAGAAGCGTCAAATGGCTTCGGCTTGCAAATGTACAGGGTGATTCACTTGCCTTTGAATCGCCAATGACGAATATAGGCCGTTGAAAATGGTATAATTATACGGTGTTGAGTAATTTTAATATAAAGGAGTATTTACCGAGTCTTTTCCATGCACTGACATTTATTTATAATATCAAATTGTACCAATAATAGAAATAATTGGAATTCGTGTGTGAAGAGGATGATTAAAAGGCAAGTGACTCACCCTATACCTTCTGCAATACCGATTACGTCAACATTTCCACAATGTGTACAGACCAGTACAGACGCACCGGGAAACTCAGATAAACTCACGAAATATATGAAAACTAATAAAATATACAATTACTATTCACTTTTCTTATATCTTTACTTCGTAAATGATGATGTGATATTAGAAAAATATAAAATGTAGGAACGGACATTTTAAGTTGTACTGTTTAAGGGGTTATTCCCGTTTGAACTCATTTGTCAAATGAGGTTTTTGGGATTTTTTAATAATAATTCAGGAACAGCTATTCTTTTTAAAAAAACTATTGGTATATTTACATATTTATATACAATCTTTCATGATTTTTTGAAAGCCGTATCATGTTGTAATCCAGGAGTGACGTAAATCATCAATCGTACCTCTTTTCCCATGGTTTACACGATAACTTCCGCTAAAGTTACAGGAAACTAAAAAAACAAAATTATTATTGTTTAGTATGAACGTGGCTATCGCGTGCACCACGGAAAAAACATTACAATTTGTTTTGACAAAATGGCGTCGAGTATAATAACAAAAACTTAATGTTTGTTTTTCAATTCGACGCGATTTTGTTAAAACAAATTATAATGTTTTTTCCGTGGTTCACGCGATAACCACGTTCATACTAAACAATAATAATTTTGTTTTTTTTAGTTTCCTATAACTTTAGCGGATATAACAATAGTTTTTTCTAAAAAGACTAGCTGTTCCTGAATTATTATTAAAAAATCCCAAAAATTTCAATTGGAAAATGTGTTCAAATGGGAACTAAGATATATCTGTGATTCGCGTTGGCAACAATTTCCTGTTGTCAGTTACAAAGCCTAACAATAGATTCTATAATAGTATTATTATTTTGAATAAGCGAAGCAAAAGTAGAAATAAATTGATACCTCGAAAATTTCAAACTCGCGCACGACGACTACGTTTTTACTACTTACAAATACGTGAATGAAAATGGCATGGAATCAGAAAGAAACTCTTTACCTCTAAAATTCGACATTATTACGCTCTCTAAAGTTGTGTTTTGAAATTAATTCTTGTTCACTAAGCGTAGATTTGATTTGCTATTAATTTAAAGCTAAATGTTTAGTTGTTTAAACAAATAGACGCTTACAAGCAAAACTCTCATGTGGGCGCCGCTCTAAAATGATGTAGCACCTGAAAATACTTGCAAAGAGCTTCTGTTTGAAATCTCAAATGCGTTTGCACTAACAAATAATTTTCGAGATTTTTACCGACAAATGAACGCTTCCCGTTTTCTTCTGTCGATCTACTTTTTGCGATTGTTAATCAAAATGTTTGTTCTTCGAGGAAAGTAGCTGGATCGACTGTTTCCTATCGCGAAAACGTAGAACCTAGAATTCATCATAAATAATCAAACATTAGTATGTTATTCGATTTCTAGGTAAAACTTTGTAAAACTTCTTCTTTTAAGTATTATAAACAATTACTCTTGTAATTATAGCAGTAACAAGTGTGTTATTACTTCCGGATCCTCTTAACTAAATACAACGTATAAGAACAGGATTGAAAGACAGGTTTAGTTTTGCATATTCATATATTTTACAAAAAATAAGTATGTTCAAGCAATTTACAACTTCTAGGTTTCACACGAAAAACTCTGAGCCTTAATTTCTCACCTATTAGGTATTCGTGTTACCATAGAATTGTCAAAGACACTTTTCTTGGCCAGTTCTTCGTCAGACATCCATCGAATTAAATAAGTGGCCAATTTCTGACTCGCTGAGTTGTAATTCAGCGTCGAAAACCATACAAGTACTAACTTGTTTGATTTTATCGACGACAACAACAACAAAAAAAATGACTAATCTGAAGTGTTATTTAGCTTTGTGCGCTATCGTTGATATCGGGCGTCGAGAAATCATAGTTATATGTTACTCTAACTCTGATGATCTTCCAAAACATGATGTATTTTATTCAATTCTTGTCACGAGCCGGACAAACAGAGTTGCAGTTGATCGTTGCTTGGATTTGTACTATCGCCTGTTCCGCTGTCTTTGCTATGCTGAGAACTTGTATCCAAATACAAATGTGTTTGTGCGTCAGCTGCCGAAGCCATGATAGTTACTCCAGCTTGTGGATTCAGATTCTGCGCCATGTTCATACGTCTTCTTGTTTGATAAATTATAACCACCCATACCACTGATGTTCCAACCGCGCAACATACCACGGTGATTATTATTAAGCCAAGTATGTCATCTTCGTTCACCATTGTTGTAGGAGCTAACAAATAAATCATCGAGTATAATTTATTAGTGGGATTCAAGTTTGTTTAAGGGAATGTAGGACAGTTAACCTTTACATTTTTATAAATTGTATAAATGTTGGTGTGACTAAACCAATCACTTGGTGAGCACAGTCATTTTACCTTTAATTAGTATACTTGTACAGAGTAATTTCAGGTAAAAACATTTAAAATCAAATAAACAATAAGGCAGTTATTAATTGTTAAACATTACAATATTAATTATGCATAATAGTACTCTGCGGATGATTTTTCCAAAACTATTGGTTCAAATGGGTTCCGCTTTTGCACAATTATTCACTGTACCACCTGTTACAGCGGGCACCACAGTTGTTATTATATTCAATCATTTAGTACATTTAGCATAACCAAATAGTTACAGAAAATAGAGTTTTATTGATTAACAATATAAACAATTGGTTTTAACCAACTTCCACGTGACTTATCTGCATGATTTTGGTCCCTGCCTTAGCTATGATCTTAAAAAAGAACTCTGTAAAAACTGATCTTCGCTAGACCAACCGTACCGAAGAAATCCTCTGCAGAGTACTATTATGCATAATTAATATTGTAATGTTTCACAATTAATAACTGCCTTATTGTTTATTTGAGTTTCAATGTTTTTACCTCAAATGACTCTGTACAAGTATACTAATTAAAGGTAAAATGACTGTGCTCACCAAGTGATTGGTTTAGTCGCACCAACATTTATACAATTTATAAAAATGTAAAGGTTAACTGTCCTACATCCCCTTAAGTTGAAATATCAAACAAATTAATAAGTCATATGAAGACAAAGTAAATAACTGATCGATTTAAATCTATTATATAATGATTGATCTCTACTGAAAAGAGAGTTCAATACTTGGAACTCTCTGATTTCGATGAATTATAGCTGAAAATGTGCGGGACGGCGCTAGAAACTAAATTATAGAATACTAAGTGTTTACAGCTAGCTATTTGCTTTAAAAATAGCTTCGATCGATACGCTGAATTGTTTCTTTGCTGTCCTCGAAGAACGAAACATAAAAGTTGTATAAAACGTTATGATAAAATCAATATTTTGGACAGCAATTGTGTTTATTTCCTTACTTTTCCAGTAATTTTGTTTGTTTCTTTGTTTGCTATAATACTTTGTTTTTTCGTCGAGAACACAGAAGAGAGAAAATCAGCAGCCGGATCAGAGTATGTTAAAATTTAAGCATTTTTAAATCACTGGCTCTAATTATTGATACCGTTCGCTATAGTTTGAACTATAATACGTCCACATTGGGAAGTTCCAAGTCGTGGATTGTCAGCAAATTTAGTAAAAGAATTGTCTCAATTGGTTCCTATCAATTAACTATTTTTTAAAAACACTTAGAATAACAGGGAATTACTGGAAGAAGATTGAAAAAGAATTAGGACTGCTAAGAGTTAAAAGGGTGCCTAGCATTTGTGACCGATTTCGTCGGAAGTCGCAATGATAGCGTTAGTTAATGCATTCCGGTATAAAGTTTGGAGCACTATTAAATTTAGGAACATTTCAAGTCGAAGTAATAGATTTTTAGGAACTTGGCAGTTTATAGTTTCCGTCATAATATTCCACGCTAGCAACCTCCACCGCAAGATAGCACTACCGAACGCAAAACTTGCGTTTGAAGGCGCTAAATAGTATTATAATTGCGTAAATGAAATTTCCATGACTCAAGCGCAGTCACTGCCATTTCCCTTGACACTTGGGTGCGTCTTTCTTTCAACACTATGAAACTGTCACTTCACTAGTTGCGTGAACCAACAGGATCGGTCTAATGTAGATAAATGTAGAACGACTTCCGGTTGAATGCTACTAAAGAGCCCACATTCTTTTTGTGTGAACTCGCAAATAACCAGTTTATCTACTTATTGTCTAATATTATTGTTTAGAAATAACTGTTATTTCTCAAAACGTCTTCCAATTAAAAAAAGGTTTTAAATTAGAAAGATCCGATAATTTCACCGAACAACCATCAAATCTTACATTCACGATGAAAATAAACTTATTCCTTATAAATGACTATCATTATTTCTCTAATTTTTTTTCCATTAAAACATTTGAATCTAACTATTGAATTTACCTGGCTCAACGGTGAGTTGGGAGGCACCAATAACGCTCCCTAGCGAATTAGTCATCTCGCACTCGTAGTTACCCGCGTCGTTGGCAATAGTATTGACTATTATCAATAATTGATCCTCGGCAGTAAAGAAATGGCGTTCCGTTGCTTGCAATGGACGACCGTCTTTACGCCAGAATAGTTCTGGTCGCGGTGAGCCGCTAGCCATACACTCCAGGACGATTGACCTGCCTACTGTTATCTCTTTGTTTTCCATCGGTCGCACGAAAGATGGGGTTTCTGAAGCAATAGAGACAATTATTACTAACTGTTCTACCCAATTTCTTCCGGCTGGCATTTCATGTGCACAGGGTGATGCGCGAATCGGGGAATCAACTTTTTACCATCGAATTATTGGTAATATCGACCTTGCATACTTGTTTTATTAGCCGTGTAATGTCACCACTGTCTTGTGTCGCTTAGCACTACACAAATTGAATGATGACAGATACTGGCAGCCTATCGATTAATTGAGAAATGCAAAATCTCGAGGAAACGTTGCTTATGCACTTCAATAAAACTGTTTTATTTTGAATTCTGAATTATATGGTAACCGTATTAAAGTCTTATGTCATATCAAATTTCTGTGAACTAAATCTCCAGAGAGCAGGCTATGATTATTAGGATGAAGAAATGAAGATGAAGAAATAATATATTTTGATATTAGCAATAAACTCGTGTCACTATTAATTTGCGGCTATCGGCGCCCTCCACAATCCACCAGATTTAAAGACTGTATCTTTTTTTTTAGCAAACAAACGTCTAAACCGCATTTGTAAACATTATTTAGAGTTACTCTAGAAATCTAGAGTTAACTCTAGAGTTACTCTAGAAATCTAGAGCTACTCTAGAGATACTCTAGAAATCTAGAGTTAACTCTAGAGTTACTCTAAAAATCTAGAGTTAATTCTAGAGTTACTCTAAAAATCCTAAATTCTAAAGTCTATAGTAACTCTTAGACAAACTCTTCACGCTATAGAGTTAACTACAAGACGATAGCTTCTAGAGTTCTTTCAATTTACCCTAGAAACTTTTCACCTATAGTTTTCTAGATTTTCTTTCTTTACAAGTATAAAGTACCCGTATGTTTAATGTTAAGGAAATTAGTGAATATAATCGAATTACTTACCTAGTATAGTAAGAGTAGCATTTGCCACGATAAGTCCAGCTGCATTTTCCGCTGTACAGGAATACACACCGCTGTCAATTCCTTTTACATCAATAATAAATAAGACATCATCGGTTGGCATCATGTGCATTCTTCGCTCTCTTGCAGCAGGGAAATCATTACCGCCATCCTTCTGCCATGCGATTTCTGGAGGAGGTTGTCCTTCGGCTGAGCATTCGAGACGCGCTGTACTACCAGCCGCGGCACGAATATCATGCGGTACTTTGGAAAATGATGGATAAACTGAAAAAATTGTATCAGTTTATGTTATGTTGTTAGTGAAACGAAGGGTTCGTTTATATTTACAGACACTGAACGTGGAGTAGCTATCAAACCAAACTTCTGCGAATTGAATTTATGAAAAGCGGGCTATGGAATACTGATTTAAACTGATATTACCAGAACAAGTGCGTCGAATGAAGCGCGCACGAATCAATTTTTTTTTCATTGTTAATAGCTAATTTATTGTTAATTTATTGTTAATTGCTAATGCGAGTTAAATCGAGGTATCTTTGAATGGAAACTTAGCTTTCTTGTATGATATTTATATCTTTTTTGTTATATTTCGCTCTACTTTGTACAGAAAACAGATAATTTTTGAGAATCTCTATCCACGTACTATCTATTTATTTATGACTTACCCAAAACACTGATCTTCGCTTTAGCCGAATACGTTGTTCCATAAGAGTTCATAACTACGCATTGATACTTTCCAGCATTGCTATGCGTCACATTCGAAAGTTGCAGTTTCGATGTTATTTCGGTTACGTCATGTTTGATCGATGCAATTTCCATTAAGACATTTGCATTCTTCATTTCTACATTATCATGCTTCCAAGTAAAGTTTAGCGGAGAATCGGCTGTACTGGTCGCGCGACAAATAAGTGTGACGTTTGCACCTTTGGTGCACATTTGACTCGTCGGCTCCTTGGTAATTCGTGGCTTTGGATATCCATCTGTTGAAATTAATAAAGATGTACAAAATGTATCTATTTTCAGTGTAATTCAGAATATAATTGTTAATATTTGTTTCCGATAGAATGAATCACAGGTGTTTAGACATTATAGTATTTTTCTTATAAATTCATCGGCTTTGGATTATCAAAATCGACTCTATTTTATTATGAAATAATTTCTCAAAAAAGTGAATCAATCATTACGCAATACAACTTTAAACTGAACTTAAGAAAATACAGAAATTAGAATAATAATTGTTTTGTTGTTTCACGCTTTTTTACATTTTCGCGCACGTAATATTACACGTTTAAATAAACATTTTCAATAGTACGAAGCGAACATACGCCTTTAAAATCTCTTAAAGTAGACTCAACAGAAGTTTAAACAAGTTTTTCTCAACAAGTTAAACGTTTTGTTTAACTGAATAGTTAAGTTTTTTTCTCTCTCAAAAGCACAAACAAGTTAGTGCAAAAAAACATAAATAATTTGCAAAGCAACTATATTGACAAAATTATATTATAAGTTCTCCATATGTTTTAAACAAAGTTTACAACTCCATTGAGAGTAATTATTGACTCTCGAATATAGCAAGCGTTAGAGCTTTATCGTTATTTTTCTTCACTACCCCAGAAATCATCGAATTTTATTAATCATATTTTATTAATCATTCGATTTTGAAAAAAAATCTGACTTAAAACAATTAAGACAATTTTATCAAGAAACGCGAAATAACTAACAAGTTCCTCGATGTTTGAGAAATTATGACTTCTGAAATGGATAAATACAATTGTTAATACTGCTGTCTTTTAACTCAATTTTACAAAATTAAATCATAAACTGGAATTAGAAGCCTTATTATTTTAAGAATAAATATAAAAACACTGGAGATTAAATATAAATCATTAAAGTTAACAAATTTGGCGGTAGTGTCCTAAAACACAAAGGAAGGTACATTTGCAATTTTATACTTGCAACAAATGTACTACATTTCCGTGTCTATTAATTTAATCATGAGACAAAATTATATTATAAGTTCTTCAATGTTTTAAACAAAGTTTACAACTCCATTGAGAGTAATTATTGACTCACTCTAGAATATAGCAAGCGTTAGAGCTTTGTCGTTATTTTTCTTCACTACCCCAAAAATCATCGAATTTTATTAATCATATTTTATTAATCATTCGACTTTGAAAAAAAAACTGACTTAAAACAATTAAGACAATTTTATCAAGAAACGCGAAATAACTAACAAGTTCCTCGATGTTCCTGCAATAAGAATACAAATTTAGGTTGAACTGTTACTTACCACAGGTAAAATTCGCATGATGCAGCTGACTCAATGACATACCCTGCAACGATTGTGGATAACCGCAGGAGATTTCTACGTCATTGTACTGATGAGCGTGCAACCATGCGCTTAACCATTGCGTAGCACAATTACAGACTATGGCTCCTGTTCGTGATATGAATATTAGTTGTTAGAATTTTCTGTACCGATTTAACACTAAACGTACCACTCCGGACCGGTTTTTAAAATCGATGTAACTATGCACTTGTTCTTTGTTATTCTTATTAAAAATACAAATAAAAATATGTATTATTATATACGCATATTTTGTATTTTCGTATTAACCTTTTCGCAGTGTGGAGAAAATGAAGTTTTCGTGCCATTTTTGTGTCGGAAAAATTTTTAAGGTCGCTGAATATTCTTTATCATTTTTTCTAATGGATAATAATTTGCTATAAATGGTTTGTTAAATTGATTTATCGTGATAGATCCAAGTTTCATATTCATAGAATGAGGACACGAATTCAAAATTTGCGACCTCCAACAACGACACATGCAAAGTTTCTTCAAAATCCAACTAACTTTCGAATTTTCATCTGTCATTTTGACTTTTGAAAGGTAGCATACCAACTTACATCGAAGTTGAACTATTTTCCAAATTTGCATCAACCATATTGGATTTTGAAAATCTGACTTCAGATTTGGATTCAGCGAAATCAAAAGATATCCATGAACAATCAAATCGGTAGCGTAAAAACATGTTTTATTAAAGACGATATATCTGTCATAACACAAAAGTGGCACGACTTTTTCCCGCCCATATATGTGCCATACACTGTCAAGAGGTTAAGGATGTTGGTGCCGAAAATGAAAATAATGAGATCGGATTAAAATTTACAGTGCAGTGGAGCTCTCTTCAAAATTTCAACTTATTTGTCTGTACAAGGTGAGTCAGTTGCCTTTGAATCGCCAATGATGAATATAGGCCGTTGAAAATGGTATAATTATACGGTGTTGAGCAATTTTATCATAAAGGAGTATTTATCGAGTCTTTTCCACGCACTGATATTTATTTATAATATCAAATTGTACCAATAATGGAAATAATTGGAACTGAAGTGTGAAGGGGATGATTAAAAGGCAGGTGACTCATCCTGTACAGTTTTCGAGTAATCAATATCGAAAAATCCATTCTTATGCATGCAGAGATTACCGTTTATGGTTTAAAAATATGATACAATAATGACACATGAATAAAAAACATTTCATGTTGTAAATGAGACATTTACGAATAATCAAGCTAAGTTTCAAAAGCTTCGTCCATCCGGTTCGAGAGTATTTGAGCAGAGAGTTCAATGGAAATAGCTTCATGTGTAGAAATAACGTGATAAATAGTACAGAAATAAAAGTAACTTATAAAAGCAGATGCGACATAGCATAAGCTTAATTGCAAATAGAAGTTTCCTACTCAAAAATTGGTTTTATTATAATTTGAAAAGGCTTCAAAATTCTTACCCTCGCAGCCGATTCATGGCACCAACCTTTTTAAATTGACAATCAACTATGTCCTAATCGGAAAATATGACCTTTGTTTATGGAATAATTATTGTAGAGTGCGTGGTACGTTTAGTGTTAACAATATTATTATCTATAATTACGCCGCTGAGAAAATACGAACGAAATTTTCATCTCCCAAGCGCATCTATCGAGTAACTGGAGAGAGTGAAATTCACTGTTCATATTCTCTCAGCGGTTCGATTATAAGTATATTATTATTAGCAGTCATACTTGAAGTCATTTTGAGTTTGGCCAACTTAGGCATCGAAGCAAGAGCATTCTCTTGAATTATCGTTATATTGTTCTCCGACAAATCTAATGCGGCGAGACATTCCAGCCCAGCGAAAGCATTCTTGTTAATGGAGTTTATCCTATTGTGAGCTAAGTTCAAACTCGACAATTGTTTCAGCGGCATAAATGCGCCGTTATTGTCTTCAACTGTGTAGGATATTCTATTGAAATTCAGTTCCCTGTTGAATGAAAGAATACAGTTTGTATTAATAAGAGTTTCTATGACTTCCTATGTGTTTTAGGATTAAATAATCTTGCTTTACTTAGAATTAGTAATGAATTTCTCTCTTTTATTTGTAATAGAATATACTTTTATGCAATGCATGTTGCGAAAGTTCACTTTTCGAGGGCTGCGTATTGTGCAGAAAGTGACTGATTCTTAATGCACGCGTGTTGAAAGTAGCATTTTATGTAATTTTATCGATCGCTTTTCGTTCCTGATTAACGGTATTATGTTACATTTTCTGCCGAATTCAGAGACGTACGTCAATCTATCGATCTAACCAACAACAGAAATCATAGATTTATTTACCGAAATGGAATTATACTAAAGTTGTAGCATTCTTAAAAAGAAGATGTACTGGATTTAAAACGAAAAAATCTAAAATCTTAACATCACACGACGTAGAAAGGTTTATTAATGAACTACTAGAAAATGTATATGTTACGGGCAATGTCCATAACGTGGCCATTTTTTACAATGACCGGCCATTCTGTAGAATGCATAATTTTTTGGGCAATGTATGTATAATGGGCAGGTATTTCACAAATTGGCCGGACATTTTATATAATGGCCGCGGCTTGTTGTGCAATATGTTGAATCTATTGTTGACATTTTGGTAATGACATAGAACAGGGTACTCCTCACCGATTTCAATGGCCTTGTGTTATAAAATTCGAGATATGGTACAAGTATACAAAGCGCGCAACTCAGAAGTTGACCTGCGTACCTGACCCTTTCAAGTAAAAACCCGGATACTTAGGGTAGAAAAAGTCATGATGGGCCACGCTGGCGGAAGGTTTTGCCTACAAACCTATAGTCGGGCTGCTGAGAGAATGAATCCGGTGAGGGAGGGTAGCCAGGCGGACACGGCCGAAATTTTACCCTCTCCAGTTTACGTTTCGGGAGTTCCGTAGCCTGGCTTCCCCTCACGCGCTTTCTACTCACACATGCTACGCGCCTTGTAGCCACGCTATGCGTCTGTATTCAAGATTTGAAGTGAGACAGGCGCAGCTTGTCTTTATCTAAGTTAGGCTGACCCTATTGGGTAGGGCAACCAATACCGAGGTCGTAGATGCATAGTGCTAGGACCGCGACGCACCCAAGTGTCAAGGGAAGTGGCAGTGACTGCGCTTGGGTGAGGGAAATCTCACGTTCATTCTCTTAGCGGCCCGACTATAGAGTACCGAAGAAAGGCACTCTTAGAGAATTGGCTACACTAATCTAACACACCGACACCTCATCACGAAGAATGAAAGATCTGACTGCACATTCTGCAATCAGACCTTCCAATTAGACCACCTGACAGACTGTACCCACTATGAACACGAAAGGACCAATCTCAATCTACCCTCTGATCTAAAACTCATCCTCAACAAAAAGGAGCTATGTGAAAACTTACTAACCTATCTTAAAAGTATTGAATTATACAAAGAAATATAATCATCAATGTACGATACATCTATATATAGTTCAAAAGCTAGTATACATATTTGTACTACGATTTGTGGTCACTAATAACCTACAAGGTGGATGTGACCTTAATAAACAAACAAACAAAAAAAAGGCACTCTTAGACTTTAGTCACTCTCACTTCGACTCTCAAAGTCGAAGCACTGTATACAAAATATAACTATCACACACTTAATTCGCCCGACTCATTCATCGCCGACAAGCCTGCTAAATAAAATCTCTTACACTTGATATATGTTGTATGTAGGAGACATCATTCTGAGTAACTTTTCCGTATACAAGTAACCGTCGCACGGCTTTAGTTTTCAAGTTATACACAAAAATATGTTTCGTGTTTGAATTTTCTATGATCCAAGTAGAGCAACCAGTGAGCATACCAAATAGTCAGTCAACATAAATCTTAACGTAAATATATCTGTGGTTGTTACGCACAGATAGATTAAGTCCATGTTACGATTATGCGGCGTTATGAATTTGTGTTAGGTACGACAAAAGAGTGTATTGTGTTGATGCCCGAAGACATTGTGTCATCGCGAACGTCGCCGTATTTATTATGTGTGGGTAATTATCACTACTTGTAAAGGATGCGTGCGGATCATGAGAGCAAAATGTCTTGTTTGATTAGAAGTTACGATTTCCGTAGGCCGAGCCCATAGTGCGCGGTAACGTGAAAACGTGCCGTGGCCTATAAGCCATTCGTGCTCAGGTGGAGGTTCGCTTCTACCTGAGGCCGAGATTGACCTCGTTAGAGAAGGTAAAACTTCCGGGGTTTTAAAGGTCCCGCGTGCACGGGAAGACCTTATGGTCGAACCGGGGCCGCTAGGCTAACCCTTGGTGACGCCGCGGAAATCGACTTGCGATAAGGGTAATAGAATTAGGGACAATAGTCCCCCTCTTCAAGGCCCAAATATGTACAGGGTGAGTCATTTGCTTTTTAATCATCCCCTTTACACTCGAGTTCCAATTATTTCCATTATTGGTACAATTTGATATTATAAATAAATGTCAGTGCGTGGAAAAGACTCGGTAAATACTTCTTTATATTACAATTACTCAACACTGTATAATTATACCATTTTCAACGGCCTATATCCATCATTGGCGATTAAAAGGCAAGTGAATCACCCTATACATGGTTCGAATTGTTTGCACGCAGTCCTCAGTGATACCTCGCAAGCGGAATAGAGCGGATCGAGCGAACCGAAGTCGACTACAGTGGTCTTGTGACAGCTTTTTTCCTTATACCTGGTAGATACCTAATACAGATATGTAACACAGACTTAAAAGCCAGACCTAAACAACCCAGACTGCGGCGAATATATAGAATTTGTCGGCGCGAGGACCATCCTGGTTGCATGTGGCACGGGTTGCCTACCGATACGATGCAGGTGTCGACCCACATGCGCCGCTATACCTGCGGACCCTTTTTTCCTCCAAAGGTCCACCCGTGGGGTGGGTGGCGATTGTCTTTAAGTTTTTCATTTTGACGACGCCGGTCAGTTATCCTGACGAAGCCAAAGCAGACGCATCGCGGAATAAAATCGTGATTGACGAAACTTTTGACGAGTCATGAGTACCCCTCCAATATCCCTTCCCGCTGGCGACGAAAACGCCGACAGCTTTCTTCTAATTTCATAGTTAGATCGCCTTGTTTGAAATGCTGTCATAGAAGCACTGTACTGTAATATATTCAGCTGTTGACAGCATGAAGACTGAGCCATACTGAGTCTGGGTTGGTTAGGTCTGGCTTTTAAGTCTGTGTTACATCTGTATTAGGTCTCTACCAGATATAAGGAAAAAAGCTCTCACAAGACTGAGCCATACTGAGTCTGGGCTGAGCGTTTCAATACATTAACCACCACCTTCTACACATTCTGTATAATGGCCGGACATTGTATAGAATGACTGAAACTTCTTACGGGCATTTAGCACAATGTCTGTTCGAATGGGTATTCTACAGACTGTCCGCGTTATTCGCATTGTCCGTAACATATATAACATTAACTCTGATTTCTGCTTTAATAATCTGTTAGTAACTTCGTTTTCTGTCGATTCACTGAAAGTAAACTTTCCCAACATTCATTGCATAAAATCTCCAGGCGCGTGAATTTATATCATTCGCCAGTTGCAAGTAATTTTGCAAAACAGGTTTGTTTCTTTGAGTTAGAACTATGTAACCTTTAACTTTTTCAATCCCGGAAGACGCTTGCATGTAATACAGTGAGAAATTATAAAAATATAACTGAAACTTCACTAAACAATAATTAGCCTTCTTAGCCACAGGACTGTTAGCAATATGACGTACAGGGTGATTCACTTGCCTTTGAATCGCCAATAATGGATATAAACCGTTGAAAATGGTATAATTATACGATGTTGAGTAATTTTAATATAAAGAAGTATTAACCCAGTCTTTTCTACGCACTGACATTTATTTATAATACCAAATTGTACCAATAATGGAAATAATTGGAACTCGAGTGTGAAGGGGATGATTAAAAGACAAGTGACTCACCCTGTATATTAATTTGTTTCTCTGTAATAAAGTGTTTATAATGCAAAATATCCACGTCGGTAGTTGATAATTAAGAAGACGTCAACAAACCAGTGTAAAAATTTCGATATATCCAACATTCTAACGTTTTTAACTTGCTATAACTAACAAATGGAAATGTAAAATGAAAAATCTCCTAATACTTTTTCTCCTACAACGCCGGACATATCAACATTCCCACTCTGAATAGTTAAGTAAACATTTAGATTAATTACTAAATACGAACTACTAAATATAAAAGCTCATATACGTACAATGTTTTTAAGTTAGGAGTTGAACTGAATGCAGTATCCGCGATATAGGTGATTTTATTGTAATCTAGTTTGACCGTTTCCAATTTATTTAGATACTCGAAAGTACCTCTTTCGATGGAAGTCAGCTCATTGTGCGAAAGATCCCTAGAAAATATTTCATAGTATTAATTATAACACCATCTATAATAATCATTTGTCGAGTAATATATTTACAATTCAATAATTCCTTTGGATAAATCCCACGCTTGTGGCTCAATGGTGCTTATCCGATTGTGCGAAAGTGTCAGCTTCTCTAAGCGGTCCAAGCCAAACAAACCTCCCTTTTTCACAAGGGTTAGTTGATTAAAATCAAGGTTCAAAACCATCAAACTCTTAAGTGGCCAAAAAGCCCCATCGTCCAGTGCGCTGATACGATTTCGCTTCAGTCGCAATTCCTTCAAGTTTTCGAGACCCTTCAAACTAAGTCCTTGAATATGTTGCAGCTCGTTTCTGTTTATTTCTCTGTAACATCGTATTATGATGATAAAAATATTGAACGTGTATCGCTGATTTCTATTCTGGATCTGTGCAATTGGACTCTAGTTAATAATGGTTAGCGGAAGTCGCTAACTGTCGCTATCTAGCGTCCGATTCGACCGGAAGTCGCAATGATCACTAGTTAGCGCTTTCCGACGCAAAGTTTGCATCGCCGCTTTTGAATTTAGTTGTGGGAAAGTAATTGTTTCTATTTAATGTTTGTAATGTCAAAATAGAGTATAATACAATAATCTCTGTTCTTACAATATCCGCAATTTCTTCAGATTTGTAAAAAGATCCTTCAAATGCGTGAGATGATTTTTACTCAGCCGCAACTCTTCGAGTGAAGTCAAATTATCCAAACTTCCATTTTCAATCAGTCTGATTTGATTCGTGTTTAAACTCCTACAGGAAATGTTTAACAATTAATTTATAATGCAATTTACGATATAATGATGTAACAATTGTATACATACAAATGCGTCAAGTTGTTTGGAGCTAGGAAAGACTTCATTTGTATAATACTTATTTTGTTCCCGCTAAGGTCCAGACTTTGAAGTTGCCGTAAAATGGATAAAGCACTTCCGTTAATACTGCTGATGAAATTATGACTTCTGAAATGGATAAATACAATTGTTAATACTACTGTCTTTTAACTGAATTTTACAAAATTCAATCATAAACTGGAATTCGAAGCCTTATTATTTTAAGAATAAATATAAAATCATTAAAGTTAACAAATTTGGCGGTAGTATCCTAAAACTGTTTTCTATTAAGATACAAAGGAAGTTACATTTTGCAATTTTATGCTTGCAACAAATGTACTACATTTCCGTGTCTATTAGTTTAATCATGAGGCAAAATTATATTACAAGTTCTCCAATCTTTTAAACAAAGTTTACAACTCCATTGAGAGTAATTATTGACTCACTCTCGAATATAGCAAGCGTTAGAGCTTTATCGCTATTTTTCTTCACTATCCCAAAAATCATATTTTATTAATCATTCGACTTTGAAAAAAAATCTGACTTAAGACAATTAAGACAATTTTCTCAAGAAACGCGAAATACTAACAAGTTCCTCGATGTTTGAGAAATTATGACTTCTGAAATGAATAAATACAATTGTTAATACTGCTGTCTTTTAACTCAATTTTACAAAATTAAATCATAAACTGGAATTAGAAGCCTTATTATTTTAAGAATAAATATAAAAACACCGGAGATTAAATATAAATCACTAAAGTTAACAAATTTGGCGGTAGTGTCCTAAAACACAAAGGAAGGTACATTTGCAATTTTATACTTGCAACAAATGTACTACATTTCCGTGTCTATTAGTTTAATCATGAGGCAAAATTATATTACAAGTTCTCCAATCTTTTAAACAAAGTTTACAACTCCATTGAGAGTAATTATTGACTCACTCTCGAATATAGCAAGCGTTAGAGCTTTATCGTTATTTTTCTTCACTATCCCAAAAATCATCGAATTTTATTAATCATATTTTATTAATCATTCGACTTTGAAAAAAAATCTGACTTAAAACAATTAAGACAATTTTGCTGAAGAAACGCGAAATAACTAACAAGTTCCTCGATGTTCCTGCAATAAGAACACAGCTTTATGTTGAACTGTTTCCTTTCCGTGTCTACTAGTTTAATCATGAAACCTTTAATTCTATTTCCTGTGAAGAATGGTTAGGCATCGGACTATATCAATCACCGTCGGTTAATTCAATCATCATCGCCCATCGCATCAATCATCCAAGAGGGAGATCAGCTCAATCTAAAGAACCGGGTGACCAGCGTACTTCGACGTTGTGAAAGATTCAAAAGTCATGCAACGAAAACTCTGACATAGAATTTTCAGGTCTTTTCAAATTACAATAAAATCCATTTTTTTGAGTAGGAAAATTCAATTTGCAATAATGTTATGCGCCTCCTCCTTTTTTTCAAGTTACTTTTAGGATTTTTTGATAAAAAAGCAAAGAACGATATCCAAATGAAATTTGCTACAGTTCTTATTCATGCTTTGTGCAATGTTCAAGATTTTTTGTGCCGCCATTTGCCAAATAGTTGAAAAGTCATTATTTTTGTAAACAAGTTTTAAAGAATGCACAATTATAAAATGTTATTTTTGATATCAAAAAATGTTCATTTTTGGAATTTTGGGAGGCTTTTGGTTTATACTTATCTACAAACTTACTCAACGTGTGTGCGAAATTTGGAAAAAATCAGCCATACAGTTTTCGAGTAATCGTGCACCGACTTTTGAAAAATCGTTTTGAGAAAAACTCGTTTAAAGCTTGCCGTAAAAGATAAAAAAATATAACTTCGGCAATTTTCTGCAAATTTTTGCAAAATACAATAAATCCAAAATTACGTTATTTGTTTTTTTCTGGATTTGCTTTTCTTTACACAAATAACATTAAAATCATAATACTTACAATGAAAGATGGGTTAAATTCTTAACTTGGGAAAGGTCCGGCACTACAGTCAACTTATTTTTATTCACTTTAAGGTTCTGTAGTTCCGCATTTTCCGTCAACGCACTAGTGAAATTGTCGTCGATTTTGTTAACACTGATATCTCTGTAATGCAATAGATTTTAAGATGTTTATGATTGCTTGTTTCGTGTTTGAAGAATGCGGTAATTTGTTTTCGTTAAAGTATGAAATACTTACAGTTCCTTAAGTTTGACTAAGTGTATTAACGCATCCCGTTCCAAGTTGGCTATATTGTTCTCGCGAAGCGCGCTAGAAAACACACATAATTCAATTTATTGGTTTTAATAACTAAAATTGGTTAATTGTAATTTTTTTATTTTATTCTCGTTCTAATAAAAATTCTTGCTTTATAGCAAAGAAGGTTATGAATGAAAGGTTGCACATTTCCGATTTGGACATAGCAAATTGATACTTTTATATGGAAAAGAATGCACAAAGTAAAATATAGATAACAATAACAAAAGTTACATCTTTTATTTGTTATTTTTAACAAAAATGAGGAAAATAAGTGCATAGCTGAATCAAATTTTAGTATCATCATTCGGTGATTTGATTGCCTGTTAAGCTCTATTTAAATACTGAGCATGGAAACGTTTACCATTTAGTAATAATAGTTCTATTTTTCATCCCTAACCTAGACTCACACTTGCGATTTTCTGAAGCGCAATTATTATGTCGCTAGAATAAAACCCATCGCTTTTTACAGAAGCGCACATTTGCGACCAGAAAATCGCGTTTCTTGTTAAACTGTTTCATTGCTAAAGTGAAGAAGTGTTGATTAATATCTCATTTTTAGGTTACTTTACCATTAAAAGTGGAAAGGAACTATTGGAGACAGGAATTTGAAAATTTTCTTTTGTATTTAGGCAAGCTTCAAAAACACGCAGTAAAATTTATATCTCTTATAACAAAATTATTAAATATTGTTTAGCAACTGAAAAAAAAACATGGCTGCCATGATTTCTCGATAATGGATTCAGCAATCGTCTTCAAACTCTGTACGCGTATAAAATAGGCCTCTCTTCATCTTTCCTACCAAAATTATGCCAATATTTACAGGAGTTTTTTTTCACACTTTCAAAAAGTTGAAATTTGTATGATAAAATTAATGTTTTTGCTTCACACAACAGCAATTTTGTTAAAATCCTTGATACTCGTATAGTTTAAAATCGCGCTTGTCTTTTTCATTTCCAATAAAAGCAAAAATGCCAGTCAACGTATTTTTCGCATGCCAAACAATATTTGACAATCTTGTTAATATAAACGATGAGTACATAAAAATTGTACTGTTTATTCTAAAAACAAGTTCCTTTCCAATTCAAATCGTATAAATAACCTAACAATTACACCTTCGCATGGACATATCCCTTTAAAAGGGTAGTCTTGTCTAGTCGGTCAGTTTTCTAGATGCAATTTTTATCCATGCCAAATTTAAGTCAACAGTCATTTCAAGAAACGAAATTGGTTGTCTGAATTTGATAAAAAAAATTTGTTATGGTCTTTATTTTGGTAGGAACGATAGCCCTAATTATAAGGATTATAAAACCATTGAAATTATGTTTCTCTAATGATTAGGAGGATCGCAATTGTTGCCATAACCTCAAATGAAGTTTTAATTGAACCGATGCATCCTATGTATAATAATTCTTTGTGTATTATATATAATTAACTATAATTTATACAATGCTTAATTTAAGATAGCCATAAAGATGTACGCAGAATTCGTCTTATAACTCTATGCGTTTCTTCAAAATGAATTGCCCAAATTGTCTGTATAAAACCGACCGTTTAGACAAGAACGGTACATAACCTAGAGCGCAAGAATTGAGGGTTAACTCAAACATTTTGGAAAAATAGAAAAAACATTGTTTTAAGCTTATAAAATATCTGTACAAGTAGATGATTTAAGGTATATTATACATTAATTTCAACTAATCTATCGGTCATTATTATAAAATTATTAAACGACTGTCGTTTTGTTAAAAGCTAAAATTTTGAAAATCACCCCTGTTGTACCGAGTGAGTCGCTTGCTGTTTAATCAACCCCTTCACACTCGAGTTCCAATTATTTCCATTATTGGTAGAATTTGATATTATAAATAAATAACAGTGCGTGGAAAAGACTGGGTAAATACTCCTTTATATTAAAATTACTCAACACCGTATAATTATACCATTTTTAACGGCCTATATCCATCATTGGCGATTCAAAGGCAACTGAATATAACTTTAAGTGTCTACTATCTAGAAAAGATTGTTTCATTTGTTTCATACATCCATGACAATACTTTTGTAATTATAACCGATAGATTAATGAAATTAATTAGATCATGTACTTGTACATATAATTAATAACCTAAAAACAAAAATGTTTTTTTCTCTCTATTTTTTCAAAATGAAGTTAACCCTCAATTTTTGTGCTCCAGATCTATACGAGCAAAGGGCAATGCAGTAATAAATAATAATAATTTTTTTAAAATACCCTTTTATATCATAATAAAACATAGCGTAAAATGTTGAAAAATCTATTCATCATTAGTATCGTGACAGACGGATAGAAAACTCGATTTAATAATACAAATAATAATAAATAATAACAGCATAGATAAATATATGTAAGTGCTACTCACACGAACATGAAGGAAATTTAATTTAATTATTTATGGAATCAGTAATTTATATTAAAGAAGAATGTTAAAGATGGGGGTGAACATCATATAACATATAATAATATAAGGATATGTTTTATAATCAAGTTCAATGGCAAGTTTTCGATGCTATGTTGCAGTACTTTAGATAGCAGATATACTCACAGAACTTCCGTCCAAGGTGGCAAGCCAGTGGGCGCTTCGCTCAGTTGCAGATCACTGCAGTCAACCACATTCCCAAGACAGCCGCATTTGGCGGGACAGTGAGTGCACTCGACGGGCACTGATCGTAGCGTGCACAGTGTCAGTAGAAAAATAAAAGTCTTTCGATAATCTGTCAGCCCGTTGTCATTTCCGCAGCGATGCCTTGGCGAACTGTGCATCATGACACGAACCACTCTCATCTCGAATCTAATTTACGGTGAGATTGAAGGTATTCGTTGAACGTTCCATCTTGAATCCTGTAACAAAGCGGATTGCGTTAAGAAAAGCCTCTATTTCAAAGGATTTCGAGAAAATGGTTTTCGATTCGTCGCGTACATTTTTTTGTTTTTTATCCTTAAAAAGTTGCATTTTCAAAAAATAAAGGTTATCCAAAAGAATGTCTTTTTTTTAAATCCAATATGATTTTGCTTTTTACCGGCACTTTGGAATAATTTAGAACAAGCATAGAACGATCTGGAATAACTCAAAAATATTGAAAATTGAAAAACTTCATAGGGGCGACCTATAATAATTTTTCTATTCCTTATTCATATATTTTTATCGTGACTCTATGTGTTGGCCAATGCTTTCGAGATTAGCATTCTAGGACACTTTTGAAGCGGTAGTACTCTACTTGGCTACAAAAGAGCATTAGGTGAATAAAAACTATTTATACTTCATACAATATTTTTTAAGGAATCACAATCATTGGAGTGTAATTGTGTTTATTTACGCAAAGTTGTTTGGCTCTAAGTTAAAAGGGGGTTTACTTTTGAGGTGGCGATAGTATTTTTTCTAGGTTATCAAAGAATAATTTAGTGCGGATAAGTTGAGTGGAATAGGAGCCTTTACGAAACATACATACATACATATTTCGACTCTTTTATATTAAGATTTAATAAAAGTTCACTTTAAAATAAACCGCTGGAGTTAATCGAACCCCATCTGATTCACGGTGGATCACACAAAAACTACTCGATGAACTTATTATACATGTTTTTACTAACAGACAAATAAAAAAAATCATCGATGATTTTCTACAAACAAATATATTTTGTGGTTTGTGTGCTGTTGCACGATCTGGGATAATTGCAGTTGCTATAATGCTCCGATGTGAAAATGTATAGAATTTAATAAAACTTTATCGTGCCAGCTACGACTTCTTGTGGTTGATTTCAAAATTTCGAAAAATAGGTAAAGTTGGGCAATTTTTTAAGACTTGATATTTTCCATTACTATTCATAAAAAAATCGTACAAATTAAGAAATAAAAAGCAGCTCGACAGGTTGAAGATAATCTTATTAATTATAGATGCAGCAAATTTTGCAAAAAAACTTTAAAAATTGACAAAGCTACCGTGCAAACACTATGCGGGCTATGCTGACTTATATAACATTGACAATTCTTTTAAGCAATCCACAGTGTGATCCCAGTTCAATAAAAAAAATCACACGAATTCATCCAACAGTTTCATTTAATAAATCCTTGAAAAACCAGCATACAACGTTACTTTCTAATCTGAACAAAATAAAAAATGTTGCAAATGTTTGGAGATCAGTGGGCACAGCAATTTAGAGATTGCGACGGCTAAGTTTTTACTTTTGGAAACGTTTTGGACTTTTTGTAGTAACTCTGATAATTTCGCTGAATTATATTATATACCCCAACTTCCTAGAAATTTTTGCACTGTTCCTTTACCTACTTTAGCCGAATCGATTTTTTTGAAATTTTGCACGCATGTAATTGCAGCGACACTACGATATTTCATCAAATTTGAGTTCATCCCCTCTTCCGAAATCTGATGGCCCAGATTCGTATATGTATTGACAGATAGAATATGAGTACATGTAAAAAGGTTTTAGTGATCAGAAATGATAATAAGTTATGGTATGTAGCTGATTAATAATTCGAAATGAAGAAAATATATTGTAAAATTTTTAAACAAAAATCTCGCGGCTTACAAGATATTATATAAGTGAAAAAGTGAAAAGTACAAAATAATTTGTTCAGCTATCATAATATTGTTGGTCATGTGCGACTAAGAAAATCGTCGGGCGCCGATGAATGAAATTTTTGATATTTATTTTTCTATCATAAGCGCTTCAAAATCAATACAGATCCTCCTATAGGCATTTACAACTAATTCAAACTCGACATCAATCGGATTACTCGTTTGTCAGATTATTGTGTTTATAAGAATGGAGCTTTCTGTGGTATTATCTTCGCTAGTCGCTCAGACAATAGATATTTATTGTACTTGACAATTTTTAATAGAGTAACTTGTACTAGATTATTATCTAATCTAAAATATAATACCTAACCTAATACTAATCTATTTATATAAATATATAAAAAAACGTTTCTATGTCTGTCTGTTCAAGGTAATTACAGAAACTACTAAATTTTGCACAAATAGACATTGCCTATATTTTATTATGCCTACTCTTTAGAAAATGGCGCAGTAAGTATAAATGCGCTACAAGGCCAATTAAAACAGTTTCGCACGAACAGAAAACTTTATACAACCTCAAAAACCACTAAACGGATTTTATTGCGGTTTTCCCGCCTCTATAGAATTATCATCCAGGCAAATCAAATGCTATGAAATATTACAATACTTATTATTTATACAGGCTGCTACAACAATTCGAAAAGGAATGTAAAGTCGAATCATACATCGTTCGAAAATTTGTACAACAAAAATAGTTGCAACATCATATTATTTTTTAAATTATATAGTTGTTAACGTAAATACTTTTATATATCGCAATAACATGTAAAAGCCAAAGATTAAAAGTACAAACAATATGTGCAAAATTAGAGGAAGTGAATAAATATTCATTTGCCATAAAGAATAAGCTTTGCCAACTATGGCTAAGCTTTTTGTTGCTATTCACTGCTTCAAAAAAAAAAAAAAAAAATCCTGTTTATTTGAGAAATATTGCATCTGCGCAACTCGATTGCTACAATTAATAAAAACTCTAAATCTGGCTTTTGAACTACTGCGATTGATGAACATATTCTCCTTGTAAATTCACATAGAAAGTGCACTGGGTCAACTTATTTTACTACATCAAGAATTTGTATCTTTTTAAAAACAAAAATAAGGCATAAACAAATAGCATTTCATAGGCAGCCTTTGCTTTTTTGAAATGTATCAATTTAAACAATTTGTTTTTCTAATTATGTTGAAAATAGCATTGGAACTTTGTTCGGTTCTAATGTCTGCGGAATTTCCCTTGATCGAACTTAATATAAAAGTACCTATCAATGAAATTCATGTCGACTCAAATAGGAATGAGAGAGAGAGAGGTCAACAATTTTTTATGCCAAAGAGAGCAGAGTATGCTGAAATACTACTAACGACTCTGCGTAGGTATAAATAGGAGTACAAGAAGAGTAAAAGTTATAAAAGAAAAAAAGCGCAAAGCAATGGTAAGTTAACAAAGAAACCTAAAGAAGGAAAAAAGGATATGAATTCAATAGATTCAAAGACAGAAAAATAAAAGAATAGTTTCGTTGATAGGAAAGAAAGAATATTATGAACAAGACATACAGATTCATAGGGGAAAAAAGGCAAGTGAATGTGAATGAATATGATTTGTAACTCAAGTCCATGTCAAGATTGTAATGTTGGAATTAAATAAACGTATACAAACATATTAATATTATAGCATAGAACTGCAGATGTAAATGAAATTATAGTATGGCAGTTGTCTATTCTGGTTTAAATTGACGTTATAGTTACATCATTGACAATTATTGACTCACTCTCATAGCTCATAGTAATATTCAGTGAAAGTATGCTACAACTTTGCAGCATTCGGGTAAAGTTCTTATATTGAAACTGCAAACCGTGAATGTATTGCGATTATATTATATAGCAATGGTTCATAGCATAGCATAGTATTATGCTATAAAGTATGTAGTATATTATAGCATAGAATTTCAAATATAAATTAAATTATTGCAGTTGCCTATTCTGGTTTTGAGATTATAATTGCGTTATTAACAATTATTAACTTACTCTAGTAATTAAGAACAATCTCGAGTGAAAGTATGCTGCAAACTTGCAGCATTCGGGTAAAGTTTTCATATTACAACTGCAAACCGTGAATGTATTGCGATTATATTATATAGCAATGGTTTGAAGCATAGCATAGTATTATGCTATAAAGTATGTAGTATATTATAGCATAGAATTTCAAATATAAATTAAATTATTGCAGTTGCCTATTCTGGTTTTGAGATTATAATTGCGTTATTAACAATTATTAACTTACTCTAGTAATTAATAACAATCTCGAGTGAAAGTATGCTGCAAACTTGCAGCATTCGGGTAAAGTTTTCATATTACAACTGCAAACCGTGAATGTATTGCGATTATATTATATAGCAATGGTTTGAAGCATAGCATAGTATTATGCTATAAAGTATGTAGTATATTATAGTATAGAATTTCAAATATAAATTAAATTATTGCAGTTGCCTATTCTGGTTTTGAGATTATAATCACGTTATTAACAATTATTAACTTACTCTAGTAATTAAGAACAATCTCGAGTTAAAGTATGCTACAAATTTGCAGCATTCGGGTAAAGTTTTCATATTACAACTGCAAACCGTGAATGTATTGCGATTATATTATATAGCAATGGTTTGAAGCATAGCATAGTATTATGCTATAAAGTATGTAGTATATTATAGTATAGAATTTCAAATATAAATTAAATTATTGCAGTTGCCTATTCTGGTTTTGAGATTATAATTGCGTTATTAACAATTATTAACTTACTCTAGTAATTAAGAACAATCTCGAGTGAAAGTATGCTACAAATTTGCAGCATTCGGGTAAAGTTTTCATATTACAACTGCAAACCGTGAATGTATTGCGATTATATTATATAGCAATGGTTTGAAGCATAGCATAGTATTATGCTATAAAGTATGTAGTATATTATAGCATAGAATTTCAAATCATAAATTAAATTATTGCAGTTGCCTATTCTGGTTTAAATGGACGTTATATTCAGTGAAAGTATGCTATAAACTTGCAGCATTTGGGTAAAGTTTTCATATTAAAACAGCAAACCGTGAATGTATTGCAATTATATTATATAGTGATGTAGTTATATAGCAATGGTTCAAAGCATAGCATAGTATTATGCTATAAAGTATGTAGTATATTATAGTATAGAATTTCAAATATAAATTAAATTATTGCAGTTGCCTATTCTGGTTTTGAGATTATAATTGCGTTATTAATAATTAATAACTTACTCTCGTAATTACTAACAATCTCGAATGAAAGTATGCTACAAATTTGCAGCATTCGGGTAAAGTTTTCATATTAAAACAGCAAACCGTGAATGTATTGCGATTATATTATATAGTGATGTAGTTATATAGCAATGGTTTGTAGCATAGCATAGTCTTATGCTATAAAGTATGTAGTATATTATAGCATAGAATTTCAAATATAAATTAAATTATTGCAGTTCACTATTTTGTTTTAAACTGATGATACAGTTGCATTGTTCACAGTTATTGACACTCTCTCATAATTAATAGCAATAGTTTATAGTATATTATACTATAGTATTTAATACTTTAGAAATGCAAATTTTTCTTCAATTCTAGTATTGCAGTTGCTTATTCTGGTTTCAATTGAGATTATAATTGCATTATTAACAATTATTAACTTACTCTCGTAATTACTCGTAATATTCGGTGAAAGGAAATATGCTACAAAATTGAGGCACAGCTCTAGCTTTTTTATAATTATCCTGAATCCTACTAGAGCGATTAAATGAAATTATTATGTTGCAATTGCCTATTCTAGTTTAAATTGAGGTTATAGTTGGATTGTTGACAATTACTGATTCACTCTCCTAATTAATAGCAATATTCAACAAAACTATGTATATATAGCACAAACTTATTAATTACAGTTTTACGAGAATTATCTGGAATCCTACTGAAGCTTTCGCGTTAAAATCACCGGTTGCGAATATGTAAAGATTATATTACATATATTCTGTATTATATAGTTATATAGCAATAGTTTATACTATATTGTACTATAGAAGTACAGAAATCAATGAAATTATTATATTACAATTGCCAACTCTGGTTTAAATTGAGGTTATAATTGGATTGTTGACAACTATTGACTTATTCTTGTAATTAATAGCAATATTTAATAAAAGTACATATGTCGCAAAACTTGTGGCATTCAGCTATAAGTTTTCAAGAATTATCCTGAATCCTACTAAAGCTTTCGCTTCACCGATTGCGAATATGTTAATATTATATTACATATACTATATATTATATAGCAATAGTTTATACTATATTGTACTATAGAAATAGAAATAGAAATACAGGTAAAAATGGCATTATTATATTGAAGTCGCCCACTCTAGTTTAAATTGAGGTTATAGTTGCTTTGTTGACAATAATCGACTCACTCTCGTAACTAGCAGCAATGTTCAGTAAAAGTAATAAGAAAATAAACACACCTTGTTTGCCTCATCAACTTAGCCAGTATTCCACAACGAAGACATCACTGAGTTTGACGCCGCTATCCTTCACGGCTCGAATTATCCTTAACATTTCCGGCCCGTGTCCATTCTACATCACCAATTTGCACTGGCGAACCCGAACTTTCCTGTAAGCTCTCTGTCGTCCCGAACTACTCGCTTCGATCTCGCACGTCTGAGGTTATACACTGTTTGTTTTTACGCTGTTACGTATGCATGTATGCATCTACACACTTATAAGCGCCACTGATAACTACTACATAACTGGGGAGCAGAAGAAGAGCGGAGTTTTGTCAGTAATGTTGTGTGTGGCGCGATAACATTGCTTATCGCGATAATGTCACGGCCACTCTGTCTCTAATGTGTCTGTCGTGTCTGTCTACCGTCATTGTGCACCTTGCGCACAACAATCGGTGAATGGCGAATGCCGAAATGGCGCGATACAATGTGAAGTTTGCTGTGGAAGACCGTTATAACTCGCGCGGGAAATTCAAATGAAAAAAACGTGTCCCAGTACTTGCAGTAATTTAATTGTATATTTACATTGGGTCTGTTCGGAGTGGCAGTTTGCTCAGTTTCCAACCAGTTTGCGATTTGCTTTCTCGTAAGGTGCTGCTGCGTTTGACGATTGGAAACTGGTTGGAAACTGAGCAAACTGCCACTCCGAACAGACCCTTGGACTCAGGCCTATCTCAATGACCAAGATTGCCCATTCCCTCTAGTATTAGTTACAGTTCTACTCACATAGCTTAATATTTTCATGCCGATAAGAAACAAAGCATTTGTGCTTTGTATGAAGAGAGGTCTTTGGATTTGAATTATAGCAATTCAATATTATCGCTAAACGTCCTGAAAATATTAGGCTATATACATTTAATATTGTTATTTTTCTATTCTTGTAATAAATCGATTATAGTATTTCGATTGTACCCTTCTTTATCCTATCCCGTTGGCATTTGATATTAACAGGGTATTCCGGTCGAGCTAGGAGGTAAAAGTTACCTCCGTGACTTTAGCGGACTAACTTTCAATATTCCAATTTTTATTATCCAAATCGTTTGTTATTCGTTTGTTGATGATTTTTAGACTAATTTAAATGTTTGTTAGAGCGAAAAGAAAAATTTACTGTGAAATTGGCGGATTTTATTTTATTTTCAATTGTTTTAAATCGAATTGGATGGTACTTATTCGACGCGGAATCGTTTGTTGATCATGATTACGCCAATTAGAACGTTTGTTACATGCCGGCCTAACTAAAAAATATAAAAAACCATATTCTACGATCACGCAGGGATAACGACAATATTTCCGATAGTGCGGTGTGTTGTGATTGGGCGACATTCGCATGCTGCGGTGAGCAGTTCCTATAGCGGCGCCAACTTCACGATAAATATATTGTTTATTCTTTTCGTTATAACAAATAAATTATTATCTAACAAACGTTCTAATTAGCGTAATCGCGATCAAGAAACGATTCCGCGTCAAATAAGTACCAATTCGATTAAAAACAATTAAAAATAAAATCCGCCAACTTCACGGTATTAAATTTTTCTTTTCGTTCTGTCAAAAAAATGATCATCTAACAATCGTTTAAATTAGTCTAACAATCATCAACAAACGAATAACAAACGATTATGATAATAAAAAATTGGAATATTTTGAAAGTCAGTCCGCTAAAGTCACGGAGAGGTAAACTGACGATGGTTCAGAATATTTTGGAGTCATCTGAACATAGGCTAGAGCATAAAGCTAGCGCATACGCAACACAAATAATCGAACGCAGATCGCTCAAAAGTTAGCGGTATATGAATTCGCAATTATGTAAACCGAGCTTAACGATGACTCAAAGGGACAAGTTCACACCAGACTAGATAATAGCGATTGGAACTTGCATTACTATTACTATCGCTATATATACTATGGCAACAGAGCTGGTGATAGTTCAGGGTTCTGCAGCACCCGTAGACAGTAAGCTCTGACAGTCAGATGTGACAGATGATGTTTGGATTATTGTTAGTTGGATGTCGGACTTGTTTGGGTGTCGCAATCCTCTAAAAGACAGGATCACCGACTGCACAACCTATATCGCTTACTCCCAGTCGATTACTCGAGAGGAAACTAACTACTATGGTGGAGATGCAATGCACCATTTCCCAAGTTGAGACGACTCTTATTTGTGCTTGCTGCTGAAAATGGCGATTGAGTGAAGAGTTGCGAATGCGAAGCTGCAAATACACGAAAATGGGAAACTGTTTCAAGCGCCTTGGCACTCAGCAAGATAATACAAACTTACTGAGTAACAGCTTCGATCCTGCCTTGACCAGTAGCTCGTCCCAGGAGGGACTCGGCCCTCCAAGATCTTATAATGTAAGCCACTGCTTTTTTCCATCTCATTGAAAAATTGCGCAGTTTCTCGTGTCCTTCACTCGCTTTTTGTTGTCATGAACTTTCTAATGTTCTTTGTTCATCGCTTTCACTTTTATATGTTTCGTATTATTATTGAAATACAAAGTTTCTACAATCTAAACCGCATCTTTGTTGTATTTTAGTGAGAAATATATGCAGTTTTTGTTGAAGTTCGCTCGCTTTTTGTTGTCATGAACTTTCTAATGTTCTTTGTTCATCGCTTTCCCTTTTATATGTTTCGTATTATTATTGAAATACAAAGTTTCTACAATCTAAACCGCATCTTTGTTGTATTTTAGTGAGAAATATATGCAGTTTTTGTTGAAGTTCGCTCGCTTTTTGTTATCACGAACTTATCAAGTCTCTTTGTTCTTCTTTTTTCTCTTTTACATATTTTGTGTTCTTTCATTCGCATTGGCAAGATTGTACAATCTGCGAGGCATCTCTTCTTTTTTTATCTCACTGAAAAGCGGAACAGTTCTTGCTGTTCTTCGCTTACTTTTTGTTCTTACCAACTTTCTAATTCTCTTTGTTCCTCTCTTTTTCTTTTGTTTGTTTTATGTTAGTAATGAAATAAATAGTTCGTACAATGTAAGCTACATCTTTTTAACATCAGACTGAAAAATCATGCAGTTTTCTTCCGGAAATTGCGCTTCCATTGAAAAGCTTCTTTAACGAGAAACATATTTTTGTTACCGGTTTGAAAAATTGTCCAACTTTTCTTCGCCTTCATTGACTTTTTGTTGATGAACTTTCACACGAACTTTCTAATTCCCTTTCTTTCTATTTATCTTTCGCAAGTTTTGTGTCTTTAAATTTCCAATGGATCGTTCTTCAAATTTGCGCAGTTTCTCTTATCCTTCGCTCACTTTTATTTCTTTTATCGAGTTCTGTTATCATTCATTTACATTCGCTCGAACACATCGTAGTCTTACAAGTACTCCGATGCATTGTTACAAGACTTTACTTTCTTTAAGTTGTCTGCTTAATTTTGCGTAATGTTTCATTGTATTCCATTTATTAAACTCAGGGCAAAATTAAGACACGTTTTGTATCCAATAGTGTGTCGCACGATAATCATTTCATTGATACTTTTTCTGATTTCCTTTCCGTTGTCACGATACTTTATACGGCTAAAGTCACGGCTTTATATTGCGTTATATATTATTTATAACATATTAGTTATAATATAGAAAGTTATATATGATTTTTAACTTCCTTTTACTTGTTTCAAACTTTTTGTTTCTTCCGCTAGTAAATATCCTCTCCTTTTCACTCTCTTACATGTTTCATGTGCTTTCATTTGCACCGAAAAGTGTTTCTATAATGAAACTTGCGTCTTTTTTGCAGCCGATTGAGTGAACAATATCTGCACTTTATCTTGTCTTTCACTTGTTTACAGTTATCTTGTTTTTGTACGTAACGCCATAAATATTTGATAAAAAATCTTGCGTGTTCCATGATTAATTGTCATTTGAAACAGTTTTATCACAATTGTTGCTGTTCATTAATTGTTTTATTGTTTGTACAAACTGCTAGATGACCGTTGATACTTCCCAAGTGTTTTTATATGTTTCAAAAGTATAATAATTTTATTGATACTTTTTCTTGTTTTCTTTTTCGAAAGGTGTTTCTACAAGAAAAGTCAATTCTATTGTAACTAATTCCACAATACAACCAGGTTTTCTTATCTTTCGCTTGCGTACACTTATCTAGTTCCAGTTTAGATACTTTGCATAACCAGTATATTCTGTATATGTTTCTTTAGAATGAACAAAAGAGTAAATAGCATATTTTCTCTAGCATATTCGCTTGGTAAATTCTAGTATTTTATATCAAGCTTTAGAACATTTAGGGAATAACAAAGGCTACTATAACTTATTTCTGATATACTTTCCTGCCTATTTTATATGTTTCTATATTTCTAAATGCGACAACATATTATGTCTTTGTATTTAATATATTTTCTTTACATTTTTTTAACATATTTTAAATGGACAAACATCAGCCAATTACTGATATGATATCTCAAGAACATTTTCACAAACATTGTTTCTGGAGAAAGTCGCTGTTTCTTATTGGATATTTCTTAAAGCTCCTCTTTCTGTTGCAACAATAAAAATTCCTTCCGTTGCGCATATGTTGATCAAATACTACAACAGAAACTTCATTTGTATTCCTCTGGTAAAGTCACGATTGAATAATAATTGTTGAGAAGCATTAATGCAAAGATTTATATTCTTTTAGCATACATGACCTACTTTAAATGCGTAAATATGCACCGTCGATTGATAAGGTAGCATCCCAGCAGAGCGGCAGACAAAGTTTTAGTACTTGTTGTATGAAAGTTTATTTTTCTGCGTACAATAGAACTTTGATTAATGAAATTAATTGAGGCAAATGTCTGTTTGCGTGATAGGACAGTTACATTCTTAATATTCGTCTTCATATACTGAAAAGAAAGGACATAAATAATAATAACAGTTACAAATATATATATTTGCAGTCCTAAACAAATGAATTAATTTTTCTCATTTATTATTTATGTGTAACTAGCCAAATCTTTTTAGTTACTAAAGCTGTTTTGCATCTATTCGCAAATGATCACAAAAATATTATTAACATTTCTTAGTGCTCTTTGAAAGTCAGGCAAACATAATGCTTGTGTATTACCAATAATCGAAAATAGCAGTAAAGAAACTTAACGTAGCATAGATTACAAATTTCAGAATTGTTAACACTCCGTTTTCGATACGCGTCAATTTGACGCACGAAAAAAATCATACAATTTATTCAAAAAAACAACATAATTATAGACTAACTTAAACATGAGACTGATAAATGGAACACGAATGCTACTTTTCCTACCAGATAGGATTTATCGGGTTTTCAAAGTATCGTCGCTCGCCACATTCTGTATTTTACTTTTGACGGTTACATTCTTGAAAAATTTACTCTTTGTAATTAGATTGATTATTGTAGTAATGCTTTAATGAGTGAAGCAAATCTATTAGCATTAATGCTTATTTTACTATTGCGTCAAATTATCGCGTGTCCGTAAAAACATGAATATCGATATACATTTGTTTCGTTAAATGGATAAATGTCAGACAAGTGATCGAAAAAAAGTGTGAACGGTTTCTCTAATTTTCTTTACGAAATTCGAAATTACGGAACCTAGTACTAACTGTAATAGTAGTTCGGAAAATATACAAATATACAAATTATACAAAGTATGTAAAATGAAACTAAATAACCGTAAACAAGTGAAAGACAAGATACATTGCAGATATTGTTTCATCAATTAGTTACGAAAAAGAGTAGAGAAGATTTCAGTATTAACCTATTATTTTTTAAACTAAATTATTGTTAACATTCACATGAAATATCACCCGGAAGAACCCGAATAGGTCAAAAGTCGAACCGTGGAGAGAAAGCAACCAAAATTTTGATTTCCAATAGGGTCAGCCTAATATAGATAAAGATAAAGCGCGGAAAATGTAGTACATATGGCTAAGGAACAGCCGAGGAGTAATTCGAAAGACTAAAATTCTAATCGGCTCCTCTTGCTTTCCACCCATCAACTCAACTATAGTTACAAATACACATTTAACATAAGTAGAGAAGGCTATGCCGACTCTGGACCACAGGGTGGACCAAGTGGTAAACCTATGCCGATTCTGGACCACAGATGGGCCAAAACTTATGCGTCTTATACCAGCTATAGCTAGGCATAATCGCGTAATTGCCAGCTATAACCGCGTATAACTTTCTTAGCTAGGCATAGCTCGCGTATGCCGTGCTATTGGCAGCTATAGCCGCACAGGTTTACCACGTGGTCCACTATGTGGTCCAGAATCGGCATAGCCATCTTCCCTACGTGGTTCACCCTGTGGTCCAGAATCGCCATAGCTTTACCACCATGGTCCACCCTGTGGTCCAGAATCGGCATAGCCACTTTCCCTACGTGGTCCACCCTGTGGTCCAGAATCAGCATAGCCATTTTCCCTACGTGGTCCACCCTGTGATCCAGAATCGACATAGGCACTTTACTTACGTGGTCCACTCTGTGGTCCAGAATCGGCATAGCCATTTTCCCTACGTGGTCCACCCTGTGGTCCAGAATCAGCATAGCCATTTTCCCTACGTGGTCCACCCTGTGATCCAGAATCGACATAGGCACTTTACTTACGTGGTCCACCCTGTGGTCCAGAATCGGCATAGCCATTTTCCCTACGTGGTCCACCCTGTGATCCAGAATCGCATAGCTTTATCACACGTGGTCCACTCTCTGGTCCAGAGTCGGCATAGCCTTCTCTACTAACATATCACGTTAAAGTTCTTCCTACAATCTAACTGTTACATATTGTTCACAGGAAGTGATCGTACCTTACTACCCACCGGCCACGGTCATAGATCACCATTTGCAATCGAATAACTTGAGCATGGGTCAGCGGATCGGTGTCGGTGTCAATCTAGGATCAGCGACAGGTTCTAGCACTTTAAACGATGAAGAGCAACAAGTAAGGATCGCAAAACGCATAGGACTCATCCAGCATTTACCTATGAGGGAATACGACGGGACGAAGAAAGGCGAATGTGTGATATGTATGATGGAATTGGTGATCGGAGAAGAAGTACGTTATCTACCTTGCATGCACACTTATCACGCTGTGTGCATTGACGATTGGCTGCTACGATCTTTGACGTGTCCCTCGTGCATGGAGCCTGTGGACGCAGCATTGATTAGCTCCTATCATCCGACTACTTAATGTCCTCAAGAAAAACCACTCAAGTAGCTGGATGGTAATCGAACTTAATCTATCAGGTTGAAAACAATGACTAAAGATAGCTGCTATAGCATGGCCGCCGAGAGAACGGAATTCAAAGGTCCTTCCACTCTTTTGGATATATAGAGAGATTGTTGTTAAGGTACCATATACAAGGGGTTTATTCGGAGTGCCGGTTTGCTCGGTTTCCAACTAGTTTGTGATTTGCTTTCTCGTAAGGTGCTACTGCGTTTGACGATTGGAAACTGGTTGGTAACTGAGCAAACTGCCACTTCGAACAGACCCAAGTAAAATGTTGAAATGTATTATATAGATATTTAAGTACAGGGTGATTCACTTGTCTTTGAATCGCTAATGATGGATACAGGCCGTTGGAAATGGTATAATTAATTAATTAAACAATACGGTGTTTAGTAATTTTAATATAAAGGAGTGTTTACCGAGTCTTTTCCACGCACTAACATTTATTTATAATATCAAATTGTATTAATAATAAGGGGATGATTAAAAGGCAAGTGACTCACACTGTACATATTGTAAGCAATATATCCTGTAAATTTCATTACGATATTTGCAGTAGTTAGCGCGCCACAGGAATTTTCGTGATGTCATAGTCAGTGAAAGATGCTTTTCGGTGACCAATCTAGCTCCACCATTTTTCACCTGAAACGAATCACAATTTTTTTTTATTTAGAAGACATAACCCTACTGCACTACGAATCATTTTTTTAAATACCCATCCCAGTTTTTTTTCTCCATCAATATATAATGCTTAATTTTATAACAAAACTTGCCCTGATGATTGTAAACAGTTATATGTTCAGTAGGGTTATCTGTCTTCTAAATAAACAAAAAATTGTCATTCGTTTCAGATAAAAAATGGTCGCCGCAAGGTATGTTTGCGGCGGTAATGAAATTTAGAGGATATATAGCTTGCAATGTGTACTTAAATATGTATATAATACATTTTTGAAAAAAGTATTGATGTGTAAGAAAAAAGTACGACATTTCGAACTAATTTTCAACATTTTACTTGTATATGGTACGTTAAGAGCAGCGCGGATAGCTAGAAAGCGTATTAAAGGAAGTAAAGATAGCTTTTCATACAGTAAGGTACGAATTCATGCATCGCTGGCTTTGAGCGATGTCAGAGACTCGGTAGAGTCTCAACGCTAAATAGTTTGGAAATGTTAGAAATGTTAGAACTATAACGATTTCGAATCATACGAAAACAATATTATTATATAATTTACTATTTTATTTCTTTGAGTATTTTTAATGATTCTTTGAACTAAATCGCTGGCATTGAACGATAAAAGTATCGCACGAATGCTGTATGAAAAGGTACTTGAAAGAAGTTCCGCGGATAAGTCGGAAGGGTACACTTTTCATAAATTATTTCTAGTTTCATTGACACGAAAAATCCGTTCTTTCGGCAGCTTTACTGTAGTTTTATTACTGGCGATCTTACTTGTCGTTGACCAGTGGATACCTGGGCCTTTTTGATATATCAGACTTTTAATTTCGTTCTTTGAAGAGCGGAAGGAAAGCTGTTGATTATTACTGACCCTGAAAAGTCAGGCATAATTGGCCACGAGAAAAATAATGGGATTTCAATTGAACCATTGTCAATGTTTGATCTTGTAATTTGTTGATGATTCTGACGGAAAAACAGAAAAATACTGAGTGTTAAAGGCATTTGAACACGAATGGGTAATTAGACGGATTTAATGAAATCGAAGGATGCTTTAAACGATCTGTGGAATTAGGAAAATATAGTTGTATGTTAAAAAATGTATCAACTATAACAGAAAAATCGTTTTATAATTATGAGGGAAGAACAAGTTGAAATTTCTCGAGTTTTGTCTTAAATTTCGGAACATTCACGAATATGCTCAATGCATTAAGATAGTTGTCGCACTGTGTATTCAAACGTTAACATATATTTGATTCGAGTATTATAATATAATATGAGTATCACAGTAACTGTGATAAAGCTATAAATTCAGGTTTCAAGTAAAATTAATATTCTTTCCGGGACTTGATTTAGGTTAGGAGCATCATTTTCTACAAATAAATGTTCTCCAATCGTTCGCGAAAGGAACGCTTAGAACACTTTCAAAACGAAAGGATCTGCCTTTGTACAAATTGAATCGAGTCGAATTTTACAAATATTTAGTTAATAAATAAATAAATTGAATCAATAGATAAAATACTATAGCGCGACAATAATCTTAAACTATATTGAGCGGTATTCAAATGTACATTAATTCAGACAGACAAAATTCAAAAATCATGAATCACGCCACGAAATGATACAAAGACGCATAAATCAGTTACAATCGAACAAAAAAACAAAAAACAAAAAAAGAGCTGTGTGCAAGCAGACGTGCCATTTTTATTTTACATATCAATGGATGCCAGTGTCAGTGAGTAATAGTTGATTCATTATTGTTTTATTAACAATAGCTAGTAAGGTACTCACTGGTTAAAAGACAACATTATTGGGTGCGGCAAAAGTTCGGAGACGTTATTGACAGGTGCTTTACAAACTAACTTGTTACTAATGAATTCTAAATTAACGTTAGAATTACCGAAGATTAACTTGTACGTGATTCTTAATCAGAGAAATATAAATTTGAGAAAAAGAAAGAGAAGAACGGAAAACAAGTTTATAAAATTAGCAGTTAGAAAATAAAATCTTCGAAGAATCGATTATTCGGTAAATCTAGTGTTATTAATAATAACAATGAAAAGTGAACTTTCAAAATTTCTTCATTCGCTTTGTCAACATCAGGCATAACTTTCAAAAATATAGAAATTAAACAAGTATGAATAATAACAGCTACGAAAAATGTGTTATAAAAAAAACTTTCCAAACTTCCGCCGCACCTTGTATTATTCCTAGCAACAATCAAATTACGAGGCTCTTAAATATATACTTGAATTAATTGCAGGGTATTATTCTCCATTTGGATATTGGCTGAAACAGGACGTCATTAATTTCTGACTACATGGAAAAAGATGTAGATGATTAACGAGTTTAAGAAATTGAGTAGAATTTCTCTCGACGAAGTCAGAAGAGACGCGTCGTCGCGTGCAATCATCATCAAACACCGAGCCGACTTATTTTAATGCATCAATCGGCGACGGAAAGCGAGTCAGGATTCTCCGGACGAAACTTGAAACGAGAGTGAAATCAGTGCTTTAGGTGTCACTATAATTAGATCCATTTCACTTCGATGATTTTCCTTTGACTAACCGCGCTATGCAACAGCAACACTAAACGTTGTAAATATTACGAGCAATATTACAGACTAAACCTTGTACTGTAACTGAGTGTATTTTTGAATATTACTATAACCCAGTTGCAGATTTAAGAGTTTTAAGAATATATTTTCTAATTATCGTTTTAATCCTCGCTGTATTTAACCTCGCATACAAAAGCTTCGATTCTCTTCATAGTTGTCGGTTCCCCCACCCACCCACCCCTTTTTAGGCGCGTAATCAAATCAATTTCTCTCCGTAATAAGAGAATGTTCGGCTAGAAGATATTCTACGCAATGGAATGCCCAGCAATTGAAACGTTAATCGATCTAGTAGACTTCCGCTAAAGAATATCGAAACAAGAACCTCTTCTTTTTCTTTTGACACCGCAGGTTGAATGTAACGAAAGGTGATATGTTAACTACAAGTTAATGATTAAGGATTATCCATTGTTTAAAGGAAATCATGGAAGTTCTGTAGTCTGTAATCGTAATGGATAAATAGAATCGTACGAGTAGCATATGTGCAAGGTGTTCTAAGACAGTCGCGGGAGAAGATAGCTGTTTTGTAAAGAATGAGGCGGAAGTAAACATGGCTGTTTTGAAAATTTGTATTTCATGTTCCTTTTGTTCTTACGAATTCTTTCCGGCTTCGATTAATTTAATTTGAAGAATAATAGGTTGTTATAGTTGCCTTTGTTGCAAAATTAATTAAACTCTCGCAAAATAGATATTGTAATAATTAATAGTTTATAATTTGACTAGATTATATTTCTATACAGGAGAGAGAAACGTTGCCTTTTTACATTGGTAGGAAATATTGTTGTGCAAGAGATGAAGTTGTATTCTTACTGAACTTTTTCAAGGAACAAAGTATCAAGAAAAAGTTCCTTGTTGTTTTAAGGATACAATTTTTGACTTTTCTAATCCGACAAATATTAATACGATTTTTCTCCTATGTTAAATTATCATCCAAATTATAAACTATAATACATTGTAATATTTATTACTTATACAAGGTGCTTCACGAGAAACGGCGAGACTTTAAAAAGAATAGCTATTCAAAGCTATACATTATTTTTAGTATACTTTTGCAAGAATGATACTTCCAACAGCCTGTTAATCTCTAAATTAAATTATTACTAACTTTCGCAACAGAGTTTTCGGACAAATAATATTATTATACGCTAAGAAATGCGCAAGTGTGATACAATGCAATATAATAAACATCGCTCTTTTTATTAATATCGAAAATTCGATATTGAACTTCCGATACAGATTTCCAAAACAGCCATTTTCATTCTTTACAATATTGCTTCGATCACTTACGATATTCGCGAGACACCTTGCACGTAGGTATGTAAGAACGCGGGTGTAACTTTCGAGAGCGCGCTCACACGCATACATATGTATATAAATATAAGAATATGGGCTGTGTTCCTTTAACTAATAATAGTAGGAAAATTCCTGTCTTATTTCAAGACTGCTGATTAGGAATTAGCAGCAGTTGCGGACTGGTGACCTCACTTTTTCTCTAGACTCGTTGAAAAGCCGGTACAGATGATATGCTTTTGCCTTGGAATCATCGTGTATTTTTAATCAAGCTCGATTATATATAATAAGAGAGTTCGAACATATTTGTTACTGATTGTGTTATTATTTGGATGATTTAATAACACAAGTTTATAATATGCTAGTCGAATTAACCGCTTTCGCGCGGGTCATTTTATGTTGGAAGGAAAGTGTTGCCGCGTAAAGAAAAATATCTTATGATAGAATGCGGTATTTATTAATAAATCGATAATGTTAAATAACCTAAGAGCTTCATGAATTTTTACGTTGCACATTAAAAGAAATGGCTTTAAGGGGATGTAGGACAGTTAACCTTTACATTTTTATAAATTGCATAAATGTTGGTGTGACTAAACCAATCACTTGGTGAGCACAGTCATTTTACCTTTAACTAGTGTACTTGTACAGAGTAATTTGAGGTAAAAACATTTAAAATCAAATAAACAATAAGGCAGTTATTAATTGTTAAACATTACAATATTAATTATGCATAATAGTACTCTGCGGATGATTTTTCCAAAACTATTGGTTCAAATGTGTTCCGCTTTTGCACAATTATTCACTGTACCACCTGTTACAGCGGGGACCACAGTTGTTATTATATTCAATCATTTAGTACATTTAGCATAACCAAATAGTTACAGAAAATAGAGTTTTATTGGTTAACAATATAAACAATTGGTTTTAACCAACTTCCACATGACTTATCTGCATGATTTTGGTCCCTGCCTTTAGCTATGATCTTAAAAAAGAACTCTGTAAAAACTGATCTTCGCTGGACCAACCGTACCAAAGAAATCCTCCGCAGAGTACTATTATGCATAATTAATATTGTAATGTTTAACAATTAATAACTGCCTTATTGTTTATTTGATTTTAAATCTTTTTACCTCAAATTACTCTGTACAACTATACTAATTAAAGGTAAAATGACTGTGCTCATCAAGTGATTGGTTTAGTCGCACCAACATTTATACAATTTATAAAAATGTAAAGGTTAACTGTCCTACATCCCCTTAAGGTACCATATATACAAGTAAAATGTTGAAAATTCCTTCGAAATGTCGTATTTTTTTCTTACACATGAACTTTTTTTTTCAACAATGTATTATATACATATTTAAGTACACATTGTAAGCTATATATCCTGTAAATTTCATTACGATATTTGCAGTGGTTAGCGCGTCACAACAACTTTCGTGATGTTATAATCAGTGAAACATGCACCATTTTTTATCTGAAACGAATCACAATTTTTTTTTCTTTAGAAGACAGATAACTCTACCGCACTACGGAAAGGGATTTTTTTAATTTCAGTTTTAGCCGAACATATCACTGTTTATAATTATCAGGCCAAGTTTTGTTATAAAATTCAACACTATATATTGATGCAGAAAAAAAACTGGGATGGGTATTCAAAAAAATGCTTCGTAGTGCAGTAGGATTATCTGTCTTCTAAATAAAAAAAAATTGTGATTCGTTTCGGGTAAAAAATGGTGGAAAGTATGTTTCAGTGATTATAACATCACGAAAGTTGCTGTGGCGCGCTAACCACTGCAAATATCGTAATGAAATTTACAAGATATATAGCTTGCAATGTGTACTTAAATATGTATATAATAATTTTTTGAGAAAGAACTTCATGTATAAGATAAAAAAATACGATATTTCGAATCATTTTTCAACATTTTACTTGTACGTGGTACCTTAAGATTGATCGATTTGTGCTTCGGATACAAAGTAACAAAGCTGGATGGACTCTCTTTTGTATATGTAAGAAATATCAAATGTAATACAATGTAAGGAAAAGATGTGCTACATTGTAAAAGCATCACTGATTCTACGTCAAAAACCGATTGTCTGAATGTACCGTGTTTAGTGGCTGTAAAGGAAAAGGGCGCCAAACACAGTGAGATTTGTATTAAAACATATCGCAATGATTGCGATGCGAATCTTAACAAGTATTTGACATGTATCAATGAATCAGTACGAGTTGGTATAATTGTTCGAACTCATATAAATATCTACAGGGTGACACGTTTGCTTCTGAATCAACAAGTTTTCACTCACAGCGAGCTTTGTACAATGTAACTGTTTATATTGTATGTATTTATTTCTGACTGTTATTTTTCTTATTGTTTACGCGAACTGGATAATTATAAGTAGGACTTTCATTGGTTGAACGCGGAAGATCTTGCAAGTACGGTGGACTAAAAAGTATTCGAGTATAATCCTTTTTCGTGGAGTAAATTTTGATATAGAAGAAAGTTTCTTTTTTAAAAAGAAAGAAATTTTATTAAGGAAGGTTTCGCTTTTAAGAGGAAATAAATGTTCTCGAAGCAGAATAGTTTCTCCTTTACGAATACTTTTTTTGCTCAGTGTAAACAGTGTGTATTATAAATGGAACGTTGAAGTTTCGCGAATAAACACGAAATTATATTTGACATCGGTTGTATTCGTTAGCATACGAAAACGAGAGAAAAGAACGCGTGAAAGGAATAAGACTAGAGAAAAAAGGTTATGATTGTCATGAGGGATGATTCTTCGTAATGTTTTTGTTTCTCCGGATCAGTTTTATTATATTTTGGGGAACATTTAAATATGAGTCAATGACTAAAAAGACGGGTCGATACAAATATCAGAATCCATAATGAACCACGAATTACAGATAAAAAAGCACTCGCATACCCAGTGTTTTTGAAAAAATTCTCCTTAAAGAAGAAAACGCTTTTCTCTAAATACAAATACATTTTCTCAAACAAGAAAGTATTCTTCTTTAAAAATAATAAGTTTCCTTAAAGGACGTAGCTTTCATTTTTACGAACATTTACTCTAAAAATACTGGGTGCGCTAATACTTTTTGACTTTTACGAATATCACTGATTCCAAGGCAAACGCATCACCCTGTACATGTTGCGGTGCGTCCTTGTTTCTTGTATCGCATTACAAAGTTATGCTGACTTTAATTAATTTAGATTTACTGGTTCCTCTGTTTTTCTTTCAGTATAACATCTTAAATTGAAGTGATGTGTAATCATTCCGTTTCAGCATACGTATGATGATAGATACAACATATTTCGATACAGATCTCAATATGATTGGGGCCCTTTATCGTTAGTATCCTATTTAATTAGAAAACAGTTTTCCTATACCGCTTTCCTTGATTTTAAAGCGCGCGAAGCAAGCAAAAATGAAGGATGATCGTTAGGCAACGCTAAAGAAAACTGTTAAAACTTTCTTTGACTCGCAATCAAATGAATTTACTTCATTACGATACTTTCGAGACTTCATTACGAAAACAGAACATGGTTCGGTGGAACATCATCCATGCTAAGTGGCTGCACCAAAAAACTTCTTGAGCTAAACACTGAAATAATTGTATTTAAATAAAATAGTATTGTTATTATAAAAACAATGTTATTGGAATGATTTCTTTGTTTTATGTGTTATTATATGTGTTACTGAATATATAACAATTGTTTTGAAGGAAATATTTTACAGATCGTCTGAATCGACTTCGAAAGTACAAAACATAACCCTCTTATTTATACTTGCTAAATATCTTAATTAATACTTTAATGGTCTTCTAGTTCGAAGGGGACACAATATTGATACGAACATTTATAAGTAAAAGGCGCGGTATTGTTTTTAAGGTGTCCCGTTTCTATGTTTAAGATCGTTTAATGACGGTTTTGTATTTTTTGCCGCCCTTTTGCATTGCGTATTTTCAAAGCTATTTTCTGTATGATTTTTAGTGTAGTTGGAAACAGTTACAAAACGACCTCCACAAAATACAAAAGGTTTCAATCTCATCGGAGTCAACATACAATGGAATATATATATTTCAAATTCTGAAATTCCTGCGAATTGGACCATCGCTAAAATTTCCTCTACCAAACACAAATAAGTATTTCATTCCGATCGGAGGATTCGTTTCAAAGTCATATCCGAACAAAAATATACAAAGTCGGCACAGAATAAATTCTTTGTAATAATAATTGTTAACGTTGAACAAATTCAACCTTATGATAGCAATATGACGTCTCAAAGAAGTCTTAAAGATGTCTCCCGTAAGTCAGCTGAGAAAGAAGTCTTATGCGTCCTCAGATAACAATATGACGTCTAAAACAAGTCTTAAAGATGTCTCCCGTAAGACTTAGACGTCCGAAAACATCTTCCGACAGATATCTTAAAGAGTTCAGAAAGAAGTCTTATGCGTCGATTTGAGAAGGAAATAAGACGTCTTCGGAAATACGTCTTAAAGACTTCTTAAAAAAGACTTCTTCAGAAAGACGTCTTTAAGACGTCCCATATGACTCGGATAATATTTTCGAGGTTAGAAAATTCTAAATTTGGGATAGGGCTAAATAGAATTGATTGATACACGTAATTGTACTAAATATTTATTTAAATTGTTCATAGAAAAATTGACTTCGTATAAAAGCATTTCAATATCAAACTCACACTCATCCATATCCATGCGTATTATAAACGTTCATAATATTCCGGCATTCGATTTAATTAATTAACGTATATACAAAATTATCATACAAAACATGTACATAAATACAAATAATAAACTATATATAACTATTTACGTTATATAACTTACAGAAAACAAAAAATAAACAATATAAATACAGGTAACATGAGAGTCCAACTTTAGTCGTTCAAGTGTATGTTTCCGGGCTTCAACATACCGAACGCGATCGCTGGCGTGTTGGAGCCACCGCTGGATGACCTCCTGCATTTCGTGAATTGTTGTTATTTTACCGGAATTTATTATGGTTTCTGAAAAGAAAATATAATTACGATATGTTGAACTGATCGAAATGCAGGGACATTAACAATCATATGCATACTTATCAATAGGTCGACGAATTTCATCTCCTTTATCCGGATAGTCTTCTTTTGTCCGGACCATGACAATTTACAGGCTAATACGTCCGTTAGGACCATGCCCAACACTTGCCGGCAATGTTTTTTGGGGTTCTTCCCGCCGACGTTCTTTATCATTTTTTTCTGAAAAACAATACAATGTGTCTTGCATTATTGGTGGGAGTTGAGCACAATTAAGATAATATAGAAAAATAGACAATTCAATTGTCATATTAAAATCAAATCTCTTAGTTAAATAAATTGCAATGGGAGAACCTTTGTTGAGAAAGGTTGAGAACCGTTGTTGGAAAGTAATGTATTTGACTGTTTTTTATGAAATCTAATTAATTAAGTGCACAAAATACTTACACATTGCCCCTGGGCAGCCCTGTCATTGGCCAGAAGATTGTTTAGGTCATTAAGAGCCTCGATTGTGTCCACGGGGAATTGAAAGGGAATTTTCTCCCCTTCTGCCACATGCCTATCTTCCGAATCGGTTGTAGCATGCATTAATAGCATGTTTACCTTTCTATTTAGTACATCCAATGCTGCTAATATTTGTGTCATATTTTGTTTCATATCTGTAATACTTTCCATTGTGCTGCTACAATTGTCTGTTAACAGAAACGTAACATTAATCACCTGAGCTGTCAAAACTAATAATTGTAATGAGAATTCTTGCTTATAAGGGGAAGCCATAACCTGGAAACCCTACTTTTTGACGAGATATGCCACGAACAGTCAAGATTTGCGAGTACATGAGCACCCTAAAACACCAGATGTATATGTGCAGCTATTTTTACACATAAATTGTTTAAATAATAAAATTTAGAGATCGTGAAATCGACTTGAAAAAAATATTGTATTATAGAACGTCACAAGTAGATTGAAAAAGCCTTTCGGGATATTTTCGCAAAATCAATAATATCGTCAGAAACAACATATTGTTTTGTACCGGGGCTGATTGAGAATCTGCATCCTTGGAACGACTAACGAAAAGTGAAGATAATGGTTCAACACAATCTTCTCTTTTGGTTATTTCAATCTACATGTCACGTTCTATGATACAATATTTTTTTCAAATTGTTTTCATAACCTCCAAATTTTATTATCTCAACAATTTTCATGCAAAATGGCTGCTTATATATATTTAGTATTCTAGGCTGTTCATGTACTCGCGAATCCTAACTGTTCGAAACCTAACCTGTCAATAAGTACCGTTTTAAATGTAATACAATGCTGAAAGAAAATATACTTACTACAGTATTGCTTCCGATTCTCCCTTTTTACAGGTGTACCTATTTGAACAAATATTACAATTAATAAACTTTAAATATATATTAACAATTCAGCATATAATATTAATTATGGAGTATAGAAAAACTTACTGGTTGCACCGATATTCATAGTCTCAAAGGACAACATCGCACTGGAAGTGGAAGGCCGATTCCACTCCTCATCATAGAAATGTATAAAAAAAATGAAATAGTCCGAATACATATATTACATATCCAAACACAGCAAAAATATCAATTTTTCCAAAATTTACCGCTCAAGTCTTCGTCCGCTGTATTGGTCTGTTTTTTTCCTTTCATCATTGAAATTTTATGCTGCGAGATATCTACAATCAAAACATAATTCGGAAATTTAAGCTGCATATAATAGTTGGACTTTCAATAGCGCGTATAGTATTAAGTTTATAGGTTAAAATTCAATTAAATATTTTTAATGGGTACAGCAAAACGTATTTGTATCGATCCTTGTAATTTTAGGTCGCGAAGGTGTTTTAACCATATTGGGACTATTATAATAATCTTGTAGGACATCCAGGTTTTCTGAAAAATCATATATTCTGAACAAGCGTTAGGTAATAAAGCATAGTTAATACATCGTAATTTTTCTGAGAGTTCACCAATGCTTTCATCGTGTAATGTATTGTCTGCATCCAACCGCATGCGTTTGGCACTGTCATCTAAATAATTACAAATGATATAAACAATTAGAAATATCTCTCAACAATCTAACCTAAAATGAATATCACTAGTAATCTTTTGATCGATATTTTTATAAATGAGAAACGCCTTCTAAGGATTTAAAAATAGTAAATAATTCCTTACCTATTTTTTCTTCACTGTTGCGTCTTTTTAGGCTCGGTTTGACATCTCAAAAATATTAGTAACTGTTAGTAATGCGTAGTTGAAAAAATATAAATTGATACTTACATATTGATTTATCATCCTCGTACTTACCATCTTCATCGTAGTTTTCCGATTGCGACGGTTTCCTAATGTGCCTTTTCCGCGGCAGTGTTGTGTGGACATTTTTTGGGTCTTCTAACGCCTCTTCATCGGTCGTTGTGATGTAAACAGAAGATAATTCTGCCGTCCTGGCTTCCTCGTATGTGTCTGTAACAAAATAATGGTAAGAAAAACATGGTAACAAAAAAATGGTAATTAATAATGGTAATTTTAATAATAATCGTGATGAGAAAAATGCTTAAGACTGAATTTACCGAACGGTCCCACCAAGCGAGTGTAGGCAACATTGTCCCAATTCTCCGCCGGATTGGTGGTCTTCCTGCACTCGGCGGTAGGGTTCAATGATTTAAGGGGCCACTTTAATGTTTTGGCCTTCACCAAGATCCAGCACGCTGGCACCGTAGCGCACCAATCGTGGCAAAATGCAACGAAAAACATCTGAAAATAACATAATATTAAAAATATAGAATATAAGAACCAAATGTTTGGCTCTTATATTCTAGAGCATACAGCAAAAAAGAAGCAGATAGAAAAATAAACGAAAATGAAAATACAAATAACATTCTTTAGCTTCTAAATGTAATAAATTGCAATTTCCCTCTGTGTTTAGTGGCTTGGAACCGACAAATGGCTACATCAAAAACTTGTTTATACATATATTTGCAGAAATTGTTCGGAACATTTATTAAATAGAATTTCAAGTAGAGTTGTTTTTGGGCATTTAATCTATTTTCCGAGGGACTCCATATACGATTAATTCTTCCACATCAATGTTTCTAATGCGGTGATTTTGTTGATTACGTGAAAGATCGCGAAATTACTTTACCTTTGGCATACTTGAATTATATTATTCTTGACCGAATTATTATACAATCTGTTTTTAATCCAATCTATCGAAGGGTCTTAAGCACTTGTAATCTAAAGTATGAGAAATACCTTTGAGTGTTTGAGTGGACAGGAAAGCAGACAGAAGCCACAATTTCTAAATCCAGATGAACCTTTCTTGAACACCATACACCGCGGTGGTCGAACAAGAAGTGATTCTTCCTCGCTTTTCTCCTGAAACCTCGTGCTTGGTAAATCCCCCCCCCACATCTCAACTTCTACTCTAACGCCCTCATTGGCAGATCCCCCACCCTCCTACGATCTCAGCCGCCCTAGCGCACAGAGCGTTAACTAAGGACAACTTCCCAACTGCAACCCCCCTCCAAGAATTTCCATGTGCTTTTACAGGACACGCAAAATTATAGCTGTACAGGGTGATTCATTTGCCTTTGAATCGCCAATGATGGATATAGGCCGTTGAAAATTGTATAATTATATGATGTTGAGTAATTTTAATATAAAGGAGTATTTAACGAGTCTTTTCCACGCACTGACATTTATTTATAATATCAAATTGTACCAATATTATTATAATTGTACCAATAAAGGCAAGTGACTCACCCTGTACAACTACTGTTATTGTATTGTTTAATATAAGAATTTTACGATTTTATAAATTTAATATAAGAAGTTGCATGAACTCCCAGCTCTATAGGAGAAGGCGGGAAAGGAATATGGAGTTGAGAGGTTCAAACTTTGTATGTGTCTTGAACAATTGTTTATTTAGAAAATTACAAAAATGTATTATTATATTATTTAAATTAAGTTACAAAACGATCTATAACTAAATATAAAAAATTACACATCTACTCATAAGCGGTGTAAATAACGTGGAAGAAAAACCTTGTGCCAAGAAACTGACACAACTTGCTTCTATATTCGAAACAAAGGTACACTTTTTAGGTTATGTGCAGATCATTTCAGACGAAGCAAAGTACCCGCTTACCGCAACATCTGGGATTCATCGTATTCACGTGATTTTCGTAAGAATATCGTTTACGTGTCAATTATTGGAAACGAGATGAATTTTTGAAAATTTATTGGAAATACAATGGTGCCGATGTATTGGGTAATAGATAACGGATAATACATGTACATCAATTTTAACCCGCTGCCACTTTCTTTCCAATTAATTTTTAACAAAATTTGACCATCTTTTGGTTCTACATAACCTAACATCTTATCGAAAGATGTAAACATAAATTCATTTGAAATAATATACATAACGATTGTTTAAACAGTGTTTTTCCAAATAGCAAGCTATTTGTTAAAAAAAAGTTCATAAACTTTTCGAAACCAACAATTTTCAAAAGGATGTTCCTTTTTACCCTTTTAGGTACGCTTTCATTAGGCATTAATACGAAAAGAACCTAATATCAATAATAACACAAAGTCAAAATTGCAAACAAATTTGGTGAGATGTCTGAAACAAATGATTGATTTCTCATCGAATGTAAAAATACAAAAATTTGAGCATATCAAAACATTACTAAATAATTCTAATAAGATTCAAGATGAAACTGTAAAACCACTAATATCGCCAAACCATTCGACAATAAAATTTAACGTACTTCTGATATTTGAATCCTCGGATGCTCGTATTGCAACAATCATAAAGTTATTCCAGTCTGCTTTGTCTACGACATGATTACCGCTATTAAACTTGACAATAGAATCTCTTACCGGATATCCCGTTAAGGAACAACCTTGTACTTTCGCGGGAGAAGTTGGACAATTTAAAGATCCCACATATACTCCTCTATCGTCAATCGGCAAGGACCGGACAACTTTTTGATTAATAGAAACACCGCGGATCCAACTCCTAACCTCTTCTCTTTTGTCCATTTCGACAC